>CM042828.1:9329378-9950333 GCA_009982885.2 Hyles vespertilio
TCAAATTTATGAAGCAATGTTATATCTTATGTGGACTTTAGTATTGACACTTTACCTTTTATCTCTATAAAAAGTAAAAAAAAATAGCACATTCAACATATTCAAAAAATCATTCACTTGGGCGAATTCGTGAAATTTTGTTAGTTTTAGCACATTTTTGTTTCTAACTTTCATTTAAAAAAAAATGTTGAAGCGCTTAATGCACCACGATATTTTTAAGGCTCGCCAATTCTGCTTTAAATAGCCTTTTAAAACTCGCATTCATTTGTTTGGTGCATCGAGCGTCTTTGATGTTATACCACAAACCAAATAGCTTTGTCCGCGATCAGTAGTCAAACTCATACGTCACCCTGCGTGTTCAAAACGTGTCCACCTCACGCGTGTCATATTGTAATACAAATATTCTTTTATAGTATTGCCATTATTTACGTAGCTTTATATTGCGTTTGTGTCTTTTATTAAAAAAATAATGCCTGGAAATCAGTGCGATTCTTGTAAAAAGTGGTTAAAAACCAAAAGTGATTATCGTGTTATTTCTAATAAAAAAATACTATCTGTTCTTAGAAGACACAAATAATTACGATCTACAAAACAATGCCAAGTGTGTTCTGCATGTAGAAGATATGCAAAGTCGTAAATTAAAGATGAAAATTCTTCTACCTCTTTGGATGTTGTCGATAGTGCACCAAAACGTAAAGTAGTGTTATCATTACCCTCGATGTCATAATTCAAATACGCGTTGCGTAATATGTAATCGTAAAAAAAAACCTTGTGACAGTTTCCTCGCACAGCACGAACACAAACATTCATAGAAACATGTACATACATAACAACAGGGAAACGATGGCTGCAAAGATCATCTTTCTGGTAAGTATTCACAGATTCAGCTTGGGAAGTTTACATCCAATAAGTAATAACACTTCTTTAAGTGAAAAGGATATTGAAAATCTTGTACAAGAAATCAGAAGGTGGCAAAAAAGAAAGGCCTTGATTTTGACACACCAGACAGCTCACTGTTTCTGACTATTACACATTAATGGGAGTAACGATTGAAAATTTTGAAAATATTTTGAATTAGTTAAAATCAAGTATCATTCATCAAATACAGATCAAGTCCGCACTTGTTTAGCTATATTGCTTGTGAACTTCGAACCGGTCTCTCAAATGGTTTCTCTCCTGTTATTAGTTTAAAAAAAAGATTATTTCTTTTTCTGTACACTCTGCTCGACAGCTTTGATAAATAATTTCGTCCCCACGTGCTCTTGGGAATTGCAACTGTACCAGAACAAAAATTATGAAGAACACACGCGACCATTGGCAAAAACATTATTTGTCTCAGACAATAATAATGACCACTGTTGTTCTTGTCGATGATGGTACATATTTACATTCAGAAAAGTAGTAATTATCTTTTCAAAGGCGATTGATTCTGTACCATAAAGGAAGACCATTGGTTAAACCCATGATGTTGGTGACGACAACAGGATACATTTTTGGATGTTTTGGACCTTACTTTCAGATTCTAAAAATAACGATGCAAATATTTTTACACATATATTGGAAAATGATGTATATATAATAATATTAGAGAATGGCTCAAATCCAATGATGTTATTATCGTTGATAGAGGTTTCCGAGATTGTTTGGAGCTTCTAGAAGAAATGGGCCTAGTACCTAAAATGCCTGCATTCCTGGACAAACAAGCACAATTTTCTACAGAAGACGCTAACGACACACGTTTGGTGACATCAATTCGTTGGGTAGTTGAATCAGTAAACGGCCAGTTTAAGAACTGGAGAGCATTAAATAATGTATCCCAAATGTTCAATACCATATATTGGAGATTATGTTAAAATCGTGTGTGCAATTCTTAATGCTTTTCACCCATCAAGACTAAAAAATGTTGAGGACGACGATATAATAGCCCAACGAATGCTAGATTTAGTGAAAAGCCTAATTACTTACAACAAACAGTTGAAGAAAAGGGCTGGACACGAAAAAGGGCGATATGGACTTTGTTAAGTGACTGATCTTCCAGATTTTCCACGACTAACCTGGGAGGAGCGCGATATTTAACTCTTGGGATATATCAGCTCAAGCAAAGCCGATCATACACTTACGAACACCTTAACCAATCGGGGGTATACTCTCTTACGTACATCGAGAAGACTCCTCAGTTTTCGACTCCAATTGAGATCACGACACACAAGTTCAAAAATATATAACATATGGATAAGAATAGGTATAGGTCATAATCCAAACATTGAATGGTACTGTCAGTGCAAGTTGGTGCTAGAGTTGTTGGCTGCTGTGCACATGTTGCATCTGTACTTTGGTACTTGGGATACTGGCGCCATAATCAACTCAGACAAAAACACCAAGTCTTGGATATGTTGATACCTTCAAGACGCTGCTACTGGATGGTCCAGTGACGATTCAGCCAGTGAAAACCAGAAGGAAATATAATCGAAGACGTTTGTTACAAATAGTTTAGTTAAGTTTTTTTCTCTTGTTTTGTCTATTTAATAAATATATTTTTGGAAAAAACCTAGAAATTTCATTTCGTCTGAGTACAGTATTACAAAAAAAATACCCATAATATAAATTTACCATAGGCGAAAAAAAGCCCGATCTTTACCCACCTCCTTTTGCTTCGATATTGAGACGTGACAGCTCGTCGGAATAAACTTTAGACAGAAAGATTAGGTTACGCCATGTTTATTAATACAAAATTTGTTTAAAACCTTGGCTTATCGTTAAATCCTCGCTATTTCGAGTTTATTAATAAGAGGGTGAGAGTTAGCGCTGTCATAGGTACATTTGTGTTTTAAAAAACGTAGATATTTTCTTGGTCGTAATGTTGGTAGCATTGCTGCATTAGGGTTGCCGGTTAACATATTTTCCCCAACTGTATCATTACTTAATTACTTTTTTGGTCCCAATAACAATATCGATACATAAAATTTTTAGATAATTAAAAATTGTGGCGACTATTTTAACACGTTTATCTATAATTCCGAATACGTTTTCACTGCGAATACGAAGTAATTTTACCTGTGCGTTATTATACAATAGCATTGCAATATTGGAAATGCTTGGTGGTGAAATGGTAAATGTTTTAGTCCCTATGCTTCGATAGCCGAGCTTCGTTCGTATTCGGTATTGAAAATCGTGGCCGCCATTTTGAAGTTTTTACTTATTGTACCGATTTATCTCAGAATCAGTATCTAAGAGTATCTCGGCACCAATATGCCAAATTTATAGTAAGGTTTAAAAAAAAACTGTGGCCGCCATTTTGAACATTTTATTTATTGAACCAATTGCTCTCAAAATCAACATCTGACGTTATGTCAACACTATTGGTGTTGACATAACGTCAGATGTTGATTTTGCCGAGCCAAGTACATAGATGGATTTAAAAAAACTGGCCGCAATTTTCAACTTTTTAGTCATTGAATCGATTGCTCTCAAAATCAACATCTGAGGATATCTCGGCAGTCGGCACCAATAAACCAAATTTATAAGTTTTTTTTTTTATTGCATTGAATGGCGAGACGAGCAAGCCGTTCGCCTGATGGTAAGCGATACGACCGCTCATGAACAGTAGCAATATTTCACTGCGCTCGCCATCCTGAGACATAATATGTTAAGTCTCAATATGTCCAGTAGTTGCTCTGGCTACGATGTCCTTCAATCCGAAACACAACAGTGCATTTAAGCAGTGTTGTTTCACGGGAGAAATAGACATTGCGGTGGTACCTACCCAGATGGCCTCTCACATATGAGAGACCTACCACCAGTAGATTAAAAAACTGTGGTCGCCATTTGGAACTTTTTATTGATTAAACCGATTGCTCTCAAAATTAATATCTGAGGGTTTCTCGGTACCAATAAGCCACATTTATAGGTAAAGTATTGTGGCTGCCATTGCTCTTAGAATTAAAATCTAAGGTTCTCTCTCTGTCTCCCTCTCCCCCTCTCTCTCTTTCCCTCTCTCTCTTCAGCCATAAAAAGCCATAGGAAGTCCACTGCTGAACATAGGCCTCCCCAAGGATCTCTACATTGACCTGTTGGAAGTGGCCTGCATCCAGCGACTTCCTGAAACCTTAACCAGGTCGACCGTCTAAATTGTTGGTTCACTACGATTTAAAAATTAAAAATCTATTCTCATCATATTAATTATAATAAAAATATTTTGTAGCTATCCAACAGTCTTCTAAACGACTCCTTCTTATAATATTAACGCTTTGGCGTATTATTATTTCGATCCAGGGGTATCCTAAAAAACATTATATAGATTTGGCTGTTTACATATCTGTAACAGATAGATATTGATTTTGAGAACAATCGGGTTAAAAACAAAAAAGTTCAAAATGGTGGCCAAAATATGCAATTCCGTCTATGAATTTAAGTTACCGGTACACGGGGACGGCTGTTAAATATCAAATATATACCTCCTACCAGAAGACGCGATAAGGCTCTAAAATTTAAATGGCGGCCAATATTCTATAACCCGGATTAAATTCAGACAGATTTAAAAATTATATCCAATTATATAAGATCAGAGAATTACAAAATATTTATATTACAAGTCATATTTAGTCACAAACTTAGTAAATTTTAACTCATTGTCATATTAAATAAATGGTGGCAAAAATTTTATTTTGTCGGCTTAATATAACTTCAAATTGTTTTTTTCATATAAATTTATTTATATTAAAAAACAGTGTAAACAATTTACCAGGATAACGAGTTAATATTTTTTTTATAAATTTGCAACACTGAAAAATATGTCTATAGAAAGCGCGCTAATTCTAATTTTTTTTTAGTAAAATTCCGTCGATTATTTCTCCCGATATATTAATAAATATGCAATGTTACCTATGGTAGCTAATTATATACTTATTAATTATGCGTTTAGTAGAATTTGGGCACAATTTAATGACGCTAAATGGCATTTTAAGATTTTTCTTTCTAGAAGATTTCATGTGTACCCCACGCTGTCTGAATCCATACTGATTGGCGGGAAAAAAAAGGTGGCCCCGGCACCACCATTTTTATCTACGTTTTTCAAGTACCAGCGCTCCCTCTATATGTATATACTCTAAGCTCAGAACAATAACTAAAGCATAGAAAGAGCCTGAAAATTACTCATATACTTATCCTGTTTTTTCCAATGGGCCAAATCATGGGAGAGAATGAGACAAATAGTATGTGCTAAGGACGGTTCATGTTCACTCATGAAACGTCAAATTGCTATGTTGGGTATGATTACGCGACCGAATTAAAAAGTGCAGTTATGTCAAATGTTACAAACGGCCAAAGCGCCGACACAATTTAGTTACGACATATTCAATAGTGATATGCTGCACATTTTATCGATAATATAAATAATGTATATTTTAGTTTACTACCCATGTTACATAAATGGGCTTTTACTTTAAAATACCTACCCGGCAGTGTAGTGGCAAAAAGCGCTCGGCCACTGCGCGAGGGCTGTGGCCTAGGATACTCTTCATAATTTTCGATATCATCATGCCCATAGCAAAAAAATTCTCTTTAGAGGCTTTGCGTACTAGCAGAGTAACGCAATCACACATGTAATATTTTTTTTACATTTACATGCGGAAGTTTCAACTGCTAAATCAAAATGGGTTTTCATGTTATCTTATATTTTTGCTAGTTTCTTTTTTATCTTAGTAACAGCTGAGGACATCAGAGAACACCTTATCAAAAAAAGTTGATCATCGTATTATATTTTTGTTCTGTAGCTACAAAGATAAGATACAAGTTTTTAGTTAATAAAAAAATGGCTATGGATTTGAAATAAATAATAATGATTCATGTATGAATATCTACCACTGTGTCTACGAATTTGCTATAAATAAAGTTCATGTATCGATATCGATAAACTATCAGAAGAGATCACAGCACAATTATCAAAATTAGAGTGTGGGTCGATTTCATATCGGGATGAAAATGGTGTTCTGTGTAATTATTTCGAAATTTAATATATTTGTTTATCGATTTTATTTAAATAATTATTATTACATCCACCTTTTTATGTGCCACAACATATTAACTATAATAAACGTGCCATTACTTAAAAAATAAATATTTCAGTTTTGACTCCCATACATTAAAACCACTCACTTTTCGTCTACTTTGAAATAAACTCGTATAAAAAATAAACTACTCGTAGAAATTACATATTTATTAAATTGTATATCAAGTTGATGTATGATAATTCGACAATTACTCACATTGTTCAATAAAACAATGCGTAACATTGTTTTCTGAGGATTTCAATTATTGATATCGATTTTCCATCATTAGTGTCGCGTAAAGTATAACTGTTACAAAACTTCATCTGTTCTACTCACACCCCCCGTCTCATGGCAACTGGTGGGGCCTCTTCAGTTACACGTGGATGATTAAACGTACCGAATGTGCACTTCGTAATTTTTTGAAGAAATCCAAATCTAGACCGATTTCAGTGCTGTGGCCAAAATTAGCCTCATTCGTGTTTCAGTAGCAGTAACAAAAGGTATTGATATTCAATTTTTCACACACCGTGCATTGAAATACTTACTACAACATCTTTAATTCAAATATATTTGATTGGCGTCTAGAACATACCACGACGCGTAAATTTAAAAATTCTGTCAAATATCATTTGTTTTGTTATCATTAGTGTTGATTTTAAAGTCACACAACTGAGATTGTATGTAACACTAATGACATATTTTTATGTATAAGTTACTAATACACTTATTTACTTGCTGATCCAGAGATAAGGTGTACATAAAAAGTATATATACTGGAGAACGAAGTCAGTTTACTGTTTGGGAAGAACTCTTTGCCTTCCCAACAAACGGGGAAAAGGAATAAAAAAAAGGAGCCAGTTTATACATATGTCATGTTATTTTTTTAATATGTAACTAATTGGGTAAAATTACTGAAGATAAATTAATATTGAATTTGGTTGAGTAATTTATTTATTGCATTGATTTCTTATTTTAGAAAAACTATGCCGAATATTAAGAAAATTAAGACGAGTGAAAATGTATTAGAGAAAAGAAAAGTAGCTAGAACAGAAAAATATAAATAATTTAAAAAAACCCTGAAAAATATGCCATTGAGAAAGCTAAAAAAGGGAAACCTATATTAAAAGGAATGAAAATAAAAAAGTGAAGAGTATCAACCAATGTCTCCGAAAGAGCAAAAATTACCAAGACAAAAATGGAAAGAAAGTTCCAAACGTTATCTTGAGAAAAAAAATAAACAATAAAAACATGACCGAAATAATTATTCCGCAAGTTAATATGATCAACGCAGAAGAAGAGAAAACATTGATTGAAAAATATGATTAGGTGTTATTATTGCGCTAAAGCCAAAAGAGTATTTTTTTATATCCAAGTTCCTAAGATTATGAAACTACTGAATAATTTCTTAGTTATGATTGTTTCGATATTAAATATGTTTAATATTCGATATGTGTTTCATTGTTTTTTTTTATTCATGTAATAAGACACCTACTTTATTAATTTTAAAATCGGTATTTGCTTTGCTAATATTTCTAATATTCAATACTGTGATCATTAGTGGTCAAGTAATCTCATTAATATTATAGGTGTTTCATTAGTGTAGCAAGGGCACTCATTGGTGTGATACATTTTTCGATTTTTTCATAGTTCTCATTAAAATGGCATCGATATTTATATGTAATGTACCTTACTTTAACCCCTTAGAGCAGATTTGTTCCAATAAAAATAAAATAAACGGGCTTTTTCAGAAAATTCACAAAAAGTGTAATTTTAATTCAATCTGTGAAATCGACCCGTGTACGTTGAAATGTGAGTAGCGCTACTTCTATGCTTTAGTTATTGTTCTGAGGGTTCGTACGGGTCGTCAGAGGGCCCACGTACGTTTTTATTTTTTTAATTTCATTGACAAAGGACGGTTTTCTCGTCTGCCAATGACTAAGCTTTTAGGGATGGAAGAGTCGATTTTTATGTACTCTTTATCTCATCTCTATATAAATAAATAAATAATATATTTTTTCAAATGAAATTAATCCTAGTTGGCGCTTATTATAAACAGTCCTGAGTCTGTGATAACCTGTGGTACTAGAACATTCGAGTTTGCAACTGTTTTGTTGTTAAAATGAATGATTCAATTAATATTAAATCACACATCAATCAATTATATAATACTATGATTGATTAAATTCTTTACGCAAACATAGATTACACATTGAGAATAAATTTACTGTGGAAAAATGTTAAGCAACAATGCCGTGTACACATATTAGAAATACTTATGTATAAAATGTGTGAATTCCAAAGTAGGCAAGATCGTGTTTCGAGCACACGTCTTGTTCTTGTTGTCTTTTTTTTTATATATTTCTACTACCAGTGTCATTTTAAAAGAAAACAAAAAAGAGACTACCTGAAGACAAATAACAAAGTAAATTTTTTCCTATTATAATTCCTAAAACAGCGCGTGTATTTTGAAATTTTAACATCAATAACTTAATATTTGATTGTATAAAAAATTACTCCGTTATCTTTAGTAAGATACTTTATTATCTTTAGTACAAATAGGTACTGACTATTTGTTCCCATACTTCTTACTTTAAGTAAGCATATTTGTATTCTTTACATTTAACATTATAAATAATTTCTCTATTACGCACATACTCTAATCGTTTTTCTTCCATTTTTTAAATGAACGCACAGACGAACTTTTGGCTAATTACTGATAATTAACTAAATAAATACACTCAACAATCACATACATAGTCCTGACCCCACATTAAGATCAATTAAGTGTTGTGTCGTGGGTATCGGGAACTACGAGAGACTTTTCGGTCTCACAAACATCCAGACCCGAGACAAATACTTGTGGGCTTCACAAACATTTGTCTCGGTGCGGGGATCGAACCCGCGGCCTCTCGTTTCACAGGCGGCGTCTAACCAACTGCGTCACGGAGGCTGTCAATTACGTCCAGTCTAGTATTTACAAACAACTGGTCAAAGAACTGCGGTGTTTATTTCTATTAAGTCAAGTTAGATTCCCAGCCACACCTCATGTAAATAATTAGAAATGTCCAAATTGTATTCAACAATTTTAATTTGTATGTAGATTGAATAAAGAAAATTATACCTTGTACGTATTATAAATTCTAATTTAATTGTAAGTTTTAAGAAATGTTATATTAGTTTGGCTTAAAAAGCTGGTAGCCATATTTATAAAACCTATTGTTGTGTAAACTCAAGTTTGTCCACAATCGCAAATCACTCAAAAGCGCTGTGGTGCACGGAGAAACCATTATTTTTTTCTCTCTTCAAATTTAATTACATTGGACATTATTGCTGGGTAAACACACTCGTTCAAAAATTGCACTCAGAAGACTAATGCTGAAAACAAACTGTAGGTTTTTGTCTTACGCATAGAGTAAAGAAGCGGCCATAAATAATAGAGCAACGCGTCTTACAGCGATCTGAACAATAGATTCTTTTGTTGTGTGCACACTGTCGGTCGAAATTCGAGGGCATGACCTTCAAAAACAAAAAACGTCTGAGACATACAGCGCAACTAACATAAATTGACAAGTGGTGAAATTAGGAACTAGAAATGAAAGTAAAAAATATCTACAACGCTTTCATTAAAATATTCTTTCAAAATTTATACAATGTACATTTATACTAGTAGTCCAATAGTAGTAATGATAATAATGTCCAATGTAATTAAATTTGAAGAGAGAAAAAAGTAACAATTTCTCCGTGCACCACAGCGCTTTTGAGTGATTTGCGATTGTGGACAAACTTGAGTTTACACAACAATAGGTTTTGTAAATATGGCTACCAGCTTTTTAAGCCAAACTAATATAAAATTTCTTAAAACTTACAATTAAATTAGAATTTATAATACGTACAAGGTATAATTTTCTTTATTCAATCTACATACAAATTAAAATTGTTGAATTCAATTTGGACATTTCTAATTATTTACATGAGGTGTGGCTGGGAATCTAACTTGACTTAATAGAAATAAATACCGCAGTTCTTTGACCAGTTGTTTGTAAATACTAGACTGGACGTAATTGACAGCCTCCGTGACGCAGTTGGTTAGACGCCGCCTGTGAAACGAGAGGCCGCGGGTTCGATCCCCGCACCGAGACAAATGTTTGTGAAGCCCACAAGTATTTGTCTCGGGTCTGGATGTTTGTGAGACCGAAAAGTCTCTCGTAGTTCCCGATACCCACGACACAACACTTAATTGATCTTAATGTGGGGTCAGGACCATGTATGTGATTGTTGAGTGTATTTATTTAGTTAATTATCAGTAATTAGCCAAAAGTTCGTCTGTGCGTTCATTTAAAAAATGGAAGAAATACGATTAGAGTATGTGCGTAATAGAGAAATTATTTATAATGTTAAATGTAAAGAATACAAATATGCTCACTTAAAGTAAGAAGTATGGGAACAAATAGTCAGTACCTATTTGTACTAAAGATAATAAAGTATCATACTAAAGATAACGGAGTAATTTTTTATACAATCAAATATTAAATTATTGATGTTAAAATTTCAAAATACACGCGCTGTTTTAGGAATGACAATAGGAAAAAGTTAACCTTGTTATTTGTCTTCAGGTAGTCTCTTTTTTGTTTTCTTTTAAAATGACACTGGTAGTAGAAATATATAAAAAAAAGACAACAAGAACAAGACGTGTGCTCGAAACACGATCTTGCCCACTTTGGAATTCACACATTTTATACATAAGTATTTCTAATATGTGTACACGGCATTGTTGCTTAACATTTTTCCACAGTAAATTTATTCTCAATATGTAATCTATGTTTGTGTACAGAATTTAATCAATCACAGTATTATATAATTGATTGATGTGTGATTTAATGTTAATTGAATCAATGTTTTTGACAATAAAACAGTTGCAAACTCGAATGTGATAGTACCACAGGTTATCACAGATAAGAACTGTTTATAATAAGCGCCAACTAGGATTGATTTCATTTAATAAAATATATTATTTATTTGTTTATATAGAGATGAGATAAAGCCTACATAAAAATCGACTCTTCCATCCCTAAAAGCTTAGTCATTGGCAGACGAGAAAACCGTCCTTTGTCAATGAAATTAAAAAAGTAAAAACGTACGTGGGCCCTCTGACGACCCGTACGAACCATGTAAGATGTGCTCTTTACCATAGTTTTGTACTCTTTACTCTATGCGTAAGACAAAAACCTACAATGTGTTTTCAGCTTTACTCTTGCCAGCGACAGTGGCCGGATATTCGGCCAAAAATTGGATACGGGTCGAGCCCGCTTTGGGGCACAGAGGGTAAACAACCCGATCTTCGTTTTCTAAAGAAAGATCTGTAGGAAGACTATTATTGAACATAGGCCTCCCTCAAGGATCTCCACAATGACCTGATGGAAGCTGCCTGCATCCAGCGACTTCCTGCAACCTTAGCTAGATCGTCCGTCCACCTTGTAGGCAGGCGTCCGACATTTCACTTGGCTGTACGTGGCCTCCACTCAAGAACCTTTCGGCCAAAACGGTCATCGGTTCTACGAACTATATGCCCGGCCCACTGCCACTTCAACTTGCCAATCTTGTGGGCTATGTCGGCAACCTTTGTTCTTCTACGGATCTCCTTATTTCTAATTCGATTTCGTAGGGTAACACCGTGCCTAGCCCTCTCCATGGCTCGTTGAGTGACTTTGAGCCTTTTAATGAGGCCCACATTGAGAGGCCACGTCTCGGTGCCGTATTGCCGAGTTGGATTCGACGATTGACCTCTCTCCCGAAGTTAGACCTGCCTAACCGGACCACTTATCCCAAATGGACATATTCGTCTAGAACTTTGAGAGTTGAGCCCCCAACTCCAATGGGGATGGGCACAACATAGATATTCGACAAGATATTCGTTTTGTCAATGTTCATTTTAAGATCCACCTGTTGGGAGATTCGATTAAGGTCTTCGAGCATAGTGCTAAGGTCTTCCAGCGATTCTGCCAAGACTACAATATCGACGGCAAATCGAAGGTGAGTAATATACTCGCCGTCGATATTGATGCCAAATCTTTTCCACTGCAAGAGCTTGAAGGCGTTTTTTAGCGCGGCAGTGAACAATTTCGGAGATATAACATCTCCCTGTCTTACGCTTCTATGTAGTGGAATCGCCTTCGTGATCTGATCTTGTACTCGGACCGACATAGTGGCGTTGTTGTATATACACCTCAACACTTCGATGTACTGATAGTTTATGTGGCACTGCTGAAGAGACTGTAGCACAGCCCAGGTCTCGATCGAATCGAAGGCTTTCTCATAGCCCACAAACGCTAAGCAAAGCGGCAAGTTATATTCCTCGGTTTTTTGTATATATCATCAAACTTGCGTTCGCGATGATTTGTGATGACCCTCGAAAACAACTTATAGACATGGCTCAGGAGTGAAATGGGATTCTGTAGTTCTTCAGCAAAGTGTTATCACCTTTTTTGCAGAACAGAGGGCTGAACGCCAGAGGCATGGAGCAGGAGCGTGGTTCTGGCGTCGAGCCTTCGAGGAGAACGAATTGAAGAGCCTCTGAAGGACTATCAGTATCGGCGTTTCACCCACTTGCAGAAGCTCTGAAGTGAATCCGTCCTCACCCGGCGTTGTTGTTTCTAAGTTGCTTGAGGGCCATCTCAATCTCACACAGGCTGATGTTCGGGATATCATCGCTAAAGTGTCAGATCAATTCGGCTCTCGGGTCTTCGGCCGAGCTAACAGTAGGTTCGACAACCGAGGTGTAAAGCTGTCCGTAGAACCTCTCGATCTCTCTTAATACCTTTGCCCTTGTCGATAGTACGCGGCCATCGGCCGTTTTCAGCCTTGACAACTGGCTTTGCCCAATAGACAAGTCTCTTGCAAACACTTTGGAGCCTCCGTTTCCCTCAATTGTCTCCTTAATGCTCACAGTATTGTGAGCACGGACATCGTGTCGCAAGGACTTCCAAATTTGTCTATTGAGCCGCCGATATGCTTCGGCGTCAACGGAAGACTGCAGCGCTAAAGATCGACGTTCGGCCATGAGGTCAAGAGTGTGGATCGAGAGTTTTTGTGGTCTATCTCTATGGCGAGGTCTAAAATACTTAGATCCCACCGTATGGACAGCTTCTACCAAACCGCTGTTTAGCTCGTCCACTGCAAGGTTTTCTCCTAGACAATCAAAGCGATTTGTCAGCTCGAGTTGAAAGCTCTCGGGGTTTTGGATATGGGCGCGAGTAGGTGTGTGTAAAGGTGTGGTGTGAAGAGGCACCTTAGCAGGCCGGCATAATTGTTTCCATTGGCATGGGACTGCCGTCCGATGCCAATGGATACTCTGCCTGGGCGGCATTGGCACTTACCATCAGGTCCAATGCCGCCACTATGCCAGGCCATTATAAAAAAAAATGGTCGGAGCATAGACTTCATCAAGCGACGACTTTCTAATTCGACTTTGATATTCAATGTGCCCCTAACCATTCGGTGATCATTATCGGTTTTCACCCTGTAGATCTCACAGAGACGTCTCTGAACATCCGTCTATTCGTCGTGAAGATGAAATCTATCTCATTTCTCGTAGAACCGTCAGGACTCAGCCAGGTCTATTTCCTGTGAGGCGGCTTCTGGAAAAATGAGTTCATCGCAAAGAGTCCCTCTTTTTCTAGAAAGTCGGCCAGCCTCTGACCCCTGAGGTTCCGTTACCCATGTCCAAATTGCCCCATTTTCAACTCTGCATCGCTTCTCTTGCCCAACTTTGCATTGAAGTCTCCCATAACAACATTGAAGTAGGTTTTGGAAGTATGTATGGCCCGACTTATGTCCTCATACATCTCCTATACTTCATTTGGGTGTGTCGAGGTCTGTGCGTATACCTGTATGACCTTCAACGAATACCCTTTTGATATTCTGAGTATAAGGTACACTACCCTGCTCGACACACTTTCGATGGATACGATGTTGTTGATGAGAGACCTGTGGACAAGAGATCCGACACCTTCTCGGGACTGTTGGTTGTCCCCCCGGCAGAGGAGCAGGTTACCAGATTTCAAGGTTATCGTATCCTCTCTGATACTTCGGACTTCCGATAACACCAAAATGTCCCAGTGTAACCTGCTCAATTCTTCTTTCAGTTCGACAATCTTCTCGTCTGTCCTCATAGTACGTATGTTGTGTGTTACCAGGGCCAGTCGTCGTCGGGGGTCGTAGGCGGGGCCAACCCGGGGATTCTTACCATTATAGGGATTATACATACATACATATATATGTTAACGGAAATGTATGTAATCCGTCATTGTATGCAATTCCTAGGAAATCTATGTAATTCCTAAAATCGCCCGGAAATATGTGAAATAAATAACATTAGACACATTTCCTAGGAAATCTATACATTTCCTAAATAGTAATCGGAAATGTAAGATATTTTAGATATCAAGGGGTAAGCGGGGATAGCGGAGCGAGGGGAGGGTATTGCATCATCCGATCGGGCGCTCGGCGCGCTCGCGCTAGTGCGGCGTAAAAGGTCAATGCGTGTAAGTTAGGTTAGGTTAGGTTTGGGGTCGCTAAGCACGCGGCAGTGCACAAGGAGGCGGTCCTGGCGCGTCTGTTGAGCGGTATCCCGGGGCTGTCTCCAAAGTGCACCGATGGTGGCCAACGCGGGGTTTTTAGTCGGTATTTCGGTGCGCAGACTACGATAACGACCCGACCCAGTTCCATGTCTCGCTGGGCCGGAAGGCGCACCGGTAAGTCCGACACACCCTCACCCCTTCGGGGGTGGGATGAACCGTAAAGGGATTTTCCCAGCGAGAAAAAAAAATTAAGTTAGGTTAAGTATTATAGAATTTAACGCTATGATTGTTACCTGTGATAAAAAATATTACTCTCATTTGAACAACGTGTTTTATCACAGAAACCATTATTCTTATACATTTCCTAAAAAGCTTCGGAATCGTATACATTTCCTAGGAGCTGTATATAATTCCTAGACTTCATACACTTCCGGTAACATATAAATGTGTGTGTTAGTGCCAACCCTAATACCCAATTGGTTAAAGCAAGAAAGCTAAATTCACTGAAATCTATACATATAAATAAAATTGAAGTGTCTGTTTGTAACGTGAAAATAAAATAAAATGACCAACTACATATCGTTATATACACGATACCTATAACGAAAATGTCTTTTTTTGTCTGTCTGTCTGTCTGTCTGTCTGTCTGTTTATTCCCGCTAATCCCTGAAATGGCTGAACCGATTTTGACGGGACTGTTACTGTCAGTTAGCTAATATAATTAGGAGTAACTTAGGCTACATTTATTTTAGAAAAAAAAAATATTTTAGAAAAATAAAGTAATGTTGCAATGCCCAAGTACTGTCCAGTACCGCGCGCAGCTCACGCGCATGCGCAATTTTTCAATAAACCTAATTAAAAAAACTGAAAATTAATTGCTAAAAATAAAAATGCTAAAACAAAAAATAAAAATGCAAAAACAAAAAAAAACAACGAAATAAACTAATTAACTTTTTTGTTAAATTCCAAGCGGACGAAGTCGCGGGCACAGATAGTTATCAAATATATCAAATTCTAGATACACGTATGTGGGAATATCCATCATAATATATCGGTTCAAATTTCAACACAAAATGGCCGCCCGGTGAAACGTACATTTTAACTTAAAAACACACCACACATCACGTATAACACTGAAATATGATAAATTACTTATTTTTCCATGATATTTTCTTCTTTTCACGAACAATCCACCACGTTTAATAATTTTATTTCAGAAATAAACAACAATTTCAAACTTCGCGGGCATTGTCGACTTCAATGACGTTTTATTAATTTTTTCACAATGGAGCGACCCAAGAACATCTAAATTATAAAAAAACTGTGTAACTATCGAGAATAATATAAACTTTGTATACCCTGGACGCCACTTTACGGCTTCCGGGAAAATGTGACAGGTGACGGACTTTTGATTTTCCGGGCGCGCGACCACAGAGTACATTTTACATACTAAGATAGAGGCGTCACTCAATCAATTCAAGGCGCCCTCTGGCGTTAAGTAAGAAAAACAATCCCGTAATATTTCTAAACTTACTTTAATTGCGTTTATATACGATAATAAAAGATTTAGGGAGGTTTGGACCTGAATTACATCCAACGGAATCGATTTGAATGTTGTCTATTTGAAACAAATTATTCCGTATAGAAATTCGAACATAAAAATTCTCATTTCCGCATGAGTATGAATTTTAATAAATTTAATAATTGTTTTAAAATAAACTAATCAGCATATAAGCGAATCAATGTTGTTGGAAGTAATTAAGGGCCAATAATATCCGCGTAAAATATAATCTACGTAAAATGAGGAAACCCGGAAAAACCAACGATTTTTTCGCCCTCTGGTGTTAAGTAAGTCAAACCAATGATTACAATTCGTCGTAGTTTGTTCTAAGTTAAACCACCGTGCGCGCGACCGTCTTACGGTCGCCCGACAGGGGAGACTTTAATCTAAATAATAAAAATCCAGAGTATTCATCCTTGAGACGAAAATGAATGAAACTCTTCTATAATCAGTCTCCCGGCAGCCTGTCTTCATAAATTGTCCTCCTGTGTATTAAGTGAAGCTACAACATGCATAATCTATAAATTATAAAATGTAGTTTCGAAGTCAGTTAAGTTGTATTTTTCAAATTTGAAGTCTGTATTCGAAAAAATTACAAAAATGCACCCAATTCACCAAGCTTAATACTTCTTTATTTTTTATTTATTTTATTTTAGACACAAACAGTCGTGTTCATCAACAAAAACAAAGATTTTATGTTTACAACTTACAGACTTTGAGTGCCAAAACTTAAAGTCAATGCAATAAATACCCAATCCACACACGCCTTGACCCGAGGCGTCACGTTACCTTACGTTATTTCAATTTATATTTTGTTCTGCACATATTAATTACATATATTTTATTCTTTAATTAATAAGATTTAATTTTTACAGATGACCGAATCCGAAACTGGGGGAATAACAAAGAGTGCTGAAAGGACACATGAGCCTGATATGGATGAAAACAAAAAGTGCATAAATGTATTTTTGAAAAATCAATATTCCAGGAAAAAAAAGCCATATGATTAAAAAAATGTACAAGCGCTGTATTATTACACATTTATTACTTTGCTATATCATTTTATTTTAATTAAGATATAGAAAAGAAAAAAATATGTAGGTATATTTTTTCCATTTTGTTACATTTGAGAAATGTTTAGGTCTATATCAATAGGTTTTCTGTACCTTTGTTATTTACGATTCGTTTGTAGAAACTTGTTATTGGGAACTTAATTTATGGAAATATTAAGTATACTGTAAACACTTGTTGTAAGCTTTCTTAAAATAAATAAATAAAATAAAGTAGGATGTTATTCTATCCTTAGTAGTTACGTTACTATGAATTCTCTGATCTTCTATAATTTATAGAAAACTCGGCAGGTTTTGTTTCTATGTATATATTATCATTACTAGCTGTGTATTATTCGAGTTACGTAAATGATATAAGTATTAATAATTATACAAGGCCAACTTTCCTTTTTTGCTTTCTAACCTTTGTGAAAATATTGCAAAACGTCACGTTGTTTAATACTGACGCCCTTCATCCGCATCATTCATCGCAGCTGGTTAGACGCCAGATGTAAAAGTGAGGCCTAGTGTTGAGTAGGACATACAAGAGGCAGTACATTTGTCCCGTACATGACGTCAAATGTAAGAGCGGTTCAACTTTTTAATTTGTACTACTTCATATTTGGTGTACTACTTGGTCTGTAATGTCATTTCATTGGCTTGAGCCGTGAGACAAAGTTATGACCCACAAATAAGCGTCAGTACGCCTCACTTCAATTGAAGTGGGACATTGTACTGGCTCAGTACAAAAATGAGGCTACTCTTACAAACTCTTTTTCAAGTCATGTCCTACTCAACACTAGTGAGGCCGCGGTTTAGATACCAGCCAAATACCAGCTCAAGAAGAGACAAATATTTGAGTGACTTGATATTTTTTTCAAATCGGGGTGTTAGTGAGACCAAAAAGTCTCTCGTAGCTTCTGATACCCACGACACAAGATTATCATTTGTAGGGTCAGGACTATGAATTTGAATGTTGCGTCTATTTATTTATTTAGTTAAAATATTTATGGGAAAATAAATGACCTGGTATCCCTGCTTTTTTCTTTACTTTCTGTCCCTTACGGTGGAAACTCGAATGTCGAGTCCATTTGATGCTACGTCCATGTGTTTATATCATAGATTTAGTATAATATACTATATGTTTTATACTACATCTATGGTTTATATCATACATCCATGATGTCAGCTGTCAAGTGAAGTCAGTTTTTTTTTCTTTCTTTTTGGGATGCCATATTTCGAAATTTTCGAAATGCATTTTATGTAGGGAAACACCGAGCATAGCCCGCTCCGTGGCTCGTTGAGTGACTTTGAGCCTTTTAATGAGCCTTTTAAAGCCTTTTAATCGAATCAGAAATGAGGAGATCCGTAGGAGAACCAAGGTTACCGACATAGCCCATAGGATTGGCAAGTTGAAGTGGCAGTGGGCCGGGCACATAGCTCGTAGAACCGATGGCCGTTGGGGCCGAAAGGTTCTCGAGTGGAGGCCACGTACAGGCAAGCGAAGTGTCGGACGCCCGCCTACAAGGTGGACGGACGATCTGACTAAGGTCGCAGGAAGTTGCTCGATGCAGGCCGCTTCCAACAGGTCATTGTGGAGATCATTGGGGGAGGCCTATGTTCAGCAGTGGACTTCCTGTGGCTGATATGATGATGATGATGATGATTTTATGTAGGTACCTGCTGGATGCTGCCATACTTTTTGCTTTATCCTGCTATTAATAACATAGCTCTATTCTTAATTATCGTAACTAATGCATTCTAAAATTTACAGCTTCTCTATTAATTATGTACCATTCTCCGTTAATAAAAAAATATTTTACATGCGAACAACAATTAATATTACATTTCGATACGAAAAATTACGTTGCAAAAGTATTTTAATTAATCCATTTTAAAATTTAATTATATTCAAATATAAGCGTAATTAAATAAATGCCAATTATGCTATTCTCAATATGTTTTTTACAGATACTTTTTTCAACGTTGCGTAATTTAAAAAAAGTACGTTTGTTTAACAGTTTATTGTAAAGTGTATACTACATTTGAAATGAAACTAAAACATATTAAACCTTTGCTAAAATATTTAAAACTTGGACATTAAAAAATGGCGACCCTTACTCTTATATCTCAATAACGAACTGCCTCCTGAAATATATGAATTTTTGGCGTTTTATCAAGATTAGGTAATTAAACTATAAAATTCCAAAACATTTTTTACACGTAATAAAAAAAACTCACATATTGCTAATTGCGAAATAACAAAGTTACCTTAATTGACTATAGGTACCACAATTCCCATTTTTGTGGAGTTTTTAATTTATATGAGGCTTGCCACATTAACAGCGCCCTCCGTCGCACGCACAGTTTTTTTTTTTCATTTATTTAGGATAACAAACAATAGTACAATACAATTTGTAACACATATTTAAATATATATATATGGTGGAGAATAAATGTACTACCCACAACGTTATCCACGGATTACTGAACATGATGTTTACAAAAGTGACGTGATCGTTTACTGAATTAAAATTTAAACAAAAATAATATTGCTGTTTAAGCTAAAACAAAGAGAAAAAAACAAACAGTTTAAACACCTATACTGTAAAGTCCAAATTCACGGCTTCTAATCTCATGCCTGCCTATTGAACAAAAAGAGTTTTGAAAGATTGAACAGAAATTATTACAATATTTATTTAAGCGAATGATTTACACAGGACCTCATACATTTTTTAAATGTTGCTTATGCCTGTGACTTCGCATAAAAGCTATTAAATTGAATATTTAAGTTCATATTACATTTTTTCAGCGCCGGATCTAGGTATTTTTCAAGGCGGGGCAAAAATTGAAAAATGCCTGCCTATATTTTTATCTTAATCATAATCATCATTTTTAGCAACCATATGACAGGCCTTCGGGAAAGAACGCCATTTTATCACCAGATTAAGCATTTTTTACACGCTTTATTTAAGGTTCACTTGTATGTAGCTTCACTTTTGAGGGTTAACGTCACTCGCGTCCGTAGACTTTTAACTCTAGTACTAAACCAAATTGTAACTGTACCAAATAAAATACGTTTCTTCGTTCGGTTAATCAACAAAACTAACTAGTAAACACAATTTAATATTTAAACCAAACTTAGTCGTTGAGATCGATGAAGGATTTTCCAAATATAGCTTCATCTCATTTTCACACACTTCTATCGCCTATTCATCAATAATCGCGCCCCGCGAAAATAAAAATTAAATTCTGCAGTGCCCGTGTAAGTGGTGTTACGTTATTGGTCAGTTGTGTAGTTGTCTCCCAAGATTCAATATGCCGCCCCCTGAATTTGCCGCCCGGGGCTCAGACCACGTCTTGCCCCCCCCCCCCCCTAGATCCGGGCCTGCATTTTTTTTATTGCAATGAATGGCGAGACGAGCATACCGTTTGCCTGAAAAAAATAAAAATAAAAAATAAATGATACGACCGCCCATCATCCTGAGGCATAAGTCTCAAAATGGCCAGTAATTACTCCATCCGAAACACAACAGTGCATTAACACTGCTGTTTGGCGGGAGAAATAGACATGTCGGTGGTACCCACCCATGTGGCCTTTCTTATATGAGAGACATACCACCAGTAGATAATTTATATCGCCCCTAATTTTGCCAGCGTATTTTACGGGTGCAAAAATAATTTACATTACGTTTTTGGAAGCAAGTATATGTATTATTATTATTACAAACGCCTCACTAGATTTTCTACATAATGCATATTAAATATTCTCATCCAATCGGATGTTAAGTAAAAGACTTTCAGAATGTGCTAAATATAAATTTACTATATGCCAGTTAACATACAAACACAGTGAAATAATAAACTTTATTTCGATGCAATTATTAGAAATAACTAATAAGATTCTAACGAAGGTAATTCTGGTGTCGTAGGTGTATCTTTTGTCTTAGGAAGCTCACAAATGACTGCTTCAGCTGTTGTGAGAAGAGAGGCCACTCCACTTGCGTCTGTTAAAGCTCTTTTGACCACTTTGGTGGGGTCAATTATACCTCTTTCAATCATATTTACATATTCATTATTTAAAGCATCATAACCGAAATCTTGTCCTAAACTTTCGACTTTCGACACAACCACAGATCCATCGTATCCTGCATTGCTTGCAATAGTTAAACAAGGCGTGCGCAAAGCCTTTTTAACGATATCGATACCCATGGCTTGATCAGAATTGATGGGCTGCAACTTTTCAAGCGCAGGTATGCATCTTAATAACGCTGCACCGCCGCCAGGTACAATACCTTCAGCCACCGCAGCTCTTGTGGCATTGAGGGCATCGTTGACTCGATCTTTCTTCTCATTGACTTCTACTTCGCTACAACCACCTATAAGTAATACAGCTACACCAGACTGCAACCTTCCGAGCCTTTCTAAAAGTCTTTCCCGATCATATTCGTTAGTAGTGTTTTCCAACTCTTCTTTGATTTGTTCAATACGTTGCTGAATTTCGTCTTTATGGCCTTTGCCTTTTAACAAAAGCGTTGAATCCTTAGTTATTATAACTTCATCAACTTGTCCAAGACTTCCAAGCTGGCAATCTTCTAGTTTGATTAAGTTACTGTCGTCTTCAAATAATACTCCCCCAGTGGCAGTCACCATATCAGCCAGTGAGTTATTTCTATAATCTCCAAAACCAGGAGCTTTTACAGCTGCAACTTGTAGACCTATTTTCAATTTATTTACAACTAAAACAGATAATGGTTCCCCCTCTACATCTTCAGCAATTATCAACAGTGGTTTCTTTTGAGAATTAGCTACTTCCAAAGCGGGCACTATTTGCTGAGCGTTAAAAATTTTCCTACAGCTATAAAGTATTAAAGCATTATTAAATTCAATTCTAGGGCCTTTAGTTGAATTAATGAAATACGGAGAAATGTATCCGCGATCAAATTTCATGCCTTCTATAATTTCCAACTCATCTTCTAATGTTTTGCCATCCTTTACTGTTATAACACCGTCTTTGCCAACTTTATTCATTGCTTCTGCTATTAGTTTTCCTATTGCTCTATCACCATTGGCAGATATTGTGGCAACCTGTTCTATTTCTTCTGAAGTGTTTACAGGTCTCGACATGGCTTTTAAATTTTCTTTAACAGTTTTTACTGCAAGCATTACACCTCTTCTGATTTCAATAGGATTGGCTCCTTTAGAAATTTTTTCAAAGCCTTCCTTTGCAATAGCTCGTGCCAATATAGTGGCCGTAGTTGTGCCATCACCGGCTTCTTCGTTAGTTTTATTAGCAACATTCTGAACTAATTTAGCACCAATATTTTGGAATTTATCTTTTAATTCTATGCCTTTAGCAACTGTCACTCCATCCTTAGTTACTTTTGGCGTGCCAAACGATTGCTCCAAAATTACATTGCGTCCTTTAGGACCCATTGTCACAGCTACTGCATCAGCTAAGACATCAACTCCTTGTAACATAAGAGATCGTACATCTGGGCCAAATCTTACTTCTTTCGCATAATATCGAAGTGATCCCATATTACGTATTTTGGCACATACTGCGCTATTACTTAAAATATTTTGAAAGCGATACATTTTTTCACAGTTATGAAAGCTTTAATTTTTTTTAAAGAGCACATAAATTGTCATAAATTAACAAGTGACGAAAATGACATAGAAATATTCCGCGAAAATAAATTTTATTTGAATTTGGTAATGTTTTTTTTTTATTTGTATCAATTTAAAAACTTTTTAGTGTCTAATAAATTAAATCTCGACTTGCATGAGTAAAAAATTAGTTTATCCCTTACTGTAAGCAATCTAGTAATATTAGGATAGCTTTATAATAAATATTATTTTGGTATGAAGTGTTTATTTGTGTGAATGAGCCAATGGTATATTAAAGGGCAAAGTTACCACTAGTGACTATGCTTGCAGGACAACAATTAGCAAGCAGGACTAAATTACATGATGATATGTCAAATTCCAAAATCTAACGGTCGTTTAATTTGAAATTAGTGTTTATTGGTTTACGATAGTAATCTCATCTTATTAGGAATCTTTAAACTAAAATTTATAACATAAATACAAGAACAGAAAACATGACTTCTTCGAATTTAAATAAACCCGTAGTATTGAGTTTAAATATCGGGGACCAATTGACATCAATATCCTGTGGCCACATTGTCGTAGAGCTAATCAAGTTCATAGCATATCAGAGACTGCAAATTCCTTACAGCTATCAGTGGTTAAAGCAGGTGATAAATAAAAAGAAGGAGTGTGAGATCAAGGACCAGAAGGAGAGCTTTCAGTCAGAGAGACATTTTCATGTAGCATCCACCGCACTTCACAACTTGGATTTAACGCTGAAGGTACGCTGATACACTGGACTTAAAGTTATTTAGTTAGATATAACCAAAAGTTCATGAAGGCCTGTTGGTAAATGCACCAGACGCGGTTACCAACATGTGGAAGGCTTGTGGTTCCATAGGGGCAGTTGTGTTCCTAAGATGTCACAATGGCCTGTTACTAAGCGCAGTCCTGGGCCTAAATATTCTTATTTTAAAATTAGATTTTACATCTGTTTTTTTCCTTTCCTCTTGATCTTAGATATACTTCGTTTATAACAATTTTAATAAATATTTTATTATTTTAGAGTCTACTGGCAGAGATCAGTGGGTCTTCAATCCCAGTGGAAGTTTGCATCGCACTTGGTGCCACACCTGTAACATGTAGGGAAGTGTACAGGCTCCTATTGCCTACAGTTTGCCATAAACCACAATGCCACTCAAATCTCATCGCTTCTGATCAGAAAATACAACAGAATATTTTCAGGTTTGTATTCATTTGTGTTAGGGTTGGACACGGACAGGTAGACAGACAACAAAGTTGTATGTTGTTTGCATTGTAAAACTATGTCTTACCTCACAATTAGTGCTAAAACTACTTTGGTGCAAGTATGTATCTATTGCACACACAGCTTGATTCATCAAGACTATTTCTAGTGACTTGACATGTTAATGAATTACTTACATTTTGTCTTAATAACAAAAAAAAACTTTAATTACAGGAGTTTGGTAACATCGGAGAAATTGAGCCAAGTGTTCTTCAACACTCTGCCACCTACAAACATGTATGTGTTTTTGAGAAAGAAAACAACAAACAATAAAGAAGCAGTACTCAGCACTAGTAATTTCTTGTTCACTGATGGTTGTAGAATACCAAGAAGCTCTAAAATTGTTGTTATAGATTTTAGAGCTGAAAATTTAAAGGGTATGTCATGCTGTAAAGACTTTTGCATATTTGGAGACATTAATGGCAAAACATGTGATGACTCAGATGCAAATATTAAGGACTATAATGAAATTGAATCATCTGATGATATGAAGTGGTTCCAATCATCCCATGTGATGAAGGGATTTAAAGACTGTGTAATTAATGGTAGTTCTGTCACTAACCTATGGCTTGCATCTTGACAGATGCAAGCCATAGGTTAGCGACAGAACAGTGATTTTTAGCTCAATTGTGTAATAAAAATTATAACTAATATTGTTTTTAACATAAGAATAAAAAATCAAGGAAATAATATGATAAATGATGTAGTGTTTGTTTAGCCAACACTAAATGGATTAAATTATTAGGAGACTACAAACAATGTTGTCATTGAACCATTTGGTTTTATATCATTTTAGTTCAAATTTGTTATTAAATATTTGTAATAATGGAGCTCAATATTAGTATTTTTGAGATATATTTTTATGAATACAATTGGAAAATATTTTGTTGTAATAGAATTCAAAGGAAAGCTCTTTTTATAACATTCTTTATGTCCCTTGATCTTTAGGTTGATATTTCATGGCAATATTAATTATTTATTGTAGTTCATGTGTATTATACAAAGTTATTGCAGTTTAGTTTGCCTGGTCAAACATATTTAAATGGTGTATCAATAGTATCTTAGACATTGATAAGTAAATAGAAAACATCAACTAAACCAAGTATAGTAAAAGTCATGAATTTGTGTTTCACATTTTATTCCTGCATGTAGATTGTTTTATAGTTAGCATTTTATATTAACAATATAATGAGAGCATTTTGGATACCTATTTCTAGGTTCACTGGTTTCGATTTGCAATGCAAGCTTGCCATGCAATCTTTACTGAGAAAGAAACATAATTATAATGTGTTGTTAAATGTGAATGTCCAACATATTTGTAGTTATAAGTGGTATTTGACTTAAATCAACTGTTTTCTGATTAGATAATGAAATTTAGTTTTTAATAGGACAATTGTTATACATAAGTTTAATATTATTATAACAATATTATTGTCATTTTATAAGGCAATTTTTGTGCCATAAGACCATTTATAGTTTTGACACATTTACACAATATGTTAAATATTAATTAGGTCAATAAATCATTTGCTATTTGAACATACATTTTATTTCATTGATCCAAAATATACAAGCTTTTAATTCAATTTTGACGTTTAAATAACATATAATAATTATTTTACAAATTATATTGTCTCTTAGAAGCTTGTAGAGATTGATACTACCACTATGTACAGTTGAATTTAGCAGCGAGAAATTACAAGAACCATCTTATAAATAATGTAATTCTTAATATAATATGCCACCTTATTTTATGCAACATATCAATATTGCTTGGTCCATCAATTTCTTTACAACTACTATATCATAATTTAAAATTTGGCATTTTATATCCCTGAGATTACAATTTTTCTCACAACCCGCATATTGAAACACTGATATGTGGCTATGATTTATTTATTATGTAAACTAAGCAAATACTGTAATTCACAACCAACTGTTCGATATTGGCAATATTTTAACTGTCTATAAACAGACATTGGTATATGTTCTTTTTGAAAATTACTATACAACCCATCATTTACACAAAATATGGCATTTAAATACTGTATTTTATTAATTAGAATCTGACAGACATATATCATATTAGAAAGTGGAAGTGTAGAATGTTGTCTTTATAATAAATATGTTTCTGCTTAATCAGATATATATATATATATATATGTATATACAGGGTATCTCAAGACTGCTACCGAAAACGAAGCCGGGTGGTAGTTTTAGTGACTACAAACATAATACAACTAAAAATTTCGCAAAGAAATGCAACAATTATTTTTATGATTTTTTAAATATCGTCATTTTTGCGTGGTAAATTCATAGTTTTTGCTAAAAAAAAAATTTAACTCTTTTATACCTTAGAGTATTTATAAATAAAAGGGTATACAATATTATTTTAGGAAAAAATGTATTTACCACCCAAAAATGGCCATAGGAAAAAAATTACAAAAAAAATTGTCGCTTTTTTTTGCAACTTTTTCTGTTGCATTGTGCCTGAAGTCGCTTAAACTACCACCCGGCTTCGTTTTCGGTAGCAGTCTTGATATACCCTGTATATATATATATATATATATGTTTTTAGAAATAAAATATATAATAATACTGAAGTAACCCCATACTATAGTAAAATGGTACTTGGAATAACTAATAAATTAATATCCCAGATATTATAACTATTACAATTTCATCAATTCTGCTTCACCTTGACCATTACCAAATATGGTTCTTTCACTGTTTACAACACAAACTTTTTTCAATGGCTTGTCAACAGATCTTTGGGTACAATTTTTCCAAGACTCGCAATATCTAACTGCTTCATTGAACTCAAATATTAAATTATCTCTTCCACCGTTTGGCCCTACCACATGATTGCACATAATAGATTTGCCTATCATATCTCTCAAACAACATTCAAGCAACTCATAATATTCCAGCCAATAATCTTTTGGGAGGTGCTGGAGTTTAAAGCCAAGAGACTCAGTGAGTATCCCAGTGATTAGAATATCATCAATCCAAAATTTTGGATGGTATGTTGCCTCATCACACATCAATGTGGCTACTTGAGGTGTTGTAATATAGTACCACCCTGACAGATATGGCGGATAAACATTTCGGGAATATTCATCCCATGTCACATACCATTTATTTTCCTTGTTTCTTCTTGGCTTTGTGTTTTCTAAGACATAACCCATTACCAAGTTTTCTGTATTGTTAATTGTTTTTAAATAGTCATATGTTTTTTGCAAGTTAAATACTGTGTCATCATCAACTTTTAATATAAATTTGGCCTTGTAGCAATTTGTAGATGCCCATTGTAAGCCCATTAAATGTTTGTAAGTTAAGTTTTTGTAATTTTCTACAAAAGAACCTTGAAGAATGTCACCAAAAGTATCACTTTCATCTTTAATTGCTTCTTGTGTTATATATCTGAAATAGTAATGTTATTTAAATATATTTACAATGATTATGGGATATGTACATATTATACTGTGACATATATACACAAAATTGGGTAAACTTACTTTTCTTTTTCTGGGATTTTTGCTAGTAAAAATACTCTAGTTATATTTAAGGATTTTAAAAGATCTGGTGGCATTGCCCTTCTATGCGCGCTTCTTAATTCTACATGTCCCACATATGAAGTCACAATTATTATGATAAATGGTTTACCTAGAAACAATATAAAATTATTTAAAATAAGAATGTCTTATACAGTACAGTGTGACAGTAGAGTAGTCTCAATAGCACTCTTGATTGTGGAGGCCCATTCCCTGCAAAGGGACGTATATGGGCGAATACAGAACACAGTATCTATGTTACTGGTGAAGTATTCACTTTTTTAACTGTTATAGTGTTAAATTAATAAAAGAAAATTAAATTAACCTTACTTTTACAAGTCGTATTGTGAGGTTCAATGACGAAATTATGATATAAATAATTTTGCGTGGAAATAATTAGGATAGTATCATTGTATTCCGTGTATGAGCTCCAATATAGCCAACTGATAAGACTTAGAGCAACAATTGCAATTAGCACAAACTTTTTCTTCATTATGTACAAACTTAACATTTTCACAAACGCACAGCATTTTGTTTACTATTGTCATATGGTGGCCTTATGTGGCCATATGTTTACGTCCTAAGGTTTATGTCATAGGATTCATTCATTTCATTTGATTTCATTATTTATATAGTGAAGAAATATTTGTCTGTTTATGGTAGCATTATAAAAGTTCTACCAAAATGGTAGATTTTTACTGCTTGCGGTTTTCAATAAAAAACTAATATTAGATATTGAGTAGTTTCTATTTTCCACAGACTTTTAATTTATAGGTGTGATTCAGACTAAACATATCGCATAAATTTGCGTGGTGAAACGCACACAGATAAAAAGGTGACACACAGATACACAAGCATGAGCCGAACTTAGGAGATAGTCTTGGAGTATATACCGGGTATATCAAGACTGCTACCGAAAACGAAGCCGGGTGGTAGTTTTAGTGACTACAAACACAATGCAACTAAAAATTTCGCAAAGAAACGCGACTTTAATGATTTTTTAAATATCGTCATTTTTGGGTGGTAAATTCATAGTTATTGCTAAAATAATTATTTAAACTGTTTTATACCTTAGAGTATTTATAAATAAAAGGGTATACACTATTATTTTAGGAAAAAAAATGTATTTACCAACTAAATATGGCCATAGGAAAAAAACTCCAAAAAAAAATTGTCGCTTTTTTTTGCATTGTGTCTGAAGTCGCTTAAACAACCACCGGGCTTCGTTTTCGGCGGCAGTCTTGATATACCCTATTTATATAGAGGGACCGCTGGTACTTCAAAAACGTAGATAAAAATGGTGGTGCCGGGCCACCTTTTTCTGTCCTCCTATTGGCTAATATTGAAACAGGTTGTGCAACATACATAAATTAATTGAAAAAAATAAATAAAAATAAGTAGTTTAGGTCTATTTAATTCCACTCAAACTCGTTTTAAAAGGATAATAGCTAAATATAATTTCGGCTGTCAAAGGAATTTATAGCAATTTATTGCTAAATAATTAATTCAATTTTCACTAATATAAGAGCGCTACCAACATTACGAACAAGAAAATATCTACGTTTTTCAAAACGCGAATATATGACAGCGCTCCCTCTATATATAAATACTCTAAGGAGATAGTATATCTTTTTTCACATAATTTCTGTATGTTGGACAAACTGTCAAGTATCAGCCATTGAGAGCACAGAAAAATTGGCCGGCACCACCATCTTCATCAACGTTTGTGTAGTGCTAAGCGCTCCTTCTATATTATAAATATTCTAAGCAACCGGTTAAACTAACACCTTGTGACCAGTTTCATCGGCAAAAGCTTAAATAACAATTTTAAAAATTAAATCACGTTGGTTTTGAAGAAGAAACTGGTCGTAGAGAAAAAAAAACACTATTTACACTTAAATCATTTATTAGAAAAAAGGGTTAATTTCTTTAAATAATTTCTTTTAGATACATTTGTTGTGATAACACGAACTTTGTGTTTGAGTTTTGTATCAGTGTAAAATTTTGCTATTACTTTCACAAGAAAATAAACATGATTTATATCATGATGGCTATCGCCTGAACAAAACATTCTAAAATAATCTTTACGATCCCATAAACGAGTGGAAATTTCAACCAAAGAAATATTCTTGGCCGTTTTAAAAATCTTTTCACAGTCCTGCACCACACAGATTACTCCAGCCGAAGGATATATTAAGCCACCTTGATCTTTCTTCTGGATTAATGAAGAAAAGAAATTTCTTTTTTCACCTATCACCAGTGTTTGACAAATGGAACACTTGATATTTTTTAATACTTTACGAGCTACAAACCCAGCTATATACGTTGTCACTTGATTGGTGTATTCGTCCAATGGCATGCATTCCATATCTTTTATAAAATATTGTATTTCATCTTCGTCAAGAAGATCGGAATAAACATTTTTTTCAAAGTTAGGTGTGCTATTATTTAAACATACTTCAGGATTCTTGGTACTCGAAACTTTCAGTATATGGATGTCATCCGTCAAATCACCTTCTTTATTTAAATTTATTTGGATGCGTACAAGATTTTTTTTATAATAACTTTGAAAGTGTACAGTATTTGGATTGTCATTGTATCCCCCTCTACTTCCCATCTGACCAAAAAACATTTCTATATGGTCTTGACTTATTTTGTAGGATGGAAAAAATCTCAGCTTTTCTACAATAACTAAGTCATAAAACATATTCATCACACTTTCTAAGCTTATGATGAAGCCAAGAAATCCAGCTTTTCGCCCTGACAGAACTACAAGATTATTATTTGAAATTTTTAAATTACTAATATAGTCTCTACACATATTTACAAATATTTTAGTATTAGCAATGTTGATTTTTTAAAGCCTGGAGATAACATAGAACGACTGTTCAATATGTCAAAAGCATCATTAATTATATTTACAAATTTTGAAGTAGCTGTACAATTTTGAAAATCTTCCAATAGTAATTCGTCTTTGCAGAAACATAATGCATCCGCAACAGATTTGCTTAATAACTGTGTTGCTAGCCGGACCTTCATTTTTTGATTATTAAAATATATATGAGCTTGACGTATCTTATTAGCTAGATGCAAGCCTTTGCTTTCTTGAAGCATATGTAGGTGTTGAAAATATTTAAAATCCACAGCATTGCCATTTTTATCAATTAAAACTTGAAAATCTCCTAATGTGTTTCTTATTAATTTAACCATATGACATGGATGCCAAAAAATATGAATTCTTTCATTCCGAAAAGTAAAAAATGGTTGCAAATTATTTAAACAAAAAATACATCCTAAATGCGTAGCCATACTAATATTAGTTGCTGCCCCATCAAATGTAATACCCTTTACAAATATTTTAATGTCGTATAACATTTCCAATGCAATTCGAACAATATTAGCACGCTGTTCTGCATTCATGGAAGTTATAAAAAAGAAAGCTATTGGTAACTTCCAGTTACAGTTAATGGCATTCACCATTAACACCAATGCCTGAGTTGCCAAAGGTAAGCTGTCATCATTAACCTCTGTCCCTGTATCAACTCGTCCTTTAAATGTTGATCCATCCCAAACCAGTTCTTTTCGTATGGCCATTTCATCCAAAATTAAATTGACAAAAATTTTATGATTATATTTCTTAGAAAGTACTTCCAGAATATTAAAAGATTCACTTGTAAATCCAGGCTTAGCATCTACTTTCTTGTACCACCGACTTATAGTAACTGGGTGTGGCAGAACCGTGTTAAAACTTTGTTTTACAAAATTATAGGCCCTTGATGAAAAAAAAATTTAATTGTAGTGCGAAAGATCTTAACTCTGGGGAATAACTTTTCTGAACAGTAGACCCTGTAATTTTTTTAAAATATCTTATCAAAAAATCTTTATTGTTATTGCCAGGTATATTATTAAGGACATGCACATCTTCACTATTAAGTTTTGTTTTTAAAAGAGATATTACTTCCGAAAATGTCGCAACTTTTTTGTAAAGTCGTCTTTGTTTTTCTCTTAAGGCCTTGATTTGCTTATTTTTAAATATTATTTTTGATTGTAGCTTTTTTATAGTAGTTGTGGGAGAATGAACCGATTTTGCTTTTATTTTCCTTTGAGGAATTAATTCATGAGGTTGAACTACTGACGAATGGGGTGATACAACTAATTGTTGGCTTCCATGACCATGGCTGTCCTGATTTTTAGAGACATTCTCCTCAAGCGCTATTCTCTTTCTTGAAGTATCAATTTCTCATGTAGTTTCTGGCACATCCTTGCTCTAAAACAAAAATTTCATTAAATCATTACTAATATCCGATAACTGTTGAACTAAATTATTTAATACAATACCAGCCCCTTTACATAAGAAAATGTTAGAGTGCAGTATTTAGTAGTACTATGCTAGAATGCTATTACTATACCCAAAGTTAAGGCAATCAGTAGCTTAAGCATTCCTTATACTGACAGAACCAAGTTACATCTAAGACCAACATTCATTACATCAAGTGCAGCTTTTAAAGATAATGGTAATTGAAAATAAATACCTGAGCTGTTTGTATTTGTGGAATTATGCTGTGCTTTTGGGCCACTGGCAGATGTTGCCATGAAGTAGATGGTTGCTGATATTGAATGTCCTGAAGTATGGACATATTTTCCCCAGTTGCTAGTTTTTTTCTAGGAATATAAGCCTCGTATGAAGTCCCAGGAATATTTTCTTTGCACTGAAATACAAATTTCATATTAATATAATAAAAAAATCATACTAAGTAAATAAATATGTATGTTAATAAAATAAAATTAATAACAACTCACTTCATTTGACTCGGAGTACTCTTGAAATATTGTAGGAATTGCACCTGGTACCAGATAAGTTCGAGAAGAATTTCTTTTAAATAAGTGTTTTTCAAAATGTCGCGAACAAATAACACTACTACGATTGGGTGGCCAAGATTTAAGGTTTGAATTTATTAGCCAAGCATCACACAGATTTTTATCCTTATGGAACCTGAAATGTTGATACACACCAGATTATTAAAAGAAAATATATATTACGACGTAGTCACATAGAAACAATAATTGTAAAACCCTATTATATTCTTTTTCCCAAATGCGGCCCCTTTAAATTATGGAAGTATTTGACCTGTCAAATGACATAGGTTATTAACGAAATTATTAAATTAAAGCAAATATGTTTAAAGAAGGGGTAAAATTTATAGAGAACTTTAGTAAGGAATACGTGGAGTTACTTATAACTGCCTTGAAAAAGGCATAAAAATACTCATTATCGTAGAAACTTAACAAAATTATGATCATAGTATGCAAGTCAACAAAACATGTTATTTTACTTACCGGTGGAAAGTTATTCCTGGCAAATTTTTGTATGTCGCACTTTCACACCCGTACACACTGCATTTAACCATTTTTGTTGTGAATATTAATCAAAGATTAATAATAAAATAGCGAAAATCGTAAATTACGCCGCCATTACATGTAGCTTAATAAGGACAAAAAGAGACAAACTTATGCTGTAATTTGAATCATGAGCAGGATAGACTATGTTGTTATTATTGTCAATGTGTGCTAATAAAATGTGTTTAGTCTGCTTTTTTATTATATGTCTGTGCTATTTTCTTTCTAGATAATTTTTCTAAGAATCTGGTTAGTATTATGAAATATGTATTAAAGGAGATCCTCGCAATATAATGCAGCATTCTTCATATATATTTTTAAAGGAGAAGGCCGTAGACGGAGAAACTAATAGACGGAGTCACATGTTCTATCCCTTTTACACCAAACGAAACAGATTTATACATAACGTTTATGCAAGAAAAGGATGCAAGCTTTTGTAACCTGTCCTTATCGGCGTAACCGCTTGACTCCAGGAAAACAAACCTCAATAATAATCTTTTATTATTTAAACTGTATATGGTTGCGCAATAGATATTGTCTTTTTTTTTATTGCCATGTAGGCAGACGAGCTAGCGGCCCGCCTGATGGTAAGCGGCTACCGTTGCTCATGGACCTCCGTATTGCCAGGGGACCAGCACAAAAAAGTCGCTGCCTACCTCGAGGAGAATACTCTCTTTAAGCCTCGTTTGAAGAAGGACAGGTCATAGCGCTGAGGAAACACCGATGCAGGGAGTTCATTCCAGAGCTTGCACGTACGTGGTAGGAAAGAACGCTGGAAACGTACCGTTCGGGAGCGGTACGACTCCAGGTGGTGGGAATGAACTCTACTGCGGAGACGTGTGGTGCGATGGTACATAGGCGACGGTGGTACCATCTCAAACAACTCTTCGGAGCACTCCCCATGGAACAAACGATAGAACACACAGAGAGATCCGAAGTCTCTTCGCAGTCCTAACGGTTCCAATTTTTCCGTGAGATCGGGATCATTGACTATTCGACAAGCTCGTCGCTGCAAGGAGTCAAGTGGGTCGAGCTGGTATTTTGGGGCACCTGCCCAGAGGTGAGAGCAGTACTCCACGTGGGGCCGGATTTGCGCTTTGTAAAGCGTCAATCTATGACCCGACGTAAAGTACCGCTTGGCTCTGTTCAGGATTCCCAACTTCTTGCTCGCCAGTTTGGCTTTGTCCTCCAAATGACTCCTAAACTCGACCTTGCTTGATATTTCGATGCCAAGGATTCCAATACTCTCGGATCCTTGGAGAGTAACTCCTTGGAATTGTGGCGCCATGACAAAGGGGTCCTTCTTTGCAGTGAACACGCAAACTTATGTCTTCGAAGGGTTAAATTGAACTAGGTTCAATTCACCCCATTCGGAGGCCCGCCACAGAGAGCTCTCGACTTCAGACACAAGTTCAAACCGTCTTTCCATAATGGAATCCCGAGAGTGGCTCCGTTGGCCGATGTACCGCGCGTCACTCGTACTATCATCTGCATAACAATGCATGCTATAAATAGACAACATGTCATTGATATGCAGGATAAAGAATGTCGGCGATAGCACCGAGCCTTGTGAAACACCAGTATTAATGGTCTTGGTCTCGGAGCAACAGCCGTCCAATACGATTTTTATGCTCCGACCATCCAAAAAGCTGGCGATCCATTTGCAGAGCCCCTCAGGAATTCCATACGCAGGTAGCTTCGCCAGAAGGGCGCGATGCCACACTCGGTCGAACGCCTTCGCAATGTCAAGGCCGACCGCAATCGCCTCACCCCCACTCTCCAAAGCCTCCGCCCAACGGTGCGTGAGGTACACAAGAAGATCACCAGCTGAGCGACCGTGACGGAAACCGTACTGGCGGTCACTAATCAGCTGGCGATCCTCAACATACCTCAGGAGCTGAGTGTTTATAACTCGCTCCAAGACCTTGGAGAGTAGGGATGTGACAGCAAACGGCCTGTAACTCGAAGGGTCCGAACGGTCACCCTTTTTGGGGACAGGGTGTACATTGGCGACCTTGTTTTTGAAATAAAACTATTATTTATGGATTTTATCGCGGATTTGGTTTAAGTTTTGCTTTTTTTAACTTCTCCACGCGACGTTTCGATTACTTTACAACTTTCGTGGTCACGGGACGGACTAGATATTGTTTTGTTATTAGTTTTTATTACAATAGATTATATTTTCAGAAATAACTATTTACTTAAATTATGTATATGTTATACAATGTTTTTATTAGTTCTGGGTGATGGCTGGCGACCCAGGTATGTATGTGCATTGACCATTGTAGTTCCACTTAAAGTTAAAATATCGATATTTTAGCAATTATATTTTTTAAGAGAGCTGTCAAAGTTTCTCGATACCTTGGGAAAAACGTGTCGACCCGGCCACACTCCCACTAACACCATCGCTTCTCATACTAGGTTACACGGTGGCTACCTCAGTATAATATGTTATTCATTGTTCTGAGGTGGCTACCCCTGTGGAGAAGGCGGATACCATAGAGAAAGTAATCACTACGTTCTAGCGCATACCAGCCTATCCGCTAATAACCATGAGCGATATGTCATTTAAAGGTATTTTCAAATGCTACAACTTCTTCTACGGCAGGAAATACCAATACTGATGGTAGGTCTCTCATATGTGAGAGGCCGCCTAGGTGGGTACCACCGCATTGTCTATTTCTCCCGTCAAACAGCAGTGTAAATGTACTGTTGGGTTTCGGATTGAAGGACATTGTAGCCAGAGTAACTACTGGACATATTGAGACTCAGCATCTTATGTCTCAGGATGGCAAGCGCAGTGGAATGCCAAGCATTGCTTTGTAATTCAAGGTGTTGTTTGGTTCTGCTACTATTTATGAGCGGTCGTATTGCTTACCATCAGGCGAACGGCATGCTCGTCTCGCCATTCATTGCAATAAAAAAAGAACTTTTTTGTGGAATCGTGTTAAAGTTAGGTCTTTCTTTAATGTGGGACGAATAGCTTAAATTTTTCTGCAAAATTTAAAACTATTATGGCAAAACAATTGCAGGCCTAAAACTTGTAAGATGTGTTGAGGTAGAAGTGCGTAAAGGGCAAGACTTCGATCAAATATACACTTTGATCGAAGGGACAAGAACATAAACTCATTAAATATAGGAGTTTACGTATTTACCCCTCCATCCTTGTATTATGAAGTAACTCCAACGCACCTTACCTACTAAAACATCTACTTAGATCTGAATATATTTCTAGCATGAAAATTATTCTGAAATACAGCATAACCGCTTATAGGTATAATTAACGTGATCATACGTCCCGCTTTGGGCGGGACAATCCCGCTTTCAGGAAGTATGTCCCGGCGTCCCCAGTAAGGCTGACATAGTCCCGCTCTTGCAAACGGACCAAACAATAATTTTAAAATGTATTTCCCGCTCGTAATGCTTCACCGAACTACTACTGAAAACTGTGGGGTATTATTCAAAGCACTTTCGTACAAACAGTCTTGATTTAACTATCATTTCTATAAATATTGAGTAGATACATACGTCATGTGTGTGCCTGGAAGTAACGCATCTATCGAAAGAGTGTCTCTCACATTAACAAAATATGGACAAGTGATAAAATACAGGCGTGTGTCGCAGTAATTAAAGCTATTTTGATTACGAAAATAAATATATATAAATCATGAGTTTCTCACTTATGTATCTAATAACTAGACCTGATGTTTTGAAACAATTTTTTCAGCCGACAAATACGACTATACAGGGTATATCAAGACTGCTACCGAAAACGAAGCCGGGTGGTAGTTTAAGTGGCTTCAGACACAATGCAATTGAAAAAGTTGCAAAAAAAAGCTACAATTTTTTTTTGTTATTTTTTCCTATGACCATATTTGGGTGGTAAATCCATTTTGTCCTAAAATAATGGTGTATATCCTTTTATTTATAAATAATCTAAGGTATAAAAGTGTTTAAATTATTATTTTAGCAAAAACTACGGATTTAACACCCAAAAATGACGATATTTAAAAAATCATAAAAAATAATTGTCGCGTTTCTTTGCGAAATTTTTAGTTGCATTGTGTTTGTACTCACTAAAACTACCACCCGGTTTCGTTTTCGGTAGCAGTCTTGAGATACCCGGTATATCTTCTATAAATCTTCTATGATAAAAACTTTTAAAACCAAAAAACTTTATTATTATTATTATTTGATTTCACAAATGTGTCCCGCTCTGGCACAAAAAATAAATGGTCACTTTAGGTATAATCCAATTTAATTACTTGCACTAACGGCATCATATTAACATCGTCTTGGGGGTTACTCTATACTTCGACTCGACGACGAATAAATTAATAATAATAAATATAATAACGTTCGAACGTCGTACGTAAAACTGTAGGAATATGCCTAAATACCTTACAAAATTTTCAAATCCGCTATCCTACACCGTAACCTTAGACTAAGTTGAAAGTGAATGATAAGTTTCATAGTATTGATTTTACGAAGTAGAAATATATTATCTTATAGAGAATAGAGCTTCGTTTCAGATCATAGACTAACCCCCCTGCAGTCATAATGGTTATACCGATCTTGTAGTATAACTAGTATATTAAGTCCCCTTTTCCTTCCTTCTAGATCTAGTTAGTGCAGTGGTTCTTAAACGGTGGTCGGCGGACCACTATTCCGTAATGCCAAACTAAGGCCATGTATAAGATTTTAAGCATGTTTTATTAATGGATATATAGAAAAGCCCTTTATTTATTTAGATTTCGGTACTGTATTAACATCAACCAAGCCAGTCAACCAACTGGGAAGTCAATGGCCCGATAGATATAGATCATGAGTAACGACTTAAGAACCACTGAGTTATTGGGTTACACTGACTCTATTCCTAACTATGTTCGTTTAATTTGTTGCCACCATTGAGTAAGAAAGTCAACGAGAGCAGCCAAAAAGCCGGTCTGTCGATGAACATCAGCAAGACAAAACTGATGGTAGTCTCCAGAAATCCAGGAATAAATCCTAACATATCGATAGGTGGAAAACAACTAGAGCGAGTACGACAATACAAGTATCTCGGTGCTTGGGTAAATGAAGCATGGGATTCCAACCAGGAAATTAAGACCCGTATAGAACTTGCCCGAGCCTCTTTTAACAAAATGAGAAAAGTGCTGTGTTGTCGTCAATTGAACATAAAGCTCAGAGTAAGGATACTTCTCTGCTACATCTGGCCTGTCGTCATGTATGGCTGCGAAGCATGGACCTTGAAAGACGATACTACAAGGCGCCTAGAGGCATTCGAAATGTGGTGTTACCGTCGCATGTTGCGCATCAGTTGGATGCAGAAAGTAAAGAACGATACCGTGCTCCAGCGTGTCAGTATGCCCCGGAAAATGATGCAAACCATCAAAAAACGCAAGACAGAATATCTCGGCCACATGCTTAGGCACGATAGATATAAGATGCTCCAATTAATTATTATGGGCAAGGTGGAAGGCAAGAGACGCGCTGGACGAAGGAAAAAAATCGTGGCTTCGAAACATCTGGGAGTGGACCGGTATCAGCACCGTTGAACAACTTTTCCACCTGGCTAAGGACAGGGAAAAATACAAGAAGCTGACGGCCAACCTTCAGCACTGAAGAGGCACTCGAAGAAGAAGAAGAAGAGATTGAGTAAGACTAGTTAAGCGTGCAAAAATTTATTACAGAAACCGTGGACCGCAGTTTCTGCATGATTTATAGCGTACGTAAAATACGTTTATTACTTAAATAATAACGGGAGAAGTTTTAACAATATTTCTCAATTCTCATCCCCTGATCCCCTGGCGCTCAGATTTGTTTTTATAGGTAATCTACTCTAGTACCTATGTCCATATTTTTCGGAGTCAATAATTTTCTGTACCCGAAACTCACCCGAAATAAGTCGTAAACATTTTAGGGATAAATAATATCCAAATAATATTTACTTACACTTATTTGCTAATGAAAAAATATGGTGCACATTATTTACATGACATGATACATTACCGTAACCAGGTGTACTAACAAAGAAGTGTGATGCGGTCGCGAATAAACTACTTGTCATTTTTATCGTTTATAATAAGCTGTTATCAAGACCCGCCTACGGTGGCAGGAGCGCAGGAAACTCAGTCGAGTAATCACTGATTGAGGAGACAGCGCGTCGTGAGCGCACGAACTCTGCGGCACCCTACGCGAACCGAGAATTATTTTAAATATAAATCAACGAAATATTAACAATGGACGTGAGTGCAAGCGTTTTAACAGCCAAGGTTGTGACCATGGTCTGCCTCTTCGTCATATCCATGGCGATAGGCTGTTTGCCTCTTTTGTTGTCTATGAAATTCAACTGGTTCACAAAATCCAATGATGGTAACTTGAGGTCTTCTAACCAGATGGTTATGGGACTTTTGGCGTTTGGAGGCGGTGTTTTGTTTGCAACAACTTTTATGCATCTACTACCAGAAGTTGACGAAAATATCGAGCAATTGCAAGGTGAGTTAAAAACTTATTAAATTATTTTACCATCTAAAAAAACTATAATTGCTTTTTATGGTCTTTAAAATTTATTGCATGTAATGATACTAAGATATACTGGGTATCTCAAGACTGCTACCGAAAACGAAGCCGGGTGGTAGTTTTAGTGGCTACAAACACAATGCAATTAAAAATTTCGCATAGAAACGCGACAATTATTTTTATGATTTTTTAAATATCGTAATTTTTGGATGGTAAATCCTATGTTTTTGCTAAAATAATAATTTAAACTCTTTTATACCTTAGATTACTTATAAATAAAAGGGTATACACTATTATTATAGGAAAAAAAAATTACCACCCAAATATGGCCAAAGGAAAAAATAACAAAAAAAAATTGACGCTTTTTTTTTGCAACTTTTTCTGTTGCATTGTGTCTGAAGTCGTTTAAACTACCACCCGGCTTCGTTTTCGGTAGCAGTCTTGATATTCCCTGTATGTAGCTTAATTATAATTAAGTAAATATTACTTAACGAGACTGTGTAAAAGAAAAACCACACATTAATTTAAATAACTTATCGATGTCAAATATGTTAAGAACGTGTTGCAAATATCAACGCAGTTACAATGTTAGCTTATCTATTTTTCAAATATTTTTTAAACATTCAAGGAAAATCTAAAATACAATATTATACATCAATTTCTTTATTTTTCAATAAATGCACTCTATGTTTTCCTAAAAGCATCACATAAATAAATAAATACACCCAACAGTCACATACATAGTCCTGACCCAACATCAATCGAGTCTTGTGTCGTTAGTACCAGGAACAACGAAATAATTAATAACATAATAACAACGAAAAGGATAAATAACTAAATCCTAATTACCAAACTTGATTTATCGAGGCTGCAATAATCTTGCCTATAATTATATTTACCTCTAAATTACTGAATTAAGACATGATGTTTGTCCAAAAAGAGACGGAAAGCGTTATTATTGATTTAATAGATCCGTTCAGTGATTTTTACAGACAAGTGTTAATCGGAGTCACATGTGTGTCTTTTTATTTAGAAGATTCCATAATAGCTATGTGGCGTTGACTATAATGGTATGACAGCATCGCATTGCAGGGTTAAATGTATAAAAAACATGTTTACATGGTTTTTATCTAGGATTAATTCGATCAAAATCGTACTTTTCATTAGTCATGTAGTTATAATGATCCATGTTATAAGATTGGAGTGATTACTTCATTTTTTAGCCGACCCTAAAAAAAGAACGAGTTGTTAAATCAGTTTTAATTTCTTTATTAACTTTTTTTCCTCTAAAATTCATAAAATAAGGACTTTGATATGCCGTAGGTGCTTTGCATGCTTTGAATTGTAAAATATAATTTATATATTGTACAATTACACTTATATTAACATAACTATATTTATATTTTAGATGCTTAGGTATACTTCTGAAAAAATCATAATTATGTTGTTGGCATAAAAATCCTATCACATGGAGTCGGTCTAATTCCGAATAAAATAAAGAAATACATGGAAAACGTAACTATTAAACCACGACTAGAATTTAAAAAAATCGTAGTAGTAGTATGTATGACTTGGTTTTACATAAAAATGCACTTGTTCGTCCAAAGTATCTGGTCAGGTGTTAACACTTAGGCAAGTATTGGGAAATTTTTACTCAGCTGCGGCTGTGCGTGCGCCGTGGTAGTAGAGATATATTTGTATTAATTAGACGTATTTTTAAGTAACTACAATGGTAGTTATTTATATATAACCATGTAAAGATTTTAAAGTGTAGACTAACTTATTTTATGTATGTTATACCGGCTATATCAAGACTGCTACGGAAAACGAAGCCGGGTGGTAGTTTTAGTGACTACAAACACAATGTTGACTAAAAATTTCGGTCCATCCACAAGGTGGAAGGACGACCTGGTTTAAGTCGCAGTAAGTCGTTGGATGAAGGCCGGTTCCAACAGGTCTATGTGGTGATCCATGGGGAGGCCTATGTTCAGTAGTGGACTTAATGTGACTGAAGAGAGAGAAAGAGATAGCTTGGTATGCTAGATTTTCTTACTTGATACAATAAGTTACTATTCAGTAAGTTCTTAATGAAATAAGAATGGTTATCGTAATTCGTACACTGAATAAACAATTATAAATACATTCTATGCCTACCTGGTTGCTAGCACTAGTATCATCCAAATGCCGCCACGGTGACTTAATTATTGGAGTCCCAGACAGCTATTTCGTAATCTGAAATAAATCACAAAAAGTAGATTATTCGACGTGGTAAACGAACCTAAGCCTCACGGTTCGCAAGTGGCGGTCACAGTGCCACTTGACAAATTAGGCAACTTTCCTTATAATAATTGCCATAGGCACTACAACACGCTCAAGGCCAGTGTGGTGGACTATATGGCCTAAACTCTCTCACTCGTATTGTCGATTGTATAGAAGGCCCGTGCCCTGCAATGGGACGTATATGGGCTGATATAGACCGATAGTGCATAACTATCTACAACAATTTATTTAGGAAATTATATTGGATTTTTTATTTAAGCCACTTTATTCCGTGAAAGATTAACATATTATGTGGTGTGTATGAAATTAGTTAATTTGATAGATTGGAGAGGCGTAGATAGAAAAAAATTGAAGAAATAGTTTCTTAGATTATGTACTCGTCTAGATGACACATCACACCTCACCGCGCGGCTCAAATAAAGTCTACCAAATTTGGTAGACTCGCTTCTCACGTACGTCAGTGTCATTTGAACTACATATGGATAACGTGCTCCCGAAAAATAATTAATTATGCCGGTTTGTGCTGTCGAATTGTATCGCAATTGTGTGGGAAAACTGTATAATAATACCAATATCACTTTCTATCGGTAACATTATTGTTAAACCACTATTATTTGAAGAAAACATGAACTTTTAATTCATTATTTTGAAGATGAGTTTCATTGGCCAGTGTTGTCAATTTATTACTAGGAAGATTTGTTGAAACTATGGGAGAAACTATAAAACACAAATATCATTACATAATATTTCGATCAGAATAACAACAAGAAGAATGGCATTATTTATTTAATGAGTAAATAATACTTACCTACACGATATTAATGAAACCCACGACGACATGCACTTCATAGTAATTTTATTAATTCTTTGCCTTGCATGTCTATTACCATCCAAAATTTCACAAACGGGGTACTGCTATTGTCATCTTTAAAGAAACAGCGAGAACTTATTCAAGGTCCTAATAATATTTTTAGACTTCCTACGGATTCCGTACTAGCAAATTGCTGCAGAGACATTACACAGCGGAAACGAAAAGAAGACCATTCGTAGCCTCACATGACTTCAGTTGTGTGTTCCGAAAATTTTACTTATGATGATTTATATTTTACATAAATACAGAAATCAGATAACAGCCCAGGCAATAAATCCAAAGAGTTAATTCTATTCGGAAACAAACACTAGGAGATGGGTTTAAATCTTTATTGTTTTTACTAAAATGCGTTATAAATATAATTAATAGTATGATTACTTTAAATAAAGAAAAAATATTTTATTTAACCTATTTTGTATATCAAATAATGGGGAAAAGTTAAGTTAATAATCTGGAGTAGGCATACCTAAACACACACACCTTGACAGTTGGATTACAATAATTACACGACCGGTACTCACACATATCAACGAAAGTGAGGACACTTTTAGCGCATCGTTTGTTGACATTGCTCAATCTAGACGAGTATATAATCTAAGAAATAGTTTACTTACATTTGGTCGTGTTATGCCAATTCCCAGAATATTAACTGTCATGATTTACATTCTAGTCATCGATTCTACTATTCTAAAAGCTAGCATAAAATCATAAATTACCTGTACTTATCAAGATAATACTTATTTTCTCCCATTATAAGATTGTTCGTATCTATATTTTATTTCTTGTACTTTTTCGAATTTAATAATTTTCCGCAATAGATTTTACCAATAACATGACTTATCATTTCGTACATGACATGTAGACATTAAATAATGAGGGTGGTAGATATTTATCGTAAATAAAGAATACGTCATTTTTTTTTAGAAATAATTAATGTACATGTACGTGCTAGAAATAACAGAACAGAAAATTTTGGGCTACATACCTTAGACTAAAAATATAAAGATAACTACTCAATTTTATACTTTTGGTTTCTGAATAATCAAAAGTTAACATTTATTAAGAAAATATCTTAGAGTTTTTATAATATAGAGGGAGCTCTGTCATTTTTGTCGCTGTCTTCAAAAACGTATTTTTTTTCTTGTTGGTAGCACCGCTATATTAGTGAAAATTGGACTAATTATTTAAAAAGAAATTGTTGTAAATTCCACTGAAAGTATATTTAGTTCATTTCCATCTAAAAGAGTTTGAGTGGAGTTAAAAAGCTCCTAACAATATTTTTATTTTTCATATAGTTCATGTTAGTTGGACAACCTGTCAAATGTCAGTCAATAGGAGGGCAGAAAAAGGTGATACCAGCCATTAAAAACAAAAACTGAACTGAATGGTGATACCACAATATTTATCTACTTTTTGAAGTACCAGCGCTACCTGTACTCGTATAAAGAGCCTATAAAGGGTGGAGGTACTCAATAGGGTGCAAGGTTCCTCCCCTATATTCATCTGACGCGCTCGAGTTACTCCCAGAACCATATACTTATATTTTATTTATAAATATATAAATTGTGTCTAAGGAAAATACTATGCTTCTGCTGATTTCCTCAAGTTATAGCATAGTCCCTTATCATAACACTAGGATTAGTTGGCGTTCTCGTCGTCGTGGAGTCCTCGTTTATAGGCACAGCGACACTTTGTTAAGAATGAAAACGAGATAGCCAAAAGCTTTTTATTTTATTTATTCTTTTATTGCCAAGAAGGGCGAGACAAGCATGCCGTTCGACTGATGGTAAACGATACGACCGCTCAAGAACAGTAGCAAAACCAAAATAAGAATAATTTATTTTAAATATTTCAAAGGGTAAGTGTATATAGAGGAGAATCTAAGTAGTATGTATACTTTTGTGAATGAGCTAAGTGTGTTAAGACCTTATACTTGAGGACATCTAGCTCGTCAAACAGAACTTGTTTTTGATTCAGAAATATTTATATTTACTTGTATTTTAAGCATTATAGGTGCATGCAAAATCTCTAGCGGCATCGTAATACATGATAATGAAAATGAGCTAAAACACTTAGTTGATAGCTTTCTAAGCCTTAATCATCATAAATCGAAGCCATGCGTCATTTTAATTGATTACTAAAAATAATTAAAACAATGAATTTTGAAAGGACAAAATTATCTATTCAATAGAATTCTTTGTGTTAATCCTCATAAATCATGTGTACGTGCCAATACAACGGTTTGCGACGGTTTCGGCTATCTGCGACGTATCTCTAAAATCTACATGTTAATTACCAAAATTTTGTCTGATTACGTAGAAGAAAAGTACAACCATTAACGATGATAAACGCTTAATGAATTATTCAGAGCGAGTAGGTGTACATTATCATTTAAGTAAGGATTTTTATGTGACAATGACTACGAGATTAGTTATACAATCAATAATATTTATTTTCTTTCCGATATCACCTATAATCGATGGAAATGATGCCGATCTTTCGTCTTTTAAGAGCCAAACAGCTCATTAGCTAACGTGTTTTAGTATAACCATACTTTAAAATAACAATGCGATGGAGTGATCTATTCCACAAACCGTCTAGCCAGTTTTCTAATAAAACAGCTAAATACAAATAAAATAAATACACCCAATAGTCACATACACAGTCCTGACCCCACAATAAGATCGAGTCATGGGTATTAGGAGATTCGAGTGCCCACAAACACCCAGACCCTAAACAAATATGGTTTACACAAATATTTGTTTCGGGTTCGAATACATGGCCTCTCGTTTCACAGCCATCGTCTAACCAACTGCGCCACAGATGCCGTCAAAGCTAAGTAAAAGCTACATTATTATAATCATTACATTATATAATAATGTAATAACTATTTATTGGCGTAGATATGATATGAAATGGCAAATTTCTCGGTATAAATGAACATTAATCGATGTCTTAGTCCTAAAATATTTCAAACAGCAAGAATATTTAGCAAGAATGAAATATGATTTTAATAATTGGTTTAATAATGTTTAATTTGCAGTTATGAACCAGTTTAACTTGTAGTTACCGGTTTGTGCAATATGCCGATAAAGATATGAGTTCCTTCCGTTAGTTTAGTCAGCGCTGTGCCGTAAAGGTTAGGTACAATAAAATGTTAATGTTGATCCATTCATTTTTCTGCCATTCATTCCGTATGCGCTCGTATTTTTTTATGGTAATAACTCTATTAATCAACAAAATTGAAGAGTTATTTCATAGATATAAGGGCCTGAAGATAATACTACGAGTATACATAATCTAGCTTTAAATTCCGTTTTCGACAGAATAGATTGCATGAGATTTATGTCCAATTTTCAGAACCACAAAAGCGTACTTACTAAGAAAGAATAATTACCAATGTTACGCACTTAAACAATTGATAATAACGTATGCGTTTACATTATAATGTAGACAAAAGAAGACACTTATATTATTTACGTTTGACATTAACAAACAGCTGTGGGAAATACATTCGGTATTTAGACGATTGAAATCACGAATGAACCCACTCATTTTGTACACAGTTTAAGAACTTAGAACAATTTTGTTGCCCGTAAGTAGTTAATGTGATTAAAATGTGGTTCTTTTTCTTATATTTCTGTGGCAATGATAAATACGGATAAAGGCAGGTTTCTTCATTTAATATTGTTATTTACAACCTATAAAGTTTTTTAAACGCAGTAGTGCTCAATTGATTATAAAATGATAATTATTTATCATAAGTTTTATGGCTGATTATTCACGTAAGTTTCGCTTTCACTGTTGTATCGAATTCATATCAAATAAGTCATGTTTGGTGTAGAATTTGATGAAGTATGTCATATCGTAATCGTTTAAGCCTTACTACAATTAATTATATAAGTGTAAATCTTTGGAGAAGGCCTTTGTACAGGAGATATATTACGTATGTAAATGAGCATAATAATCAATTTGGTACCGGAATAGACAGTCATGGTCCGAAGTTCCAGCCCACTGTACACACTCTCTCGAAATTATGAGTGTGTTTGTATTCGATTATCAATTAATTTGACTGTGTGACTAAACAATGACGACAAGAATTTCAAAGATATGTGAAGCAATCTAGACAAGGATCGTGGACCAAGGTCTAAGCTCTTTCCGATTGTAGATCAGTTCAGTGCTTAGCAGCATATATTACATATCAATAAATTCGTATTCTTTGGTACACTTTGTGTCTCTTAGAAGTTTATCATTAAATTGACGTTAGGAATGCCGACTGAGAAGACTAGCAGTTGTAATTTGATCGTTATGCCGCCGAACTTTAAGTGATCATTGAAATCGAGATTAAGATACCACGTGCCACGTGTAAAAAATATACATATGTTAGGTAGAACATACCTAATGGAGGGACAATTGAAGTTGAAATACACACAACCATCCCACTCAAACTCGGTACAAAAATAGTCCCTTCTAAATAAGACACGGAATGCGCAAGATTATCTAATAGATGTGCTATAGCTTAGGGATTTATATGGTTATTTTATCTTGGTACTAAATTATTGGCTGTGTTTAAAGTCTTTAATTATATACATTCCTATTTAGTTCTAAGGTCATAGTGTACTTTTCAAGCACGCTTCGACCTTTAAGTACTGGTGAGAGTTTCCGTTCCGGCAGTGATCTTATGGGTTGGTCGGTACATGTGAAGGCCAGGCCTTTGCCCTTTAATTACATGATACTAGCATTTTACACTTCTAATGACATTAAAAAAACAGTCTAAGATAGTGCAAATAAGACGTCAGCTTCCGTCGTGGAAAATTATGTAACACCTTATATAATAGTCAAACAATAATATCTAGAGCCTGCGATCTAGATATTAGAGAAACCTTGTTCTCAAACTTTTCTTATTGGCACCTCATTTATGGGACAAAATTATCTACACCTGTTTTCCTGACTTTGTTCTTACTATAGAGAGCTTAAAAGTTCTACGCATGTCATACCTAAATGTCTGTAGGTGTAGTAATTCTTAATGAGTCTGGAATTTAATGCATGTAATGCCAGATGACTCATTCTTGATATTCGATTGCATTCCACTATGGTCGCCATCCTGAGACATTTGCACTGCTGTTTGTCGGGAGAAATAGACATTACGAGAGACCTATGACATACCACCACTAAAATTAGATTTGAAATAAAGAATTAGGTTTAAGAACTTGTAATTTTAGTACTTTACAATAGTCAGTAGTGCACGATTAGATTCCTATTCTATTTTATCTGATAGCGACGGCATTCCTAAGAACCAAATGAAATCGAAAGTCGGGAGAATATGAGTCAGTTGTTGCTGTGGAACAATTCTTACATTGTTACATTCTTGTAAATATTAATTATATTCAAACACTGTCCTGCAAATGATAACTAATAAGCCACATTGCTAGGACATTGCGTTTATGTACGGGACTGTTGTCACTAATACATATGTATATCACGTATGGTGACGGATAAAAGATAAAGAAATAGTTTGGTATAAATTGTGTGTATTATGTAGATATTTTATAGATCCTTTGTTACCTGAGATAAATAAATAGATATAAAAAACACTCAACAACTACTGGACATATTGAGACTTAACATCTTGTCTCAGGATGGTGAGCGCAGTGGAATGTTGCTACTGTTCATGAGCGGTCGTATCGCTTACCATCAGGCGAACGGCTTGCTCGTCTCACCATTAAATGCAATAAAAAAAAACTCCTCTTAGTTTTTAGATATTTAGATACATCACACCGATTAATGCAAATATCTTCTCAAAGATAAAAACTTACATTGTAAACGATAATCCATATTTCTTTGTGGGAAAAACAATATTTATTTTAATCATAATTATATGTTCTAAATCTACGCGCCTTTTTGCCATGATCATGATGAATTATGTTGTTTTTAAGAGATAATCGATTTCTTTAAATACATTGACTTTTTAAGTATAATAGATTAAGATGCGGTAACACATTTTTGTGTGGGTTGTGAGTTGTGACACACGATTGTATGATAGCAAAGTGTATGATCATGAGGGTCGAAGATTACCTACCAAATCGACAATTTACTCTGCATTTCCTTTAAATCAATACTATGCGTGAAATGGACATTAGGTTCGTTCAAACTTTTTAAATTTATATAAATGGGTTTTCAACGTTAGTTTTAAAGATATTTTGACACAGCAAACTTTGAACATGCTCAGATTTTTTTTGGTACTCAGTCGCAGTCAGGAATTTGTGCCCGACATGGCGATAGGCTCGGCCCCTATTACATCGTGGGGCGGAACATACGGCATAAGTACTAGTTGCTACCAGCACATCTGCCTACCCCTTCTGAGAAAAAGGCGCGAGTATAGCTGTAATAAAGTATTTGTATTGTGAACACACATAATAATATTAAAAAGGTACACACTATTGTTTTGATTTAAATAAAGGCTTACGAAAATCCCTAAACGCAGAGGCGGCGGCGCTAGAAGTGGGCAGACGTGGGCAACCGCCCACATCTTTATGAGCCGGGGGCTAGCACCTCGAAGCTTTTACAAGCTATAGAGATATTTATACTTAGAGTAATAAAGTAATATGCCCCAAAAACAAACATAGCCTACACAGTAAAAAAATGTTATGAAATAAACCCAAATTCTAAATAAAAAAATCTTTTTCGAAAAGCATCGAGTTTTTCAACAGTTATCATGCCATATATCCATTTAAAAATAACATTATATTTTTTTATTGCAGCCGATGGCAGAATTGCTGACATGCCAATTTTTCTGGCGGGGCTCATCATGTGCGGAGGATTCTTCATGATGTACTTGGTGGAGGAGCTGGTCCATATGTATATACATAGCCGGGAGAATAAGAACAACGTAGCTAACATCACTCAATCTTTTGAAATAAGAACGAGAGACTCTGAGTCCGGTCCGGCCGAAGTTCAACCGAAAGAAAAAGAAATTGAAAATTCCGATCACAAAGGACACAGTCATTTGGTGGTAGATTTTTCTTCGGAAGACTCCGTTGTGTCGGCTTTACGAGGATTGTTAATCGTTCTCGCTTTATCGATACACGAGTTGTTTGAAGGCCTGGCGGTGGGTTTGGAGTCATCGGTCGTCAACGTTTGGTAAGTAAAATAAATATATTTACTTCATCTATACATGCAACGTGAAAGCTTAAAAATGGAAAAGAATTATATCAATACTGAATTAGGACGTACTATGGTATACCGTGAAAAAAACCGTGACCAGCAAAGAACGGGAGAATTAGGTAGAGTTAGCTTCGAAAAAAGGTCGATAGCTTCGGCGGGACTAGTACTAAAGGCAAAATATCCAACAATATTAAACAACATCAATCAAAATTAGGAATTTTGGTCAATGGTCTTTAAACTAGTATCATCAAATGCTTAATCCACTTTTCACTTTTCATCAAGAAGTAGGATTACTAAAGCCAATCTAGATAAGATTGGCTTAAGTTTGCATGAGATCCTGATTTACTGCGGTAGGTCTCTCATATGTGCGAGGCCATCTGGGTAGGTACCATCGCAATGTCTATTTCTCCCGTGAAACAACACTGCTTAAATGCACTGTTGTGTTTCGGATTGAAGGACATTGTAGCCAGAGCAACTACTGGACATATTGAGACTTAACATCTTATGTCTCAGGATGGCGAGCGCAGTGGAATGTTTCTACCACAGTTTCTACTGTTTATGAGCGGTCGTATCGCTAACCATCAGGCGAACGGCTTGCTCGTCTCGCCATTCACACCAATAAAAAAAAAAAAAGGTCCGTAAATATTGAATGTGTTATGTTATGAGTTTTTATTTACATGAGTTAAAATTATTTATTTTTGGATTAATAGTTTTTTTAAAATAAATACGCCGAACTGTCACATACATAGTCCGGAACCCACACTAAGATTGAGTCTTGCGTCGTGGATATAAGGAGCTACCAGAGACTATTTCGGTCTCACAAACACCCAGATCTGAAAATGCATGTGGTTCACACAAACATGGGGTATATTGGCAGTATTTATCTTTAAAGAGCGGAAACCTAAAAATACGGTTGTGCTACGAATACGCTACTAATAATAATTGATGAAATACACTAATCCACGAATTCATGTTCTTGTTATCACAGTAATCCTTTAATCTTACGCAGTTGATGTGAAATGGCCCTAATAAATATAAAGTAAACTTTATTTTTTTATCACCGGCGAATTGCCCAATACATATAAATATTTGATTATTAAAAGTACTGATAAACTATTTTATCTACAACGCCTATCATTAACAGTAACTCACATATATTTGTATTAGTAAAGTAAACCTTATTAATCATGCTTCCTTTTAGCGTTTTCACTATGCGCTGGTTAAAAAATTGTGACGCAAAAAATTGGTACATTTTTATTTCATTAAATGGCGAGACTAGCATGCCGTTCGCCTGATCGTAAGCGATAAGACCGCTCATGAGCATTGAACAGTACCATGACCAAACAACAGCTTGAATTACAAAGCGATGCTTGGCATTCTACTGCGCTCGCCATCCTGAGACGTAAGATATTAAGTCTCAAAATGTACAGTAGTTACTCTTGCTACAATGTCCTTCAATCCGAAACACCACAGTGTATTAACACTGCTGTTTGGCGGGAGAAATAGACATTGCGGTACCTACTCAGGTGATCTCTCACATATGAGAGACTTAGCACCAGTAAAATACCTTCATGTTCGCGGTCAAAGATCGTTATTTAGTCAGTTCATCCATATACGTCCCACTCAAGGGCGGATCCAGGGGGGAGGTCATGGGGGTCATGACCCCCTGGCGTAATATCTGACATGAACTATAATGTGACCCCCCCTGGCGTAAAAGCTCTGCAGAGCTCGGACCTTCTATACAATCGACAGTACGATTGAGAGTGGTTAGGCTATATATAATATAGTCCACCATGCTGGCCTATTGCGGGTTGGCGGACTTACATACCATATAAATTCTTATAAATCGCTATGGTATGCAGGTTTCCTCACGATGTTTTCCTTCACCGTTTTAATGCGTGGTGATTGACTAATACCTATATTGTGAATAAAAAAAATAGGTAGCCTTTGTTAACGCGTTTGGTAAATGAAATAACATTAAAAAGAGATTAGATGGTTTCGATTTGAAACAGATTGAATCAAGTGAAATTAAAGTTGTTTGAGTCATAGGATGAAGATTTGCCTGAATCCGCCTTGGAGGAAATGTGAAATCCGTAGTCCATCGAAGAAGAGGTTTCATACTGTAGTGAAAACGTAAAATTGAATTTGAAAATTATAAATGAAGATTTAAGAATTCCAAATTATCTTTGTGATTTCTTTATGAAAAATGACCCGTCTGTCTGATAAAGTCTTATTTTTAGGAGACAAATTGCTAAATATTAGTCTGAATTTAAGGAGTCTAAGTTACCATTTTATATTCACGATTTCTGTATTCGCGACATTCTTACGGACCGAGTACCTACCCCGGAAATTAAGAGTTCATTTTCACTGACTGTGACTGTTGGGTGTTATTTATTATTATTTATTTTGCTGTACGCCTGAAGTTAAGCGATACGCCCGCTCATGAACAGTAGCAAAACCTTGATTTACAAAGCAATGCTTGGCATTCCACTGCGGTCGCCATCGTGGGACATAAAAATATTAAGTCTAAATATGTCCAGTAGTTACTCTGGCTACAATGTCCTTCAATCCGAAAGACAACTGCCCTTTGGCGGGAGATAAACAAAGGTGGTACATACCCAGGTGGCCTCTCACATAATATGAGAAAACTACCACCAAAATATAAAAAATAATTACAGTATTCGAATTAAAAAATACATACCTAAACTTAAAAGTCCCAATCCATAGTAAATAATAATAATAATGTACTTACAAGGATTGTGTCATGGGCATTACAAACTACAAGAGATATTATGGTCTATAGACAAATTGAAACGAAATCAGAGTTTTGGGTCACTGTCACAAGTTATAACAATTTTTTCTCTCGGTGTGAGGTTCGATCCCGCGGTTTCTCATCTCATAGCCGGCTTCTTAGTTCTTACCCAGTTGCGCCCGGGGGCAAATGCAAATGGATTTAACGATAGGCTACTTACTTGCCTCAATTTTGAGCATTGTTTATATAGGAAGATTATGTTTGCTTAATTGTGATAATGAAGAACTTTGACAGCTTGACAACCTCCGTGGCGCCTGTCTGTTACTTGTTAGATGTCGCCTGTGAAACGTGAGGCCGCGGTTTCAATCCCCGCACCGACAGAAATGTTTGTGCGGCCCACAAATATTTCTTTCACGTCTGGGTGTTTGTGAGGCCGAAAAGTCTGTCGAAGTTCCTGATACCTGCGACACAAGACCCGATCTAAGTGTGGGGTCAGGACTATGTATGTGACTGTTGGGTTTTATTTATTTATTTTCTAATTTTCTTCGATAATAAGCAATGTTGATGCCGTTTTCAAATTTATGGTTTTTATAAGTGATCTTATAGCCGCAGCAAATAAATCTGCTTTGGCACGAGATTAGGCCCGTTTGTTGTTTATACTAAGTTTGAAATTTTCCATTAGTTTCTCATGTAATAAATATAATAGTAATTGAAGTATTAATCCATAGGTCAATTTATATATCGTAATAAAATTATAAAGTATGCTATGGTAGGTTATAAAGATTAGGAACCGAAAATGTTGGTATCTGACGACCAGAAGAACGTGACAGATAATAGTATACCTAGTCAGGTCATAAATTCTGTCACATGTTTAATATAAAATAATTGAAACAAGTTTATTCATTATGTAACCATTTATATACCAAAATGAACTTAACAAAACATAGATTCTTATGACACTAAAGTTTATTCAAAATGACCTCCGTGATTTTGAATACAGGCCTTCAATCTGCGCGGCCAGTTGTCTATCGCAGCACGAACGAGGTCCATGTCAATATCGGCGGCTGCCTTAATCAAGGATGTCTTGAGTGACTCCAAATTCGGATGAGGCTTTGAGCACGCCTTTTCCTCCAAGTGTTGCCATATCTAACGGATTCAAATCTGGACTGGAGGAGGGCCAGTCTTCGTGCCGGATGAAGTCGATTTCACGCGCCGCCGGCCAGTCTTGTGTGCTCTTCGCTCTATGAGCTGGCGCCGAATCTTGTTGGAATACTCAGTGCCTGTTATTAAACATAGTATGATTAACAGGTTCCACAAGGTTTGTCAGGACTGTATTTTGATACACAACTGCATTCGTTTTTACACCTTTCTCACAAAAATGTACCTCTGTTAAGCCCCAATAAGAAACTCCCAACCGTACCATGAGCAAGGATGGAAAATGACCTCGTTGGACACGCGGAATACGGTTACTCGCTTCTTCACTACTGTGTGCGTACACCTTATCATTTTGTTTGTTGTAGCTCTCTTCTACGGTAAAAATTTTATCATCTGAAAAAATAATTTCCCGATATTTTTTTCCCGCGTAGCGCTCAACAAAGCGCGGCATCTCTTCAGTCTCAGGTCCATTAGACAAACATTCAAATGATGTCCTGTTTTTCTTCGATATGCCCGAAGCCCTAAGTTTTCATTTAACACCCTTTTCACCGTAGTTCTGCTTAACCCCATCTGAAGGGCCAACAGTTTCTGCTTAGATACGTTTGGGATTTCTTTGAATTCGCGCCTTCACAGCTTTTATCACTGCTGGAGTCCTAACAGACCGAGGGCGACCACTTCTTGACCTGTCATCTACACTAGAGTCTTCATTGTATCGTTTGATGGTACGATAAACGAATCTTTTGGCTATATTCAAATTTTTCAGTATGTCAATAAATTGAATTGGCGCGTAACCGCAACGATGCAACGCAATAACTGCAACACGGTCTTCTTTAAGCGTCCACTTCATATTTAAAAATGAGTAAAATTCTAAAAAGTATACATTTTTATTTTCATGAACAATTCGAAATTCGAATTCAATAAACTTTTTTGTGGCCAGCATTCTAAAAGAAAAGTTTTTACTGTGTGACAATACTTATGACCTGACTGTGTACATTATATTTATAAAATATAGATTAAAATTGAGCACAATCGTAAATATTTGCTTTTATTGTTTATACTTAGTGCAGGTTATTTTAAAGGGAATAAGAAGATTCTATACATAATTTTAAAGTTTGATTAAGCAAGTCATAGCGCTAAGGTGAATAGAGTAGAGGCGCAAGTGACTTAATAGAACTCAGTAACAAACTAATGATTAAAGAAGAAAGGTACAAACAGTATAACTAGAAATTCAACTATCCATTAATACATATAAACAAACAAGTATTTGTCACGGGACGGGGTGTTTGTGAGACCGAAAAGTCTCCCCTAGTTCCTGATACCCACGACACAAGACTTAATTGAGCCTAATGTGGGGTCAGGACTCAGGACTATGTATGTGACTGTTGGGTGTATTTATTTATTTATATAAGATTAATATGATGGAATAAGGGATTAGTCTAAAACTTGACTATATATACGAGACTACAAATTGCGAAATGATTTAGTTACCTGTTATAGGTGATAAAACTAAATCTTAATTAGCCGTTTGAATGACGATGACTTTTATGATGATATTTTATTTATGATGACTTTTATCGATTTATTAGGTACGTGCGAGAATGAATGCCAGTAAAACATATTATAAAGAAATATTATGAAGGGACGGCATCTATTCCAATATTTTCCTTGCGTACGTGATCGTTTAACAAAGACATGGCTAGATGTCGATTATTGCGTATCACAATTCCTCACGGGCCATGGTAACTTTAAGTCTAAAGTATACTCTTTTAAGCTTGTTGCGTCGCCTGCGTGTCCATGTTCAACACCTAATTGCGAGTATGAGTAGTCCGCGCACCATATACTTTGGGAGTGTAGACTTTGGCAGAATGAGCGTAAAACCATGCTAGATAGTATGCAAATATCATCTGGAGTTGTATACTACATGAACCTTGTAGCGACTAGAAAGAACTTCCGTGCTTTCCGGCGTTTTTGCCATACCTATTACTGGAATCAAGCATAACAGTTCACATAATAGGTCCCATTTAAATGTAATAATGATTTGATCCGTGGTGCTTTACAGCTGGCTTCTCCGGCTGTAAAAGTCTTTTTGCGAGGTTATTTACCTCTTCAGTTCAATGTTTTGTCACCCACTTTGCACGGAGGGAAATGGACATTAATTTATTTCCAACTCCTCCTATTAATTTAACTTTCTGATTAATTTCGTTGCGGGTTAAAGACAAGTTAGACATTCCCGGAGACTCGCCGAGCTTCATTGCTCGGTGTCATTACTTTGCGTGCCACTGTTGATCCTGGCTCACAAGAGTTAAGCTGAAAACACATTGTAGGTTTTCGTCTTACGCATAGAGTAAAGAGTACAAAACTATGGTAAAGGCCACGACTGATATGGGTCGCACGGGTCGTCAGAGGGCCCACGTATGTTTTTATTTCTTTTATTTCCATTGACAAAGGACAGTTTTCTCTTCTGCCAATGACTAAGCTTTTAGGGATAGAAGAGTCGATTTTTATGTACTCTTTATCTCATCTCTTCATAAACTAATAAATACTATTTTTTTCAAATGAAATCAATCCTAGTTGGCGCTTATTATAAACAGTTCTAAGTCTGTGATAACCTGTGGTATTATCACATCCGAGTTTGCAACGGTTTTATTGTCAAAATCAATGATTAAATCACGCAAATCACACATCAATTAATATTAAATCACACATCAATCAATTATATAATACTATGATTGATTATATTTTGTACGCAAACATAGATTACACATTGAGAATAAATTTATTGTGGAAAAATGTTAAGCAACAATGCAGTGTACATATATTAGAAATACTTATGTTCTGTATCAGCCCATATACGTCCCACTGCAGGGCACGGGCCTACTCTACAATCGAGAGTACGATTGAGAGTGGTTAGGTCATATAGTCCACCACGCTGGCCTAGTGCGGGTTTGCGTACTTACATACCATAGAAATTCTTATAAATCGCTATGGTATGCAGGTTTCCTCACGATGTTTTCCTTCACCGTTTTAGTGCGTGGTGATTGACTATCAATACACACATGACTCCGAAAAATCAGAGGTGTGCCCTGGGATTCGAACCCGCGACCACCGTGAACATGTTGGCAGCCGCGTCTAGTCCGTTTACCAACAGGCCACCACGCACTTCTTCTTCTTCTTATGTATTAAATGTGTGAATTCCAAAGTAGGCAAGATCGAGTTTCGAGCACACGTCTTGATATTATTACTACCAGTGTCAGTTTAAAAGAAAACATAAAAGAGATTACCTGAAGACAAATAACAAGATAAACCTTTTTCTTATTATAATTCCTAAAACAGCGCGTGTACTTTGAAATTTTAACATCAATAACTTAATATTTGATTGTATAAAAAATACTCGGTTATCTTTAGTTACCTATTTGTTCCCATACTTCTTACTTTAAGTGAGCATATTTGTATTCTTTACATTTAACATTATAAATAATTTCTCTATTACGCACATACTCTAATCGTTTTTCTTCCATTTATTAAATGAACGCACAGACAAACTTTTGGCTAATTACTGATAATTAAATAAATAAATACACCCAACAGTCACATACATAGTCCTGACCCCACATTAAGATCAATTAAGTGTTGTGTCGTGGGTATCGGGAACTACGAGAGACTTTTCGGTCTCACAAACACCCAGACCCGAGACAAATACTGGTGGGCCTCACAAACATTTGTCTCGGTGCGGGGATCGAACCCGCAGCCTCTCGTTTCACAGGCGGTGTCTAACCAACTGCGCCACGGAGGCTGTCAATTACGTCCAGTCTAGTATTTACAAACAACTGGTCAAAGAACTGCGGTGTTTATTTCTATTAAGTCAAGTTAGATTCCCAGCAACACCTCATGTAAATAATTAGAAATGTCCAAATTGTATTCAACAATTTTAATTTGTATGCAGATTGAATGAGGAAAATTATACCTTGTATGTATTATAAATTCTAATTTAATTGTAAGTTTTAAGAAATGTTATATTAGTTTGGCTTAAAAAGCTGGTAGCCATATTTACAAAACCTATTTTTGTGTAAACTAAAGTTTGTCCACAATCGCAAATCGCCCAAAAGCGCTGTGGTTGTGGCTGTGGTGCACGGAGAATTTTTTTTTTCTCTCTTCAAATTTAATTATATTGGGCATTATTACCATTACTACTATTGGACTACTAGTATAAATGTACATTGTATAAATTATGAAAGAATATTTTAATGAAAGCGTTGAAGATATTTTTTACTTTCATTTGTAGTTCCTATGGTCAGGGATGCTCCTATCTAGTGGTCATGGCCTGCCCTAGTATAGGTGCTACGAGTACGCGACCTCGGCCCCCGAGCTACTGCAGTCACCTTAACTTCCCGTCCGTGACTGCAGTATCCACTCCCTCAGGCCATACTCTCCTTTCCTATAACATCCTCTAACCACAAATCCTATTTCCTTTCCCCGGTTAATGGCGGGCAGCAGCGTCATTAACGCCAGTCCCCTACTGCGCTCGCCAACCCGCCTGCCAAGCGTGGCGAGTATTGGCAAATACCCCCCTTAATGGCGACACATATTGAGACCAGGCCCCCAGTCCCCGGCAGCCCCACTATTCCTGGCTATGGTAGCAGTCATGGTTACGGTGGGGCAGGGGGTGCTAAGAATCCCCGGGTTGGCCCCGGCTACCACCCCCGACGACGACTGGCCCTGGTAACATACAACATTCGCACATTGAGGACAGACGAGAAGATTGTCGAACTGGAAGAAGAATTGAGCGGGTTACACTGGGATATTCTGGGGTTATCGGAAGTCCGAAGAATCGGGGAGGATACGATAACCCTGAAGTCTGGTAACCTGCTCTTCTACCGGGGGGACGACCAACAGTCCCGAGGAGGTGTCGGATTTCTCGTCCACAGGTCTCTCATCAACAACATCGTATCCATCGAAAGTGTGTCGAACAGGGTAGTATACCTTATACTCAGAATATCCAAAAGATATTCGTTGAAGGTCATACAGGTATACGCGCCGACCTCGACACACCCAGATGAAGAAGTAGAGGAGATGTATGAGGACATAAGTCGGGCCATACATACTTCCAAAACCTACTTCAATGTTGTTATGGGGGACTTCAACGCAAAGTTGGGCAAGAGAAGCGATGCAGAGTTGAAAGTGGGGCAATTTGGACATGGGCAACGGAACCCCAGGGGTCAGAGGCTGGCCGACTTTCTGGAGAAAGAGGGACTCTTTGCGATGAACTCTTTCTTCCAGAAGCCGCCTCACAGGAAATGGACCTGGCTGAGTCCTGACGGTTCTACGAGAAACGAGATAGATTTCATCTTGACGACGAATAGACGGATATTCAGAGATGTCTCTGTGATCAACAGGGTGAAAACCGGCAGTGATCACCGAATGGTTAGGGGCACACTGAATATCAATGTCCAATCGGAAAGGCGTCGTCGTCGTCTTGATGAAATCTACGCTCCGACCTACTCGCGCCCATATCCAAAACCCCGAGAGCTTTCAACTCGAGCTGACAAATCGCTTTGATTGTCTAGGAGAAAACCTTGCAGTGGACGAGCTAAACAGCGGTTTGGTAGAAGCTGTCCATACGGTGGGATCTAAGTATTTTAGACCTCGCCGTAGAGATAGACCACAAAAACTCTCGATCCACACTCTTGACCTCATGGCCGAACGTCGATCTTTAGCGCTGCAGTCTTCCGTTGACGCCGAAGCATATCGGCGGCTCAATAGACAAATCTGGAAGTCCTTGCGACACGATGTCCGTGCTCACAATACTGTGAGCATTAAGGAGACAATTGAGCGAAACGGAGGCTCCAAAGTGTTTGCAAGAGACTTGTCTATTGGGCAAAGCCAGTTGTCTAGGCTGAAGACGGAAGACGGCCGCGTGGTATCGACGAGGGCAGAGGTATTAAGGAAGATCGAGAGGTTCTACGGACAGCTTTACACCTCGGTTGCCAAACCTGCTGTTAGCTCGGCCGAAGACCCGAGAGCCGAGTTGATCCGACACTTTAGCGATGATATCCCGGACATCAGCCTGTGTGAGATTGAGATGGCCCTGAAGCAACTTAAAAACAACAAGGCGCCGGGCGAGGACGGAATAACTTCGGAGCTTCTGAAAGCGGGCGGAACGCCGGTACTGAAAGTCCTTCAGAGGCTCTTCAATTCCGTTCTCCTCGAGGGCTCAACGCCAGAGGCATGGAGCAGGAGCGTGGTGGTACTGTTCTTCAAAAAAGGTGATAACACTTTGCTGAAGAATTACAGGCCCATCTCGCTCCTGAGCCATGTCTATAAGTTGTTTTCGAGGGTCATCACAAATCGTCTCGAACGCAGGTTTGATGACTTCCAGCCTCCCGAACAAGCCGGTTTCCGAAAAGGCTTTAGTACCATAGACCACATCCATACGCTTCGGCAAGTTATACAAAAAACCGAGGAATATAACTTGCCACTTTGTTTAGCGTTTGTGGACTATGAGAAAGCCTTTGATTCGATCGAGACTTGGGCTGTGCTACAGTCTCTCCAGCGGTGCCATATCGACTATCGGTACATCGAAGTGTTGAAGTGTATATACAACAACGCCACCATGTCGGTCCGAGTACAAGATCAGAGTACGAAGGCTATTCCACTACAAAGAGGCGTGAGACAGGGAGATGTCATATCTCCGAAACTGTTCACTGCCGCGCTGGAAAATGCCTTCAAGCTCTTGCAATGGAAACGATTCGGCATCAACATCAACGGCGAGTATATCACTCACCTTCGGTTTGCCGACGATATTGTAGTCTTGGCAGAATCGCTGGAAGACCTTAGCACTATGCTCGAAGACCTTAATCGAGTCTCCCAACAGGTGGGTCTTAAAATGAACATGGACAAAACGAAGATCATGTCGAATGTCCATGTTGTGCCCACCCCCATCGGTGTTGGGGGCTCGACTCTCGAAGTTGTAGACGAATATGTCTATTTAGGACAAGTGGTCGGGTTAGGCAGGTCCAACTTCGAGAGAGAGGTCAATCGTCGAATCCAACCCGGTTGGGCAGCGTTCGGGAAACTACGCGACGTCTTCTCGTCCAAAATACCTCAGTGCCTTAAATCGAAAGTCTTCGATAGTTGTGTGTTGCCAGTGATGACTTACGGCACCGAGACGTGGCCTCTCACTATGGGCCTTATTAGGAAGCTCAAAGTCACTCAACGAGCTATGGAGAGGGCTATGCTCGGAGTTTCCCTACGAGATCGAATCAAAAATGAGGAGATCCGTAGTAGAACTAAAATAACCGACATAGCCCACCGGATTAGCAAGTTGAAGTGGCAATGGGCAGGGCACATAGCGCGGAGATCTGATGACCGATGGGGTCGGAAAATGCTCGAATGGAGGCCACGTAGCGGAAAGCGCAGCGTAGGACGTCCACCCACAAGATGGTCCGACGACCTGGTAAAGGTCGCGGGACGTCGCTGGATGCAGGCTGCCTCCAACAGGTCTCTGTGGAAATCATTGGGGGAGGCCTATGTTCAGCAGTGGACTTCCTTTGGCTGATGGATGGATGGATGTAGTTCCTAATTTCACCACTTGTCAATTTATGTTAGTTGCGCTGTATGTCTCAGACGTTTTTGTTTTTGAAGGTCATGCCCTCGAATTTCGACCGACAGTGTGCACACAACAAAAGAATCCATTGTTCAGATCGCTGTAAGACGCGTTGCTCTAGTATTTATGGCCGCTTCTTCACTCTATGCGTAAGACAAAAACCTACAATGTGTTTTCAGCTTCAGTGGTGGGTGTGAGGGCGGGACAGTCTCCTGAAAACATATTATATATCTCCTTAAATGTCTTTCATACATGAGTCACGCAATATTTATCAGAAATACACTGCATAATGTTGTGTGAAAGATGTTTTATTTCTGGGCGTAAAATGTAAATGGTAATAGCGACATTGAATATCGTGTGAAAAAGTAAAGTAGGTATGCCATAAAAAAACTGTTAACCTTAACTACCTGTAAGGTAAATTTGAATGAAATAACTAGTCTGTGTAGAATAAAACAACTTTCTTTGGCAAGAAATGTACCTATCGTTTCTGAAAGTGTTAAGAGACGTTTCTCTCTTCATTCATACAACACCTACCCAGGCTTGGACGAAATATTTGATATTACAGACTAATATCGCAACAATGATTGAAATATAAATTCTGCTCTCGTTTCATGGGCTTATGCTTTACAATACACAGAACTAATGATACTTTTATGTATCCGTATAATACAGGGTATATCAAGACTGCTACCGAAAACGAAGCCGGGTGGTAGTTTAAGCGACTTCAGACACAATGCAACAGAAAAAGTTGCAAAAAAAAGCGACAATTTTTTTTTTGTAATTTTTTCCTATTGCCCTATTTTGGTGGTAAATAATTTTTTTCCTAAAATCATAGTGTATACCCTTTAATTTATAAATACTCTAAGATATAAGAGAGTTAAAATTATTATTTTAGCAAAAACTATGGTTTACCACCCAAAAATGACGATATTTAAAAAATCATAAAAAATAATTGTCGCGTTTCTATGCGAAATTTTTAATTGCATTGTGTTTGTAGCCACTAAAACTACCACCCGGCTTCGTTTTCGGTAGCAGTCTTGAGATACCCGGTATAATTACATTGTAATATGTGTATGAATATAATTATCCTTTGTTTGCATTTTATTACAATTGATAATGTTGTTTGCAGGTATATGTTTGGCGCAGTCTCGGCTCACAAATACATAATAGCATTCTGCATTGGAGTTGAACTTTTAGTAGCAGGAACGAAGAAATGGCTATCAATTGTGTACATTTTCACTTTTTCGTTTGTGTCCGCTTTGGGCATAGGAATCGGTATATTATTGGTGGGAGGATCGGGCGCTGTCGAGGCTGGAATCTATTCTGTGATTTTGCAGGTAAGGAGATAATGGGAAAAATTTCTTTTGTTTTGAGTAGAGTATAATGCTAGATTACGTGTGTCAACTTAGTCATTTTAGTAAGATAACTATTTAACATCTAAATATCTCAGTTTAGTTGATATGCATTGACATGGTGAAGATTAGATACATGCCTAGTATTGGAATTCACATCACATCCTAGGGCCCTACTATATTCATCCGAACGAACGAACGAACGAAGTTCGAAACTTCGGACAAACGAAGTTTTTTATACGATACGAATGTATCTATTCTGTAAAAGTTCGAATTTGTATAACGTACACCGTAACTATAAGTCTATGGTTACGACCCTAATTCGACAGCCCGCGTGACGCAGTTGCCTAGACACTGTCCGTGAAACGCGAGGTCGCCGGTTTGATCCCGAGACACATACTTGTATGATCCACAGGTATTTGTTTCGGGTTTAAGTGTATGTAAGACCAGAAAGTCACATGTTTTATAAACCCCCGATACAAGACTTCATTCAGTCAGTCAGGACCATGTATGCGATGGGTTATGGGTATATTATATTTTTTAGCCATATCAACTGCTTATAAATTGCGTTAATAATGTAAGTATTATTTTATAAGCGGTCGGTATACCTAGTTCATACTTAAAAACAATAGGATGTAGATACAATCTTATTAGGATTCGGTTTATTTTCAATTAAGGACATTGCTCCGACGTTGTCAGATTGATGCCTATCGTAGATAACAAGACATTATATTTCATAGCGTCGTTTCAAAGTAATTAAACTAATCAATAAACAGTAGTTGATACGTCTTTATTAAAAGCCGTAAAAAGATTAGTGGCGATCATAAAATGTGGTTAATAACCAGGAGTCAGCGTAGTCATCTACTTTGTTGTCGTGTAATACATGATGCACGTGCATAGAAAAAAATACAAGTCAAAGACAGATAATTATATCAAGTAGTTACTAATACCCACTAGTACCTTTATAGTTGTTGATGATTATCTCTCATTAAAAAGTTAATTTGTAATAATACAAAGTAAATTATCTGTGTCGTTTTCGTTGCGTAATTATTTAGCGATGATTTTTTAATTATTTATTATAACATTTAAAAGAATATAAAAAAATTGTTCAATTTGTATCGCAAAATACACCAAGAAAAAAAATACACCAAGAGCGCGGGGCGCCCAGACTATCCTAATTTTATAAAACCTGAGAGGTTTGTGCGCATGCCTCTGACCAGGGATCGAAACCGGTTGCAAATAACGGTACCGGTATCGACCAATTTCAGTTACCTTTAAGATTTGGGGACCCGTTATGACGGTAACCAATGCAAATTATAAAGGTTACCCTTATATACGGGAACCGATTTAATACCGATAACCTAAAAAAGACCTTGACGGCAAAAGAGAGCGCATTGGAGAATAGTTACTCATTTAAATATTGCATACCAAGTGAAACATATACTTAGCGTGTTGTTTACCCAATATTCCTGGAATCGGTTCATTTTACTTGCGATGTAATAGTGTTGAAAACTAAGGTTGAAAATAAAAGGAAATGAGTAAAGGCTGTCAGAGGCTCTGACAGCCTCCGTGGCGCAGGCGGTTAGACGCCGCCGCCTATGAAACGAGAGATCGCGGATTCGATCCCCGCACCGAGAGGAATATTTGTGCGGCCCACAAATATTTCTTTCGGGTCTGGGCGTTTGTGAGACCGAAAAGTCTCTCGTAGTTCCTGATACCCACGACACAAGACTCGATCTTAGTGTGGGGTTAGGACTATGTATGTGACTGTTGGGTGATATTTATATTTATTTTTATTTATAGGCATCACACGATCACCTATTATGAAGTTCCGATCGTGGATGCTTTGGAAGTTATGAGCTTTAATGTTTCTGGCAAGATGAAATAACCATCAAAAGTGTCTGAATACCGAGGAAATATTTGTTTATAGTTGCCTTAATAACTATTATTAAGGCAACTATAATAGCTAATCGTGTGATGCCTATGTCAGAGGCATGCGCACACAAACTTTCAGGTTCTATAAAATTAGGAAGGTCTGGCGGTCACGGGCCCTTGATCTAAAACCTGCCTACCCAAAAATTACTTGGTTTCTAAGCGAGTACATAGTCGTGTTTTACATAATATTGCGAGTTTTACATGATATACATACATTATTATTCTGTATTCTGTATCAGCCCATATACGTCCCACTGCAGGGCACGGGCCTCCTCTACAATCGAGAGTACGATTGAGACTGGTTAGGCCATATAGTCCACCACGCTGGCCTAGTGCGGGTTGGCATTATTATAATTGTGTTATATTACATTAATTTCTTTAATATTACATTATTGTTGCAATTTTTTATTTATTTATTTATAATGCATAAAAAATGGGTATAAAGATGTTATAATATTCGTGTCGTAACATACATGTTCTGCTAGAAGGTATAGCATGCAATATTATAATATGTCTTAATCTAAATAATTATAATTATATGTATCTATTTATTTAAATATTCTTGCAAGCTGTAATAGTTGCAACTTGCAAGCCATTCATACATTTTTGCCTTAAACAGCCGGAATGTCAAATTTCTTAAATGGCTGGGTATCTTATTGTAAATACGCACACACATAGCTAGGCAACTTTTATTATAAACTCATTTGCAAAAAAAACGGGCACCTAAGCAATGAACCATTTCAAATGTTACTATTGGTTTGTTTAATAATTATAGGTAATTTTACTTTCACAATTTTGTAAATTAATAAGCAAATAATCGTTTTTGTCAGTATTATCATAGAATTTTGATAAAATTTATGGGTTTTAATGCTAAAGTTCACTAGTAGTGTATGCTCGCTAGTAGTGCATATGCTCGTGAAGTAAAAGTTAACAAAGCTTTGTTTGTTTTTTTTTTAAATAAAGTAAAAGCAGATAAATGTTTAGTATCGAGTGTGACCCCCTCTAGCTGAAATCACAGCTTGAATTCGTCTAGGTATGCTAGCGAGGATATCCCGGATAATTGCTTGCGGAATACGTTCCCACTCCGCGGTAATCACATTCTTCAGCTCTCTGATGGTCTGCGGAGCCGGTTGTACTGATCTCACGCGTCGTTTCAGAACGTCCCAGACATGCTCTATAGGATTGAGGTCGGGACTTCGAGCTGGCCAATCCAAACGACGAATGCCGACCTCTTGCACATACGCTTCCACATCGCCAGACCGGTGGGCGCGAGCGTTGTCGTCCATAAAAATTGAGTCTTCGCCTAAAGCGGCCAATGCGGGTTGTGCATGAGGAATTAGAACTTCCGTTGTGTATCGATGTCCAATCAGTGAGCCGTTTTCAATGAAGACTAATTCTGTACGATCCATTGAATTTATTCCTGCCCAAAACATAACAGAGCCTCCACCATAAGGTGTGATTTCTTCAAAACAAGCCTCTGCAAAGCGTACTCCTCGTCTTCGTAGCACTCGCCGATGTCGATCTTCACCGAACAGAGATATCCTGGCTTCATCGGAGAACAATACCCTATTCCAGTCTTCTTGAGTCCATGACTCACAATTTCGAGCAAACCTAAGCCTGGCAACTCTGTGCTCACGGAGTAACTTAGGGCCGCGGGCCGGGCGATGACTGCGTATATTGGTCGCGAGAAGCCTCCTCATGACCGTCCATAGACTAATATGCACATTTCTTACTTCTTCGAGGTTCTTCTTAAGGTCCACATACGAAGACTTGCGATTTCTCAATGCGCGACTCACAAGAAAACGATCATCCCGTGGTTGGGTACATGGTTTTCTTCCAGAACCAGGCTCAATCCTATAGAGCATGTCTAGGACGTTCTGAAACGCCGCGTGAGATCAGTACAACCGGCTCCGCAGACCATCAGAGAGCTGAAGAATGTGATTACCGCGGAGTGGGAACTTATTCCGCAAGCAAGTATCCGGGATATCCTCGCTAGCATACCCAGACGAATTCGAGCTGTGATTTCAGCTAGAGGGGGTCACACTCGATACTAAACATTTATCTGCTTTTACTTTATTAAAGAAAAAATAAACAAAAATCTTTGTTAACTTTTACTTCACGAGCATATGCACTACTAGCGAGCATACACTACTAGTGAACTTTAGCATTAAAACCAGTGGCGTAACAATAGGGTGGCAAAGTGCGCAAAATGCCACGGGCTCCCGGCCTGAGGGGCCCCCACGTACCGGCCTGGTAGGGCCTGGTCCGACAGGGTCTAAGGCCCGACGGGGCCCTGGCTCGATAGAGCCTCGAGCTCAAGCCCGACAGTGTGTAAGCAGAGAATTATGTAACACTTATAACAAAAGTAATAACAATAAATAATTGGCTACATTTTAAACATGACAACCATTTCATCATAATATATTATGATTTAAATGTTTTGTTTTGGTTTTCATTATAGTATCCCTCTCAGTGATGCAATTAATAAAACTTTTCCTAAAATAAGTCAGTACTAACGGAACGAGAAATTTATTGATGAAAATTAAAAAAATGCAGGTGAACAAAGGCTGAGAAATGAAGAAATGGATGGGTGAATATTCAGACTTAATACAACCAATTACATGCAAAAATGAATTTAAACCGTATTAATAAGAGTGGAAAATATGAAATCTTCATATGTTACAGATACGTGTAATTAAAATAAAATAATTTAATTAAAAATTAAAAGACCGACTTCAAAGTGCACTACAAAGTAATAAATAATATATATTTCATTGTGATAGTACACATTGATTAATTTTCTTATTGACTAGACTAGCCAACAAATCTTAAATACGTTATATTTTGAAGGCGAATATTGTAATTTCAAAATCGAAAATTAATAATAGGTATTAGGGTCCAAAGATAATTATTCGATCGTGGGATTTTTTATGTAGGGTGGCTCATTTCGTTTTTATCATAAAAAAAAACACTTAAATCGGGTCAACCTGCCAGAGATATTGAGTACACCTATGCGTGGTAATCGTTCGACCAACCCTGTATATCATGCTACAAAAAAGAAATTTTCAAAATCGGTTTACAATTGCCGGCGTAATAAAAAATTGATTACCTCCTCTTTTGAAGTCGGTCAAAAATGACGGTGTGAAACGATTTGTGATTGAGAAAGGTCACTTTAAGCCCAATGTGTTCGTAAGAGATAGTGACGATAAATAATAAAATAAATACAGTCGACTCTCGTTAATTCGAAACTCGAGGGACTCTTAAAATACTACGAATTATCGAGTGTTCGAAATATCAAAAGGTTCAAAATTTGTGAGAGAAAGTAAATACAACTGAATTATTAAGTGTTGATCAATTATTATTTATTAACTGCTATTCAATAACAATGACAAAACTTTAGAGGTACATTCGTGTACATACAGGTGTTCATAATTTGAATTAATTAATATTTCTAAAGAACTATGTTATACTGGTTTTCCTCTTTCTCTCTAAAACTTTGAATTGCCGAGTGTTGGAAGCCGTTGAGTTCGAATTAACGCGTCGTTTTGTTATATAGCAAAGGTTTTTTTTCGTTCGAATTACCAAGTGCATAAAAATGTATTGATTTAGTTCGAAATATAAAGAGATTTTGTAGGGAACTCGTGATAACTTTGAATTATAGAGAGGTTCGAATTATCGCAGGTTTGAATTAACGAGAGTCGACTGTAAATATTATATTAAACAAATGCTTCTACGTTTCGCTGACGATAAAATAATCAGAATAGCAAAATTTCTGGGGGAGCTGCAACAGTTGCTGGACGGCCTGGCTTCAGCCTCACAGCGAATTTGTCTTAATATTTAGATAGCCAAACCAAAGTAATAATCAACCACCACCCTGATCCAATACCTGTTACTGTATGTAGCCACCAGATTGATGTTGTTTCCAAATATACCTACCTGGGGCATACCCTTTAACTAGGTACTTGCTGGCGTATCTGTCGAAGAATTGATAACCGTTGGAGTAAACGTGTTCTAGAGTGGAGACCGCGTCTTTTCTAATGTAGTGTAGAACGCCCTCCAGCCAGATGGAGTGATGACTTCTGTTGTGGAATAGCCTTCATGCTCTAAAGCCTATTTGGAAACCGGCTTGTTCGCGAGGCTGGAAGTTATTAAACATGCGTTCGAGACGATTTGTGATGACCCTCGAAAACAACTTATAGACATGGCTCATGAGCTAGATGGGCCTGTAGTTCTTCAGCAAAGTGTTATCACCTTTTTTGAAGAACAGTACCACCACGCTCCTGCTCCGTGCCTCTGGCGTTGAGCCCTCGGGGAGAACGGAATTGAAGAGCCTCTGAAGGACTTTCAGTATCAGCGTTCCGCCCGCTTCCAGAAGCTCTGGTGGTGATTCCGTCCCCCGTTCCAGCGCGGCGTCTTGTTCTTAAGTTGCTTCAGGGCCGTCGCAATCTCACATATTCAATTTATTATTTTCTAACCAATTTAGTAGTTTATTTATTGTATTATTAATGTCAATTTCATGATCTTCAATTGTGTAAAGTTTTTTATTAGTTGTAATTATAATAGATATGTCATCGGCAAATAATATGCATTTATGGTTTGTTATATTTATGATGTCATTAATGTAAAGAAGAAATAATAATGGGCCTAGCACACTTCCCTGGGGTACACCACTCGTATTATGTCTGTAGCCCGAGGACAAGCAATGGTCGTATTTTAGAATAAAACAATTAATATTCTGGTAGTACTTACCTATTGATATGCCCAATCAGTCTTCAACGCGAAGTTGGTTGAGAGCCGACGATGAAATTAGAAAAACCGGGTTCAATTCCCGCACCAAGAGTTTTTTTGTACCTACACAAAATAATTTAATATTTTGCACAAGGGCGGTTGTAAGTATCTGTTAGAGATGTAATAAAGACGGTCAGAAATAAAAAAAGTACCCACAACTGTTGATAGAGTGATGGAATGATTTCTTCTTTTAAAATAAAGTCTTACCTACCGAGGCAGTTTATGTGTAAGTATGCAATCCGTAAGCTAGTTGTCGCATTATATCTATACACAAGAATGCAACTGCACTCTGCAGTTTAATTTATTTTCATGAATGTGTTTCACAATGTGGACATAAATTGATTTACAATTGCGTGAGAATATACGGTTTAGCAAGAACTGAATAAAAATATGTATTCGTAATATTGAAGGAAATGTTTTCTGCATTATCGATTATGTTCTGTTTTCAATAAGCCGTCTATAGGTAGGTGGATATGGAATTTTGTACCAATCTATAATTTATTAACGGTTATTTGCTTACTTGTTTACTTTTACATACATACTGGTGGTTGGTCTCTCATATGTGACAAGCCCCCTGGGTAGGTCCCACCGCAATGTTTTTTCCCCCGCCAAACAGCAGTGTAAATGCGCTGTTGTCTTTCGGATTGAAAGACATTATAGCCAGAGTAACTACTGGACATATTGAGACTTAACATCTTATGACTCAGGATGGCGAGCGCAGTGGCATGCCAAGCATTGCGCTGTAATTCAAGGTGTTTGGTTTTGTTAACCCATGTCGAACCCCATGCTCGTCTCGCCATTAAAAGCAATAAAAACAATGTCAGGCCATTAAAGGTCTTTTCTTTACCCAGACCTTCAAGTTTGAAAGGTTTACCCTATTCCACGCTGTCCTATTGCGGTTTGACATGGGTACCTACTTGTTAGAATATTGGATATATTTATTTGAAATTCTGTTTCAGGGCATAGCGTGTGGAACTCTTGTCTACGTAGTGTTCTTCGAAGTATGGAAACGAAGCAGCGGTCTCCTTCAATTTGTCTGCGCTCTCCTCGGCTTTGCAGTTATGGTGTCACTTGAACTCATCGTTGAACTTAGTAAGTAGCATTTTCTAACAATTTTATCGTCTAGTCTAAATTCTAGACGTTTAGATACAACGTGGCCTGTTTCTTAGGAACTAAGGCAATAATATAAACTGCATGTTCAAGTTTCATCCTATTAGATTTTAGTGGTATCGTATTTCTAATAGTAATTGACATTTCCTGATTTAATTACACAATGCAATGTTTATTTCTTGAATTGATCCTGCTTCTGCAGTAGGTATAATATTTTGTATGTTAATTGCTATGACATAAAACTCTAAGTACTCTTAACGTCCGGACCACTTTAGAGGCTTGTCAATGTAATGTCAACTTAATATCAATTCGATTAAAGTATATTTTAACTGTCAACGTCAATGTAATAACAGCCTTATCGTTATTAAAATTGGGTATATTTTAAATCGATGACATGTGCGGCCCGGCGCGGTGAACGGTGGACTTTCAAGTATCTAAATAATTCCTTTTATGTAGAAAAGTAAAAAGATCATAGTAGAATTTTCCCAGCAGTTTGTCGATTATCTATATTTGGCTAATTTAAAACATGTTTTTTTTTCAGCGATATGAAAGACTCCAAAGAGAACGTTTGGTCAAGATGGGAAGAATACTTATATCTTTTAAATTATATTTCGTTAAAAATAAAAATAAAACTACACAAATGTTGATGAAAACAAGAGCTTTAAAAGGATTAATTATCCTTTTAAAGCTCATGTTTCGACAGTAACATTACAATTTTAGATTGACTAGATTATATTGGTATTCATAATAAATAAAATTGATTTTAAAAATAATGTTAATAATACAATTCATATGTTTTACAAGTGAACAGTAGAAAAATTGCCTCATATTTTGATAACATCGTTTTAGGAGGAATAGCAGGTAGCTGTGTAATACCAATTAATGGAATTGACGGGCAAATGTAAATACCGGGTATATCAAGACTGCTACCGAAAACGAAGCCGAGTGGTAGTTTTAGTGACTACAAACACAATGCAACTAAAAATTTTATTTACCACCCAAATACGACCATATGAAAAAAATAACAAAAACTTCGCTTTTTTTGCAACATTTTCTGTTGCATTGTGTTTGAAGTCGTTAAACTACCACCCGGCTTCGTTTTCGGTAGCAGTCTTGATATACCCAGTATATGTTAAATGTATTTCAACCCGAATATTTTATGATATTTGTATTCATCTAGTCTTTTCGACTTGACAAACAAGGGTATTCGTGTAAAAGTTTTTTGTTGTTGTTGTTGTAATTGTTGAGATTAAGATCGTGTGTTATCAAGTAATCCATATCTACTTTGAAATTGTTGTCCATTTTGTTTTAGCATTTCGTCTTCTTTCGTAATGATATTTTATAAGAAAGTCAAGTGCGAGAAGAGAAAGTATTCATGTTAAGTCATCGCATACAATTGAGTGTATTTATACAATACGTTTAAAAATAATTTGTTGGATTTGCTATATTATAGTGGTAATACGTGACAAATTAATGATTTTTCTATGGTGGTATGCAAAGGCCATAAGCTTACATGTTACTTTATTATTTATTGTTATTTTTTTTAATGTATTAAAAAGTATTCTGTTGTTTTTAGAAGGTACCTACATTATATTGTTGAATGTACAATACGCTGGTATACAAGTAATCACATGACTAGTCCCTCTTTAAACATTCGTCTGATTTTACGAAAGATAAAAAAAATAATGAAAACTATACATTGAAAAAAAATTAATCTAATAATTACACCTATAAGTAATTGAACGGAATTTTGTAATATATGATATTGATTATTGTAGAATCAAATATAGGAAAGAGTACCTATACAGAATTATTTGATATTTAAATAAATTTTAATTTGTGACGTTGTTTTTTACAAAATATATAAATTAGAAAATATTTGTGTTTTTATTTTCATATAGAACTAGCGGCCCGACCCAGCTTCGCCTGGGTGCATATATTTCTTGATTCCACTCCACACCAAATAAATGTTGTTTTTCGTATAAACTCTTGTATACCTAAACTTGACGTAGCTATCCTACTGTCCGGTACAATCCCGGCTCATCCGCCTGTTCAGTCTCTTCCCAATCCATCCCACCCCTTCTCTTTATTATCCATCCCGTTTTATAACGTGCATTTACATTTCGTCCTAACAAATCTGTCATCTATCCCAGCCCTCTCCCGTACCTTCCATTCTATTTTACTTTATGTCCCTTCTCTCCATATACATACATAGACATATAAAGATTGCCTTATGAATTTTTGACATTAAAAACTTTTGCGTTTTTTATTGTCCATCCAATATTCCTTCCCTTACTTCAGCACCAAAATGCTGTTTTTCCAAAAAATATTGCACGCCATTACTTTTTGTTAGTAATAAAGAGTTGAAATATAAAATTTCATAGACATAACTTCAGTGGTTTCGATTTTCTTAGACATAACATTTCAACCCTTTTTTACCCCCTTTAGGTATAATATAACCTATCTCACTCCGATACGATGTACATTTCTATCAGTGAATTATAGCGAAGGAAAGGCCATTGTAAAAATTCGTGATAAAAATGGCATTCGATCTTGAAAAGGAGTAAGTATAACTTCTTATGCTGCATTTACACGCTTGGCCAACCTCAGCCAGCCTCGACCAACGGCAGCGTGTAAACGGAGTGTTTGGCTCGGCTGGCATTATGTTTTTCATAGTTAATAGTAGTACTAAGTAATCTGTGGTTAATAGCTTGGAATTGGTAGACGTTGGCCCAGCCTCAGCCAACATGTAAATCTACCATTACGTGTGAACATTATTTATTTCATTGTCCTATATTAATGTAGCTTGACATATTCTCCTTAGTTTATACAAAATAAATTTCTGAACGCATGCATAAACAATTACAATCAAATAAAATTTGATAGATATGATTGAATTTGAACTTGGTTTAGCGATAATAAAGTGCAAATTGACTCTTTGACGTTAGGAACATACCTACTTTGTTTAAACAACAGCGAGTGCTTGTAATTTAATATGAACTTTATACAATAGCAATAAAGCTCAAATTGACTTTACATTTTAGTTAGAAAACGTTTGTATGGGAAAAAGAAAAGGGCTGTTTTTAGGGTTTTTCCGGCAATTATTCGATTTTTTCTCGCCGTAAAAACCATCCTTGGACTTCCACAAACATTTTAAAAAAAGAATTATCGAAATCGGTTCAGCCGTTCACACGTGATGCCGTGACAACGCGAAACGGGTTTCATTTTTATATATATAGATAAGGTTCAAGTGCAAGGGAGAGGTAAAAAAATAATACAACACGATTTAATTTAACAAATCAATAATGTAATTAGAAATTAACATTTTATACTATGTTTATCTATACTTAAAGAAAATAGATATTACTTTTATACCTAGGTAATATTTTAGGCTGAATAAAACAGATATAGATTATGCAGGCGGTAGTTACACATCTATTGGATAATTGAATAGCTAACAAAACAATACTACAGAGTACAGAGCCATGAGCGCACTGCAACATTTCCATTGTACGAAAATAGTCGCATACCTGTAACATCTTATTGCTAGTTGCTCTTACACGAAGCTATGTGCCCACGGCTTCATATTAACACTGTTTAAAACATGTATTCATTTAATAAAATATTTAATTAGATACTTCAATACTCTTAGTAACTAATATGATTGAGAGAAAAAGACATAGAGAAATTTTCGAAAAACTCTTAACACTAAACTGGTACACGAGTATAATATATTTTTTTTCAAGCCGTTGCCTTTAACATTCCTACACATTACTCCTAAGGCCGGTACATTTTATTCTTCGTACTTACAACAATACACTTTAAGTAATTATAAAGATTTAAATACTCAACTATACGATAGTTCTCATATACTATTGCGTTATGTTTTGTAATTACATTACAATATTAATGCTTCCTCGATACACGTACCACACGCAACAATCTTGAGCCTCTTAAAATAGATTAACATTAGGCTTCGCAGTGGTCTGCAACAGCGTGTCATAAGCACTTACACTCTGCTAACATGCCTACTTACGAAACAAAACAGAAGCGTCCGTATCTGTAACTTATTCAATATTAAATGCAACAACGTCTTTATAAAAATAATCACAAAACCAACTATTTAATCAGGCACCGTTACCTTAATCTAACAAAGAAGAAAGCCGTTGTAATTGCCACCCGTATTCTCAGCGAGATAGTATACGAGATGGCTTAATCTGAACGTAAAATATACTAATATTTAATGTTAGAATTACTAATTTAATACGAAGACTTGATAATTATCAGTTGTTTACATTAGGACACGAATACTGTCATTACGTAGAATACAGACAGCAAGCAAATATTGTGTTAAATAGTTAGCACTGAGGGACAGGGGATTTTTATTTTCGATTAATTTTAATAATAGGTAATTTAAACGGAACATAAATTCATATCATCGAAATAAACTACTCTAGAAGTATTAATTATGTTGCACGGATAACCATCCAGTGTAATAAAATCAAATCATTGTGGACAATCTCATGAGAGAAGTTTTTTTTGGAGCTCATTGTTTTTACTGATAGAATAACAAAGGCCTAAAAAACTAAATATATAGCACCGCTTCAAAACTAAAATAAATTACAAAACAAAAAAAAAAACAAAAGTTTTTGTTAGTCAATCCTATATCTCAGAATATAAAAATATTTTTTTTCTATTTTAAGATCCTATGTTAGTTTCAAGTAAGATCGGTAGGTCAGATTTGTGAAAGACTAACTACATTTTCTTATACGCTTTATTATTTTCGATGTATATTCTGGGCGTGAATAGCATTGCCGTGTCCAACATTAAAACAAAAAATTTAAATTTGGCACATTGCTAAAATTAAATGCAAATAAATTAGAAAAATGTACACTCGTAATTTTTGACGTTTTTTTTATCTTTATGGTTTCATAATACGTCTTATATGTGTTACTAACTAGAGTATTTTTTTTAAAACAGAGCTCTTATGCGTTTACGAATTTATCGATTCTAAACTCTGCTTTTCCAAAAATATATGACTTAGAAATTAGGCAAGAACAAGTAATTTCAAGCTAGAATAATTAATCTCATAATTGATGTGTCAAAAATAGGTAAGTACAGTTTATTTTATTCAACAATGTTACTAGATACAATCAACAATATAATTGTCTTAAATGTATTGCATAATGCAAGTTACTTTAACTTTGTAATTAATTATTGCATTTTGTGTTACACTAATACACAACTGTACTTACCATGTAGATACGTATTTTGTGGGATTAAGAGCGGGGTTTAAAATGACGCTTGCCAATGTTTTATAAGTACAACTCTTAAGAAAAAAATATTTATAACTTAGCAAAGTATTTATCAAATTATATTATTATTAAACATAAAAAGGATTTCATAAACATATATTCATTATTACAGGAACTATCAAGATATTAATTGAGATTGTGCAAGTTTTATTGTTTTAGGTCCCTATTGCATGATTTATTTGTCTTTGTACTCTATACACTTACAAAAATATAATGCTTGGGAACTTCATGAGATATGCATTGACGTTACAGATATTTTTACTATTAATTTACTCATTAGATAACTAAATTCTGGATATCTGGATCAGCCCATATACGTCCCACTGCAGGGCACGGGCCTACTCTACAATCGAGAGTACGATTGAGAGTGGTTAGGCCATATAGTCCACCACGCTGGCCTAGTGCGGGTTGGATAACTAAATTATTCAAATTTAAGTTAAATTCAATTAATTAATTAATTGTAGTGAATAAAAAAAACCATGAAAGTTTAAAATCAAGGCATGGGCATTGGGCATAGACATTAAACCCATACAGCGTGGACAGGATTAAAAAATAATCTCAGTACAGGAATAGACAGTGAACATATGGCAGCGTCATTTTACAGACAGAAGGTGTTTTTCTATATTGCTTCTTAAGATTTCAGGAGTTTGTTCGCCCGTTGGTTGGCGACTGCTATGCGCGTCTCATTGCTCTCACCCTATAAGAAAGTTCACACAATAATTAACATTTTGCTGTACGGTATGATATTTAGCTTCAATAACCCAGAAACCGATTTAGATTGGAGCAGTCCAATTAACTTTGGTTAACATTCACATCTTTAGGTAATAATAATAATGTTTTGTGCAGGAATGAATTGACCCTCTGATACTCCCTCTTACTACTGCTTACTTATACTTACTTTTGCTACAAATATTCATGAAAAATATATTGCTAGACTGCATATTTTTCACGGAGTAATGAATCTTTTGCATTGAAGTCCACATGGTTTTTTATCAATACTTCAGTAGTCAACCAGTTTGTGCAATCATTTAAATTACTTTTGTGACGTACAGTACTAATTAATTCTATCAGATTTATTTTCAGCCTAAGTGCAAGTATGATGAGGTGAAACTGTTTATGATGTTAGTGTTTAATATTGGATGATTAAGACTTTTCAAACTTAGTTGGACTGCTTAGAATAATTAATTCACACTGAGATTTATTAAATATATTGTATTCGCAAATATTCGTCAAGGCCATAATTTTCTGGGTTATTAAAACTGTAGATTTAATATATTAATTGTTAGCGCAAGGTAGTACTTTGGTAGAAAATATTATAATATTATGCTTAAATACTTAGGTATGAAGAGAAGGTAAAAATTATATTACACAATACTTTCGAGGTTATTAAATGTAGTTGAAACCGGTTCGAGAGACAGAAAAAATAAAATAAAACAAAGACGCCGATTTAACATAAAACAAAAGAAAAACAAGAAGAAGTTGTAACTTTGAAAAGCAAAACAAACACATAATAATTTATAAACATAAAATATAAGAAAGAAAACGAATAGTTAAGTAGAACTAAAGAGAAGAAAACAACAAAAAGAAACCCGAGGGAACACTCCAGAAAAAAAAAATCATTTTTTTACATGTACACACAACTGCAATTGGGTCGCACAATTTCTCTTCATCCTAACAATAAAATAAAATAATTAATACTTCGCAACAAATCTTGATCAATGCAGTTGTATGCGAATGTGGTGTACAATATTAAATCATACAAGCCTTATCTTCCAGCGGATTTAAGGCTTCAAGCGCTGCTCAGATGGCGTCATTCACAGCGAATTTTATTACGACTGACAAAAGCTGTGACAATTTGCTTGTTAAAATACAAGCTGTGCGTAGAAAGTGCTTTAAAAAATAAAAAATACTCACGATCATCAGCGACATGTTGCGTGTTTGTGTGTGTGTGTGTTTGTGTTGCAGTCTCGTGGTGACAGCTGAGAACGTTCCGAGACTATTCTGGCTATTGTGTGTCTAATTTGAAGATTTTGTGAATTATTTTGTATTAAAATGTGTAAACAATGATTGTTTACACAAATGGGTATTTTTTATATTAAGAAGTGAATTTTTTGACGTCTACATGTAACGTATTTTTTATGTATGGTAAGACGAACAATTACAGTATTAACGTCAACATAAATAACTCTTATTACTTAAAGTGTATCATATTTATCTGACCAAAATCTTCTTACTACTGCTTACTTAAAACTGCTTTATATTTAATTCACTTAATAGTTTGTTTTTGATATTATTAAATAAATAATAGGTACCTATCGAATTTCTAAGATCAAATTAATGAAAATAAGAAGAATCCAAACACAAGGGAAATAAATAAGTTTCCAAATATCTTGATTTATTTTTACACAAAAGTAAAATAAATAAAAATAACTAATATTAATGGATTATAGACAATTTATCTATAATTTTATACTAACAATAAGTTACATTAAACTAACGTCTTTGTTACCATTCATAGAAGCAGATATGCACCTGTCTGAGATATGTGTTATTACTATGATACCATTTTATTGTTACTATTGAATTTGACACATTTAATATACACATAGATTATGCTGCAATGTACCCAGTACCTAAATTGTATCACAAGAAAATAACTATAATAAATAAATAAATGTGATATATCATTTCACTAACGAATATAATATACCGGGTATCTCAAGACTGCTACCGAAAACGAAGCCGGGTGGTAGTTTTAGTTGCTACAAACACAATGCAATTAAAATTTTCGCCTAGAAACGCGACAATTTTTTTTATGATTTTTTAAATATCGTCATTTTTGGGTGGTAAATCCATAGTTTTTGCTAAAATAATAATTTAAACTCTTTTATACCTTAGAGTATTTATAAATAAAAGGGTATATACTATTATTTTAGGGAAAAATGTATTTACCACCCAAATATGGCCATAGGAAAAAAATAACAAAAAAAAAATTGTCGCTTTTTTTTGCAACTTTTTCTGTTGCATTGTGTCTGAAGTCGCTTAAACTACCACCCGGCTTCGTTTTCGGTAGCAGTCTTGATATACCCTATATATATATATATATATATATATATTTAAACGATTTTACAACTCTGGATGCAGAGTCATTGAGCTTTTTCTATTAATTGGTCAACAAAAGCAAATGAATGTAATTTTTCATTTTTTCTATTTCTTTCTTTACGCAGGTACATTGATATGACTTTAAACCGTATTAATCATGTTTTCATTTATTTATTTAAGCCCATAAATGCTTCTATGACTACGGCATTACAAATCAATAAATGAGATCTGATGCGTGTCAGATTTTTTATTTCGAGACTGTTTGTTGGCTAATCACTAATTGCTTATTCTGAATATATTATCACATGTTCCACTCACCCTCACCACTCTTCTATATAACTTGATTATTTCATAATTTTGATAGGCAACAGAGATTTGGAAAATTTAAACATTAATTAATATATGCACCAGATTTATTAAACATTTTAAAATATTCAACCCTAATTTATAACGTTCATTTAATTTTTCAATAAAGTTGCAAACAATATCTGCGAGAAAAAAAACTGGACTACATTACTGTTTTGATTTTAACAAATAGTGTTGTACAAGAAAAAAATATCTGTAAGCTATTCTGGATTTTGTGTTTTAATTATTAACGTTTTGTTTAATTTTAAAACCGATCAATTTAATATAAAAATGCTATTTAAGCCAATATTAACAATATTACATTTAACATTTGTTTATAATGTAATAGCTTGAAGCGATATTATTTTCCTAGCATCAATAAATCTACAACTATGTTTTGTCAACAACGGGGTAAATGCTTTTTCACAAAATAATCTGATTAGTTTTAGTTCTCTAATCGCCTATTTTTAAGACACTATGAAGAGATATATGCATTTAAGATAACTTCTGTAACATGTACTACTGCACAAAATGAGCACCATATACTTTTTATTCATATTTAAACTACAAGAAAGAAGATGGAGAAGAAAAAAAATTTTTCTTAAACATCACATACGATAATTAATTATAGAAGGAAAATACTAGTATTCTTAAACATTGAGCGTTTGTAAATACTAAAAAAACTATTTTTTAATTAACATAACAAAAGTGTTCACTTAATACAGTAGCACGCTTTTTTTTATATACACGCTTGGTACACGTATCTCAATATATGGGAGATACAAAGAGAAAAATGATTAAGGAGGTACCGGTTGCAGATGGCTAATTAAGTTAATTAAATTAAGTATTATCAGTCTAAATGAAAGAAGTCATGTCTTAATTAATTAATAAAATTAAGCCCTATACATATTGCCAAAATGTTTTTTTTATATGCTTAGATATGTTCAACATGACTTCAAATATGGAATAGTCTTAAAATGAAAGTGTAGTAAAAATGTAAAAAAAATAATAGAATCTCAGGCTAATATATTAGGATAATACGCACCGTTTACAAAAATCATTAAAAATGAATGCTAACATGACTATAACTTAAAATTGTGGAAATTATACTAGAATATTATAAACTACATTTGCCTTTTATCTTACAACAGCAAAATTATATAAACATAAGAGAACATTATAGTAAATGTTAGTGAGTACTGCAACCGGGGGTTTAGGGCGGCTTCGTCGCGAGTGACCACGAGACTGAGTGCTAGTGTGTGGATATTGTCGTGTACTGTTGTCTGTGCCGCCGCCGTTTACTTGAGGAGCTCGTGGGCGCGCTGGTTCGCCAGCGTTATCCTCGTTTCGTTCGATTCGCCCTAAGATTAGAACACGCGTTTTGTTTCTGCTCATCATGTTCAATTTACAGCGACTGCACTTTACATCTCTATTAAACGCAATGTTCAGTGTGGGAGTTATATTATATAGGACATATTGAAAATTAGTACTTTGTGTTTATTAAATTTTACCATTTGTAAATATATTTTTGGTTCTGGCAATTAATTTTTCAGTGTTGCCAGATTAATTTAAAAATTCTGTTATGATAGTTTTACTTCGAAATATTGTTATGGTATACACAAAATACTAACTCAGACAACACAAACACAACAAAGGTCTGATGTAGTCGTATGGAGTGTACAAAATGCGGAGGCATTCAATTTGACACTACCAGCAGTCGCTGTCACTTGAAATAAATCACATGTATGTTAGCTCGAAGGTGAATGAGTGTTACTGATGAGGTCTAAATCTGAAGGAATGTAAGTCAGTCTGATGGATGTGAACTAGCAGCCATTTGGTATACAATGTGTTCCGTCGTTCGGTGGGTTAGTCATGAGCTCGTAAAAGTAGAGAAATTTCAAAACAACCAATAGTGTCTAACTGCATACAAAAGAGTTTAAATGGAAAATTCATGCTTCGACAGAAGACTAAGTGATGCCAATTAGTGTGGAAACAAATTAAATTTTGTAATCAAAGATTTGCAGTCGTAGTGAAATCGGATTTTAAATTTAAATAGTTGGTTGTAAGTAAAACTTACTAAAAATATACAATGCAATGTTTTACTAGGTACAATACAAAGTTGGATAGATAATACTAAAAATAATTGAAAATAACTAAAATAATTTTAAAATAAAATTTTAGAGATGTAGAATTTATACTATAAAACTTTATAAATCGCTAGAAATATCCGTTTTCACCAGGACTACATGGATTCGACGATTATTTAAGTCATATGAATTTTAAAGATACAACAAAATTCTTCATATATTTGTTTCCCAATACACGGAGTAAGCGAGTGATCGAAATTTTGTAGGCCAATAAGCTAGAATACAGAATAATTACAGGTACACACCGACTAAAGGATACAATCCATCTAAACACACCTCTAACGTACCAGGCAGAAACACGGGATCAAAATGTTATGAACAAAACAAGAAGCGGCAGAATTTACGCAAATTCTGCCTCCTCTTATTATAAGTTTATCAACATTAGAAATAAATTTTCATTGAATAAACTATTGAGGCAAGTTTACACTCTTTCAAAGAAGAAATCACACCAATCTTAAGATGAAAAGCAAAGAATAATCTTCAATTAGATATGTGCACGTAAATTCGTTCGCAATTTGAATTTGGATTCCCTTCAAATGTTTTCATGCATATTTTAGTAGATAAAAAAAATTGCTTCGAAATCACGAGCACTTCAATGTGTTGAATATTCACATGGAAGTGTTGGACCCTGCGTGGAGACCTTACCTTGCGGTTGATGCGGTCGATCTGGCGGTTTTGGTTCTCCAGCTCGGATCCCATGTCGAGCGCCATGTTGCGCAAGTTGCCGATCATCGTGTTCACCTGGCCCATGTTTTCTTCCATCTCGTCTTCGCGGGCATCATTCGTTATCCTGGAATTTGGATTTGGCATAATCAATACTTGGATCTAATCACATGTGCTGACGATAGCAACGAACAATGGATAGTATTATATTATAAAATCTATGAGACCAATGAAATTTCTTGATCTAGTTGGTTCCACCATCTAATTTTCATTCATAAATTTAAATCAATTAAAAATTTCACTGTTCCATCATACATTTCATTGTACTTCCACGCATCGAAGAATTACTCTATTGTTCTATGTTATGAAACCTTAAATATGGTCATTAAAGAGATTAACCGTACCACTTCCCTCACCAATTCACATAATTATTAGAAAACTGGAGATAATGTTACCAACATACAAACCAGTTTCGATGAACCTAGAACAGTAAAGGAATAGGATTCTGAATAGCAGTAAGGAGTAAGTCTGACCTTCCTATGTATCCGGCTTGTGGCCCTATACCGTTGCGCTCATCCATCACCCTTTGCGGCTGGTTGTTGACCACCTTGCCATCGTCGTTCCCCTTCCACGTGCCGTCGTCCTCCTTGAACGACGCTCCCCTGTAAGAACCCAATTTGTTCACTCTCTGTTCTCGATACAAGGCTTTAGTTCCGTGCAAAATGTATTAGAAAGTGCATTGCGCTTATGTACGAAAAAAGTGGTAACTGAAGTGAGTTAATGGAACAATGATTTAGAATGTGTGCGTATTTTATCCGATATAGGGAAAGGTGATTTTAATTTTTTTAATGAGAATAGCTTTTAAATTGGCTGTATGTATTTTGAGAACATCTATGTATGGTAAACGAGTATAATAATAATGTCATCTGAAACAAACACAATTTTTTAAAATTATTATTTTATTCATTAAAACGGCCGAAGGTATTACAGAAATCCATAATGTAACTAGCACAAGCCCATTAACATTAACTTCCTGGAGTGATCTAAAACGTATCCATGGATTTTAACATAAATAAATAAATAATAATAAATAAATAACACCTAACAGTCCCGTACATAGTCCTGACCCCACACTAAGATCGAGTCTTGTGTCGTGGGTATCAGGAACTACGAGAGACTTTTCAAAACACCCAGATCCGAAAGAAATATTTGTGGGCTGCACAAACATTTCTCTCGGTGCGAGGATCGAACTCGCGGCCTCTCGTTTCACAGGCGGCGTAACCGCCAGCGCCACGGAGGCTGTCAGAAATGAAGCTATTCAGGAGCAGGAAGAATCGTAGAATAAAATAATAAATATTAGGAGAATTTGCCAAAATGTACAAATCTACCTGATCTGCATATAAAATTTTAGGTGAAGGTACGCGAATTGACTGATTAGACCAGTTAAAGTCAGATAAAATGTATAATTACGTGAATAGCTTGTAACACTATCACAGAAATTATATATAGAGGTGGGTAACCCTCGCTATATCGGATTAAAAAGTGCAAGAGAGTGGAAATGTTGATTAGATTTGTTAGTGGTGCATGATGAGCAGTGACACTTGTAACATTCCAACAAACGCAGGGATGCAACAATATGCAGTGCAACTTAGAGGCACGTCACGGTGGTACACACTTGTTGCACGGCAGCACACAGATGCCGCAACACTTCTCCATGCCCGACAAGTTCTTCTCAGCCTCGCGCATGTCCGCGTTGATCTGGTCCATGCCTTCCTCGATTCTATCCAATTGCTCTGTTTACACATAGACAATATCTTAGAAATGTCCTTGACGATCCACCACTGATCGAGTGTTCAAGCACCTACCATTCTTTTTGATTATTAACGCGGTTTTAATTTCACTGATTCATTAACTTTTTTTCACATTGTAAATTCTCAACGCTCTCGACAATAACCCGAGCAAAGTGTAAGACATGTTTCTTGTGAGTTGCTGGGTTTTATTCGTACTAATTACGCTAATGCAAGCCTTGGAGATTTCACCTAAAGCAATTCTATGTATTTCAGTATTCTAGTGTCGGAGAAGCAATATTGTTCGATATGGAATTTTGTTGTGACTCTTTATTTTATTATATGTCTTACACTTGATCCGGACAAACTACAAAAATTTAGGTAATCTTTACCTTCGAAAATGATGTATGTGCTGAATACTAAGTGATTACCTTAATAATAACAACTAACATTTAGATCAATATAAGAAATATTCAATAAATACTAAAAACTCATGCAGTCAACAGCAAGAATGAAGTCGTGCATAGCCAGATGCGTGAGAAAACTAAACAAATGAGTTCACACTGTTTAACGTATCGGTTAATCTCATCGTCCCGACTCAAGTCACAGTGCACGATATGTGGGAGCGGAGAGATCGTACGATGCAATTTATCACTAGCGTTAGTTAATCAATGATCATAACAAACAAGGTTACCTTTATCATTATCCGTTATAAACAAACTGTTAAAACATTGTCAATCTGTATATTTTAATATTAAAATTATCGCCATTCACTTTGTTAAAATATTCGAACTGGCATTTCAGACAAAAGCTGCACTAGATTGAATGATGCAAAATAGTAGGTTCTACTGGATGCTTACCGCCCTGTTCATCCAGCATGACCAGGGTTTTCATGCCCACCTCGTGACTCTACAACACAATAATGATGTCACTATAGCTCGCCAAACGAATGCTGTGAGCGGTCGGGAGCGGCGCGCGCGCTGGCGGCGGCACGCGAGTGCGCGCGGCGGCGGCGGCGAGCCGCGCTGTGCCGTCGCATACAGTACTCTGTGCACTCACTACCAGCCAGCACTACCCGGCGCGGCGCGGCACAGCCCGACTCGACGCAACACAACTCACAACTCAACTGAACATAAACAAAACAACCATACGTACGGTACACGCGCGCGTCCGACAGTATGGACTAAAATAAATCAACTTAGCAAATGAGCGTAACCATAAAGCCATTCCTAAATGAAACGTGAATGTAGCAAAGTATCGATTTATTGAAGAATAGAAATGAACAAACTAATATGTAGTGTGGCGAGGAGCGAGCGGCACCGCCGGCCTCGCAGACAGACACAGATCGCATTGAGCTAACAGATACAGTCCTACTGGCTAACATTAACAGTACGCTTACACGCAGTAGCCATGGAAATGAAGGCGTAAACCATATACTCTATACACGTACACGTCGAACAGACAATCGGTAAACGCGCATTCATATAGTACCGCTGAATCATACGAGAGAAGAGTATAGTAGATTCGGAAGGATAAAAAAATAAACCTATAAAAAGCGTTCCGATCGATACATATCAACGGAAGAACTAAACAGAGTGCGCAGCTCATTCAAATTAAATCTTCAGCAAAAGATAGAGAACAGTCTTTTGCGACAATCAGCAACGAACGGCCATCGGGCTCTATTTACACTATGTTGTCAAAAAAGTCATCCCCATCGAAACATAGATATACACACGCAACATCGATTTCAGATAAGTCAATTATCAAGAGAAACGTCAAAGAAAAATAAAAGAGATCAATTAACTGCACATTCAAACACAGACGTTCTCACGGTTCGACTACCCACGTGTCAGTTTTAACTCTTACCGCCCTGGTGACTCAACATATGAAGCGCTTGCCCCCCGGCGTCCTCGCTCTATACATAAAATACAAATCAAAATAATATATCGTAAGAGAGAGTATCGGGGTGTGCGGGGGGGGTGGGTGCGGTGCGCCGGTTGGTACGGCACGCACGAGACGCGCGCGGAGCGGTGCGGCTTGGTGCGGCGAGTGCGGCGAGTGCGCGGGCGCGTGCGCGCGGGGCGGCACGGTGCAGCGAGCTGCAGCGGAGCGTGACGCGTGACGCTACGGGCGTGGCGTGGCTTGCGGCGGGCGACGTGCGTGCGCGACGTGCGGGCGAGCGGCGCGGGCGACGCGGCCGCACGGCCACACCGCCATCGCCACTCGACGCATACACTCCGCGCCGCCCGCGCCCCCCGCCGCTAACACACTACTCGATCCACAACGACATGCATGCAGTGAAGCTTGCAAGTAAAACCAGAGAACCAGTTTCATCTGTGCTCAGTTTCATATGATTCATGATATATTGTGTGATGTTAAGAGTCGTGCGTTGAGGAGAAGCGTTTCGAATTTACTTTGCTCGTCGAGATTCGTTTTGTGATTTAGGTAAGTTGTTAATTTAGAGTCGAGTACGAACATTTGAAATGCGAAATGTAAAAGTATCGTTATCCGGCCAAAGATACGTTCTGTATGATGTCGTCTCGATCGACCTGCCTGTCGTACAACATGGAGCTCGTTGTTAGTTGTGCAAAGTGGTGTATAATAATTATCTACGCAACGAATAAATTATACAAAGATGTGGGTTTTCCGTGGTCATCTCCGTGTGTGAGTCGTCAAATGTAAATGAATCGGTATATGAATCGGAGGATGCCCGCACCTTTGCATTCAAGTAGTAGTGACGTAATTTTAAACACATAGTCGATGCGATACCCCCTTAAAATCTTCTACGGCGGCGAGCCCATCTTCGGGTCTGCTGAAAACCCTACGATGCTCAATAAAGTTAGCGAAAAAGTTAATAGATAAAAATTGTAAATAATGTAGTGTTGCAAATTTTGCAGATCACTCACCTCCCTGGTCGTCAAGAGCGACCAGAGTACGAATGCCGGCCTCCTTGCTCTACGCCGCAGAAACAAAAAGTCACAGAGCATGTTAGTTGTGAGGGGTACGGTGGAGTGAGTGGATAGTGGGTGGTGGAGTGCGGCGCGCGGCGAGCCGCGCGACCAGAACTACTCGCTCCAGCATGTCTCGAGTTGCTTGTCACTTGTCACGCCTCACGAGTACATGTTGTACTGTCTGTTCACTAAACAGTGTCGCACCTGACTGGATATCTTCTAGATCAACAACTTTATAAACCATTACCTCTCAATATCACGAAATAAACAAAGTGCCAAAGATATCCATTCACGTGACAGGACTGTGTTGTTTAGAGTTATGCTGAGTCTGTACTGTGTCGTCATTATAACATGAATGTTAAATAGCTGGCACAGACATCTTCACGTTGTATTATTACGAAAATTATAAATAAAACCAAAAATAATCATAATCAAAAAAATACAAACGACCAACGGAACCAAGGAAACATTCTACAAAAATATAAACTGAACCAACTAAAAGAACATAAACGGAACTGAAACATGTGGGTAGAATTGACAATATATTTGTATGTAAATTGTGTGAGAGTTATATTCAGGTGTAGCTCGATATATTTGTTGGAGTTCAGTGGTAGGTACGGGGGTGTGTACACGCCCACATATTGATAGTATTGTGAATGTTCGATAAGGCATGAAAATCATACAACATAATAGATTTACAGTCAACAACAGAGAGCAGCCACTACACAGAGACCTAAGATACAGAGTCAACTAAAACAGAATAGAACCAACATCAACATACACTGATCACGTAATGCACATTGTCACAACCATTTGGCAGATCAGTCGGTGAAGTCACGTTAAATATGTTAACATGTCGCAAAGGAGCGTCAGTATGTTGTCTAAAGAGAAGTAAAAGTAAATCGGAAAGGAAACAAGACAGTAGTTAATAGTGCATTCGAAAGAAGTGAGTCGGCCTCACAGGCAGATTCTTTACGTAAGAACTCAAGTGATACGAGGGTTTCATTTCAACAGCAAGCCCAAGCACAATGGATAGTCTATTGTTTAGATTGAAAAGCGCACGTATTTGGGTCAAGTCACGTACTAGGGGATACTAATATCGAGAAGTATTTATTGCTAACATGGGGCTTGGATCGTTTCTATTGTGGTTAATGATGGGCTTCATGCGTTAGGGCCTAAGGTAGCGATCGGCATGGTTGTTGGGAGCTGACGGTTAAACTCTTCAAAATAAGTTACATTTATCATGGTTAATACAGATTAAATCAATCGTGTGTACGCCACAACTCGCAAAAGTTACAAATTAACTGTCAGCGCCAAGCCGAGGGCCGGGCTCGATCGCCCAATGGTAATCACAAAAAATATACAGTTCACTACGAACAACACAAAGGGCTATAGAGGTCTAACATTTTCGGACACAGTAAGGCACGGATCATGCAACACCCACAGTATGTATGGTTATAATAATAAACATATAATACTGTAAAATATATGCTCCATGTGGGAAATGGAAACAAAAACACAAAAAAAGAACAAATGGCCGAGGAGCTAAATAGATACATACACATTTAGAAATAGAACGAAAAAATAAAAATCATAATTAGCGACATCGAAACACAACAGCCAGGATTAGCAGAGGCTGCGGCCTAGGGGTCGTGGGACGGGCGTCGGAGACCAAACCGAGCTTGGGGCTATCCAGGACACTTCCGCTATACCCCTCACTCCCTCGCATCGAGAACACCTCTCTCACAGATGATCACAAATAATCGTATAATCAACATAACAACTCAACATAACTAATTAAACTATGAGGGGGAACTGAACGTCAACGGAACCGCGACTAGTTGTACTAGTTGTACGACACCGCACATCTATTTGCTAAGTCATCTACATTTCAATAGACAACGTAACATCCGATTCGTTGTACGCTTGCAAAATTAACAGTATTATATCACAGGTTATTCAAGGAGTAGACGTTCTATGTTGTCTCAAGTTTCTAGTCATCAATGATTACCGTGAAGCGGTCACATGATAAATTATGAATCTTGGAAGGTATTCTCGACATATTAAACATATTCATTATTAAATCTTATTATAAAACATTATATTACATTTAAATATTCATTTATAATAATTTAATCTTAAATTTAAATTATTTGTAAAATTAAACTATACTAATATGTCAATGACTGGGAACTCACCTCTTCACATAGCTGCATCATACGCCGCGTGGACTCCAGAGACTGAAATTAAATAAATAATTTGTGTGAATAAATGTTGAATGGTTGTCTGAATTCCCCCAAATATAAAATACTTTTAATAAAAACACAATGTCAAATGCAACTTTATTTTATTGAAAATCCGGAGTAACTATTTCTTCTTCAGTCATTGTTACGCGGCTCGAGAGGCTTTTTGCTCTCAACTTTGTGAAAGATGTCTTTATAATTTATATTAATCTTCGTCTTGAGTGAAGTTCCATCGGACTTGCTATTATTTGTGAATGCACAAGAATTCTTGTTGTTATTTGCAAAGTAAGAAGAAATGTTAGTTATTTCTTTCGGGCTGTATTTAAATAAATATTTTAACCATGAGTTATTCAATTTAACATCGCCTCGTTGATTTAATTGTAATGTTTCTTCTATGAGCCACAATTTTTTTCTTTTTATTTGTAATTGTATAATTTCAAATATGTTTCTTCCATTTAGACAAATTGCTACATAAAAACTACCTTCAAATTCTTTGAATCGTATTTTATGGCATGGAAATATAAGAACAGCTACTGACTTAATTCGTAATATAGTTTTTATTTTGCTACAGCAGTATATAAGAAGTAGTGCTATATCTATAAGGTCTATCTCCCCTTATTAAAGGAGAGTATAATGCTGATGTTCGGTATACAATACTAGATGGCGCTACTGACCTCATCAGTAACCTGACCAGCTCGCATTTGGAGCTGCTCGAGCTCGCTGCGCGGCGCGCCATTCTCGGCAGGCGGTACGGCTGACGGCATCCTGAAACAACATTATCCAATAGGTAAAACAACTGTAAACACTTCAATTATTATATTTAAAACCACTGATACGTTTAGTTCTATTGTGATAAGTGATCTTAAAGTTGAACTCAACCTTGCTCCCCAAAATGTTTTGAACGTACAAGATGTTACTAAAATAAATAAAAGGGTCTCAGTCGGCTCTGAAATCCAAGAGGTGTCTTTTTAGAATGGTCGCTAATTGATATTAAAATGTGCTTATGTAAATACCTATAATAAAATACTGTGTATAAGTCGCGCATTAGATTAGAATGAGGTTTTAAAATCTACATTTGAAAACGGCAAAAACTAGTGCTAAATAATATATTTCAAGGTATAATCGTAAAACAATTGAAATGAAAACAAAACTTCCTAGAACTGTTGGGTCACTTAATACTCGTAGTATCTACTTTAAAACGCCTTGCTCTCAAAGGGTAACACTACGAATAGTAAAATATAATAACCACCGGTTCCTTTTAATTCAAACAGCTTCATCAAAGCCAAGAGAACAAGGGGAAGCTGCGATGGCAATTACTGGTAATCAACGACTCAAGTAACCTTAAGACGAATAAGTAACTCGAGAGTATTAATTTTTAAAGACCCGAAATATTACAAGAAAGTTTAACCTTAATAAAGCTCTTAATTCGGAATTTTTTCAAGAAGAATCCAGAAAAAATACTTTTGGTTTTAAATACATCGGCCATGAAAAACACTGCGAGCAATTAAAAACCATGATTAGATCTTAATTTACTCAACGTGACGAAACAGAATTTATTAGGTAGGAAAAATAATAGATTTACACAGCAACCAGACGAATAATGTTGCAATAGCATTTCAAACTAACCACATTGAATTCATATTCGAATTTGCATACATTCCAGTGCAGCGTATCTTTGTAATATGATTACAGACACCAGGCCCGGATCTATACTCGGAAATGGAATCCGAGATCAAAAATGTAAACAAATGTGTTACCACTACAATAAAATAATTTGTTATGGTAGTTTGTTCACAACCGTTAAAAAAATAGGTTGGAATTATTCTCATTCGTTAAATAAGTATAAAACAAAGCCAAATTAAAATTCTTTGCTATAATATTTACATAAACTACAATTTTAACTTCTTTTTTAAGTATGTGAAAAAAATGGTACGAAAATATTTTATGCTACAGGTATTATGCAGAAATTAGTAACCTTAGGCCACTGAAAAAAAAAACTGTTAAAATTTAGTCTCCTTAACTACAAATAAGTCGCTTTGACGCCCGCGACACCTCCCTTTAGTTCATTTAGTTGCTTAGCTTGATGAATGTGCATCATGTGATAAAGTTACGTCGTGGTGTTGGTTTCACGTTTTCTGTTAAGTTTTTGTTCTATTTTGTTCATAAGATTTTTGGCGCTGGTGTTCTTAGACGAACGCACTATGGTCTTCGAAAATCATTGTGAGTTTAACCAATTAGAATTAGTTTGGGCCCTAGTCAAGGGTCACGTCGAAAGGCATAATAAAACATTCAAAATGTTCAAAATTCAAAAATAAATATAAATCAATAAAACATAGTACTCACAACATTTGAATCTATTCTCTAATCAAATTATACCCAATATGTTTTTAAGAAAATGTTTCATAACCCTGAAATGTTGGGGTAGCGAGAAATATTTTAGTAGCTTTCCTCGAGATCTTCAATGTCTTGCAAAACCTTCTATGATTAGAAAATGGAATATCTTATGGCAGAGGTCTTGTCTAGTTAAAGGGAAGTTTTATGGTAGCATACAACCTACAATTCCGCCTTAATGTTGGTTTGATAAATACAAACATCTGAGTAAAGCTCTCGTATCAACTGTAACTAGACTACGACTTGGATTTGTTTGCACCCCAGTATTTTTAGCAAAAATTAGAGTCCGAGATCACTTTCTTTGTGAATGTGGCTTAGAGGAAGGCACTCTCGAGCATTTATTCTTCTCGTGTCCTAGACTACTGGCTCCTCTTTACGACCTTATCCCTGTAGATGTTCTTCGCCCAATTAATATCCCATTTGTTTTAACTTTAAGTAACGATTCTATGAACATTGCCATTTTCAAATTTATTAGGATTAACCAAATCCAATTGTAACTATCGCCTGTGTTCGTTCCCCTTACTTTGTGTTTGTCCCTGAAGTACTATTATATATTTTTAATACATTTGTTATTTTATATATGTGTGCTGTCTTATGGTAGTTGGTGTTTGGTATATTTCAGATAACTACAACTCTATAAACACCGGGCAACAGCAGTAAATACTGCAACAGATAAAAAAAATATATACTGATCACCACGCCATTTTTATTCCTCTTTCTTGCCCTACTTCGACATTGGCAAAATCATCGAATTCCGATGGAGCCATACAACCTTTAAAAGAAGAAGAAGAAGAAGAACCCTGAAATGTCACTTTTACAATGACATTTGTTTGTTTACATTTTTGATCTCCGATTCGATTTCATAGTATAGGGGCGGGCAAGACGGGGTCTGTGCCCCGGGCGGCAAGTTCAGGGGGCGGCACGGGCACTGTAGAACTTTTTTTTTTCGCAGTGCGCGAATATGGATGAATGTGTGATAGGGGCGTGTGAAAAAGAGATGAAGCTATATTTGGAAACTCCTTCATGGATCTCAACGACTATGTTTGGTTTCAAATATTCAATTTGTGTTTACTAGTTAGTTTTGTTGATTAACCCAACGAAGAAACATATTTTATTAGGTACAGGAGTTTGTCCGCGACTTCGTCTACGTTTATATTATGATAATATGGTAGTAAAAGTAGACCAACGTTATACCGCTACAACTACTTTACATTGTAAACTCTACGAAAGCTTTTTACAAAAATCAACATAAAACATTCTCTTGGGTCCTTCCCATCTTCTAATTAGCTATGAAATTATCCTTTATTTCAACCCCTTATAGCTAATATTCACAAACAAAGCATACTATTAATTTTTTGGATTTCAAGACAAATTGGATTTGTATCTAAACAAATCAAGGTACTGGTACAATATATTAATATATTACATTTCTAGTACGGAGAAAAGAAAGAGAAACTGTAGCGACTCTAAGTTGCTCGTAACGTCTGCATCATTCATAATGTGGATGCCCCGCCGTTGCAATCCATCCAAGGCATCGAGCGGTCGATCGGCGGGCGATCGGTACTGAGCGGATCAATCCTAGAGGTCCGAGCAGTATTCCATACCCGGCCGGATCTGCGCTTTAAACAAGCGATAAAGTTGACCGGGTGTGAAAAACCGACGCACCCGATTCAGGAATCCAAGCTTGCGTGCTGTGGCAGATATTTCGCCCTCGATGTGATTCCTTGGATTGAGATGGATATACACAGCGTACATCCTCACTAAGGATATTCAGGTCATTCTGCATTGAGAGGGGAGCACCCTGAAAAATTAGGAAGGGAGAGAACGGGTATTTTTTGCACGTGAACGCACGCACCTGGGTTTTCTTGGCATTGCGCTTAACCATATTCCTGGAAATCCATGTGAGCTCAATGACAAGATCTTCGCGTCCCCTCACAGTGTCGACCCGGCAACCCGGTAGAGACCTAGAGGCTAGGTAGAGACCTAGCGTCCTCAGGGCTCGGTGCTGCCGCCCACATCGTTTATTCTCCATATCAATTATGTTCTCGCTGCAGGAAGGAGGAAGTCAGTGCAGGAGACAACTCGGCTGCTCAAGCTCTTAAAACCACCGCCGGTATTCCATCCGGGCCACTGGCGTTTCGCTCATCAAAAGACCGTAGGTCACGCCGCACATCACACTGCCTAATGCGGATATCCGCCATTGAGAAACCGCAATCAGAAAGTGTATGCAGAGTCTGGGAACCCCGGTCCTCGAGGCGGGAATGAGCCGCAAAGAGATTTGCCAGTAAGGCGGCCCTCTCTTGCGGCTTGTGAGCCAGTGACCGTTCCAGATACCTCAGCGGTGGCAACGCTGGACGGCAGAAGTTAGAATGAACGGCCCTGGCCAAACTCCAATAAGCACGACTGCTAGTTGGGTGATTGGCCAACGCATGCCCAATCCTGCTAACGCGCTGGGCATCCGCTCTAACGTAGGCCTTCTTGCAGGTCTTGGTGGCTCGGTTGTAGGCTTCTTTGAGGGAACTAATATTACTGATCTAAGCGCGATACGCCGCCTGTTTGTCACCGGCAGCATCGTCACATGCACGATTGAACCAGGAGCGTCCACAGCCTTTACTGACGATCTCAGAGGAAGGAATCTAGTATTCCATTCCAAGCCTGATCTCGTCAGCAATAGCGTTGGCACTCGCTGAGGGATCTTTACCCTCAATGCAGTGCTGCCTCCAAGGGATGGATGAGAAATAATCTTACACACCATTCCAATCTGCCGACGAGTAATGCCAGACCCTTCGCTTAACCTGCACGGGACGTGGAGGTGGAGCCAAAGGTACTGACGACCCAAACAGACATTGATCGAAATTGCCCAGAGGCCAGAGGAACCAGCGTGATCAGTCTTAGAGGAGCCCAGCCATAGTTCGTGATGTGCATTGAAAGAATACCAAGACCCCCAAGACCCCTATTTCGGCTGACGGGAACTGCGACCGCGCGTCATCAGCCACCTGATACCTGACAAGTCGAGTCGTTTCATCTTCCTCGTGGTGAGACCTGTAAAGGCACAGGTAGATGTGGCTCAGGGAACCTAGATCCAAGTGCACCCACAGAGCGGAGAAGGAAGGGTCCTCTATGCAGCGCAAACGGTGACAGCAGATGTCCGACCGAATATACAAGCGTACCCCGGCTTTCGGCTTGAAGTTTTCTTTAAGCGAATAACCGGGGTACAGCAGGTAGGAATTTTTGGCCAGACGAAAAACAAACGAATCTGCGTCTCCGTCAAGAAGAGCAAAGCAGGCTGGGCCGTCTCGAGATCATGGTGGACGGCATCGAGGTTCGTATGGAGTCAAAGTGAACGCGGTAGTGAGGTTATGCACCGCTGAAGGACCTGCTCTGTTTAATTGCACTGTCATAAGATTGAGGGGATGGGTTTGATGAAGAGGCATCGAGGAGCCTAAGTCAGGACATTAAGAAGGCCGAATGGGCACCGGCACGAAAGGGTCGGCAGGTGGCGGATTGATCCGCCTGATGGAAGGGCCCCGTACCCTCCCGGGATGGACCGCCGGGACCCCACATACGGTCACCAATCGGCACGATGCCGACGGACCCACCCAAGCTTATGCGCGGCATGGTGAGGCAGCCTCTCGTGGTGATTAGCCACGATTGGCCCCCTGTACTGTACCGCGGGCGGCCCGCGGACAAACGTTTGTACGAGTCTCCCTGACCGGCGGGTCAACACTATTCCCTTCGACAGCGACCGAAAATACCCACACAGTACAACCTCATGCCCAGAGCCAAGCCTATCGAAAAACCGGAATAACACGGGCTGATCCCGGAAACCGGTCCCGTAGGGGTCACTATGGCGGTCTTTACGCCCCGTGGATGGTGGTCGCTACCCGGGCGGACACTTAAGTCCTACCACCACGAACTGTACCACTCATTTGGCTCCGCCAAGGGGTCACGTGTAGTGAAACTAGAGTTAAAGCTGTGGTTAAAGCCTACGGATGCAAGTGACGTTAATCCTTTAAAGTGAAGCTACATACAAGTGAAGCTAATATAAAGCGTGTAAAAAACCTGGTGGTAAAATGGCGTTCTTTCCCGAAGGCCTGTGTGAACCTGTGTTTGCTAAAAATGATGATGATGATTAAGATAAAAATATGCCTATATGTGGTGGGGTGGGTGGGAGCGGCATTTTTCAGTTTTTGCCCCGCCTCGAAAAATACCTAGATCCGGCGCTGACAGACACACCACAAACAGGTCTCTACTCACATTAACAATGTTATTGATTCAAGGATGTTTTAATCACATTGTTTTTAGCAAATTGTATTTGCGTATGAGTTAAATGAACGCATACTATGTATGACCTTGCAGTAGTCTCACGTTTAACCTTACGCTTAGAAGTACTTCCGGAGCTATTATTTTGTTGTAAGATTTTATTATTTAGATACCTTAGCAACGTACCTGCGTTGGTTGCACTGATATAAGCAGTTTTTTTTAAAGATTTTAACGGTCAATGCTATCTTGGCTGGCGACGACTTATCTATAGCCAATATTTTCTATGACACGTCATCGGCCTGGGGCCCTAGTATATTCATCCGAAACGAAGTTCGAAACTTCGGACGAACGAAGTTTTTTATACGATACGAATGTATCTACTCTGTAAAAGTTCGAATTTATATAACGTACATCGTAACCATAAGTCTATGAATACGAAAATAAGTCAATGACGACCATAAGTATATGTAGGTACATTCGTATCGTATAAAAACTTCGCTCATCCGAAGTTTCGAACTTCGTTTCGGATGAATATAGTAGGGGGCCCTAGCCCTCGTTTGAAGAATCTCATAAACGCATGGGATGGAACTTAACTAGTATAATTTGATTGTTGTAAGCTTCGAGAAGGTAAGTTCAACTAAAAACATCTATAATTTCATGTATATACACGTATAGATGTAGAAAATATATCATACAAGACCCAAAATAATATTCTCAACCATAACGATGCACGTAATGAGTTCTAAAGTTAACTGATTACTAAACCAACATTATGACGAAGCAAGATGTGAACAAATTAACATACGAGTGTTTTATCTCAGTGAAGTCCTGCATCCCTTTTGCTAAATATAACGCGTTATTTGTATAGACTTATAAATAACCGTAAGGATCTGAATTTATAGTTGTTATCTCTCCTACATCCTGTTTGGTTTGTTTGAATATTTAAATGCGTTTATTTAAACACAATAGAATTAGCATTGTTAGATCACATCAAGTTTTTAGAAATATGTACATTTATTTTATGGGACAAACATACAACTGTTCAAAATAATTAAAATTCTTACGTTTATTGTAATTTCAGCAGTATACTATTTATTGTTAATTGTTATCACCAGACTTGTTTTTAAGTTTAAGTATCTGTTTAACGATTGTGCTTAACTTCATACATTTTAAACACAAGTACACACCACTTGATTTCTTCAAATATCTAATTACCGAGAATGTCATTGTCTTAAAATCGTTTTTATCCTCTCATCAACATTATTTCGAAAGCATGTAAGAATGTTAGAATTTTAATAACAAATTCTTCAGAATATTTTACTGTTACAGGTAAAAATTATAAATCAGCGGTCTTCACGAAATGTATACGGTATGCATGAAATATTCAAAGGGCGATGTCTAAAATTTCCGACGTAAAGCTAAGCGGTATAATTTTCAAATGTTATTAAAGTACTGGGTTTCACGTAGGCCGTTTAATTCCGCAGGGGTTTCCACAAACATATTATAATCAAATAAGTAATGTTAAATTGAAGCTTTCATAATCACGCTAAAGATAAAAGAAGTGCTATTTACACGTTTTTTTTCAATTCACCTATGTTTAAATTATGTTTTAAATGCTTTTTTTAAATAGTATACAGGATAAATAAAGAATAAACGAGGACACACCATGGCATTTCTTAAGGTTATTGGAAGAGAAGTAACCCTGGCAGTAGGGTTTACGCAAATTGCTGGAATGTGATCGAATGAAAGTGTATTGCTACTACTTTCGAAGTTTTTAGTCTGAATTCTGTACAATAAGGGTAATAATCATATTATTTTTTTCGTAATAAATTACACATTCTTCAGGCATAAATGTAAGCTTAAACAAGTTACACAAAACTGTGGAAAATGTTTCTTTAAAGAGAAAACAATGCACCATTCCTTTATGTCTTCAGAACAAAGCGAGAGAGATTAAAAAAGCCAAAGGCAAAAAGATTCGCGAATAATGACTTTATACAGAACACAATCGTCCACCAGATAAAGAAGTTGAATTCTTAAAAGAAGATATTTTGTTTCATTTATTAGAAGTCTATCCATTTAATGCGTAAAGAGAGTCTAAATTTTACCAAGTAAATGTAATTACCTAAGTTTTCGCTTTGTTAATTTCATGTTGGCATACCTAAGATTAATTAACTTTTCAACAAGCCACACCACGTCTACCTAATCTAAGACCAATTGAGATAAAATATAAATAGGGCAGGCATATTCGCGGCGAACCTACGTGAGGCTGACCCTTTAAATTATTTAAGGGCATCCGCTTCAAAGCTAAGCAAACGTGGCGAGAAAATTAACGTGAGCATAAAGAACTTTGACACGACCCTAACTGTTTGTCATATAAATACTTGGCTACATATTGCTTTTGATAAAACTAAATTTAAAAATAATTAAAAATTCAATTAAAAGTGGTTGTAAGTCTAACATTAGATATGGCGAATTTTTTTTTATTTGGCGCATTTATATGCCCCAAAAATATGTATTAAATTATTCAATAAGTCAAGAAAACGAGCTCATGAGATCGGAAAGGGAGCGGGTTGAAAAAGGACTGGGGGAGAGGAAAAGAATATTGGCCATCCGTCATTCTTGTTCACAGACCGAAACGCGACAGCAATGCTGTTACTCCACGTTGGTCTCCTGTCACATAGAGTACCGTCCCTGACGGGCCCACCCATTCATGCTGAATATGACTAAATACAGCGTGGCTCTACCACTTTTGAAGAAATTTTTTATCGAAATGTTTTATATAAATTAAATTAATAACAAATAGAAAATTTACTACTACTAGTCGTTATCCCATGCTCACTTGAAGTCTGGCCAACATGTTTATTAGCCATCTCATAGAATTACTTGGCTTATAATTTTATCAGCTGTTGAAATTATTATTAATTCCAACACGCAAGCCTAATCCATGTATACACACATAACTCAATAATAATCATTCTTCTAATTTTTATTTAAATAACCAGACGTATAAAATTCATCAAACCCGATTATCGGATCACCTCAAAATAAACGCCTGATAAAATTTCAACAACACCGCTCCATTTGAAAACTGCTCTACATTCGCTTTGATTAATTGGATTCAATTAGCCTTTCTGTTGAAAATACCTTTTCATTATTCCTTTGATGTAAATGTTCAATTTGGAAACGATCCTTCCAATAGGATGATAGAATTATAAATTCATAGCCTCAAAATGCTCATTCTGCAATTCAATTAATATGCAGATACTGAATATCTTTATTTTTAGAAGTAGATTATTCTGAACGATGAACTTGGCAGGCACTGTAAATACGCAACGCCACCCTGTAGGGCGGCACGCCCTTGAACGCCGGGAACAAAGGAAGGGGGAAAGTATTTACCCCCACCTCTTATTAACCCCGCATGTTTGCCGACCACGATTTTGGTTAACGATCCTCGTAATCTGACTGGGTAAACAGATAAAAGTGACGAATCAGACATTTTATGATCTAAGTATAGGCATCTCACGATAATAATTATATTGATTAAGGGTTAGTGGTTACAGCATGGAAACAAATATTTCATTATCGAAATAGACGCTATCATAACATGACAAGTATTACATACTGATAAAAAAATATATTAATATTTATTAGCCCAGTAAACCTGAATTCTGCTAGAAGGTCTCTTATAGTATTTAGACATACGATGTAAGGTGTAATGGCAATCCTTAATGCATTGATCAGAATTAGAAAACGAAAATTCCAATTGTTTTGAAGGTAACGTTTAAAAGAGTTATTAAAAAACTAATACATATAGTTTCATTAATGCAACCGGTCTGGCTCACACAGAGATATTGTGTGTAGAGGCAGAAGAGACAGACGTCATCAGTGGGTGGGGGTGTAATATTCGCAACCTACATTTATACGTTTGATTTCAAAAGTGGCTTCCCGGGGTAGCAAATGGCGCAGTATACAACATAAGCCTTTAAATGATCCGTTATAAAGGCCAGACCAACCATAACACTAAACGGGTTTCAGAGAGGACTGTGCTAAATACTAGGCGATATAGATTAGTACACGTCTGCTAATTACTAAACTTTATTTATTATTGATATGTAGTTTCACAGTACACTTTCTAAACGAGATTAAACATTGTTATTTAGCAACACTGTTAACTAAGGGAATTTATATAATATACTAAATAATGTTGCAGATCGAGGAGGTGTAAAACAACATTCTGTCAACTTTAATATTATATTGGTAAAAAAATCAAAACGATTATTAGGTCAATCTGCGTGTCTAAAATCATAAATCATAATTACTTTAACAATTGATGTCCTATTCAAAGAACATCAAGTCTAGACAGCTAGGAATCAGACGGAAAACCAATAGCAAATCGTTTTAATCACTGAACCTTGGCAATGTGCAAGTTATGGTAAGTTGGCAATTTTCCCAGGCGCAGTTCGGCCTGACCCACTTCCGATAATATGTTATAAAGGAAAATCTAATAGGTGGCTGCCGCAACTTGAAAGGAATCTTAGAGAAACTTCGCACAGTTCATTCTCCTCCAGTTTTATTGCTGCTGGATATTGTATAAAGAATTTATTACTGCATTTATTAACTTTGATGATTAACGTAGGCAAAATGTTGGATTTGTATTTTGCACAGAAACATATTTCTGTGGTATTTCCTTATGAAATGATTTATTTATGGCTTAATTTGTGTTGGAGCGAGTATAATAGCATAATGTATCATCATCATCATCATCAGCCCGTTGCAGTCCACTGCTGGACATAGGCCTCTCCCAAGGTACACCACAGAGCCCGGTCTGTAGCTTTACGCATCCTGTTCTTGCCGGCCCTCTTGTGCAAGTCATCCCGCCATCTGGCCAGAGAACGTCTCACCTACTAACTTTCAGAGCTATATCGCTTACCTTGGTTCTCTGACGGATCACTTCGTTTCGAATTTTGTCCTTCAGAGAGACTCCGAGCATAGCTCTTTCCATCGCACGTTGAGCGACCTTTAACTTGTGGATTAGCCCCACAGTCAGTGTCCACGTCTCGGCTCCGTACGTCATTATAGGGAGGACGCACTGGTTGAACACTTTAGTCTTTAGGCTCTGTGGTATATCCGACGAAAATATATGGTACAACTTCCTAAATGCTGCCCAGCCCAACTGAATCCTCCTATCGGCTTCCTTTTCAAAGTTGTTTCTACCCAATTGCATTAGTTGCCCGAGGTAGACATACTCCTTGACAACTTCGAGAGGTGTGCCATCTATGATAACTGGTCCCGGAGCGACAAAGTCATTAGACATTAATTTCGTCTTGTCAAGGTTCATCCGGAGACCAATTCATTTAGAGGCTTCATTTAGGCTGTGCAGCATTTCTTGAGCTTCCTGCTGCGATTCTGCCATGACTACGATATCATCGGCAAACCTTAAGTGGGAGATGTATTCGCCATTTACATTGATGCCTCGCCCGTTCCAGTTTAGAGTCTTGAAAACATCTTCCAAGGCATTTGTAAACAGTTTCTGGGATATCACATCCCCCTGTCTTACTCCTCGATGCAATGGAATCGGTCTTGTTTGACTGTTCTGTACTTAGGACGGACACAGTTGCAGCGTCATACAGGCTTCTCAGTAGCTCGATGTATCGAAAATCAACTTGGCAGCGCTGCAGGGAGTTCAGAACAGACCAGGTCTCAACGGAGTCAAAGGCCTTCTCAAAGTCCACAAAAATCAGACACAGAGGCTGATTGTATTCCTGGTTCTTCTGAATAATCTGCCTCACGGTGTGTATGTGGTCTATGGTGCCGAATCCTCCGCGAAACCCGGCCTGCTCCGGTGGTTGGAAGTCGTCCAACCTTCATGCCAGCCTATTTGTGATGACCCTCGAAAACAACTTATATATGTGGCTCAGAAGCGATATAGGGCGGTAGTTTTTGAGTTGGGTCTTGTCCCCCTTCTTGAAAAATAAAACTACCATGCTCCTACTCCACGCTCTTGGAGTTCTCCCTTGGTGGAGAACGGAGTTAAATACACGCTGTAGCTGCCTAAGGATAGGAGTTCCCCCTGCTCTTAAGAGCTCAGTTGTAACTCCGTCCTCACCCGGGGCTTTTCCACTTTTTAGTTGTTTGAGGGCCAACTCAATTCCCTCAATGCTGACATCGTGGAGTTCTTCGGAATAGTGTCAGACTAAAGTAGCACGGGGCTCGCAGGGGATTGGTTCAGGTAGCGGAGATTCCGAGGCATACAACTGGCCATAAAAGTCTTCCACTTCCGAGAGGATCTCTGGCTTAGAGGAGACGACACGACCATCGGCAGTAGTTAGCTTGGACATGTGGCTCCTCCCGAGACGCTTCACGAATACTTTGGAACCTTGGGTTTGTTCTATTGCCTCCTTAATCAGGCGTGTATTGGAACTCCGAAGATCCCACCGTACCGCTTTTCGAATATGTCTCGTGAGTACTTGCTGGTCTGCCACCGCAGCCTCTGTATTTGCGCGTCTCTTTCTCATGAGGTCCAGGGTCTCATCTGAAAGTTTGGACTTTCTGCCTGCATGCCTATTCCGACAAAACCTGTAGCCCACATCCCTCACAACTTCCACTATTCTATTTAAGTCCTCGTCAACGTCGCACTCGGTTTCCAGCACATCGAATCGGTTTTGAAGTTCCATTTGGAATCTTTTGGAGCCGGCAATGGTTTGGAACATTGAAGGTCGGAGCGTGGAATTTATCAGACAGGTGCGTTCTAGCTTATAGTTTATATTCAAAGTGCCTCGTACAAGTCGGTGATCACTTCCGGTGTTGAACCTGTTGATCACTAAGACATCTTTGAATATACATACACCTCTTATCCGTCATGATAAAGTCGATCTCATTTTTAGTCACGTTATCGGGGCTCTGCCAGGTCCACTTCCTATGGGGCTTCTTCTTAAAGAAAGAATTCATCAAGAATAGCCCTTCTCGTTCCAAAAAGTTGACCAGCATCTGCCCCCTGTGATTCCTGTTCCCAATACCATGTGGGCCCATAACCGATTCGGTGTCCGTGCGTACTCCCACTTTAGCGTTGAAATCCCCCATGACAACATTGAAGTGGGTCCTTGAGGTGTTGTGCAGGGCTTTATCTATGTCATCGTACATAGCTTCTACTTCGTCATCCGAGTGTGTGGTGGTCGGCGCATATACCTGTATGACCTTAAGAGAATACCTCTCGGTCAGTTTGAGTACAAGATACGCTACCCTAGACGACACTGGATATTTCCACAACGCTGTCAGTGAGGGACTTGTTGACGAGAAATCCGACACCGCCCTGGGAGAGGCTGTCGCCTTCTCGGAAGTAGAGTAGATGGCCTGATTCCAAGGTTACTGTGTCCTCCCCCTCTCTACGGACTTCAGACAACCCCAGAACATGCCATCGTATATTGTCTAACTCTACCTCCAATTCAGCTAGATGTTCGTTGAGCCTCAGAGTTCGACCGTTATACGTAGCCAAGGTCAATGTGTGGTAGCCTTCCGTAATCCGGGGATTCTTGGCACCCCGTGCCCCACCGACGCTGTGATCACTACCGTGGCCAAGCCTGGTGAGGCAGCCGGGAACTCGGGGCCTTTTATTTGGTGCGTTTGTCATTGGGAGGTAATGCTCTAATCGCCACGCTGGGCAGGCAGGTTGGCGATCGCAGTGAATGGAGAATACCAGAAAACGCTGCTGCCCATTCTCTGGTCTATGGAAGCTGCAGATGTTCTGCCTCGACCATTAGTCGCCTTGTACGACACCCGAAAGTATAATGGGTTGGTGCTATTCTACTCTATAAGGTATGTTTGTTATATTAATAATTGTTTTTAACAACATTTCATCAGCACATTTGCATTTTATACTCAAGGTTGTGAATACTCAAATCTATTTTAAAATCATCTTTGGACAAAGAGTCCAATGCCATACTAGGTAATTTCCGCAGCAAATTATTTGGAAGCGGCCTGCATCCAGCGATATTTTGCATCGTTTATTATTTCACCTGTCCCCTTATCAAATAGATATATCACAAAAACGCTTAAACCGGTACCTAAGTTCACGCTTTCAAGAATAATCTGATATTGTACCACAAGCCGTTTTCCGCTTTCGATCGCTCAAAATTACAGCTTCTCTTGTAACAACACATTACGATGTGTCTAACGATGCAATCGCTGTAATTATATCGCTGACTTCATTTATCGCCTTTGTTGGCACAGTAAGGTACACAAACTATTTACACAGCACTGAAGGTAGAAATTAAAATTTGTGAAAGAAGGCCTGTTGAAATAGTCCAACTCATTAGTCATTCATGTTGAAGGAAATGTTGGTAATGAGTTTTATTAAATTTACTTTGAACAGAAAAGTTCACGAGATAATGAATAAATACATTATTCTTTGTATAAAATTTTCCTGTCGTTTTCAGTGAATAATTAAAGTAAAGTAATTTTATGTAAACCTACATTTATACCGGGTATATCAAGACTGCTACCGAAAACGAAGCCGGGTGGTAGTTTAAGTGACTTCAGACAAAATGCAACAGAAAAAGTTGCAAAAAAAAAGCGACAATTTTTTTTTGTAATTTTTTTTTCTTGGGCCTTGTTTGGGTGATAAATACATTTTTTCCTGAAATAATAGTGTATACCCTTCTATTTATAAATACTATAAGGTATAAAAGAGTTTAAATTATTATTCTAGCAAAAACTATGGATTTACCACCCAAAAATGACGATATTTAAAAAATCATAAAAAATAATTGTCGCGTTTCTATGCAAAATTTTTAATTGCATTGTGTTTGTAGCTACTAAAACTACCACCCGGCTTCGTTTTCGGTAGCAGTCTTGAGATACCCGGTATATGCATGTGGAAGTTTCTAAAGTATGTGATACATAATATGTAGAGTTCTCAACCAATGCTCAAAGCAAATTTTTGCCTTGCATTCATGTCAATAAATTCGAGATAAATATAAGTACTTTACCTCACGAGAATTCTACGAAACTCTTAGTTCAGATATTTCTTTACTTCCTGCAGAGAGACGCGCAACGAAGAAAGAAAATTCTTTTCTGTAATACAATAATATTCTAGCTCTGTGGGTTTTTTAACATCATGAAAAGGGAGCGACCACTTCCCCGCATGAAAAATCACGCGAAAGACTTAACTTTAAGCGGAACGGATATATGTGCATAGATTTATCAAGATAAGTCACTCCTAATTCATACTATTTAGGAATCAATTAGGGAAAAAAACATTGTAAATAACAATAATGCAAGATAACAGCAGGAACAGTGTCATACCATAATCAGGTCAAAATATATGAATAAAATATCAGTAACCAACCATAAAGAGGGTTTAGACTGTGCTTTTATAGCGAGCTAAATGACCCTGCATAATCGTTAGTTAAATATTATCCTTCCATTTAGAGATAATTAATGAAGTTTACAATCTAATATTGGTATTAGCATCATGAAAGCGAGTTTATCGACCTATAAAATAAATTAGGTATATTATTATAGCACAATTCACACGATTAATGCTTGTATTTTATATTTCTGCAAATTATTGTTTTTTGTTGTTTAATACTCTGTTTTGTTCTAACTACATAATAAACATCGCAAAATTATGTTTGCTTAGTGATTGATAAGAAAACAATAGATTGCATGCATTTAAAGGTGTAAGTGAACACGAGTTATTTACCCGATGATCGTACTTGTAATGGTAGTAATAAAATACTATAATATGGAACATGCGATAGCGTGCTTCGCGGATCGCTGACCTTAGAATATTAATCGCAGCATGTGCTATTTCATCCACGGTTTGTCAATGGTAGGAACTAGGAGGATTTGTTTTGTCTTTGCTCCATCCTTTGTAGCATATATTTTTAAAAGCTTATCATTTATTATGACGCCAGACAGAAACATTAGCGTATTTAAATTGAATTCAACAAAAACAATTCAATATCAGAGACGTTTTTAAAAATACTTTCAAAGAAAATATGGTAGGAAACTGTACACCATAATCGAAGCGCTATGGAACATACTGTGTGGCTTATTGACAAACTGTAATGGGATGGCTACTTGTTATGCATGAGGTTCTCGATGTGTCCCCTTTCAGACCCGAACGATGTAAACATGAAACGTATTCTCTGAAGTTTATATATTGTTCATAATAAAGCATAAGTTTTAGATATGGCTATTAAATAAATAATTTTCTGAATGTTATAATAATCTATTAATTATCTATTAATATCTATTAATTCTAAATGTTACAATATAAGCCTCGGGAATTCCGGTGCAATTAACAGGCCTTTCCCAAGTATAAAAATTGTAATATATTTTTTTAATAACTTATCATTATGTGCATATCATTATGTTTCTCTAAATATATTCTAAAGAGTGCAGCAACAGATAGAACAAGGTTGTAAATGCTGATTACATAAGTTAAGGGCGGTTTAGTATCACTATCTGACCGGAAACGGACGTTAAGTAACAGCCTTGCTGTCACAGCTGAAGAGGGCGTTTCCCTTTCCACCCCGGTTTATAAGTACGGGAGACCACGCCTACGAAACCCTTGGCTTTTCCTGGATGACAATGATCAATTGCCATGGTAAGACTTACGCTCTTCTAATGGAAGAAAGATAAATCTAATGAAATGTTCCATAATGTATGGAGTTCTTGATATGATGGTTCAAACTTAAAATTAAATACAAACAAAAATATATTTTGAAAATGCTTGCACTGTGTCTATGAATACTAATCAAGTTTTTTTTTTAAAATGCTTGCCCCTGTTTCTAGTAAGATACGCATAATTAACCAAACAACACGTTATGCAGAGATATTAGATCATAAATGATTCACGGTTATTCCCATCTCGTTGCGTTGTTACATTAATCATGAATACTTCACAACACCTTGAAACAGTGCAAAACATATTTCTTTTGCCTTCCTAACGGCCTTACGAACTTATCAGTTATTTTTTAAAATAATGCAATAACATTGTTTCTTGGAATTTTTATATTACTGTTTTTGTTTAATCTTTATTAGGAAGTTAGTTTATAAGTTTAAGTTTTTAGGTTTGATAGTCGAATTGAGCATCTCCTCCTTTTTTGAAATCGGTTAAAAATTATTATTTATTTAGCGAGTTAACCTAATGTGAACTGCCATGTTTATTTTGCTCATATTATATTTGTTTATATAATATGAGCATTTGTTGTATTTCAGTAAAATATTCTATATATATATCTACTAAATAACATATTCTAACAATGTCTACAAACCACATCTCAAAGCATATAAGTGGTCTATTTAAAATTTTGTTAAAGTTATTGCTCATAAATTTCCTAAAACTGCAAATTGTGATTTTGCATCTAGATTATTTCATAAAAGTATCGCAAGACGAAACATTGCACTTATCGCAAATGCGGCAGTCTCCAAGACGTTAGTTTTAAAACTGATTTTCAAGAGATTTATGTATACGGAGGCGAGATCGTGAGACAGAAGTAATCTTAGGAGATTACTTCTGTCTCACGATCTCGCTTCTTTACATACTTGCACTTCAATTCTCTTTTACCGGAAATTGTTTTTTACACGACAAGAATATAAACTAGATGGTAAAGTGAAAAGTATTCCCATTAAAATGCACCTATACATACTGTAGAGAGAGTTAGTAGGTCGCGTCTTTGTTTTATAAACATATCTTTTTAATATGATAATCTTTCGATTTATTTTCTATCATAAGGCCTGCGAACAAGATAACGGCAAAGTTATTAGTACGTGAAAAGCGCCTACTAAGAGCATTTAGAACAATTGGTAGGCGTTTTACTATAAAAAGACAAAAAAATAGGATAAAAAAGAAAAAGGGACATTGGCAATCCCACAATAGTACAAACAGCAAAAACCAATCAAACCAGCCCTGGGTCAAACCAGCCCTTTCCTAGAGCAAACCAACATAAAGGATGGTTCTACCATTTCAAAAAATAAACCATAATAATGTACTTATCATTAACGATTTACAGGATAGTTTTAAGTGTTTGAGAACTATGAGTCAAGTCCGGTTACAGGTAGTGTTTGAATACAGACAAAAAGGCGCGGTATTAAAACATGAAGAGTCTAAAAAAACCCTGGCTAAAGTAAAATTTTTAATTGCGCTCTTCTCTCATGCGCGGTTTTCAATTTACATGTTCTCTTTTACGAGGATCGTACCTATAGATTTCGGACGACAGCCACTGAAAACGCAATATACAATTTTAAAATTTTAACTTTAAAAACCAAACTGAATGTTAAGGTATTTAAACTACTACATAGTAGGCATATAAAAGATATGATATTTCGCAATTATTGTGTATCGCCCACACAATACCCACGATTGGAAAATTAATTAACACACCAGATTAACGAATTGATACGATCAATTTCAATTAATTTTGCGCTAGCAAAAATTTATAACCCGGCCGTTCATTTTCCAATAATTAATTAATTAAGTTGAAACATTAATATCGAATAGCGCATGGGGCGATATTTTACAATGCCGTGTCTATGACAGCGCTTGTTCGAAAACTATATGTATATTCCAGTTCAACATTGCTGAAAAACTTGGATGTATTCATTTTCGGAGCAGCATCAACACAATGTTATATCATCGCAACAACAGCGTTTATTCTGATGAATCCGTCTGTCTGCATAACAACGAGGGCACATTCGGAGATTTTCTCATACGAGTAAATGTATTGCTGGAAAATTCGAAACATTCAGTTCGCATTGCTGACGAGGGCGTTTGATTGACCTTTCTTTATGACATTTCATTTGAGTGAATGCTTTCGGTGCCAAAAATGTTAAATATTAATGGGAATTCTCATGAGCGGATTAGAGTGGTGGAGGTGGATTTGTGCCGGAACTGTTTGTTGTAGATGTAGGCTTAATCTTAGTATTTGCGGAGATATGCGGCTGGCGACACGGCACGTTCGCGCTTGGAGAAAATCAATAGACGCGCGCAACCCCGCACGCCGCCCCCGCAGACCCCTCGCGGTTCCTTTCGCTGCAACTTCCAACTTGTTTACGGCTGCTTTAATTAAACTTTAACTGCTACATGATTGCGGTGACGAGCTGCCTAGTCGTTACTTTTTTGTTTTAATTTACGAGAATGTGCAAATCGACTCTGCACATTTTACATATTATGCCATGTTCGCTACACGAACAAATAAATCCGTAGGCCAGTAGCATAATGTATAAATTGTACGATACATTATGTTTTCATGCGATGGCCAAGTCGATCTATTTATTTACAACGTAAAGAATGTTTAATATTTATATGATAATAACGTACGTAATAACTTTATACAGAACGTCCCTTAAGCAAGGACTAAATAAATTAACCGACTTGGTATTACATGGATCTCACAACTTTTTGCGGTATAAAAACTGAGCTGCGAGACTTGGAATTTTTTTACAGGATGTTTTTGATGGGATCTCACGTCTTTTTGTAGAGTCCTACTTTTGTCCTTTTCGGTACTTTTTATTTCTAGAATAATTATTTTTATTTTTAGAAGAAGTAATTGATATTTTCGAGCTATTTAGTCTATTTATTTGCAAGTTTATCTTCGTCATGTTTTTCTAGAGGAATGTTGTACAGTTTCATGGGCTGAATTCACCCTTTCCCTCTCTATACCCCCCTCCTGTTATGCCTCATATATATATAGATACCTATCTACAACTATTATTCCATTATATACGGGTACAACGAATCATTAACTGCAAATATAACTTTGTAATCCTATACATTTATATGGGATTACAAAGTTATTCACGCAGTTGGTGTATCTAGACAACTAGACAGAAATTATGAAATATTTAAATTTTCCCTTAATTTTGACACTAAATACTAATTATATTCTAAACTAGCTGTGCCCGCGACTTCGTCTGCGTGGAATTTAATAAAAACTTTTTTTTTCTAAAATACTAAGAGAACTTTTCTAAAATAAATGTAGCCAAACTTACTCTTTATTATATCAGCTACCTGACAAAAAAAGTCCCGTCAAAATCGGTCCAGCCATTTCAGAGATTAGCCGGAACAAACAGACAGACAGACAGACAAAATTTTTTAAAATATCATTTTCTGCACAGGTATCGTGTATATAACGATATGTAGTTGGACATTTTTTTATTTTCACTTTTAAAACAGACACTTCAATTTTATTTATATGTATAGATTTGAAGGTTCTATGTCTGCTAGAAGTGCCTTAGACTTTTGATGATCGGTCAGTCAGTCAGTGAGTGACAAAATTACGAAAGTTTGATGGTTAATGGTCTGAATTGCTTCGAGAAAAGGTACTGTGCCGCTTTTTAGCTTCACTTGGAGGGGGCACTACCGTGCCCCCAGTTAATGATGCGAATTTGCTCGGAATTTATTTACTTTGGTTGAATTATTTTTAACTAACATTATTATTATCTTTACTAAGATTTTAATATTATAAAAAATCCATGTCACACAATTCAACAAAGTAAACAAACGACATTCTCGAAAGTCGTCCGCGGAAATCCCATGCTAACCCTTAAAAAACAGAAAAGATACACTATCTTTTTCACGGTACATTTCCGAGGTTTAATAATACCCAAGGGAGAAATATTTTTTAACGACTACGACATTTGCACAAAATTTAGCCTGTAGAAATTTTGCTAACGACTTGACAGCATATTAAGTAATATGTAATTCCCAAGAACTACAGCTCTACTAAATGATGCTCCATGATATTTAATATGTACGTTATGAGGGGTCATAAAAATATAGGCATAAGAACGTAGCATTCTAAAAACAACCACTAAACAGTAAAATTTAACATCCCCTAATTTCTTCTTCTTATATTGTTTTTAGGAATTTATTCAGTGCTGCCCTTAAAACCAATGCTTAATATCATTTGAATGAATACATCCACTCCACATTAAACTGAAGTAAGTAGTTCAGGACATAGTGTCTTTTTGTTCTTATTGTAGTGAAAGGCGAGACGAGCAGGCATTCGCCTGATGGTAAGCGAGACCACCGCTCATGGACAGTAGCAAAACCAAACAACCCCACGAAATACAGAGCAATGCTTGGTATTCTATTGTACTCGCCATCCTGAGACATAAGTAGTTAAGTCTCAATATGTTCAAATACTCTGAATGTAAATGTAACAATGTATTTTTTTATTGCATAGCATGCCGTTCGCCTGATAGTATGCGATAAGACCGCTCATGAATAGTAGCAAACAAAACATCTTGAATTGCAAAGCAATACATGGCATTCCACAACGCTCGCCGAACTAAGACATAAGATGGTTAAGTCTCAATATGTCCAGTAGTTACTCTGGCTACAATGTCCATCACTCCGTAACAGAACAGTGCATTTACACTACTGTTTGGCGGGAGAAACAAGACATTTGTCTGGCCAACAATTCCAGTATGACGGTCATGAAAAGAGTTTCTAACCTTCGCACCGGTATGACAGGTTAGTGTGAAGGCTAGCAGCGCAATGTCACGGCTCACGCCGGATCAACGCAAAGAAGATTACTTTGAAACAGTTTGAAATACAAGCATAAGAAATTGAAATTGCCTTTATCTGATTTCGTGGTATCTAGAAGTATTTACCAATTGTCGAAATGGTTATGTTTCGTGCATTTATATATCATAGCAATTATTTTTTTCTTCACGACTGCTTCGGTCGGTATATTAAGTTATGATTGCAAAGCTGTGGTCTAGGGTTCGAATCCCGAGTCGAAAAAAATAATATTAGATTTTTCTATTTAATATCAGCTTGGAGTAAGAAATTTGTGCCCGATATGGCGATAGGCTCGCCCCCTATCACATTATGGGATATACAAGGCCTAACTTGGGTGTGTTGGTTACACCTCAGCGTACCCCTTCTGTGAAGTATGTATATGATCGTTTTTTCATGCGGATACATCCCAATAGTTACGCGAAAGCAAGTGTAGTAGAAGCCAAAAAGAGTGCAAGTTGACATAATTATGGTAGTTAGCTCGTACCCTTATAAAACAGGCCGCAACCAAAACGTTGACACACACAAATCATCACACGGGTTTGTCACAATGTGTATGTAGCTATCCATGCGGATATACTACCAGTTATCGGTATTATTATGAAATAGTCTATTTTAGCAATGCTAGAGCCAGACTGTTGTCAGACATGAATAAGCATTAATGGGCAGACTCGTCACTGTCAACAAGAAATCGACTTGAAGCGTCAACTTTGATGTCGCGATTTGTTTGGTGAGTGAAATTGCCGGATGCCAATACCCTTTTCCTATTTCCATCCTTTTTCCTACCCCTCCCCTCCGGGCCGGCAACAAATCGATCCAAGGGTTGTGATTGTTCATGGGCGGCAGTGATCACTTATTCGTACTATCAGGTGACTTGTTAGCTCATTTGTCGGACCTATGGTATAATAAAAATATATATATCAGCAGCTTATAATAAAGTCTAACACGTGTCAAACCCTATACAGATATCTTGTTATATACATTTGAACCCTTCAGAAGTGCCCTGTGCATAATTTAGCGATTATCTTGGCTCAGCTGCAAGTTGCAACACCCACGTCCGTGCAACACCCACACTCAAATCACTCGTGTACCATCGCAGCCTGTGTTTCTATTTTCTGCATAGGTGGTGTAAATACAAACTCACGCCTTTTTACCGAAAAGAGGCAGGCAGAGGTACTGGTTGGTTAGGTTCCTGGTAGAAACCAGGAAATTCACGATTCGCCTTGTGCGTTTCGTCCCATGATGTGATAGGGAGCGAGCTTATCGCCATCATCATCATCATCATCATCATCATCATATCAGCCACAGGAAGTCCACTGCTGAACATAGGCCTCCCCCAAGGATCTCCACAATGATCTGTTGGAAGCGGCCTGCATCCAGCAACTTCCTGCGACCTTAGTCAGATCGTCCGTTCACCTTGTAGGCGGACGTCCGACATTTCACTTGCCTGTACGTGGCCTCCACTCGAGAACCTTTCGGCCCCAACGGCCATCGGTTCTACGAGCTATGTGCCCGGCCCACTGCCACTTCAATATCGATAATATGCTTATCGAAATATATTTATTATTCAATATGCTTATCGCCATATCGAGCTCAAATTCCTGATTATAAAAAGAAAAATCCAGTACCAAAAAATGATAAATAGTTTTTCTTTCTTTCTAACCACTTTGTCCGACACGGGTTTCGAACCCGAGACCTCTGCGTTGTAATCATGCCGTAGTGTAACTAAGACACTGAGGCTACCTGCATATAAACTTGGCATAATAGCGAAAAAATCTTTCAGTCTAAAATGTTTCTCAATGCGCATGTTGTATTTTACCGAAAGCCGTCCAAAGCCTCGGGCGCTGCAGTTGGCAGATAGATTCGCGCACCTTATTGTTCCCGTTTATGTAACGCCTATATACTAATTATATACTCTGCCCGGATCCGGAAAATTTACAGCGCGTTTTATTTATTTTTTATATTGTGTAACGCATTTTAATGGTACCCAATGCTTGTCTATAAAAATGTAGCGTTATTTTTAGTATTTTGATTCTGATCTTAACATATCTAATCTTAGCTTATCGGATATAATAATTAGAGATTTAATAACGGTTAAAATTTAGTTGATATCGATTTGAATCACAAACCGGTACTTTGTGATTATTTCGATTTGGCAAATCTGTCATCGATTTACACGGAACTGTAATTGATGCGTCATTTTTTTAAAGCTATGATTGGCGAGACCAGAATGCCATTCATCTGATGGTAAGCAATACGACGCCCATGGAAAATAGCATAATCAAACAACACTATTTCACCAAAAGTCACACTAAGCAATGCTTGGTGTTCCACTGCGCTCGCCATCCTGAGTCACACGATTTTAAGTTAAAATATGTCCAGTAGTAACTCTAGCTACAATGCCCTTCAAATCAGAACATAACTGTGCATTTACACAACTGTTTGGCGGGAGAAATAGACATTGCGGTGATCCTACCCAGGCGGCCTCTCACATATGAGAGACCTACCAATAGAAACATGCAAAGGTTCCCCCCTTACTACATTTTCAGACTGTTCTAAGAGACCCGTTGGGAAAATTTACAAACGAAGATTAGGCTCAGGCATTTATTTTCACATATTTTTATGCCAAATGAGTTTTCTCTTACTTATTTGTGTATTACAGATATACAACCCTTTATTGAACATTACAAATTTCCACCACCATACCACAATTAACATTATATTTTAGCAGTATTGTAGTAGACCTGACTCCACATACGACTTCTTATATCCATGCCTTGTTACAAATAATGTAAATTACAGGAAAAAATTAAGCGAAAATTCTATGAATGATCGAAAACTCGAATCTCGTATATGTATGTGAGTACATGTTCGACGATATCAGATTCTGCGGCCCTTGACGTCATGTTTGACGCGTGCACGGATCGAGTACGTATTAATCCATTGAAGCTTTTAGACAGGGGACATGCGTCCGTACAAAACGGCTCGACGCTATCAGAAACTCATTAATTGCTATGACGTCGCGATATATCGGAAGCTCCACTGGTATGGTTAACTGCGAGGAACACACATTTTTGCCGATACTTTAATAGTAATCTGAATATTTTAGTAGTCCGTCGTTGGTTAATGACACAAGCGCGTAAAATAAAAAATAAGAAACAAAAATGTGGTCAAATGTCAAAAAGAATGTATTGTAGAAAAAACAAATACTTTAGCAAAAAAAGTCAACTTTCAGGAATTCGTAACCATGCCCCGTTGTAATGAATATACTCTAAACACTAAAAATTAATATAAATACACTTTTGTACAAAGTTTTACTTTCATTTTGCTTCTAATTTAGAACTTCTGAACTTTTACGGGCTTCATAAAGCGCAGCCACGCCCATAACCCCAGGATAAAATGTTAGGTTTATTTTATAGTACATTCATTTAAAATGTCAGTCGTTTATATTTGTGTTTTGTGTCGTAAGAGGGTAGTACGGGGGAAATCTTTTCGGAAAATTACCCACTTGTCGGGATGATTCTAGCGCTTGACGCGATAAGAGGCGAAAGCTAGGTCCGGCCGGCATGCAAATTATGCACAGTAAGTTTTTTCTTACCATGCTGTTTCTTCTACATCTTTCTACACATAAGGCCGAATTATAATAGCATTTAGACTATGTCAGGGGGTGTACCTATCTATTGACCAGTCCAATCATAGAATAAGGGCATGCGGGTATGCAACCCCGGCTTCCCTAGCTGCTACGGTTTCAACCAACTTCCCACTCCGTAACCGTAGCATCCCTTCGCCTTAATTCCTTCCCCTCACATAAAAATTCCCGTAATCTTCCGATTCCCTTTCCTTATATCCTTTTCCTTTCTATACGTCATAGTTCACTAAATATGCGATGAGGGAATTTATAACAAAAATACCCCAGGAGGGTACCGGTATCGCCGGAGAATCCCTCCCTGAGCCTAGCTCAGGCAGCTCCATCGTATCTGGGGGGGGGGGGGGGGGGACGACATCTGTCTATGATACTATGATCAGGGCATTTTCCAAATAGAAATTTTGCTCATCTCGTGAAAAAGTTTACTTCACCAAATTGTCTAACTTGTGCCAATGAAGATGTTACATTTGCTGTTGGAATGTGTGCTATTTAAATATAATATAGATTTGTTTATCATCAATCTATGTCATAACTGTGTAGATGCAGGCACAATGTATACCATTTTGAGTAATCCTGTAACAGACGAAGCTTACATGTTATATTATGATATATTTATTCATAAAGACAATTGTTAATTTATGCACTTATTTTTGTTTCCTAGCCTTTAACAACAACAAAATGTATCTTAGTATTACCTTGCTTAAGGGTATGATGGGGCTGGCATGCCTAATCATGGTAAAAGTCCGTAAAAAACACACACGGCCAACACATCTTCTTCGTTCAAACAGAAGTCGTTCGTCAAAAGTCGTTTGAAACATTCGAAATCTAAAATATGTTTATATAAACTGTATATGAATAAAGCTGATAGATTTTAACACTGGCACAAATAATAAAGTTTATAAATTACTTAACAGTATAGTTCAATCACAACTGAGTGTACACCGGTGATGGACGGTTGATAGTTAACTTCAAAAGATTGAAACTTGAGAAACTTGGGTTGATCACAATGATAAGTCTTCTACGATAGTTTAAGTGGATGCTATCAGTTCGAATTCGAATAGGACATTCGAATTTGCATAAATCTTACTTATGAAACAAAACGTAACAGCAAAACTCTTAATTCATATTTCATGAAAAATAGGTTCATTGAGTTACCCCATTGGTACTGGATAGTTAGTGCTATAGCTATTTTGTGTTATTGTTGCAAAACCTTTCTCATTTAATTAATTTAAAAATATTACACTTTGGAGAAATAACATCATTGGCTTGATGTGTACGCAAATAACAGTTCTGAGTCAGATGCAGTAACTCGTGGGTGAGGTTTTGTATTCAAGTATATGCTTGAATAACAACAATATGCATTTTGTGCGAGTTTTTTAGGAAGAATAACGTAATTTGCTTGAAATCGAAATATTGTACTGAAAGCATTGATTTTCCTCAAGGCAGTCGTAAAAAAGAGGAACGTGCCACCATGAACCACGATTTACTATGGAATGACAAAAGAAGGTATTACCGAGGGCTGTAATTCTCATTACGGAGAACGCCGAATTTGCATAATAAATATAGTCCTTCTTATTACGAATTTGATTTGGAAAGTAAGCAGACTCGAGAATGAAATTAAGAGTTGTTTGAAGGAAACTCGAGTGCCATTACCCGTGCAAATTGACCTTTTTCCTTAAGACTTGTTTCGCGCTAATGATTCTAAGAATACGACTAAAATATCAACGCGAAGCGAGATTTCTTTTCTCCAAATCCAAGATATATCTCCTCAGTTTTAAAGTCATTTTTATAAGATAGGTTTAACAGAATATAAACCAGCGGTTGTAATGGCCAATGACCCCTCGCCTACACTCATAAAATCTGCAAACTGCTTATGCGTTATTGAACTTTAAAAATTGATGTGAAATTGAATGGCCAGGTAAAGACTGAAGATCCTTTAAAGTGTTTCATTAAACTTGTTTAAAAGGAATAATACAATATAGCATCATATTATGGTATTTCCCCTATTAACTGTTATTTTGATATCAATCCCGAGTATTCATTATAACCGGGCTTTTAACTTGTTCGTCCGTAAATAGAATTCCTAAACGTTAACCAATTCTTGCGGTACAAAGTTAGAGTTCTCAGTATATGGGAGAAAACCAACAACTCCGAATTTTCTAATAATAGAGCAGACTGTTTGGGTGTAAAGGCACTAAAGTGAACTTTACAACGTCAAAGACCCCTCCTTCGTTCTTTCTAGAAAGGCAAGACGGTTAAGAATGCATTTTCAACTGAGATGAATTATTTAAATTTTATTTAGTTTACACTAGCGGTCCAACCCGGATCCCCGGGTGCAGATACACTTTTTTGTAAATATTCTATCGCCTATGTTCACCAAGGATAATTTAGGATTCTAATACAACAAGAACAAGTACAAACACGAATACTATTACAATCAAAAATTTCTGTCAAAACAGTATTGAAGCTTGTAAAATAGTATTTATTAAAAGAAGACTGCTAGCGTAGTAGGGACATCATACCGTCTCTTTCACACGGGCACACTGTAATACATTTTAAGACTAGTTTTGTTTTGCATCTCTTTTCTTTTACTCCTACTATAAGATTAAAAACATTTCTAACTTGTTTAATTCTGCATGGATTTACAAAATTCTTTGTTGGTTAGATTTTGGATAGTGTATTTATCTTATGATAAATAAAACCTACTGAAACGATCGCATTATATTTGACAGAAGCCAAGCTAATATTACAGAACAATTAAAAAGTATTCGCCCTGATCTTTATTGAAGACTAGCGGTCGGGCCCGGCACCGCCCGGGTGCATACACGTTTTAAAATGGCGGTCAAAATGTTTAATTCTGACTATCAGTTTAGAATATCGACCAATCGGACCACGAAAAACGAACAAAATTTTCTCGTATTTGCTAGAAATATCACTACTGCTTTCCTCCTATAGGTCATAGCGTGATGATATATAGCCTATAGACTTCCTCGATAAATGGACTACCTAACACTGAAAGAATCATTCAAATTGAACCAGTAGATCCAGAGATTAGCGCGTTCAAACAAACAAACAAACAAACTCTGCAGCTTTATAATATTAGAATAGATTTTTTATAAAAAAAAAACAAAGCTGCGCACCGTTGGCGAAGCGTAGGCAGGCGCTGTTTGGAGTATTTAAATGTTAAATTAAAATCGATATCACGGAGGCGGACACTACAGCATATCCTGTCCATAGCACTGTACCTAGATTAAGGTCAGATGTCATTCAAATGCCATTTTAAAGGGCTACTCTATAAATAAATACTGTAATTCTAGTATTACGTTGAATTCACTTTCGTAACACGCCAGCGATGTAAATTACTTTTGTGCTGACGCAACAAAGATGCACTTAATATTAAGCGCATCGCAGTCTAGATAAAATTGTGAAGTGTGAAATCCACTTTTCAAGTGGATTTTCATCCATGAATATTAGAATTTATATGGATCCAACTAAAATTACTGACATTATTGTGAAGTCACTCTATGTTAGAATGCAAGTCACTATAATGCAATAGTTGGTACCTCTGTAATAAAGTGGTGGTGGATAGATTCGAGATATATATCGGTTGTAAACTGTGGAATTGCTAATTAAAACGCTGTTTACACCAGGTTCTTTCTCTAGTTACATAATATATCATGTTTGTTCCTTTGTTTTAGATATAAAAACTTACGGCATCTTGAGATACTAAATTAAATGTTATTTAAATTATCCTTTCCTGAGAAATATTTTAAGAACAAATATTGGTCCACTATGGTCAGCCAACCCGCACTAGGCCAGCGTGGTGGACTATATGGCCTAACCACTCTCAATCGTACTCTCGATTGTAGAGGAGGCCGTGCCCTGCAGTGGGACGTATATGGGCTGATACAGACAGAATGGTCAGATATTGTAATTTGTACTAATGTATTCATCGGTGCGTTCATTGAATCTCGTTCATTGATAAAGCTTTTTTATGTCTTCTAAATGGGTTTAGGCATTCGTATTCAAACACGGATGATATTCGAATTCAAATAGCGAGAACATTTATAAATCTTTATTTAACTGCCCGGTATCATGGTAATTAACGGTCCGTCATTTTAATGTTCATATATTCAAGTTATACAGGGTATCTCAAGACTGCTACCGAAAACGAAGCCGGGTGGTAGTTTTAGTGACTTCAGACACATATATCTAAGCGTCACAAAGACACATAAAAGTAGAATTTGAATATTAAATGAAATCTTTCACATTAATATTATGGACGAACGACGCTTGTTGGGTATCATGGTCTTTTAATCCAATTTGTTCGGTTTTTTGGTTCCAAAAATAATGATTTTCATACTCATTGAGGCATGGGTTCCGCGGAACATGGTTGGCATTAGTGATACGGCAGCTCTCGGGAATTTACTGGTGCGAGTGAAAGTAGGTACATCTTAGTGAAAACAAAATTCAAACAGTTACTTAAATTTAATTACATACATCGAATAAGAATATTTTTAAACGAATGCTGTATTATGTGGTTGTTTGCTTAGCAACTTTTATCCGTATCTAAAATTATATTATAAAGAGGATAGATTTGATTGTTTTTTTTTTGCATTGAATAGACTCTGAAACTTCTGGACCTTTTTGAAAAATTCTTTGACCATTAGAATCCTACATTATCCCTGATGAACATAGGCTATATAATATTTTCAAAAAGTATATCTGCTCTCGGGCGGAGCCGGGCCAGGCCGCTAGTTTTGTAATAATGCCTAAAGGTTACAACCCAAAAAGTATTATACAATATAAAATTAGGGAAAATAAGCATTTCACAAAGTGTATCTTCCGATTTTATGGCGGTAAGGGCCGGGAGGATACAAGATTTCCATTTTCGCTAAACACATGTTTCACCCGTAGGAGTAAATGCGAAGAAAATGAGGAATTATTGGCATTTCGTAGCCTGGCTTCTTCTGGCTACAGAAAATTGTTCAAATACTATCTATGCTATAAAGAACTTGGTAGGCAGTACTGATTGTTTAATAGATCTTGCTGGTGATAGGTTCATGGCTTAAATTTTTCTTACAAATATTGCCTGTTATATGAAAAATTTCTACTTTAAATGAAATAAATCATATCAATAAGTCTTCAGAAAAAGCTTTGTTTATGTATAAAACATCTCATGATATTCATTAGCAAATAATGCATTGGGACCCAATCTTTGTAAAATGCAACTGGCTTTAAAGTAGGAAAGAAATAGTTAACATGTTTTGAGCTCATTGTACCATACCGGTCATCCGGATCCAACCAATATCCAAAGTCTTCTGTCTAATGTGATGTTATACAGTAAATATGGATTTGATTGATTTTTATAGTAAATACATGTTTTTGTTCTTAGGACCCTTAATGTTAATTCCAAGCTTTTGTTAATTATAGGGAAAATATGTATCTATATTTCACTTGAATACATTTGAATGTAGTATTGACTAGCCAACTACTTCAAATTATAATTATATTAAAGTATCCTACCAATGCTGTCCGAAGCAGGTTATATCACAGCAAAGTTATCAACTTGAATAATAATTCATGATGCAATAACATGATCGGTGAATAGCAATAAAAATGGTATGGTTACTTAATAATGGGCATTGTGGTGTGTTATTATTGTAAAGAAATGTAACACTAAAACTGCTGTTATGAGTATGTCAATAAAAAAAAAATTACATACCCTTTACTCTTAGGTCTCACATAATATGTCTAGTTTACATTTGCATAAATGTCTAGAATGTTACATACTTTAAATTCAATTAGAATTTATCAGAATAGAAATAATTGGTTTTACAACTTCCAAAATTGTATCATATCATAGGCAATTTTCATTATATTTCTGTTAGTAAAACAAATTTTGTAATTTTTTGTAAGCCAAAAAAACAGTGTGATTGTTTCCTTTCAGAATGCTTGTTGGGGATAAACCCGTACATCGCTGTGGTAATAATTTGTGTATTTCCTTTTAAATGTTTTTGCATAAAGAATGCATAATTGGTTTAATGTTGTTATAATAAAACCATAAATTTAAATAAATGAACTTGAGAATTAATTTGATAGTTTATTTTAAAAAAATATTAAGGCAATTACAAAATCTTGATTTGTATCAAGCTTGGTACTTTAGGTAAATAATAATATTGTATAAGTTTTTCAACATTTTTCAGGCAATACTAATATTTCAAAAATGTTAAAAGTCAAATCAAATTATGTTTATGGGTTTAAAATAGATCCAGATTAAGAAGTGAAATAAGAAACAAGTTATGTGCTTGCATATAGTTAGCCTGCCAAGATATAGAAATAAATCAATTAAGTAGATATCAGCTAATTACATTTATTAATTTGAATTTCGAGAAAATCGGAAGGCATATTTGTCAGATATCCGCCCATGACATCATCAAACATTCTTATCTTCAACATCATCACTTAATATGTATGTAAAAAAATGAAAAACATGAGAGATTTTGTTTTTACGGATAAAAGGATGTCACGTCTAATAAATAAGGACAAACGGAAGGAGAAATTATTGTTTTATATTCCGCTAATACCGTTCACCGTTGTTAGAATACTTAGCAGTTGACATCAATTCCTACGTAAATAAAACAAAGAAATTTACTTACCTGAAAATATAGTTTTAACTAGCACCTATATAAAACAAAATGCGGTCGAAGACACTATTGTACACCCACTAGGCACCAAAATACTGAACAGTGATGAAATGAAACGGCTTTCGCACTGACAACTTCTCTCCTCTGGCCGTAGCTGGTCGATGAGGTTAGCCACGAAATGCGCAATGCTTTGACTATGCGCACTAAACTTTAAAGTAAATAGACATGCGCGGGTTATATTGAAACAGAATAGGAAGATGCATTTACTGATTTTCTAGGGGAATATGGAGGAATATTTTATAATGCAATAAAACGAATAAATGAATGAAATAAATAAACAAATGTTTCCTTAAAGCGACATCTATTGTTTAATTTTAAGTACTCATTGATATGCATTGTAAACCCTATTAGCTAATCTTTTGATACAGTTGATTTGTACGAGATGGCGCTGCATACTGAATGTGAAACTAAACTATAATCATCCTTTTTCTCAAACAAAAAGACTTTGGTTCAAGATACCCACAAACAGCACACAAACTAAAATTTAAAGAAGAGTTATGTCAACTACTACCATAATATGTATTGTTTAAATTTTGAACTTTCTTGTTAGCATAGTTTTACTATGGTGCGGTTACAGCTTTGTGGTCTCAGGTTCAAATCCCAGATTGAGCAAAATTATATTGGTTTATCTATTTATTATCACCCAGGAGTCGGAAATTAGTGTACAATATGACGATATGCATGTACCCTGCCTATTGACGGAACTGTTGAAGGAACCTATAAGACGTAACGTGGGTGTCCTGGTTGCTGCAAGGAGAACCTCTGTCTACCTCTTCTTGGAAAAAGGCGTGAGTTTATGTATGTATGTAAGTTTTAAAATAGATTGCTACTGAGTTTACCTTTTTGTTTATCTTCGGATTACCTAATTGCTTTTCATCTCTGTTTAAGCTAAAAGTTTTTACAATTCACTTACTTCGCAGTCAAATGTTTATTTTGAATTTGGAATAAAAATATTGTAGTGCAGTTGGCTAAGACTACGCTTCTTTGTTTTTAAAATTATATTAAAGCATGCACTAGGATACAATGGGTCCTTGGATTATTTATGTTGCACAAATAAAATCGATCATAATTATTATCACGCGAAGGTTATCTTCATTGGCTTTATCTAACACAGTCGTTACATGATGTTATCAACGAAGTAAATACCTGTAACTCAATAAGGATTTCGTTGTATCACGTAGTAATTTGCGACTTAATCCGTAGCGTCGCTTTTGTTCGTTAGACGGAATATAAATACGTATCTATTGCTGACATGTATACTCATGTTTTTGTAGAATGCTAATAAGTAGGCTTAAGTTAAATCAATGATATTAAGAAGATTACATTTGGTATCCAGCGTGAGATCGAATAAGAATTAAGATCTGTAGGTGAACTAAAATTACTGGCATATATGAATTAGCAAGATGAACTGGTAATATTAGGGCACTTAGTGCAGAGATTAGGCCGAATTAGGCCGAAAGGTTCTCGAGTGGAGGCCACGCATTGGAAAGTAGAAGCTTGGACGGCCACCCCCATGGTGTAAAGACGGCACGGACTACTTAATATTCCAGGAAGTAGTTATATGCAAGCCGCCAACAGGTCGCTGTGAAGAATACTCAAGCGAAACCTTTTTTTTTTCAGCAATTTTATACATTAAACAAATATTTTATTCCACAAATAATCATCCCACAAATCTTTATGTAGGCTCTGGGTGTTTGTGACACCGAAAAGTCTCTCGTAGTTCCTGATAACTGCGACTTAAGACTCGTTCTTAGTGTGGGGTCAGATATGTCATGTATGTGACTGTTGGATGTTTTACGACATTTTTATAATACAATGACTATAATGAGCCTGATAGCGATAGGTGTAAAGGCGATAGCTGAAATGTCGTAACTTGTATGTTAGGCAGTGCAATGGTTTGTCCACGACCAAGAGACGGTCATTTCACGGAATTGAGACTTATAGATCCTGAATCTGAAACGCGATACGTGACATACCTGGGCACGTCGGTATCCGGGCAGATGTGAGGGTTCTGTTATCAGTTTTTGGCTCTTTGACAAATTAATTCAGTAAAAGCCCGGTAGGCAGCGAAATTGTTGTGCTGGACAATGGCACTGCGAAGGTCTATGAACGGCGATGAACGAAGCCTGCGAAGGTCATAAAAAAAGAAACGCAACAAGGCAAAGCTGTTACTTAAATATCTCGTTTTCTGTTCATATGTAGAGTCAACCAATTTAACTACTAACTAGAGCAAGGTTCTACCAACTAAACGAAACCCTTAATCCCAGGTAATTTAAATTTATCACAGTGTCCTTATTGATTCATGTAATACCAAGTCGATTAATTTATTTAGTCCTTGCTTAAGGGACCTTCTGTATAAAGTTATTACGTAAGTTAGTACCTATCATAGCAATAATAAAAATCCTTTACGTTTTAAATAAATATATCAACTTGGCCAGCAGAATTATGTATAAATTGTACGATACATTATGTTTTCATGCGATGGCCAAGTCGATCTATTTACTTACAACGTAAATAATTTTTAGTATTGATATGATACTAACTTACGTAATAACTTTATACAGAAGGTCCCTTCAGCAAGGACTAAATAAATTAATCAACTTGGTATTACATGCATCTCACAACTTTTTGCGGTAGAAAACCTGAGCTGCTAGACTTGGAATTTTTTTACAGGATGTTTTTGATGGGATATCATTTTCGGCACAGGTATCGTGTATATAACGATATGTAGTTGGATTTTTTTTTATTTTCACTTTTAAAACAGACACTTCAATTTTATTTATATGTATAGATTAATTAATTAATTTATGATAATATCTAGTTTAGAGATAATATATAGCCTTCAACTGTAAAAGAGAAAATAAATAAGGATTTTTAATAAGTATTGATTAATTTATGTACCTATTGGATTCGTGTAGGTACTATTAAAACTCCTGTAGATAAAATAAACTTTATGATACATGTAATAGACAGACTAAGAAAAAGTTTTATATACGTACTAGCTGTGCCCGCGACTTCGCCCGCGTGGAATTTAACAAAAACTTTATTTTTCTAAAATATACGACTTTTTCTAAATTAAATATAGCCTAAGTTACTCCTTATTATATCAGCTACCTGACAATAAAAGTCCCGTCAAAATCGGTCCAGCCATTTCAGAGATTAGCCGGAACAAACAGACAGACAGAAAGACAAAAAAAATTGAGATCATTTTCGTAATAGGTATCGTGTATATAACGATATGTAGTTGGACATTTTTTTTTATTTTCACTTTACAAACTGACACTTCAATTTTATTTATATGTATAGACTAGCTGTGCCCGCGACTTCGTCCGCGTGGAATTTATCAAAAAAGTTAATTGTTCGTTCAGTTTTTTTTTGTTTTTTTGCATTTTTATTTTAATTATCAACTTTGTAACGAAACCATACCGCAATCTAATTCTACGGTGGCGCCATCTCTTAGCGAGCGGCGGTAAACTCCCGTTACACATTTATTTTCAGTTTTTTGTATTAGCTTTATTGAAAAATTTCTTTATATGCAATATTTTGTATTGATTCGTTGGTGGGAAAAGTGGTGGGAGGCGCCCGACGTAACGGCCCAGTGGTGGCATGCGCGTGAGCTGCGCGCAGGCATTACAACATTACTTTACTTTTCTAAAATAAAATAATTTTCTAAAATAAATGTACTCTAAGTTACTCCTTGTTATATCAGCTACCTGACAAAAAAAGTCCCGTCAAAATCGGTCCAGCCATTTCAGAGATTAGCCGGAACAAACAGACAGACAGACAGACAAAAAAAATTTAAATATCATTTTCGGCACAGGTATCGTGTATATAACGATATGTAGTTGGTTTTTTTTTTATTTTCACTTTTAAAACAGACACTTCAATTTTATTTATATGTATAGAAGATTAGTCCATAGAGGTGGAGGCGATTTCACTAGTAATAGATCTCTCTAATGTAAGTTTACCAAACAGCAGTGTTAATGCATTGTTATGTTTCGGTTTGAATAACCTTGTAGCCAGAATAATGACGACTGTGGCCATATTAAGACTTAACATATTATGTCTCAGGATGGCGAGCGCAGTGAAATAGCAAGCTTTCTAATTCAACATTTATTTATTTATTTAAATCTTTATTGTACACATAAAAAAAATAATACAACATACAGAAACTAAAAAAAAAAGTACAAATGGCGGTCATATCGCTTAAAGCAATGTCTTACAGACAACCATGGGATCGATTTAAAAGAAGGAGAAAGAGAGGGCAGTGTAAAATAAATAAATAAAAGTGAGGAAACTAGATAAACTATCTAAACATAAAAATACACCAAGATAACATACATAATAAAAAGCATAAATACATACATATATAATACTACATACATATATATACATATATAGATAATAAATACAAATTTTAAATGATTTAGAAGTAGGAAATAATATTATCCACTAAAATCTGTTTATTTAAAGAGAGAGGTAATGCTCCTTAACTTGCCTCTTAAACGAAGACAGCGATTGCGCCTGTCTCACAACAACAGGAAGCGCGTTCCACAGTCGAACTGCTTTGACAGTAAAAGACTTGTCCATAAATGTCGTGGTGTGCACAGGCATTCTCAGCTTAAGATTCTCGGACGACCTTAAGGACCTCAAATGTGAGTCATGAAGAAAAATAAAGCGTTCTTTAAGATAAGATGGAGTGAGAGGGTTAAACAAAATATTGTAAAGAAGAGAAAGAATGTGAGTATTCCGACGAAGCCGTATAGGTAACCACTTGAGCTTAGCACGAAACTCAGAAACATGGTCATATTTGCGAAGACCAAATATGAATCTTATGCAGAAATTTTGAAGACGCTCAAGTTTATTTAGTTGGTCTTCGGTGAGATCTAGATAGCTGACATCAACATTCAACATTTTGTTAGGTTTTTCTACTGTCCATAAGCGGTCATATCGCTTACTATCAGGCAAATGGCACGTTCGTCTCGCCATTCATAGCTTAGCCTATAACCGTGGTTAATGATTTAAAAACCTTATATTTCATATACTGAATATCAGAATAAAGCCTTCATTAAGCCTTTGTCCTCGTTATTGATCACGTAAGTGGAAAAACCGCGAAAATATCACTAATTAACGAGTACGCATCGCAACGATAATAATATATTTAGCATATTTTCGTAATCTTTACCGATAATATATATATAATATGGAGGTACTTATGTTAATATGTCCATGCCCTAAATCATGAAAATGTATGAAGGTATTAAATTATATATTTTTTTATCATAAAAAAAAAACAAATGACTGTTGACATCCATGCTGGTAAAAAAGTTTCATTTCCGAACTATATACTTACTAGTCATTACTAATACTATAAAGGTGAATGTTTGTGAGAATGTTATTTACGGATTTTATCGCGAATTTAGTTTAATTTTTTACATTTTTGACATCCCGACGTTTCGATTACTTTACAGCTTTCGTGGTCACGGGGCGGACAGTCCGCCGTGTAACATTCGCGTAAATCTAAGAAACCATAACGGCTCAACCAATTTTGATGAAATTTGGTATAGTGTGTGACGTTGTGGGAATGTCACCTTTTATATTTGCGATCTATAGTTCAATAGTCGACATAAATCCTATTGTCTATGCCAATCAACGCCACCGTTGCGCTGATTGGTCGATTCATTTACTGACTGACATCTGTCAAATTTGACGTGCGAACTGTCATCGGCGTTCGCATAAATACGCGTGTAACGGCGCTCGCGGCCTTTTTTCCCTAACCTAAAAGCCGCGTGCTACCACGCGTCTTTCTGAACCCGCTGGGGTGAGTGTTCAGTGTTCTATTAACTGCTAACCGCTTAACTGCTTGTCAGTGTATTCTGTCTGCCGGGCTTGTGAGCTACCACGAGTCGCTGGCACGGAATGCAAACCTAGTTTGCATTCCGATTTCTTGGACGCTGATTCCAGTTTCTTCTTCTTCGTTCTTGGCGTACTTGGCGTACTTGGCGTTTTTTCGCTAACTCCGTGCCTACTGCCCGCTTTGCTCCGCACCGCTTCCTGCCGGACTGCATCCGAGCCTGCGCCTGCCGCTGACCTGCGCACCGTGCCCGGCCACGTGGCAGCTGACTTCGCCGGCGAGCTGTCGCCGGGTTCCGCCACGTGCCGAAGACCCGGATCAGTGTCCAGTGAAGGCCAGTGACTCCTGTTGCATACCACCAGCAACAGTGCCGGGTGTAAATAGTGATGCGAAATTATTAAAGCCCGAACCACGTAACTACCCTGAGTTCTCATTTAACTACCTACCCCTACCTGCGGGCGGCCTAACCCGCCGCAAGTGATTAGGTGACACATTAGGTAAAAATGTAGGCTAAATTTTATCTCGAAAAAATATAGTGTACCCGTAGGATGATTAAATTTTTGGTATTCTTTCAAATTCGAATGGGTGGCATGTGATAGGAGAGGACAGGATTGGATGCATTTCGTCATGAGACTAAATGAGTCGGGACATAAGCCGGATATAATGAATACTTTATATGTAATGAATACTTAATGTTAATGTTGAATATGTAATGAATACTTTTCCTCAGTAGGAAGCAAGCTAGCAAATAAAATTTTAATGGAAACAAAAGAATCCGAGTATAACTTAGCATCTAAAACGTGTACATCTAACGGCCCATCTAGTTCCTTCTTTCTTTCCCCTACTGACTCTTCCGAAATAGATAGCTTGATATCAAATCTGGAAAACAACAGTGCTCCAGGCTTGGACGGCTTCACTAATAGATTCTTAAAATGTTCCAAACACTGTATCATCACCCCATTAACCCTCATTTATAATCTTAGTCTCAGTTCAGGTATATTTCCGAGTGCTTGGAAAGTCACAGCAGTTACTCCAATTTATAAGGATGGGCCCAGAGATGTGCCTAGCAACTACAGACCTATATCTCTTCTTAGTGCTTTTTCGAAAATACTCGAAAAATTGATAAATAAACGTCTCACGTCTTTCATAGAAAGCAATCACTCTCTCTCGGATAGGGAGTTCGGGTTCAGAAGACACAAATCCACCGAAGACGCTACTTACCAACTTGTCAACACTATCGCATCATTTCTGGATCAGGGTCTAAGTTGCTACGGAGTTTTTCTCGATTTGGCCAAAGCTTTCGACACGGTGTCGGTTCCGATTTTGCTGCGCAAGCTGGAAAGATTGGGTATTCGCGGCACGGCTTTAAATTGGTTTCAAAGCTATCTCTCCAATCGTCAGCAGCTGGTTAGTATCGATGGTACAAAGAGTCCCGCGATCCCTATTAAATACGGCGTTCCCCAGGGTAGTATCCTAGGCCCTCGTTTATTCATCATTTATATGGATGACATCCACAATCTTAAACTAGCCTCAGCGGAACTATTTTGCTATGCAGATGACACCGCAATTATTTTCTATGGAAAAAACTGGGAGAGTGCTAGACAGGCTGCTGAAGAGGGACTATACATTATTAATAATTGGCTTCAGAGAAACCTGCTGACTCTTAACACTAACAAAACAAAATTCTTATGTTTTTCCAAAACTTGTAAAACCCAGCCTTCTTGTTTGCGTGACCTCAAGTTTCACAGTAAATGCAACCCTTTGTTCTCAAGTTGCACTTGTGAATACATTACACAGACCAACGAAATCAAGTACTTAGGCTTAATCCTTGACGAACGCTTAAACTTTAGATCCCACATAAATTCACTGTCCAGCAGAATTCGTAAGGTTATCGGAATCATGAAAACCCTCCGAAATTCCGCCAATTTTCAAACTATGAAACTAGTGTACTTCGCTATTTGCCAATCTTTGATTAGCTATTGTATTGGTGTTTGTGGTGGAGCAGCTAAAACTACTATGTTACCCCTGGAAAGAGCTCGGCGTGCCGTGTTAAAAACAATGCTATCTAAGTCGCGTAGATTTCCGACAGATATGTTGTACAAGGAAGCAGGGGTACTCCGGGTCCGTCAGTTGTATGTCCATAAAGCTTGTATTGCGACCCACAAACTCACAATCAATTCCCCTTCATATGCAATACTCAGGAACAAGAGGCTACCATTACTCAAATTGCCATCAGTTAAAACTAGCTTCGCAAAAAGGTTCCAATACTATTCTCACCCTTCGCTCTACAACAAGGTCTCGAGACTATGTCTGGTAAAGAACTCTTCAGTCAAAAAGTGCTCTACCGTAATTTTCAAATTTTTAATACATTTAGATTATGATGCTACTGAAAGACTTGTGAGTTCAATTGTACCTGGAATAAGTAATATTTAATTTTAGTTTTATTCTAGTTTCATTTTTATTATTAAGTTTTGTTATCGTCTTTTACATTGTTTTAACACTATTGTCACTTCATACATTGCACACATACATGCTAATTATTATTATTTTTTCGGTTATTATGTAATACTGTAAGCTTAATCTATTAATGGTATCCCAAGTCACAGGCTACGCCTAGTTTGGGAACCTCTGGTTCAGCTAGATTATAACATCTCATTATCTTTATTTAATTGTAAGTAGATTTAAGTCTTTGTAATTCTTTTATTTCAATAAACTTATTATTATTATTATTATAACGGGACGGGAAATATAATTAGTACGCGAAATAATATGTTGTTGATGTGGACTTGACTGAAAAGCCATCTGCACCCGGGCGAAGCCGGGCCGACCGCTAGTATATATATATACATATATATATATAACAGTATACTCGCACAAGCAGACTTAATGCCAGAGGCATTCTCTTAAACTCTAGCTTTGGGTGAAGCGTAGATGGAGCAAAGCAGGTTTATTTCGCATTAAAATAGAAATAATAAATAAACAAATGAATAAATAACACCCAACAGTTACATACATAGTCCTAACCCCGCATTAAGATCGAATCTTGTATCGTGGGTAACAAGAACTACTAGAGACTTTTCAGTTTCACAAACACCCAGACCCGAAAGAAATGTTTGTGGGCTGCACAAACATTTCTCTCGGTGCGGGTCTAATTCCATTTCATAAGATGTCGCATCTGATGACCCATTTCTCACATTTTAAACCTCGGTCAAGGACTTCATATCATACAGCCTTATCTTGTCTTTATAAATAAAGCCTTTTTTAATTTATAGCTCATTCATATTTTAACTATCGTCAGATATATCGAGCATATATTTGTGATTTCTTTCTGATACCATATTTATTTCTGGGGTCACGTATCATATTTGACTGTCATTTACAGATAACTAACTTACTCAGAAGATAATGTATATGTTATGGGCCAAGTGATTAATCGGGCATTATTCATCATGCCCGGGCAATATGAATAATGCCCAATAAGAGCGGGCAATGTGATTATAACCAGGGATCGAAACCGGTTGCAAATAACGGTACCGGTATCGACCAATTTCGGTTACCTTTAAGATTTGGGGACCCGTTATGACGGTAACCAATGCAAATTATAAAGGTTACCCTTATATACGGGAACCGATTTTATACCGATAACCTAAAAAGACCTTGACGGCATTGGAGAAAAGTTACTCATTTCCATATTGCATACCAAGTGAAACATATACTTGGCGTGTTATTTACCCAATATCCCTGGAATTGGTTCATTTTACTTGCGATGTAATAGTGTGGAAAATAAAAGGAAATGAGTAAAGGCAAGGATTTGGTGTAATGTACTGTATAGTAAAGACATTTTTATATCTCAGGATATTTAATTCAATAAATAAATAGATAGATACCTAAATGCACATAAATAATATTATTTAGTACAAAACCCTATATTTTTAAATTATAAAACATTAAAATAAGATAAGCCACGTCCCGAGCAAATGACCTTGAGCATTTATGTCTTTCTAATGCCTACTATACACGACGTCGTATTCGGTTGCGGCCGCCGACGTATAAAGGAGGTGATTTGTGCGTCTGTTATAGGTATTTAACGTCCACAGATGCGTCCGCCTCGAATCCGATTGTTGTTCGGTTTTTGTGGCATGGATCAAAGGGTTTTGTTGCGAACGTCCGACTTCTGTCCACAAGTCTTCGCTTTTTTTACCATCGCACCACACTTTACCGCAGTAGAGTTCATTCGAGGGGGTTAACGTCACTTGCGTCCGTAGGCTTTGACCCTAGATTCCCTACACTTGACCCCTGGGTAGTGCCAAATGAGTGATACAGTTCGTGGTGGTAGGACTTAAGTGTCCGCCCGGGTAGCGACCACCGTCCACAAAGGCGTAAAGGCCGTCATAGTGATCTCCATAAGGGGATCGCGTTCCGGGATCAGCTCATGGTTTTCCGTTTTTTTCGATGGGCTTGAGTCCAGGCATGAGGTTGTACCGTGTGGGTATTTTCGGTCGTTTGTCGAAAGGAGGAATGTTGATCCGCCGGCCAGGGAGATCCGTAGAAACGGTTGCTAACCACCTCAAGAGGCTGCCTCACCATTCCACGCATAATCTTGGATGGGTCCATCATGCCGGTTGGTGACCGGAAGTGGGGTCTCGGCGGCCCATCCCGGGAGGGTACGGGGACCCTTCCGTCCGGCGGATCAATTCGCTTCCTGCCGACCCTTTCGTGCCGGTGCCCATTCAGTCTTCTTAGTGCCCGAACTTAAGCCCTTCGTTGCCTCTGCACCAATCCCATCCTTTCAACCATGACAGTGCAATTAAACAGAGCAGGCCCTTCAGCGGTGCATAACGCCACCACTGCGTTCACTATGGAGTTAACTAATATCCGCGGACCCCATACGAACCTCAATGCCGTCCATCACCATCTCGAGACGGCCCAGCCTGCTTTGTTCTTTCTAACGGAGACGCAGATTCGTTGTCCGGCCGATGATTCTTACCTGTTGTATCCCGGTTATTCGCTTGAAGTAAACTTCAAGCCTAAAGCCGGAGTATGCTTGTGTGTTCGGTCGGACATCTGCTGTCGCCGTTAGCACTGCATGGAGGACCCCTCGTTCTCCGCTCTGTGGGTGCACGTGGATCTAGGTTCCCTGAGCCGCATCTACGTGTGCCTTTACAGCTCTCACCACGGGGACGATGAGGCGACTTGACTGTTCAGGTATCTTAGCAAGGCAGCTAATGACGCGCAGGCGCAGTTCCCGTTAGCCGAAATGGTGGTCTTGGGGGATTTCAATGCTCATCATGAACTGTGGCTGGGATCCTCCAAGACTGATCATGCTGACAGAGCTGCCCATGCATTCGCTCTGACTCATGACGTGACACAACTGCTGAATCAGCCCACCAGGATCCCGGATGTGGCGAGTCATGCGCCTTCTCACCGTCACCCAGCCGGGTATCGTGTGACCGTTAGTGTGCCTCTGGGCACTTGATAACTGCCTGGTTGGGTCGTCATTACCGTTCGCATCACCACCACGTTCCGTGCAGGTTAAGCGGAGGGTCTGGCATTACTCGTGGCACATTGGGATGGTATGCGCGAATATTTCGCATTCATCTCTTGGAGACGGCGCTGCTTTGAGGGTGAAGATCCCTCAGCAAGTGTCAACGCTATTGCTGACGAGATCAGACTTGGAATGGAATATTACATTCCTTCCTTTGAGATCGCCAGTAAGGGCCGTGGACGCTCCTGGTTTGATCGTGCATGCGCCGATGCTGTCGGTGACAAACAGGCGGCGTACCGCGCTTGGATCAGGAGTCGCGCCATGAAGGATCCCAATATCAGTTCCCTTAAAGAAGCCTTCAACCATGGCTTGCAAGAAGGCCTACGTTAGGGCGGATGCCCAGCGCGTTAGCAGGATTGGGCGTGCGTTGGCCAATCACCCAACTAGCAGTCGTGCTTATTGGAGTTTGGCCGGGGCCGTTCAATCTAACTTCTGCCGTCCAGCGTTGCCACCGCTGAGTTACCCAGAAGGGTCGCTGGCACACAAGCCGCAAGAGAAGGCTGCCTTGCTGGCAAATCTCTTTGCGGCTAATTCCCTTCAAAGCACTCACCGTGATACCGCCTGTATCACGGTGAGTGCTCTGAAGAATTGTTCAACTTGATCCTCTCCTCTCCATTCCTAACCAGAACCACGCGTGCTGACTTGCGAAGCCATGGCTTGACGGTCCACACCATCCCGGCGCGAACCAAACGGTTCTCAAATTCTTTTTTATGCCGCACCATCAGGCTGTGGAATTGTTTGCCTTCTTGCGTGTTCCCTCCTTCCTACAATCCTGGGTCCTTCCGCCGTAGTGTGAAGAGGCACCTTAGCAGGCCGGCATAATTGTTTCCATTGGCATGGGACTGCTGTCCGATGCCAATGGATACTCTGCCTGGGCGACATTAGCGCTTACCACCAGGTGCAATGCCGCCACTATGCCAGGCCATTATAAAAAAAAAACATATTGTCGTACATCAACGAGTGATCCAGGTAGCGGACCAATTGAGCGTTTATAATCCGCTCCATGAGCTTACACATCACTGAAGTGATAGCGATAATTGGTGGGGTCCGACGGATCACCCTTTTTTGGGATCGGCTGCACATTGGCCTCCCTCCAAGATTCCGGCACAACACCTGTGCGGTAGGACACTCGGTACAGGCGAGTCAGTGCAGGAGACAACTTGGCTGCACAAGCTCTTAAAACCACGGCTGGTATCATATCCCATCCAGACCACTGGCTTTCCAAACATTGAGAGACCGTAACTCACGCTGCACATCACACTGCCTGATGCGAATATCTGCACATTGAGAAACCGCAATCAGGCAACGTGAGCAGTGTCTGGGAACCATGGTCTTCGACGCGGGAATTAGCCGCAAAGAGATGTGCCAGCAAGGCAGCCTTCTCTTGCGGCTTGTGGGCCAGCGACCCTTCTGAGTACCTCAGCGGTGGCAACGCTGGACGGCAGAAGTTAGATTGAACGGCCCCGGCCAAACTCCAATAAGCACGACTGCTAGTTGGGTGATTGGCCAACGCACGCCCAATTCTGCTAACGCGCTGGGCATCCGCCCTAACGTAGGCCTTCTTGCAAGCCATGGTTGTGGGCTTCTTTGAGGGAACTGATATTGGGATCCTTCATGGCGCGACTCCTGATCCAAGCGCGGTACGCCGCCTGTTTGTCACCGACAGCATCGGCGCATGCACGATCAAACCAGGAGCGTCCACGGCCCTTACTGGCGATCTCAAAGGAAGGAATGTAATATTCCATTCCAAGTCTGATCTCGTCAGCAATAGCTTTGACACTTGCTGAGGGATCTTTACCCTCAAAGCAGCGCCGCCTCCAAGAGATGAATGCGAAATATTCCCGCATACCATCCCAATCTGCCACGAGTAATGCCAGACCCTCCGCTTAACCTGCACGGAACGTGGTGGTGATGCGAACGGTAATGACGACCCAACCAGGCAGTTATCAGTAGTGCCCAGAGGCGCACTAACGGTCACACGATACCCGGCGGGGTAACCTGCCAGCAGAAGTTCCAGCAGAGAAGGCGCATGACTCGCCACATCCGGGATCCTAGTGGGCTGATTCAGCAATTGTGTCACGTCATGAGTCAGAGCGAATGCATGGGCAGCTCTGTCAGCATGATCAGTCTTGGAGGATATCAGCCACAGTTCATGATGAGCATTGAAATCCCCCAAGACCACCATTTCGGCTAACGGGAACTGCGCCTGCGCGTCATTAGCTGCCTGGCTAAGATACCTGAACAGCCGAGTCGCCTCATCGTCCCCGTGGTGAGAGCTGTAAAGGCACACGTAGATGCGGCTCAGGGAACCTAGATCCAGGTGCACCCACAGAGCGGAGAACGAGGGGTCCTCCATGCAGTGCTGACGGCGACAGCAGATGTCCGACCGAACACACAAGCATACTCCGGCTTTAGGCTTGAAGTTTACTTCAAGCGAATAACCGGGATACAACAGGTAAGAATCATCGGCCGGACAACGAATCTGCGTCTCCGTTAGAAAGAACAAAGCAGGCTGGGCCGTCTCGAGATGGTGATGGACGGCATTGAGGTTCGTATGGGGTCCGCGGATATTAGTTAACTCCATAGTGAACGCAGTGGTGGCGTTATGCACCGCTGAAGGACCTGCTCTGTTTAATTGCACTGTCATGGTTGAAAGGATGGGATTGGTGCAGAGGCAACGAAGGGCTTAAGTTCGGGCACTAAGAAGACCGAATGGGCACCGGCACGAAAGGGTCGGCAGGAAGCGAATTGATCCGCCGGACGGAAGGGTCCCCGTAACCTCCCGGGATGGGCCGCCGAGACCCCACTTCCGGTCACCAACCGGCATGATGGACCCATCCAAGATTATGCGTGGAATGGTGAGGCAGCCTCTTGAGGTGGTTAGCAACCGTTTCTACGGATCTCCCTGGCCGGCGGATCAACATTCCTCCTTTCGACAAACGACCGAAAATACCCACACGGTACAACCTCATGCCTGGACTCAAGCCCATCGAAAAAAACGGAAAACCATGAGCTGATCCCGGAACGCGATCCCCTTATGGAGATCACTATGACGGCCTTTACGCCTTTGTGGACGGTGGTCGCTACCCGGGCGGACACTTAAGTCCTACCACCACGAACTGTATCACTCATTTGGCACTACCCAGGGGTCAAGTGTAGGGAATCTAGGGTCAAAGCCTACGGACGCGAGTGACGTAACAGACGCACAAATCACCTCCTTTATACGTCGGCGGACGCAACCGAATACGACGTCGTGTATAGTAGGCATTAGAAAGACATAATTGCTCAAGGTCATTTGCTTGGGACGTGGCTTATCTTATTTTTTTCAAAGTATATAGGTAATCCGATTCCAAACCAAACAAATAATTCAACACTCTCGTGCGACGTGCGTACTGAATGAAATATCAATTAAGAGTCTCAAAATTCATAAATCGCAAAGAACGCGTTTGCGTCGAATTAGTGCAAGTAACAATATGCATCAACCGGGGCGACGGCCTTGAGGTCGTGTTTGGTCGACACACGGCGTATCGACGCTTTGATTTTTGCCGACGACGCTTGAAACATAGAGGTAATCCTTATTTCGGTTACCGGTATGATACCGGTTAAATTCTAGGAATCTAATAAAATCGGCGTATAGGGGTTACCATTAAAAATACCGGTATATTTTTTTTCGGTTGATACCAAAAAGTACCGGTATTTCCGGAACCGTTTTCGGTCCCTGATTATAACCAATCAATTTATCACATTGCCCGGGCATTATGAATAATGCCAAGTGCCTATTGGGCAGAGTGATGTAAAGCGAATCAAAATCAAAACAATGAGCCGAAGTAGTAGAATTTAGAATAGGGCAGCACGAAGGGGTGGGTTGGGAGGAGTGGAGGGGGAGGGGGAGTGTCGCACCTCTCCTGGTACCACTCCCATGAAAAGGTAACGCACCATTCCCGAGAAATATCTATTATAGCAACCTAACCCTTAAAACACTTTATGTCAATACAAATTAGCTTCTGCATCGTCTCCGGCGCTACGGGAAGTTCAACCCCTTCGCCCTTGCGTAACAAAAGATAGGCAACCATTCTTGTCTATCCTTCGTTACAGCGGGCGGGGGCTGCTCTCCCTCCGCGCCTCCGGCTTTTTATATACACTCTAGGGTCGGTAGCCAAAAGACTACGTGAAGTCGGGGTGTTCCGAGTCGGTTTTGGGGCACAGTCGACCTAACTGATCCATAAAGTGGGTACACTAATTTTCTTCTGAAGATAATGTTTCGGACGTTAAAAAGCAACTAAACATAAGCAGATCAATTTAACCTTTCTAATTCATGGGTCCATCGCAGATGCGAAAATGCGGCAGCGCACCACGTAAAAAATCACCTATTAATCACACTGCCCGATCATCATGTAGACATATTCATAATGCCCGGGCAATGTGATAAATAGGTAAGTTTAGATTGTAATTAATCACTTGGCCCAATATAACTCGGCAATATTCATACTGCCCGGGCATTGTGAATACTGTCTGCATTAATCACTTGGCCCATAACATATATAAGTACTATTAAAACGTGATTCATTTTATAATGTTTATTTGTCATATTTCATCTTCGAAAAGACTAAACCAATAATGACAAAAATAAGTGCAGAAAGCCATTAAATAATAAAGTAAACAAACCTGAAAAATAAAGGTTTCTTTCTATTCACTTCTACGCAGAACAAGTAGCGAGTAAAAGCTAGTCTTTTACGTAAAAATAATTTGAAAAGTCCTTATACAATAAATTCGGGTATTGTTCATTTAATAAGCAATTAAACTAAAATTAAATTCAATGGAACATTTGTGACGTCCCGTGGAAATATAAAAATGATAATTTTCAGCATACAGTAATATAAATGGTATAAATGTTGAAGGTTATACTAATCATAGTATGTACCTACCCATGTCAAAATACGAAGCATTCTTTGCACACAGGCGAAGCCAGATCTGGCCGCTAGTCTATCACAAAATTATCATATAACATTCATTATATTCAATGCTATCACTCCGAATCAGCGACTTATAGTTAGCCCACTTAACAATAACTGCGATAAGCCGTTATCAGTGCATGTCGTTACGTAAACAAGACCGCTGGGTAACGGCTGCGTCGCTACGAGTAGGTATATCGTTAGGCGTTACCGGCTAGCCGTTATCGCCGTTAATCTAAGCCCGTAATATAGATATGCCCGTAATCTGTCGTTAAATACGATAAGCATCTATTAATACAGCTTAACGAGAATATTTTATATCTCTATTGACGTAATATTTATGATTTAGAGCGATATTTATTGTACGTGATATTTTAAAATAGTGCTCTCGTAAATAATATTATTAAATTTGGATCAGTTTTATTGGTACAATAATAATTTAATTTAATCGACAGTAATACTGAAGGTGCTGATTAATAATGCCGAACTACGATTAGAACCTTTGGAGAGAAAAAATCCAATTACACATGTTTTCATCTAACGTTTTTAATACTATGTTTAATCCTAAAACCAGGGACCGAAACCCATTCGACATTACGGTACCGGTATCGCCGAATTTCGGTTACCTTTAAGATTTCGGTAACCGCTATGACACATTATAAAGGTTACCCCTAAATACGGTAACCGTTTTAATACCGGTAACCTAAAAAGACCTTGAATGCTAAAGAAAACGCGTTGTTGCAAAACAAATAAATATTTTGGGTTGTAATTTTGTTGAAAAAAACTGCTCGCGCTTTGACTTGTGACGAACGGTGCGTCAAACATAGAGGTAACCCTTATTTCGGTTAACGGTATGATATCGGTTAAATTCTAGGAATCTAATAAAATTGGCGTATAGGGGCTACCTTTAAATATACCGGTATTTTTTTTTCGGTTGGTACCAAAAACTACCGGTATTTTCGTTACCGGTTTCGGTCCCTGCCTAAAACTACATTAAATCAATATTTTAACATGGAAAATGAAAAGAAATCAAAACAATGCATTGAATATAGATTAGCTTATACAGCCTTATTCATAGTTTTAAAACCTATTACTTAACGATTTTTTTATATTCTTCGCTTAAACTAAATTATAAAATCGTTTGAAACAGACGAAACATTCGATAACTAAAATAGATTTTAAAACTATATGAATAAACGAATTGTAAAGTTTGATCCTCTCCATTCCTAAACAGAACCACGCGATGGCTTGCGAAGCCATAGCTTGATGGTCCAAACCATCTCGGCACGAACCAAAAGGTTCTCAAATTATTTTTTGTGCCGCATCAAGCTGTGGAATTGTTTGCCGTCACGCGTGTTCCCTCCTTCCTATAATCCTGGGTCCTTCCGCCGTAGTTTGAAGAGGCATCTTAGCAGGCCGGCATAATAAACTTCTGATGCTATTCGACACTTTGCCTGGACGGTATTTACCATCAGGAGTAATGAAGCCATTATTCAGGGCCAGTGTTAAAAAAAAAAAATAAAGCCAATTTTACGTCAAAATAACTAATTAGCAAATATTATACAGGATTTAAAGATATAGGGATTTTCCAATTAGATCACGAGTATCTATTTTCCTCTTGGAAACGTTTATTTTTCCGTTGTGAATTCAAGGTCATAACGCCGTTATAACGAACGAGTATAAATACGCATGGATTAATATGTAATCTTGGCTTAATTACTGTCCTTTTATCAACAAATTAAATTGATTTGAAAAGTGGTCAATTTTTTTTTGGCCTAACAAACAGTCGAGTAAATCAACAAAAAATAAAGATTATATGTTTACAACTTACAGACTTTGAGTGTCAACACTTAAATTTTGCTGAAATTACGCGATAAATCTTATAAACACTATATTTAGCCTCTGCAAGGCTTTTGCTTTACATAAAGCTCTTACAAAGATACCTACAGCGACATGTTGGAAGCGGTATACGTCAAACGATCTCCAATAATCTTCATTTAAATAATTACGTATTTAGCCACTAAAAGGGGCATTATTATACCTATTCTTATTGCAATGAGTGGCGAGACGAGCTTGCCATTCGCTTGATGGTAAGCGATACGACCGCTCATGGACAGTAAAACCAAACAACACCTCGAATTACAAAGCAATGCTTGGCATTCCACTGCGCTCGCCATCCTGAGACATAAGATGTGAAGTCTCAATATGTCCAGTAGTTACTCTGGCTACAATGAAACACAACAGTGCATTTAAACTGCTGCTTGGCGGGTGAAATAGACATTGCGGTGGTACCCAAGCAAACTAACAAATAACTAATTATCAAATGTGTAATAGAATAGTCTAGAAAGAATATTCTAAGATTTTTCCCAGACGTTATTATCCGTCTTTCTACACCTGTTCTCCACTTCAATTAACGATTATAGACTTACATTCAAGTATATTTTACATCTGTTACTGATAAATAATGGAAAATACCATTCCGTCCGTACAATCTGTCGTAACGGCGTTACGACCTTGACATATTATTAGGCAAATCCTACCTATGAGGAAATTATTTGCCATTACATAAACTCATATAGTCGTTATGAGTATATGTATCGTGCCATTTATTTACATACTAGTTTTATTTTAATAATTATTATTTCCTCTTGGATATATTTTATTTCGTAAAGTTATTTGAAGGTCGTAACGGCGTTACAACGAGTATTAATTTAGACATCGATAATTTTCCGTAATTTATCGGTTGATTAATTTATTAAAAATGCATGCAATCACAGATCGCATTTTTTTAGGTAAGATAAGATAGAAAGTGGATTGACGAATTTATTTGTCTTATAATTTGTTTCACATATTTTGTAGTTATATCGTAGTTTTGTATACTGGTGGTAGATCTCTCCAATGTGAGAGGCCGCCTAGGTAAGTACTAAGTACCATCGCAATGTCTTTTTCTCCCATCAAACAGCAATGTAAATGCTTTGTTGTGGTTTGGTTTGAGGGACGTTGTAGCCAGAGTAACTACTGGACATATTGAGACTTAACATCCTATGTCTCTGGATGGCGAGTGCAGTAACATACCAAATATTGTTTTGTAAAACATGGCATTGTTTGGTTTTGCTACTGTCTATGAGCTGTATCTCTTACCATCAGGCGAACGGCATACTCTTCTCATCAATCTTACAATAAATAAAGTTGTGCTTCTTCTCCTATTTTTATCGGATCGAATGATAATTTTAAGACCTGCACTTTGTCCGACATAAACCCTCTTCAAATTTGTATACATAATCTATTCAACTTCAAAATAGAATTTAATTAAAATCCTTAAATCCTAATTTGCAAATATATTGGACGATAAAATAAAAAGATACTTAAATGATAATGTGGTTATTTACGTGTAATAATAGAATATGATTTTCCTCTTTATTATCCTTCATAATATTATGTCAGGGTCGTAACGCCCTTACAACGAGGTATACAGGCGGAATGGTATTTTCCAATAATTATCAGTAATTTTAACAGATAAGAAATATCTTAGAAAAATTAAAAGTTAAAAATAATTAAAAAAAATAAACCTACTAAAAATTGTATTACTTAAAAGAGAAATAAAATTATTCTTTTAATAGATTTAAAATACCTATAACATCACGCTTTTACTGGTGGTAGTTATTTCATATTTGAGAGGCCCCCTGGGTAGGTACCACCGCAATGTCTATTTCTCCCGTCAAATAGCAGTGTAAATGCAATGTTGTGTTCCGGATTGAAGGACATTGTAGCCAGAGTAACTACTAGACATATTGAGACTTAACATTTTATGTCTTAGGATGGTGAGCGCAGTGGAATGCCAAGCATTGCTTTGTAATTAAAGACGCTTGTTGGTTTTGCTACTGTTCATGAGCAGTCGAATCGCTTACCATCAAGCGAATGGCATGATCGTCTCGCCGTTCATAGCAATAAAAAAAAATTACGAACTATGCGAGTACAACCGAGGAGCACAGCTAATATCAAACATTAAGGCCGGCGCCGACCTCAAAAAATTGTTGGTCTATTTAGGTATTTTTTATCTATTAAAAGAATAATTTTGTTTCTCTCTTTTTATTACAATTTGGCAGTAGGTTTAATTTAGGAAGGATTAAAAAGTCTTAAATTTTCGAATGTAGGGTAACAGGTGTTAATGGCGGATATTAGCTTCTGCTGAGATCTTGCCAGGTGAGACGAACGATTCTGTGAATTTTAAATGAAATAACGGCATTTTTCCTCTGGTTGAATGAGTCGTTGGTACTTTAAGTTCGTAACGGCACGGCGTTACAAAGCTCGTCAAGTCATACGTTTCAACGTATGACTTGACTACGTTACAACTCATACGTTGATATATTTAACCACTCATATATTTAATCTTTACAAGAATATACATGGTATATGAAGTCCGTCGACACACAATGAGTCAGTGTTGTAGACAATTCATGTATCTTCAGTTGAAAATCACGAATGTAAAGGAATCGTACAGTGTTGATAAGGGATTGATACAAATAATGAGTAAGTATACGTATGGTACAATGTCTATTTATGGCGCCAAGCAACATTGTAAATGCACTGTTGTTTTCCGGTTTGAAGGGCATTGTAGCCAAAGTAACTACTGGACATATCGAGACTTAACATCGTATGTATCGAGATTCGAGATTGCTTTGTATTTCATGGTGTTTTTTGGTTTTGCTACTGTCGGTGATCGTATCGCTTACCATCTGCGAACAGCATGCTCATTTCGCCATTCATAGCAAAAAAGAAAACTACGTTTAAAATACAACGAAGCTCCTTCATAAGTCCTCCTACTTTAGACTATACTATAAAGCCCACCAATTATTTTATTTGCTTTATATTCAAGACATGACGACAAGCAGACGATTGACGATGTCCAAACAAAAGAAAAGTGCAAATCTATGTATATGACGCATGGTTGAACAGGAAAGATATTTATATTTAGAGGCTATATTATAAATACGTAATGCTTTAGCCTCCGGTCACGTTGTCGCCGTAGACATAAGCCTCAATATTGTTCTTTGTGTACCTACGTACTACGCACCTACTACGTTGTAAATAATACCAATTTTCGATGGTTTGTTTTACGATACGTTGGTACATTACATTACATACATACATTAGTATGTACGGTCATTTTGCGTTATTTGCGAATCGAGTTATTTTCTTTTTGTAAAGACAAAGTTCTTTTGTTTTTTGTAAATAAATAGTAAACTGCCAAACTTGCATCATTTTGCCATTTTTTTTTCAATAATATCACGTTTTAATTGGAGATATATGGTTCGAAGCAGTGTTTTTGATATATTGTATCTAATGATGGTATCAACAACTACAATTATTTTGTTTATTCAGGACACTGACCCTTAATTACCTTTATAAAACAGGGCCTGGACTTACACGTGACTGAATGACGATTAAGACATCAAGGTTTTTTGAAGAACCTACGTCGTAATAAAAGCCGCAGCACTCACTTGCTCATCGTGGGCTAGCCCTAAGGGCCTGACAGCTGACACGCCAAGTTTCTCACGGTACGAAGGGAATTCCCACTGCGTGTTGCGATGACGTATCCATTGTATTACTATTCAAACACGTTCGGTGCAAGATGGATGCTTTTCATGTCACGTACATATAACGGATTAACTCAAGCTTTAAAAGTGTATGTATTAATAAAATATTATGTAAACCGCGGGTTTTTCATCGCCGACTTACGCTGATGCATTCAAAAGATGTTATGTAGTTTTATAAAGAAAATGCGGGTTGTTTGTCTTGTTGGTAGAGGTGCATTACTTTTCAATTTGTCGCTGATATAGTTATCGGAATAATAAGTTCTACTTAATGTTGGTCCAACGTTATCGATATGTGTGTAAGACAAAGCACATGTCATGTGCGTTCATGTTTATAACGGATGATTTATTTTATTATCACAAATCGATATCAGGGTTCAAAGGGCATACGGTGCATTTTGCACTTTTTGGGTATTTTCCTTTATCTTACGCTAGCGGCCCAGCCCAACTCTACCTAAATGCAGATTAACTTTTTTGAAAATATTCCATCGCATATGTTACTCAGAGTTAATGTAGGATTCTCATAATGAGAGAATTTTTCAAATCTATCCAGAATTGTCAGAATCTATTCAATGCAAACTTCAAATCCAATTCTAATACTTCTTCACTTTGTTATACAGGGTATATCAAAATTGCTACCGAAAACGAAGCTGGGTGGTAGTTTTAGTGACTTCAGACACAATGCAACTAAAAAATTGTGCCGAATTTTATGTAATTTTTTTTCTATCGTCGTATTAGGATGTTAAATACATAGTTTTTCCTTAAATAATAGTCTACACCCTTTTATTTTTAAAGACGCTATGGTACGTAAGGCTTTAAATTATTATTTTAGCAAAAACTAAGGATTTACCACCTAACATCGACGATATTTAAAAAAAAAAATAAAAAAAATGTCGCGTTTCTTAGCGAAATTGTTAATTGCATTGTGTAGTCACTAAAACTACCACCCGGCTTCGTTTTCGGTAGCAGTCTTGATATACCCGGTATTAGTTTCGATTATCTACTTAACACTACTAAAACTACTATTTAAAAAGTAAGTATCTAGATACTGCAGATAGCTTAAAATGTATGCACCATAACCTTTGATCTCCGAGTTATAGATATCATAAATACATTTTAAACGCACACTGCTATTTTTAGTGTTCCTCAGTGACTAGAGAACCAAAACCCTGTTCTGAACTGCTGCGAGCACGCTACACCATTTATTCCTTATTGAAAACATGGCTCAAATGTCAGTAATTAATTTGTAAGGCTGACAGAATATATTTATAATCCACTTCTTGGTTCAAAGCAAAACCATTCGCTTAATATATTTCTCAACAGAAAAATCTAAACATCTGCAGGCTTTGTAAGAATTTTGTTAGGATGATCAAACATGTGTATATTTAGGAAGATATATCAAATGTCGTTTAATAGTGAATAATATAAGGTTTTTAAATCCCAAAGTTGATGTTTAAATTCAAATTAAATGTATACACTTTCTGATAATACTTACAAAACATAAACGTACTAGGTGTTTCCATTTTTCTGATGAGAAGTATATGTGTGAGCTACATATAAACGAGTAGATTTATATGTGTTTTTATTATAAACGGCATTATTCATAGAAATTTTATAAACGTAAATATAAACCTCGCAGCTCGTTAAAACTGAATTCAAAAGTTGTTTGAAAAGGGCATAACATTTGATAACTAAAATAGGTTATAACTGTTTAGAAATAAGGTCGTAAATGTCTATGACAGATTTCACAGTCAATTTTAATTCACTCATCAGATACCAAGTAGCCTATATTTTCTATATTTATATGCAAAACATTTCTTCATGCGTTGACGAGAGCCTTTGAATCACAGCCAAAAGTCAAATGCTATTTTTTGTCCAATCGTATAGCGGAAAATATGTCAAGGCGATTTAAATGTATGTAGGCTACTGCATTATACGAATGTCGTGATGTATAGTCGGAATGTGCCAAAGACTAGCGATTTTGTATTTTTAACAAGTGATCGCCTGTGTCTGCGCTTACACGGGCCAGATATTCATTCTTACAGACAGAGGAAGAAAAATAACTACTTAATTATTTAAAAGAGGATTATGCAATCTTATTTTGCCTCTGCATTTAAGAAAATATTAAAATATATTTAAAAAGGTATATATTAAAAAGGTATATATACTTACTAAGAGATATAAAAACGAAACGATTTCATTTATCTACTACTCTAGATTTTATTTTAGATACTTATTTTATGATCATGGAATAAACTATTTTAATTCACTAAAACGCAATGTACCGTGTCTAATAACTAAATAACGCTAACAATCATAAAATTGGTTCTAAATGCTGTTTTTACATCCTCGGCAAACGGTGTTAAAGATTTTAATAACGTCGACCAAACCACATATTATCATATTTGATATGGTCCATTAAATATAATTTTTATTAAAATAAAACAAACAAGTCCGCGTGCAATAGCTATCACATTCATTCATATATCAGGGCCTGTCTAGGCTAAGGAAAACACCGTAACTTATCGCTTAATTTAAATTCAATTACTATAGTATTACGAGTATTATATCAACACGATGTAGCTTCCCCGTCTACGATTGAATGAGATAAAGAAATACCTATAGTAAATGATTCACCCGATGCAACAATGTAACACTGAAAACTAAAGATGCATTTAAAATAACGCTACATATACAGAGTATATCAATATTGCTACCAAAAACGAAGCCGGGTGGTAATTTAGCGACTTCAGACACAAGGCAGCTACATTTTGTGCTAAACATTGTGACGATTTTTTTTTGTTATTTTTTTCCATCGTCGCATTAGGGTGGTAAATACATAGTTTTTTTTCTTAAATAATAGTGTACACCCTTTTATTTTAAAAAACGCTATGGAACGCAAGGCTTTCAATTATAATTTTAGCAAAAACTATGGTATTAAGCTAGTATTAAGCCCTAAACTCAAAGATATATAAAAAAAATTGCCTTTTTTTGCGAAATTTTTAGTTATATTGTGTTTGTACACAATGTTTTGCACAAAATGTAGTTGCATTGTGTCTGAAGTCACTAAATTATCACACTGCTTCGTTTTCGCTAGCACTCTTGATTTACCAAGTATAGTTTGAAATAAAGAAATGCCTGACAAAAATGAAAAAAAAAAAAACGATTAGAAGACGTACAAATAAGGATTTAGTTTTGTTGTTTAGTTTACTGTTGTTGCCGTCACAAAAAGTTTTAATAATGGTTTCTTAGATTTACGCGAATGTTACACATTGAAATAAAACTATTATTTACGGATTTTATCGCGAATTTAGTTTAATTTTTTACATTTTTGACTTCCCAACGTTTCGATTACTTTACAGCTTTCGTGTCGTGTGTTTGCGCTTTCCCCGTGACCACGAAAACTGTAAAGTAATCGAAACGTCGGGAAGTCAAAAATGTAAAAAATTAAACTAAATTTGCGATAAAATCCGTAAATAATAGTTTGATTTCAAAAAGTTTTAATTTTAGTAACTTGGAAAAGTAGATTACAACGCTTATTAAAGTCACAAAATGGAAACTCAATCATAAAAAAATGTCCATTTGCGTGTTTCTACAAAAGTTTTGTAGGCTATTAAGGCTTTTGTAGGCTGAAACTGATTTGTATAAGTCCTAATAAAACTAATTAATCCATCCAAAATGATTATGGACATAATACTCATAAACATAAATACTTTACTGTATCAGCCCATATACTTCCCACTGCAGGGCACGAGCCTCCTCTACAAACGACAGTACGATTGAGAGTGGTTAGGCCATATAGTCCACCACGCTGGCCAAGTGCAGGTTGGCGGACTTACATATGTACCATAAACATAAACAACTCTTTACTTTACTATTAAGTGCGTGGTTGCCTGTTGGTAAACGGACTAGTTGGGACTGCACATGTTCTATAACAAGTTCACGGTGGTCGCGGGTCCGAATCCCAGGGCACACCTCGTGACTTTTCAGTCATGTGTATATTGATAGTCAATCACCATGCACTAAAACGGTAAAGGAAAACATCGAGAGGAAACCTGCATACTATAACGATTTATAAAAAAATAGATATATGGTATGTAAATCCGCCAACCCGCATAAGCCAGCGTGGTGGACTATATGTCCTAACCATTCTCAATCGTATTCTTGATTATGGAGGAGGTCCGTGCTCTGCAGTGGGAAGTATATGGGCTAATACAGCAGGGTCAGAACATATACAATGCGATCAATCAAATTTTCCCTCTTTATAATATTAGTTTGGAATAGTTCAACCGGTATTAGAACAGTCGTTCAATGTACCGAGCAAGAGACCAAACTTCAAGTACCAATGCCATTTCCTAGTGGATTCCTGCTGGATCTCGTTTCTCCTTATTTATATCCCTATAACGATATTAGTGCTGATGCAATTCACATCCACATGTCAATGCCGCAGACTTCTGGTATGTGTATGTAGTTATAGGCGGTTCCATTAACTATTGATGATTATTGAAGATGATCTTGGCAGAATAGACGGAAAGGTTGCGAGAAAGTTACGCGCAATCAAAGCTATTAGAAAGGCAATAATATATTTTATAGAGGGGTATCACGAACAAAACATCACGCGGGAATTCAGTGGAATATAGGGAAGATATTGTGACTGTGTAGGGGTATAAAGTAGGGTGAAAATCGCAGTATGGAATCGTACTTTTTGGCACAACTTGGCAGTTTTTGCAGCCTTGGTGTCAGCAATGTAGCAGAGAAACTTGAATGACGCTTGAGATGGCATGGTTATGTCCACAGAAAACCACAGGAGTACGTCGGCAATGTGTACCAGAACCTCAATATTTCTGGACCTCAACCGAGGGGTAAACTAAAGAGGCGCTGGTAAGATGTCGTCAAGGAAGTTAAGAGGCTCAATTGTCTAACTACTGAGGATATCGAAGATCGGGTCAAACCAAGGTCAAACGGAGAAGACTCAGCTGAAGACCATGATACAGGTCAGGAAAACGCCAAGTAAAAGGAAGAAACAATATGTTACGTATTATTTAAATTCAGTTTTTTTTCTATCTCCCGATTCATAAGGCTGTTTTCGCTAAGGAACGGGCAAGAAACTCTACGTTGCTCTTTTCAAATTAGTTTACAAAACAATGATTATTCGCAGCTTAGTCTAATGCAATATAGTTCCTAATGATTTATAGTAGTCAGCTGAATAATAGAATATCCCATCAAAAACATCCTGTAAAAAAATTCCAAGTCTCGCAGCTCAGTTTTTCTACCGCAAAAAGTTGTGAGATCCATGTAATACCAAGTCGATTAATTTATTTAGTCCTTGATTAAGGGACGTTCTGTATAAAGTTATTACGTAAGTTATTATCATATCAATATTAAAAATTCTTTACGTTGTAAATAAATAGATCGACTTGGCCATCGCATGAAAACATAATGTATCGTACAATTTATGCATAATGCTACTGGCCAAGTCGATCTATTTATTTAAAACGTAAAGAATTTTTAATATTCATATGATAACAACTTACGTAATAACTTTATACAGAACGTCCCTTAATCAAGGACTAAAAAATGCAGGCTTCTTGCTTTAACCACAACGAAGTTATGGGGGGTTGAAAATGGTCTGAATTGCTTCGAGAAAAGGATAGTACGGCTGTGCCGCTTTTTAGCTCGACTTGGAGGGGGCACTGCCGTGCCCCCAGATTGTTTATGCAATTTTGTAGGACTGAGTGTAGTAATGTCGCTTGAAATAAAACAAAACAACAAAGCAATGAATAACATTAAAAGTTCTATAAACCTAGTAAACTTTGTCAATTCTACATTGACGGCTTATTGATAGAAGTTCTGATTCTGACAAAAATCTGTGCAGGTGTTAAGAATGTGTTGCTAACTTCATTATTCATTAAAATAAGATATTCCTGATTAGATATTTTGGCGAAAAATAAACCTTTTCCACGAGTTTCATATCTAATCGGCATGAATAGATGCAGTCAACACTGTATATATTAACTTGTTTATTCGTATGTGATATCGATGGTATCTGCAATTCCAAATGCAATATTCCAGTTGAAACAAGATGTCTTCAAAAATTCAGCTAGATTAAATTTTTGTTGGAACTGCAATTTTTTTATAGTCTATTGAATGGCGAGACGAGCGTGCTGTTCGCCTGATGGTAAGCTATACGACCGCTCATAAACAGTAGCAGAACCAAACGGCACAACAACAAAGCACAGCTTGGCAATCCACTACGATCGCCAACATAAGATGTTAAGTCTCAATATGTCCAGAAGTACTCTGGTTGCAATGTCCTTCAATCCGAAATACAAAACGGTATTCAAACTGCTGTTTGACGGGAGAAATAGACATTGCGGTGGTACCCACCCAGACAGCTTCTCACATATTAGAGACCCACTACCAGTAAATTATTATTATTGCCTCGCCTACATACAAACTTACTTAAACTTTTACTGGTAGTTAAGATGATCTAATATTTGAACTTTGTTTACGTCATAGAGTAATTTTATTGTGAGTTTTGAGTACCTTTCCAAATTATAATTATTTACAATCGCCATTTTAATGTAATGAATTATGTGGAATTAAAAAGAATCTAAAATTTAAAAATAAAAAATCAATCGATCAATATAGTCTGAAGGCTTAATACGCCATTTGTATGATAAAAAGTAAATAATTAGCCTCTTTTTATCAATAAACTAATTATTGATAAAAAGAGGCCAGTGTGAAGTAAGGTTGAAACATATGTATGTAATTTTATGCGTTTGTATTTTGTAGGACAATACCTTATTGTATTTTTGCCAACGTAAAAGGGACCATAACGTTTAGAAGTAGGATAGGGGATTATGCGTGACAACAAAAAATAACAAAAAAAAAGAATACCATATTTGATTGAGAAAATTAAGGAAGGAAAACTATTGATTAAAAATTAAAATAACGGTTGTAAAAATATTAGCAACTTTGTGCATGTACTCGTAAGTTTAAAAATGCTTACAAAAAACCTAAACGAGAGTTTTTTTACTGAATGCGGGCTGATAATGAATATAGATATCCAAAACCTCATTGAGCCACCCGGGATTTGAACCCACCTCAGGTTTGTAATCGTACCATAGTACAACTGCACCACCGTGACAGTCAAAACAAACCAAAATAACTGTCCAGAAACACGAAAAACTCTGCGTTACCAAAAAAAGCTTGATTTATCCATATGAGGCTTGTAAAATGACGCTGTCGTCTAATCAACAAAGAATTTTATCATTTGAAGATACTGTGCATCAAAAGGAAAACCGAAGCCTTATAGGAACATATTATTGTCCGTCTGTTTGTTTGCCTTTTATTTGTTCTTTTAATGTATTTTATTAATTCTCTATATAGAGAGAAGGGCGCAGTGCGTTCATATTTTTTAGTCTAACGGTTTATGCGTCATATACTCGTGTTGTAGATTCCTAATAGATAGATGTAGTTTTTTTTTCTTGTCATGCTTGTGAAGTCACTGCTGTAAAATAATTTCACTCTCTATATAAATCTTTTTCTGAAAATCATAAATTAAGGGAGGGTGAAAATTCCTTTCAAATCGATACACATAGACATATAAAAAATTATTCCTTTTTTTATATCTATCACAAGGTTGGCTGTAAGAAATTGTCTTAGGCGTTAAGACTGCCAATTATACTTTTTACGTCTTTGATTTCTCATCGTATTTGTTTTTTTTTATTGTGCAAGAAATTGTTTATTAATAAGTAAATAACATTTCTCCAACAATTTAGTGAAGCAACAGTAGCAGCAGAATTTTACTAAAAAGTTTAGGAAAGTTATAAGATATCCGACGTAAAAAAAATTTAAGTCATGTGTGTTGTGACATTTTAGCTATATTCGCTGGCACGTTGGCATCTGCGGTGGCGAAGTTCTTTGACGAAAGACCGGCTTCGGCGACATTTTACGGAAATTGGAATCTCTACTTGGAAATGCAGTTCGAGTCTCAAGTGGGCCTTTATTATACAGGTACCATGTTCTGAGTACGTTTTGGGCAGTCTTGTTTTTTCCATAATTTTGTTGAACCACAGAATTATGTGCGTGATTATTGTTTTGAAAGCTTTCGACGCAGTGAATGTTTGTAAACTGTAAGGAGAAATGCTTTAGGAAAATTAGCTCGGCTTGATATTATAGCTTTGCTAACGATGGCAGTTGTATAAGTTGTAAAATAATATTTTAGGTTGAGCTCGGGCTTATGAAATTCAACGATGCAGTAACCAGCATATTTCGCTCTAATGGAGTACCTCAAAATGTAAAGAGAAATTCGTTTCCCGCCTAAGATAGGAATGGATTTATATGCTAATAATATTGTGACTCCAGAGCGTGTGTGTCGGTTATATTGAGGATGCACCATTGAAAATCGGCTTGCACTGTGTATTACGAGCTTTTCTACCAGTTTCTTTCGGTCAGTGAAGAAGTTTAAATCTCCATCACGCTAGGTTAGGAGGGCTACTGAATTTTACTTTCTAATTTTCGTAAAGATCTCTAAAATATGCAGCGATGGTAGATCTACTGCTGGTAGGTCTCTCATATGTAATAGGCCGCCTGGATAGGCATCACCGCAATGTCTATATCTCCCGCCAAATAGCAGTTTAAATGCACTGTTGTGTTCCGATTTCAAGGACATTGAAGCCAGCGTAACCACTGGACATATTGAGACTTAACATCTTGCATATAACATGTTGCAAGATGGCGAGCGCCGTTAAATGCCAAGCATTGGTTTGTAATTCATTGTATTGTTTGATTTTGTTACCTACTGTCTGTACTATGTACTATCGCTTACCATCAGGCGAATGGCGTTCTAGTCCTGCCACTCATCAAAATAATAAATGTCTCCTTCATTCATAAATTGTACAAATAAACGTAACTTCATTAAAACCAAAATGTCTGCGACCGAAGGTATATTTTGCTATCGGAGCTACAAATATACATACATGACAGCCTTCGTAGCGCAAGCGATTATACGCCGCCTGTGAAACGAGACGACGCGGGTTCGATCCCCGCGCCGAGAGAAATGTTTGTGCAGCCCACAAGTATTTCTTTCGGGTCTGGATGTTTGTGAGACCGAAAAGTCTCTCGTAGTACCTTATACCCTTTATATGTGACTGTTTGGTGACATTTATATTTATATTTTTGAGTTAATAGCAAGTTTTCCTTGAAATATATAAGATAGAATTACTATTATATTATTAATTATTATTAATTTTATTTATTTACTATTATATATATATATTATATGTATTTATATGTATTTTAAGTATATATATGTATATATTCATATATATAGTGTATGTGTATTATGTTACGAATATGTATTAATATTATTATTTGTATATTAATTACTTTATTATTATTATTTTCTTTTCTTTTTTTCGTTTTGAGCTTTTATTCGTTATTCTTACACTGCCCTCTCAATCTCCTTCTCTTATATCCATCCAAAGGTTGTCTGGCAGAGATCGCTCAGAGCGATAAGACCGCCTTTTGTACTTTTGTATTTTATAGTATCCCTTATGTAGTTATAATAAATCAGTGTACAATAAAGATTAAATAAATAAATAGAAACACGATGTAGGATATTTGTGCAACGAGTAACATACAACGACTGTTTATGGCTTCGCTTTCGAGAATATTCCTAATAATGTTATATGATTTGATAAACATGAGGATTTTTACTATATGTACATTTAAATAAATAAATAAATAACACCCAACAGTCACATACATAGTCCTGACCCCACTCTAAAATCGAGTCGGTCGGTGTCACAAATACCCAGACCCGAAAGAAATATTTGTGGGCCGCACAAACATTTCTCTCGGTGCGGGGATCAAACCCGCGGCCTCTCGTTTCACAGGCGGCGTCTAACCAACTGTGCCACGGAGGCTGTCAAATATTATTATCCAAAACGATAATAACCCGTACTACAACTACGTAAAGACAATAAATTTTGCATAAAATGTTATTCCAAAGTGAGACATGTTAAGGTAGGCAATTTCCGCGTTTTCAATATATATTTTCCGGTAATTTTTACTTCTCTACAATTAGGATTTCCTTATTTTACATAGAATTGCGTAGTGTGGGTTTATTATACTAAATCTATGTGTGTATATACACAGTCAGGTCATAAGTATTGTCACACTGTAAAAACTTTTCTTTTAGAATGCTAGCCACAAAAAAGTTTATTGAATTCGAATTTCGAATTGTTCATGAAAATAAAAATGTATACTTTTAGAATTTTACTCATTTTCAAATATGAAGTGGACGCTTAAAGAAGACCGTGTTGTAGTTATTGCGTTGCTTCGTTGCGGTTACGCGCTAATTCAAATTTTTGACATACTGAAAAATTTGAATATAACCAAAAGATTCGTTTATCGTACCATCAAACGATACAATGAAGACTCTAGTATAGATAACAGGTCAAGAAGTGGCCGCCCTCGGTCTGTTAGGACTCCAGCAGTGATAAAAGCTGTGAAGGCGCGAATTCAAAGAAATCCAAAACGTAAGCAGAAACTGTTGGCCCTTCAGATGGGGTTAGGGCAGAACCACGGTGAAAAGGGTGTTAAATGAAGACTTAGGGCTTCGGGCACATCGAAGAACAACAGGACATCGTTTGAATGCTCGTCTAATGGACCTGAGACTGAAGAGATGCCGCGCTTTTTTGAAGCGGTACGCGGGAAAAAAATATTGGGAAATTCTTTTTTCAGATGAAAAAATTTTTACCGTAGAAAAGAGCTACAACAAACAAAATGATAAGATGTACGCACACAGTAGTGTAGAAGCGAGCAACCGTATTCCGCGTGTCCAACGAGGTCATTTTCCATCCTTGCTCATGGTATGGTTGGGAGTTTCTTATTGGGGCTTAACAGAGGTACATTTTTGTGAGAAAGGTGTAAAAACGAATGCAGTTGTGTATCAAAATACAGTCCTGACGAACGTTGTGGAACCTGTTTCTCATACCATGTTCAATAACAGGCACTGGGTATTCCAACAAGATTCGGCGCCAGCTCATAGAACGAAGTGCACACAAGACTGGCTGGCGGCGCGTGAAATCGACTTCATCCGGCACGAAGACTGGCCCTCCTCCAGTCCAGATTTGAATCCGTTAGATTACATGATATGGCAACACTTGGAGGAAAAGGCGTGCTCAAAGCCTCATCCCAATTTGGAGTCACTCAAGACATCCTTGATTAAGGCAGCCGCCGATATTGACATGGACCTCATTCGTGCTGCGATAGACAACTGGCCGCGCAGATTGAAGGCCTGTATTCAAAATCACGGAGGTCATTTTGAATAAACTTTAGTGTCATAAGAATCTATGTTTTGTTAAGTTCATTTTGGTATATAAATGGTTACATAATGAATAAACTTGTTTCAATTATTTTATACAGGGTATATCAAGACTGCTACCGAAAACGAAGCCGGGTGGTAGTTAAAGCGACTTCAGACACAATGCAATAGAAAAAGTTGCAAAAAAAAGCGATAATTTTTTTTTTGTTTTTTTTTTCCTATGACCATATTTGGGTGGTAAATTAATTTTTTCCTAAAATAATAGTGTATACCCTTTTATTTATAAATAATCTAAGGTATAAAAGTGTTTAAATTATTATTTTAGCAAAAACTATGGATTTACCACCCAAAACTGACGATATTTAAAAAATCATAAAAAATCATTGTCGCGTTGCTTTGTGAAATTTTTAGTTGCATTATGTTTGTAGTCACTAAAACTACCACCCGGCTTCGTTTTCGGTAGCAGTCTTGAGATACCCGGTATTAAACATGTGACAGAATTTATGACCATGTATATATTAAAACTAATGGTTGATTGCTCATGTATCTCAAATATTGGCGAGCAATGTGCACGTATGTGTGTACTTATTATAATATTTGGATTTTATATATTTATGTGTATGTTATTTTTAAATAAATCCATGTAGGCATGTTGTTTAATTTTATATATTTGTATCCTTTTATCTATCAAGCTAAATATTTTCATTATTTCCTATTTCTTATCATTCAAGCTATATTCTAAAAGTACACTTATTCTGCCCTATCTTCATTTTCCTTCACTTATGTCCATCCCATGGTAGTCGGTAAGAGATTGCCTTGAGCGATACGACTGCCATTTGTACTCTTATGTTAAATATAAGTTTTAGTTTAAGTATTATTTGGTGTACAAAAAAGAATAAAATAAATAAATCACACGTTGGAAATACGTCTGCCTTGATTGTTTTTATCAGAAACGATACAGCAGTTTCTAGTTGGCGTATGAATATTTACGATACGGCCACGTCATTTCGTTAGTAGGTGGTTAAAAATAAAATGACGCAATCGAAACGCGAGCTATAATCGTGTGACATTCATTTTCCTCGCTTGTCTGCTACACTCTCAAAATCTAGTGACCTTCGGTAATAGTAAAAAAATCAGCGCAGTCGATTGGACTTTAAGTATGGGCTTTGAAGTAATTTCTAATACATACATACATACATAATGACATGCCTCATGCCGTTTCCCCAGAAGGGGTAGTTAGAGGTGCTACCAGGACACCTACGTTTTACTTTGAGTGTTCCGTCCCACTATGTGATAAGTCGAGCCTATCGCCCTATCGGGCTCAAAATTATGACTCTGGGCTGATAATTAATAGAAAAATACATTATCACTATGCCTGACCCGGGATTCGAACCCAGATATCTCAGCTTTGCCATCATGGTGTGGTATAATTGCGCCATCGAGTCTGATAACAGAATTTTAATTTTGATAGCATAGCCAAATGTATGAAAATATTATTTTGGGTTAGGTTGTTGTAATATTAATGTTAGCTAATTGATTTAATTATAAAGTACATAAAGTGCTAACCGTGAGGTTCAATGCCCAAGCAATTCATGTGAATTTGCAATTCCAGAATCATGTTTGCTCGGGATTGGATAATTAGGCACGACAAACAAGTATCCCCAATGAAATTGTAAGGTAAATCTTTCTGCCATAGTCCCTCAATCAGCTTAGATCCGAAGATCGAGGGTTCATATGGAAAAAAGATCAACAAGAAAATGAAAGGGTAAGATATGTGCGTGTATATGAGAAAAAAAAATCATAAAGGGATAATACACAATAGGTATATGAATGTTTATTAGATTCCACAATGATAATCCACTCTTCTTATCCACCAGTACGCGCCCGGGTTTGGGTGCCGGGTTAAAACATTTACACATGTATCGACATGCATTTTAATTCGTTTGGAGGTCGTCACGACATCATTATCTAAGCTCTCTGGTTTTTTGTATTACAGATGATGTGGATATTTGTTTTAGGAACTACACAGTATACGAATGATTCGAAATGAATTAAAATATACAGAAAAATGTGCCCTCCACCGGCATATTTGTTTCGTAAAGGCAAACCACTTGCCACTCTTTGAAAAAAATATGAAAAAAGATTATTTAGGCTCCGGCAGTTGTGTTTATGTAACAGTTTAATACAATTTATTTAATTTTTTTTGCTATCAGTGTATTTAAATCAAAGGTTTATTGTTTTTTTAACAGAAGGCTATACCTATATGCAGGGACATTGTTGAGATTTGATTTGTTGAGAAGTCATTACCGCGACTGTTATCACAACGCTCCCATTTTTACTAAATATAATTTTTAAATTAAAAATGAAAAAAAAATGCTGACATACTTTCTTCGCAAACTACCTAAGTAAATGATAGCAGTTTTGTAAAGAATGTTTAACTCAACATTTAATACTCGTAACCACAAAAATCTAAATCAAAAAGTATAAGGCAAACTTAGCACACTTCCCCTTTAGCAATTGCATGGTCTATTAGAAATAATAATACCAAAAAGAGGATTTCTCGCAGTTTCAGTAACTTAGATCTATCGATCTTTGAAGTTTGAAGTGTGAGTAGATATGAAACATTGTATTTGAATCACATGCATATATGCACACCTGCGACTTGGTTTGCATCGTTAATGCTGAGAATACATTATGTAAATCTAGTGGAGCGATATGGCAGATTTGTTAGGCAATTTTGAGAGGTCACATTTCGGAAGAACGCCTTTTGAAAAATAGTAAACAGTATTTTATTTGTTCTAAGTGCAGTGTCTAAATAATAATAAGAACTCTTTATTGGAAACAACTGTACAAAATAAAAGAATAATGTTAAACATAAAAACCTGAACAAGTTTTTAACCTGCCTCTGTTGGGTTAGAACACAGGAAGAAAGATTTTTTTCGCATAGTGTATCTAGTTTCGCTATCAGGCCTGCTCAGCTAATTTAAAGTTCTGATTAACGTTAGTTATTGAACATCAGATCATCATCTTCTGCCAGGAGGAAAACCTACTGCTGATAATCTTTATACAAGAATTCCCAATTGCCTTATGATTGAAAACTCCCGACATGTAATGCCAGCGAATACAGCTACTCAGTCGTCTGGTGAAGACGATGTAACCAATTAAAAGAAGATATAGCCGTGATGCTTATTTATAATTCTAAGGTTAATAGTTTAAGACCTGTATTAGAGACAGAAAGAAATAATGTATGATAATATTAAATGATATCGTGATTATGTGTTTATATGTTTAATCCTAATGTGTAGAATAATAAAAAAATACCGGGTATCTCAAGACTGCTACCGAAAACGAAGCCGGGTGGTAGCTTTAGTGGCTACAAACACAACGCAATTAAAAATTTCGCATAGAAACGCGACAATTATTTTTTATGATTTTTTAAATATCGTCATTTTTGGGTGGTAAATCCATAGTTTTTGCTAAAATAATAATTTAAACTCTCTTATATCTTAGAGTATTTATAAATTAAAGGGTATACACTATTATTTTAGGAAAAAATGTATTTACCACCAAAATAGGGCAATAGGAAAAAAATTACAAAAAAAAAATTGACACTTTTTTTTGCAACTTTTTCTGTTGCATTGTGTCTGAAGTCGCTTAAACTACCACCCGGCTTCGTTTTCGGTAGCAGTCTTGATATACCCTGTATAATGTGGCTTTTCCATTTATTTGTTCAGTTTGATAATAACTTTCCTTAATAGTATTTTAGTCATGTTTATTTAATTAAATACATTTGGCTTACCATCAGGCGAACGGCTTGCTCGTCTCGCCATTCAGTGCAATAAAAAAACGTCCTACTTAGACACACATATTTTTGGCATACACATTGGAACTACGAAGATAATTATTATTAATAAGTGTGTATTTGATGTGTGTACTGTTGATTATGCTTATTTAAAATAATCAAATGAATCGCGAATATGTCGCGTTTACTTAAAGAAATCTGTTATGTAGAAGTGTTTTATATACAACTCTCACTCGATATCCGGTTAAGACCCATAACACTTATAACAAGTCAATTGAATTTCAAATAAATGCACAATATAAATTTAAATCAAACCAGATCAAAGGGAAAATATGTGATTTCCATTACAATATTTTTACATTCATTAACCACATAACAACGTACGGATTAACATACTAATTCAGAGTATTATTTTCATATAAATATTCATTGAGAATATATTCTTGATAAACATCGTTTAGTCCTACAGCTAGAGATAAAATGTTACTGGAACTTTTATTACAGTCTATACAGATGGAGCAATTGTATTTAAAAATGGAGATGGGCGGTAGAGTCAATGAGAGGAAAAATGGTGTAACAAAAAACCCGCATTTTATATGTAATATTGATTTAATTGTGATAGAACCATAATAATTTCTTTCGGGTGTGTGAGAGCGAAAAGTCTTTCATAGTTCTTGATAGCCATGACACAAGACTCGATCTTAGGGTGAGATTAGGACTGTATGTGACTGTTGGATGTATTTATTTATTTTATTATTTCGATAACCTAGGTATTTTTATGTGCAAAAAGCCTTCACTTGACCGTACCAAGAAACAGCACGCTTGCAGGCATAACGTATTATCAATTAGTTACTTATCCAAAGACAATTATTATTACATTCATTTTATATTAGAATAAAATCTTCCGTACAGCCGGTAAGAGAAACACTCGTGTGATTGTGCATCAATAACGATAAGGCTTTAGGTATTGCAGTTTTATCTTAAGAACACTTTAAATCTATAGCATGACAACGTTACGCCGTTACATGGCTTCGAGCTTCTTTTGTTGAAAATGAAAATGAAACTTATTTATTGAATCCATTAAGATATTCTACATCATTTAGATTGTCATTTTTTTATCTACCACCCGGTTCGGAAAGCGGTTTTCACTAGAGAAGTTTTCTCAATGATTAGGCAGCTCGTAACCACTCGCACTTCTTCTGGAAGTGATTGAGCACTGGTGTTGTCAGCCATGCCTCAGCATTAATGGACAGGCTCGTCCGGGGCGGAGCCAACAACTCACAGGAAATCGACACGTTTCGATCGCTAAATGAGGTTGCCGGATTGTTGCGCGATACCTCTGTCCTCTTCCCATCCTTTTTTCTTTCTGCTCTCCTCTCGATTTGATGGGTTGGGAATGCATACGTTAATGGTCCAAGCATTGTGGATGTTCATGCTAACCATGACTTACCCTGACTGTTTGGCTCGTAAGCCGGACTTATGCAATAAAAATAAACTTCAGGTAGGTACACCTAATGTTAGGTGGAGGATGACTACCTACATATTATACCAGTCTTTCCGAAGCCAGATATACACAGTTTGAGGCATGAGCCCAAAACCCGGCTCATGGGCCACGGGCTCGGGTTACTATGATAGGATTTCCACAATCAGTTAGAGGTGCTTCGAGTCCTACAGTTTTGAGCACACGAAAAATATAAGGAGTTTGCTAGACAGAAATCAGATTTAAAGATAACATTCTAAGAAACTAATTATTTTAAAAATAAATATCCCGGAAATCCCTGTGTGCGACACATACATAAGCGCATTGGAACCAGTTTAAAGGTTACACAACATGCAATCTGCGCGCATGTACATGCGTACATGCAACCTGAGCATGTATGCGCATACGTATGTGCATATGTGCATGCATCACGACCAAACTTGCGCACCGCCGCGTTGAGGCAGGTTCTTGAAAAGCGTGACATGTTTATTTAAATCACTAATATTTTATTTAGCCAATTCCGATCTGGTTACGTTCATTAAGTTATATTAGCACATTGATGTCAAGGAGTGGACAAGGCGTGTACGATAAATAAAAAAATGTAACTCCGGCAAATTAAATTATAAATCTTCTTTATGGCTATTTCTATACCTTAACGTCTTAAATACGGTCTGTGCCGTGTAATCAATTGAAATTGATGAATCTGTTCAAATATCCTGGAACTTATCAATTACGTATCATTTCGAAAAAACTGAAAAGTGCCTAAAAGAATACCAGACCATCATTATAATATATAACTAGCGGCCCGGCCCAGCTTCGCCTGGGTGGAGCTATTCTTTCACTCCACTGCACCCTGAAGGCAGCCTTTGTGATATTGATTCGTTGGTGGGAGAAGTGGTGGGAGGCGCCCGACGTGACGGCCCAGTGCTGGCATGCGCGTGAGCTGCGCGCGGTACTGGACAGTACTTGGGCATTGCATCATTACTTTATTTTTCTAAAATAAATGTAGCCTAAGTTACTCCTTATTATATCAGCTACCTGACAATAAAAGTCACGTCAAAATCGGTCCAGCCATTTCAGAGATTAGCCGGAACAAACAGACAGACAGATAAAAAAAAATTAAATATCATTTTCGGCACAGGTATCGTGTATATAACGATATGTAGTTGGACATTTTTTTTTATTTTCACTTTTAAAACAGACACTTCAATTTTATTTATATGTATAGATGTATAGATAACATGTCAATATCCTTCTTTATTTCATTTAGTTATTCTTGTAATTATTGGTGACCAAATTCGCAATTCACAGATTCATACTGTGTAGGTATGTTTTGTTAATTAAAAGCCTGTTAAATTATCAGTTGAATATTAAGTTTAGGAAAAAATATTCCAGAAGAGCAATTCGGGTGCTGGCTTGCGAAGCCATAGCTTGACGGTCCACACCATCCCGGCGCGAACCAAACGGTTCTCAAATTCGTTTTTGTGCCGCACCGTCAGGCTGTGGAATTGTTTGCCGGCGCACGTGTTCCCTCCTTCCTACAATCCTGGGTCCTTCCGCCGTGGTGTGAAGAGGCACCTTAGCAGGCCGGCATAATTGTTTCCATTGGCATGGGACTGCCGTCCGATGCCAATGGATACTCTGCCTGGGCGGCATTGGCACTTTCCATCAGGTGCAAGGCCGCCACTATGCAAGGCCATTGTAAAAAATAATAATCATATCAGCTTTAAAAGTCTTTAGATAAAAATACTTGTGTGATAGTTTTGGTGTGTAGTTTTCCATATATGAGAAAATTTCTCAATACTTTTGAACACGCATCAGAAGATAAATCGCAGGATGATAAATGTTTAGACGGGTAACTGACCTTGCCCAAACAGATTTTTATACGACCTTGTGAGGGTCACAATTCCCAAGGAGGCTTTTAGACTTAAGTGCTCGAAATACTTAATTGTTTGTAGCATTTTTGCCGCCATAGTGTTTCAATGCATAGCTTGGTTGTTGTTTTAACAAATAACGAGTAAACTTTTGCATTTATAAATCAGTTGATTGATTAAAAATATATGAGAAATTACATTTTAGTAATAGAAGCTGGTTAGTAATGTTATTGTATCTATTTTTATGCGAACAATACAATTTTAATCTCAATTCTTATTTTAATAATTCAATAAAATACATGTAATCCTATCTAAGTTTTGTAAATAGGTAAAATATTGGTAAAAACAGAACCGTGATAAGATGGGATCAATGTGATGCAGATTTAATATGATTCAATCTATATAACTATTGCCTTTGCACTTATACCCTTTAAAAAAATCCGTATCTTTTAGGCAGATATTTTGAACTAGCAAACACTTTATTCAAAAGTGTAAATTAGAAATATTGCTTCTGTCCGAAGAGTTAAATCCACGTCTGCGCCACAAATTCCGTACAATGCTCTCCAAGTGTTGACTAATCATAAACAAACTGCACTCGTATTGTCGTCTGTAGCTAAATGGTGTAAACGGTGAGTCGAAGTGTGTCAAGTATGACGCCGTTTACTTACATTGCAACATTGTTATATACGCTATAGTTGAAAACATCGGTAAAGCTGATAATTTCAAAAGAGGATTGAGGGATTTACAGGACAATGTTTCATCAAACGTTAATTTGAGCGTTTCTTTTTTTATTACGGTGAATAGCGACATTGCAGCCACTAGCCAGAGTAACTACTGGATATATAGAGACTTAACATCATATATAGACAGATAACGTCTTACGTCTCTACGTATCTACGTTTGCTACTGTTCATGAGCGGTCGCATCGCTTACCATCAGGCGAACGGCATGCTCGTCTCGCCATTCAATGCAATAAAAAAAAAAAAAAAAAAAAAAACACCCAACAGTCACATAAATAGTACTCGCCTCACACTAAGACCGAGTCTTGTGTCGTGGGTATCAGGGACTACGAGAGACTTTTCATCCAGATCCGAAAGAATCTATGCGACGCACAAATATTTCTCTCGGTGCGGGATTCGAACCCGCGGCCGTTCGTTTTACAGGCGGCGTCATACCGATAGTGATAGTGGTGATCTATTGATAGTACAAAACTTTAATTTACACCAAAAAGCTAATTCATTTAATAATCCAGCTATGGACATAGATAATTTCGCAGCGTATCGTTATCTTCGCTACTTGATAATATGAGTATGCTGTTTACCCTCTTCCTGGGTTTATACTCATAAGAAATGATCGCGTCAATATGAGAGGTGGAGGCGTTGCCATTTATCTTCGCAGCAATTTTCGATACCAAGTTGTAGCGACCTCACCCTCTCATAACCCCGTTTCGGCAGAGTTTCTCTTCCTTGAGGTTTGGGTCAGGGGAGTGAAAACCTTAATTGGTGTCATTTATTGTCCTCCTTCTACTGATTACTTCTCCAGTCTGGAATCAGTTCTGGAATCTTTAGGGTCTGAATATGAACACATAATCATCATGGGAGATTTTAACACTGATCTCCTTGCTCAACACTCCTCACGTTCCCGTAAACTCCTCGATATCCTTCAGTCCGTCAACCTGGTAGTCTTGCCTCTGCAAGCCACTCACCACAACATCGTGGGGGATGACACCTGGCTTGACCTTATCCTCACCTCCGATCCGTCCCTTGTGTCCTGTCATGGCCAATATCCGGCTCCTGGATTTTCTCGCCATGACCTCCTTTTCCTATCCTACGCCCTCAAACCAATCCGACCTCCCACCAAGGTTTTGCGCAGGCGTTGTTTTGGTCGTCTGGATTTGGGCAAGTTACGCAAGGATGCTGAGAATTTGAGCTGGGACAGTCTGACCTCCGCGTCTACAGTGGACGAAAAAGTCCACATTTTTACCAACACTATTCTTGCACTGTATGATACTCACGCGCCCGTCAGGCTGATCAGGCTCAAACGTCACCCAGCCCCTTGGATGAATGAAGGGGTTCGGATGGCGATGAGGCGTAGGGATCGCGCCTTTCGGAAGTTTAAGAGGGAGCGCACGGAAATTAACTGGAGTTCATTTAAGTCTGCAAGAAATCGGTGTAACCAGATGATACGTAATGCTAAACGCCGACATATTCTTGATAATATTTCCTCGTCTACCCCTGCCAATATCTGGAAGTTTCTAGGAACTGTAGGTATTGGCAAGGGCAAAAATGCTGAGTTTCCTAGTACGATTAGTTTGGACGACATTAATCATTACTTTTGTAAAGTCACTTCTCTCGATCGTCAAACCAACCGTCGTACAATGGATTTCCTTGATAGTCTTCCCCGTTATAATATAGATCCTTTTTACTTTTCTCCAGTAGCTCAGGACGAGATTAAAAAGATTATCCTTTCCTTAAAATCAAACGCCGTTGGCTGTGACAATCTCAGCCGTCGCATGATTATCCCAATACTCGACTTGCTTCTCCCAATTATTTCCCACATTGTTAATGTTTCCCTCGACACTCGCATATTTCCGTCTTTATGGCGGAAAGCTTATGTTATTCCTCTTCCTAAAATTCCTAATCCAACCATTGTAAACCATTTCCGTCCTATCTCTATCCTTCCCTTCCTATCCAAGGTGCTTGAAGCTTGTGCTCACAAGCAACTGTCCAGGTTTGTACTCGGTAATAACCTTTTAAATCCTCTACAGTCTGGATTCAGACCTGGACACAGCACTATTTCCGCGCTCCTTAAAGTGACTGGCGATATTAGGGCTGGTATGGAGAACTCCAAGGTTACAGTGCTGGCTTTGGTGGACTTCTCAAATGCCTTCAACACCGTCAGTCACGACATCCTTCTATCCATCCTTTCCCACTTTATGATCTCGCCTGAGGCGATGGAATGGTTCTCTTCCTATCTTCAAGGGCGTCAGCAGTCGGTCCGCCTTAATGACTTATCGTCTAATTGGTGTGGCCTTGATTCTGGCGTTCCTCAAGGCGGTATACTTTCTCCTTTGTTGTTTTCTATCTTTATTAATCTAATAACCCAAGATCTTCGATGTGCGTATCATCTGTATGCCGATGACTTGCAGATATACTCTCAGGCGGGTGTTGACGGTGTGACTACAGCAATTGACCAAGTGAACAGGGACTTGGCTCACATCAAGCACTGGTCAGATTGTTTTGGTCTAACCGTAAATCCAACAAAATGTCAGGCCATTCTTGTTGGGAGTCCAAGGATGATCTCCAGATTAGACACTGCACTTATTCCGCCTGTTATTTACGATGGGACAGTCATCGCTTGGTGCCCTGTAGTCAAGGATCTAGGCTTATATATTGACTCCTCTTTGAACTGGCGAGCTCAGGTTGCTTCAGTTTGCCAAAAGGTGACAGGTACCCTACGTGCACTCTATCGTCTAAAGAATTTCCTTCCTATCAAAACCAAGACAATGCTTGTGCAAGCCTTAATATTCCCTTTAATCGACTATGGTGATGTGTGCTATTTTGACCTGAATGCAGAACACCTCAACAAATTCGACCGGCTTCTCAATAACTGCATTCGATTCATTTTTCATCTTCGTAAATACGATCATGTTTCTTCTTTCCGCTCCCAACTAAAATGGTTACCCATTCGTCAGCGTCGTTCCCTGCATGCACTTACTACACTTTTCGCAATTCTTACATCTCCTACTTCACCTTCTTACTTAACTTCTGAATTTCAATACCTATGCAGTAACCATAACAGGAATCTACGCTCTAGCAACAATCTTCTTCTTCATTGTCCTACCCATAGATCTGATTTTACTCATTCTTCCTTCTCTATCCAATCTATACTCCTCTGGAATGCACTCCCCCTGGAAATCAGGTCGTCTGGTACACGATTGGCATTTAAGGTGAAGGTTCGCCAACACTTTCTCAAGAAACTGGCAGAGTCACTTTAATTTATATCTTTACGTGCTACATATATGTATATATGTGTATATATATGTATGTATTGTATGTATATATATATATATATATATATGTTTATTATACATATATTTATAATACAAATTTATTATATATAATTTCTCGTGTAAGTATATGTATGTTTATTATTTTTCGTATATTTAATTAGAAACATCACTTAATTTATCATATTCAAATTTGTTAATTTATGCGCCTACTTTGTTTTCTCTCTGCACCATCCAAAGGTAGACTGGCAGAGAATGCCTCAGGCATTAAGTCCGCCTTTATACATTTTGTATATAAAGCATAAATAAATAAATAAATAAATAAAATAATATGAGTAAAGAAACCTTATTTTCTTTCGTTGATAGTTTTTTTTTATTTTATTGCAGTGAATGGCGAGACGAACGTGCCGTTCGCCTGATCGTAAGCGATGCGACCGCTCATGAACAGTAGCAAAGCCCAACAACACCTTAAATTACAAAGCAATATTTGACACTCCACTGCGCTCGCCATCCTGGGACATAAGATGTTAAGTCTCAATATGTTCAGTAGTTACTCTGACTACAATGTCCTTCAATCCGAAACACAACAGTGCATTTAAACTGTTGTTTGACGGCAGAAATAGACATTGCGGTGGTACCCACCCAGGCAGCCTCTCACATATGAGAAACCTACCACCAGTAGCCACCACCAAATGGATTTTATAATATTATCCTTAGCAATGGCCGACAAATTAAGGTAAACTCAAAAAGAAAGCATCGCCTACGAGACCTTTGAGATTTAAAAATAAGATAGAATTTCGCAGGAGGACATCTGACAAATGATAAAAATACAACAACAATAATCTGTTATCGGTTACTTCAATTAGAGTTCACAACACATAAGTTTCTTGATACATATACAGAAATTACGTTGGCAGTTTTACCTTACAACGAAATAAATCACCTTTTTCAGCAATGTTTAGAATAACGAAGCTAAGAATAAGTAAAGGATGATCAGCTACCAATTTTTTTGTATGTCAATAATTTTTTTTTAGTTTACTTGAAGTATAAATGAGATACAAATTTTGTTTCATATTTCTAGTACGGATAGAATTTTATGTACATAAACAATGAAAATATGGTTTTAGTTTACTTACTTAGTTTACAATTTTTGTTTGTAGTATGGAAAATAGGTATACCTACATTTAACAAATTTATTATCTTCTACGCCGTGGCGGTAAATCTAACTAAGGAATCTAATTAATGAAAGGAATCACCGATAATAACACCTTCATCGTCATTATCACTTTGGTTAACTTATACTTAAATACGACTTTATGCGTACATAGAACGGTATGTTTCACTCTTCCTCTTTTCAGTATCGGACTTCCGGTGACTGAAATGTAAGGGTCTTACCCACAAATCACAAGAATGGGCACTAAAATATGCCATGCAACTTTCTGCTACCCAAAGGGTTGCGAAACAACGTATTTCAAAAGGTTTATAATCGTGTTTTACTACCAAACATTAAAGAGAAACTGTCTGTAACTGTAGGACCGCTTTTAACATACCTGTAGATTCAATAAGGTAATTTTGTCAGAAAACGATATAAAACATGTATAACGACATCATTATCCCTGTCATTTATTATAATCGCCGTTGGTAAAACTTGCGCACGAATTTTAAGGCTGTTGCAGCGTGCCGAATGGAGGCTGTGGCGGGAGTGTGCGCTTTGCCGGCCGGCGCACCGGGGACTCGCGTGCGCACGCCGCATAGTGCTGCCGCGTCGCTCCTCATAGGCGCACGCGCATCTGATACCGTGCTGCGGTATAAAAGGGTCTGCGCCCTTCCTACACGCCACTCACTCTCTTGTCGTCTGAAGGGTCTACTAGTGGAAATAAAATTACAATAACACAAAATGTCGGAAGACGGTGTGTTCCGCCACAGCCATGACGATTCAGAGGGAGTCGTTCTTGCCAAAATTATATCTATGGTGGTGCTGTTCGTGGCCTCCATGATTTGCGGTCTCGCACCACTGTTCCTGGCTAAGAAACTCAACTGGATCTCTGCGGAGGAAGCTGGAAACCTGAAGAATAGCAATGTTGTTGTGATGGCGCTTCTGTCTTTCGGTGGTGGTGTGCTGTTGTCCACCACTTTCCTGCACTTGATCCCGGAGGTCCAGGAGAATGTGGAATACCTGCAAAGTGAGTACCAATATTATTTGTTTGTTTAGTATTCTATTTGTAGCACATGCTATTATTAAGTCCAAACTATGACCTGTTGCATTAGTAAATTAGATTGCAAACAAGTTTGTAAATTTTTATGGCTTTGAGTTGTAACTGAGTTTCTTATTTTGCCAAATAAATTGACTCGAATTTTAAGTGTTCAGACAAGTTTGTATGTCTACAACAAAAGTGTGCAACAATTACATGAGCAAGCGTAGTATCCGTAACCAGTTCACCTTCATGGCCATTTAGCCAAGTATCAGTACTCTGGAGATCGACCCGCTGATATGGATGAGGTTTCATAGTTGATTGTATTATACTTACAAACAATGAGCACGTTGGTTTCCTCGTTAAACAAGTTCAAGTTAATTAGATACCAATAAGGACAGTGAACATAATTCGTAGTATTAGAGACGTCTTTCATATATTGCACGGAATATAACTTATATAAGAATAACAGAATATAAAATTAACGAAATAAAAGAGATGATATAAAAATGTTAAAAAAATAATCCTCCATATTTATAGGTCCATAATAATGTTAATTTTATGAGTGCATTCATAATATCAATCATGATTGCTTCATAGAGGAATTTACCATTGAATGAAATTATGTATTCAACTTTGAGCTAATCTAAATTATACAGTTTTTATAATACAACGGTATCGAAGCCTATTTACCTAACATGATAATTCATAATTCCGAATGTGATTATATGCGATCTAAATTTCGCGTCGGTATCCGTTATGATAACTAAAGTTTCGTATTTTATCGCGCTTTTTTTTTTTTTTTTTTTTTTTTATTGCAATGAATGGCGAGACGAGCAAGCCGTTCGCCTGATGGTAAGCGATACGACCGCTCATAAACAGTAGCAACATTCCACTGCGCTCGCCATCCTGAGACATAAGATGTTAAGTCTCAATATGTCCAGTAGTTACTCTGGCTACAATGTCCTTCAATCCGAAACACAACAGTGCATTTAAGCAGTGTTGTTTGACGGGAGAAATAGACATTGCGGTGGTACCTACCCAGATGGCCTCTCACATATGAGAGACCTACCACCAATTAAAAGCGCTTGTCGTTACACAAGATGTTCACTTTATCAGTGATCGTTAATCTTATCGTTTAACGTCGATAGCTACCTCTTCATGTTAGATTTATTATATTGGTCGTTAATTTAATGTATAGAAAACCTAGATGTATAGTCTATCTATACGATTCACGGTTTTTCAGTCTGTATCTGTATCAACCCATATTTGTCCCACTGCAACGTACATGCCTTCTCTATAATCGAGAGTACGATTGATAGGTTTTATCAATGCATCTGTGTTTTCTGTATGTGATAGTTATAGCAGTGCTATCTAAATACAGTCTGCCTCAAAGAGCTGGTTGAGTCTCGGCGGTCTACTCTATACCGTGATGCTCAAGACATACTCAAGCTAAATCTGACATTTAACCCGCTTGCTTAGGTGGTGGGTATGAGGGGTTTCCCACTATCGTGTATGGTGGTATGGTACCTGCCTAGCGTATCGTAGAAGAAGTTGCTGATTGTTGGAAATTTAGAGGAAAAAAGACTACAAGAACGAACTCCCAAACGATGGGTGGATCAATTGCTAATGCGCTGAAATTCTCAAGCTGCACTTTATCAGGCAAACCGAATCCGGTGGAGAGACTTAATTGAGATAATTGAGAGTCATGTATCCTTAATGACCGACTGCTGAGGGAGATAGTATGCTGGACACTAGCCAATTGTATAATATCCTACCATCACCAATTATTTCGTTCATCAATAGTGTTGCATAAACCACGGTTTCTATTCCAATAAGTTTTAACTTAGCAAAATATGCTAAGTATAAGAAAATTAACACAGGAAATTTAATACGAGCTCGCGTTTCTGAATCGATATTGATAATTACTGCGTGAATTGTAATTTAGCAGCAATATTAGGTGTCGTTGTGTCTATTGGTACGAAATATCACCTTTCAAGGCTCAAGTGTCATATTAAATTCCATATTGATAGATTGAATAAATTGTGAATTAATCAAAAATATGCGAAGAGGATATATCCAAATGTTTTGGATTGAATGGAATGGATTTTCATGGGCGGCAATGATCACAGACCAATTTGCTTGTTTGCCGGTCACACGCAAAGAAAAAAAAAGTAAAGTCAATGGTACATAATTTCAAATTTCAATTACAAATATATTGCATTCGAAAATCAAATAATTCCCGCCAATTAATGCGAATCGTAGAATGTAATGCTGTCGTGACTTTCTGCATACGTCAAACTACGCTGTACATACGGTGTGTATGTTATGGGCTAAGTGATTAATCGGGCATTATTCATAATGCCCGGGCAATATGAATAATGCCCAATAAGAGCGGGCAATGTGATTATAACCAATCAATTTATCACATTGCCCGAATGAATAATGCCCAGTTCCTATTGGGCAGAGTGATGTAAAGCGAATCGAAATCAAAACAATGAGTCGAAGTAGCATCGTGCGGCTATTGCAAGGTCACGCACCTCCCCTGGTACCACTCCCATGAAAAGGTAACGCACCATACCTGAGAAATATCAATTATAGTAACCTAACCTAAAAACACTTGTTGTCAATACAAATTTGCTTCTGCAACGTCTCCGGCGCTATGGGAAGTTTAGCTCCTTCGCCCTTGCGTAACAAGATAGGCACCCATGCTCACCTTCGCAGCTTCGGCTTGCTGCTGCAGCCTCAGCCGTTACGGCTCGCACGGGTCCTATCCTTCGTTACAGCGGGCGGGGGCTGTTCTCCCTCCGCGCCTCCGGCTTTTTATATACACTAGGGTCGGTAGCCAAAAGACTACGTGAAGTCGGGGAGTCCCGAGTCGGTTTTGGGGCACAGTCGTCTTAACTGATCCATAAAGTGGGTATACTAATTTCCTTCTGAAGATAATGTTTCGGACGTTAAAAAACAACTAAACATAAGCAGATCAATTCAACCTTTCTAATTTATGGGTCTATCGCAAATGCGAAAAGCGGCACCGCACCACGTAAAATTTTACCCATTAATCACATTGCCCGATCATCATGTAGCCATATTCATAATGCCCGGGCAATGTGATAAATAGGTGAGTTTAGATTGTAATTAATCACTTGGCCCGATATGGCTGGGCATTATTCATAGTGCCCGGGCATTATGAATACTGCCCGCATTAATCACTTGGCCCATAACATGTACACCGGACGTTAGCTAAACAATTAACTTATTACCAATTCAATGAAGGGAAACAACCAGAGCAACGCACGCACAGTGCATCGCAAACACTGAAGTATTCCCCTACCGATTACATATTCAAAATCAATTCTTTTTGGCCTATTGTACTGTAAGACGGCATTTTAATACAACACTCTTGAAATTGGAATTTTATTTAAATTAGTTAGATGCTAGTTCTATGAATTGCTATTGCCATACATTTTCCTTCTTTCACTCCTATGGGTTATTGGATAAAGATAGAAAGTGAGCGACTAGATTATAAATAGTTTGTACTACGATTATCAAATGACGCATGTGCAAGAGAATTTAAGCAATGAAGTTCTGCCACCGTTTCAGATTTTGATTACCTTCAAACAAACTCTACTCAACAAAACGATGTAGGCAATTAGATTTAAAAACCTTGTGGGCATAGTTTGTTGTAAACAAACTATTAGTTTAGATAGGTACGTTTAAATTTACAAAAAATATAATTCAACCGGTCACGATTCGTGACCGCAGCGTAAATTGAAGACAAAGTGCGTGGTAGCCGTTAAATATGTATAAACAGAGAAATAAAGGAATCGTGTCTAGCCATATGACTTTCAGCTTTCGTGTGTTACGTGCACCGTACATAATTCTTAAGTTTAGCTTCTCTACTTTCAAATAATACAAAGGAGGAAGATACATAATACAACTTACATAGCATTAAACAAATTGCGATAGTCATGCCATTCAAATGTTGGTGGAGATAGTACGACGTCATAAAAACACATACGGCCTTATCGATAAATAGTTTTAAAACCTATTTTAGTTATTGAATGTTTATGTCCTTTGCTTTAGCTGAATTCAAAAATCGTTTAAAAGGGACATAACGATTGATAGCTCTATGAATAAAGCCGTATCAGGTTATCGCGTCAGCAATTTAGACGCAACAACATTAAAAATTCATCGGTATAGTACCGAGATATTTTTAACTAGATAAATAAATTAATATTTATTCCAATCCATCGAAAGGTTGTGTGAAAGAGATCATCGATAGCTTCGCAATTAATTATTAAACCTCCCAATAGTTCTTTTCGTAATTAGCTTTTAAATCTCTCACCTGTTTTTGTTGTGTTTAGCACTTCTTTTTTTTTATACAAACATGTATTAATTTCTGGATGATGAAACCTTTACAATTTAATAAAAGAGCAGGCTACTTTACGCTTTTATTACTTTTGTTTACGCACGAACTACGTGACATAAGTCCTGTCATTAATATACATTACAACAATTACCTTAATACCTTATTAAAACAAAGATAATTAAATATACTGTCTAATATTGCGATAAAATTACAAAGGTAAAAACAAAATATATTGATACGATACTTCTTAGATAAACAATATTTTTCGAAGATTATCAATCATGTATAATAGCTAACATCACGCAGCAATCTTTCTAATGTCGTTAATAATATGTTTGCATTTGAAACTACTTGTTTTATTATTTCGTCACAACTGAATTAAGATAAGTATTACGCCTTTCAGCAAAGCTTTTAATTAAATCTTTTAACGCAGATTTCCCATATACAACTTTTTATAGTGTTGTTTAATTTCATACTTCCACACTCATTTTGAAAGAATGTTGATTGATATTTTTATTCCGCACGATCAAAAAAACAAAAATTGCAATGGCAAAGAAACTTGTTTATTCAGTGTAATTACCACTTTCCTTGTAAAATAAATACACATGGATTTTTATCAAGGAATAACGAAACGTGTACGGACAAGATAACTTTACAACGATGACATTAACATATTTACGTACTTACGTATGTAATATGTATTATGTATGTATCTAGATTCTAAAATTCTATATCTGCGCAAATAATAAAAGCACTTTCATAAAAAAATTTAAGGTTCAACAAGTACGTATTATTTATTATCTCCAGTAAAGTGGCTAACATAAAAACTATAAATTAAATAAAAAGAATCACTAAATAATCGTAGCTCTTAGTGTTTTTCTATATATCATAGGACAATAAACAATGAATACCTGGACAATGAATCAATTTTGGGAATAATTTAGATAATAACCTATATTTTTTAAGCGAGAATATAACTTCGTAAATATATATTTTTTAAACCTAATCATATTGTTGTCATATAGTCGCAGTAAAAAACATTGGGCAATAAATAGGTTATCCATGTTATTTACACGTACAAGATAAAAATCTATGATAAAAATATCCCATATTACGAAATGCGGTTAGGTATATTTATTGAGGAAAAAGACCTGAAGAATGCATTGTGCAAACCTGTTGCTAGATTGCAAAATAATGTCGGGAAAGACCACGGTGCAAGTTGATTAGGGCTTGGAAAATTCTAGTTTGTTAAATCCGGTTCATTATATTTTGCTGTTTTTTTATCAATCAGAAGAGCGTCTAAATACACAATGATTTAAAACATGCAATATATTATTTATTTTTATTGATGACTTAACACATGCTATAGAAAGGAAATAGTTGACACTAAGTGCAAGGAACTTGTTAATATCGAGATCGACGAACTTAATTGCTTTCCAAATGCGAGAGTTTTAATGCCAGTTATTAGTTAAGGCTGACATAGTGCTTAGAGTTACAATTAGTAGTATAAAAATGTGATTCAATATCTAGAAATGCAATGTTTATCATTTATCTAAAAATAAAATGAAGAATAATATAAAATGAAGATGTATATGAATCTAGTATCTCTGAGACGATTTTTTTTAGATTTATCTGTATAACTTGATAATACCTGAAAATTAAATTTTGTGAATCCAGGACCAACCTTTTCATATGCAAGAAAATGTACATAAGAATCATGAAAAATCCGCCATTAATATCTACGTACTTAATGCTTAAAAGAATATTTTCGCCTGTAAGTAAAAGTGCATATTGTGTTTGTCAGCTATATGATAGGCCATCGAAATATCAAGACCTCGCTTGGAGCCTTCAACATTATGTGCAGCACGTTTCTCTTATTGGGACATTTAACGGAACAACACTTTCATGTTGGACGTCATAAAACAAATCGTAAACAGACTATAAAATTGTATAGAAATTCCCGGTATTATCAGTTAATGTTAGCTTATTGCGATTTCTTGAAAACGGGCTGTGCTTTCGATTTTACATAAAGTTTCAAATTCAATTAAACCTAGGTTCAAATAATTAATATTAACGGATTACAAAAATGTGGATTATACACATCATATTATGGTACACTACGTTTCGTATAAACAATCGATGGTATTTAATTATTTGGATTCTATAAATTTAACCAAGCGATACTGATGTTCATTACACAAATATTTATTTAGTGAGAATTTCAATACCTATTCAGCACCCAACTTCCGTTTTAAGAAGGAAAGAATAATACACAGGTGTTATTTCCCTATCGGATTAATTCTTAGTATTTCAGCCAACAAAAATAACGCTCAAAGATGAATAAATATTAACCGAAAATTGGATTAGCAAATACAACCACATTATGGACTTGCATAAAACATTACTCAAAGTTGGAATTTTGCGTCAATTAATACCAATAAGTAGTAAAGTTTACATGTAGGTTCATTCTACGCATCACCGCTTCTAGGAAGGTCACAACATACCGGTGTGACAATATACCTACTTTCTTATTTGCTACATTGTGTTCTATCGTGGGAGATAATCCGTCATTGTCAATGGCTACTGTGATGGAAATCTAACATTTCTTCTGCGACATTCAGCGGTTTATAAAGGTAAAGGCCATGTGCTAAGCTCTAGATCGTGGGAATGAACGACGACAATATTTTGTTCCTCTACCTATCCCATGATCTTTAGGGTTAGCGCAATAGGTGATATTTGTAAATATAGTATTTTTTATGATTTCTAATAAAGTTCAAAAGAGAAAATTACCTAGGCAAATCGTTTGTTTATGTGTTCACGTATACTTCTTTGCAAACAAATTTATGACAGCCTCTGTGACGTAGTTGGTTTGACACCGACTGTGAAACCAGAGGCAACGGGTTCGATCCTATCCGGGTTTGGGTGTTTGTAAAGCCGGAAAGTATACAAGATACCCAAGATAGTACACAAGATTTATCTGATCTTAATGTGGGGTCAGGACCATGTATATTGGGTCTATTTATTTAAGTATGTAAATATTTAACATATAGTTGCTGTTAATTATTATTGGCCCACTTGGGAGCGTAAACTAAAACTTCACAGATCACATTTCCACACCTGTATAATATTTTCATTGTGTACCTATGTGCGAACATAACGTTTTAAAAACACTAAAATTGGTATTTTCTTAATGTGCAAATGAGTTAGAGTATTTGAACACGTGCTAATGTGTTGATTTTTCTTGAAATCAATTTTAACACGTATGGTTCTAATTGATTTATTAGCAAATTCTTTCTGATAATCGACTTTGTAATTGGGGATAAGGGTTTCTTTTCATTTATTAGTTTAATTTTGACGGATCATCGCAAACGAGTTATGTGGGTTAATTTATTTGTGTTTAATTAAATATTTGTTTATACGTATAAACTCGTATTTGAACCAAATTCTTTTGTATAATGCCAAATGTATTTAACCCCTATCCATGAAATTATTTTTAGTCGAATATAATTTGAAGTTCTTGATACATACTTCTTTATGCACAGTCAATTTATTTAACATAATATATGTACTTTGTTTTGTTTCAGTATATTTATAGCTTTAAAGCAAGTTTTATCAGTTAAATATTTTAGGATATAATCGCATATTTAAATCATGATAGCTATGTATACTGAATAAATAACACCGAATATAAAAATTCTCGCCAGATTATATTTTTTGAGGAAAATTTAACCATTTTTTTAACCAAAGAGCATTTGCCCTATTAAAATAACAATATCAGTAATGTACGATTTTATTTAATAGCCAAAATGGTACTGTTTTCTGTAGCTCGTGTCATATAATGATTTAAAAGTTTTACGTAGCATAAAAACTGTAAGAAGTTTGGCTTTGGCGCAACACTTAGATAAAACGTAAAGCTGGCTGACGCTGGATTAAACGCTCCACATATGTATATTTTTAAATGCACGGAATATATTTTGTACAATGGAAATCATTGACGATAGATTACTAAGAGTTTTCTGATATATGTGTAATACGTATGGTGTATAGGTGTAACCAGTCATGTTGGTAGGTATAGGTAATAGGCCAGTCCTGTACCTAAGTCTCGGCAACTCACGGAGTGCTTACTTAATTACGTGAATCATTCTATTGCGTCATTTTTGTTTACACATAAAAAATAACTTCTGTAAAGGATTTCATGTTGTAGTGTCAATAACCCCAATTTCAATTAGCGCAACCGCCGCAATTAGATTTGAAAAGAAATTCATTTAACACAATACATTAAAATGCTACAATTGCGCTTTTGAATTTGCAATATATATTCCTTTTATGAACTCATAATTTTAAGTATCTACATTAACATTAAGTCCACGTAAAACGTAATTCATTCGTTTGTGAATGAATTAAACACTATTAGGATCTTTAACCTCGTAATTTGCGATTACATCTCGACAGAGATGCTATTACAAAAACAATTACTGACCCAAAGGTCCATTAGGTAAGTCCCTTTCGAGGCAAGATGTAACTTTCTCTCGCACATTGCAATGACTAAGAGCTTCAGGACGTTTCGTCTACCCATTGTGATTCACCTACAGATGGGACTGTACATTTTGGATTATCCAAATAAAATAAAAGTTTTCAATTTATATTTTTTAAATTTTAAACCGTATAAGACAAACCAAAGAGATTCTATTAGATACTTGTAAATGTGGTCGAGTTGTAATAAAACATAACATTCAATGGTTTGAAAAAATCTCTAATTTATATTTATATCATGTCAGGTTATGTCCACCTAACAAAATATCTTTGGTAACAATTGGAGCCATATCAATAACATAGAAAATATATCATACAGATTACTCGCCTTTCATAATATTATAAGCAACTACCTAGTACCTATTTTATGATAATCGGTACTTCAGAGAAACTATTAGTGGCCGGGTGAAACCTCTGAGCCAAGGCTGCCAACGTGACGACACGCGTTAATTATATCCAGATAGAAATTGAGACAAAATTATGTTTCGTGTTGTGTTGTCACGCAGCTGTAGGCCATTAGACAATTGTTACAACTTAATTGATTTAATTATTTTATAGCTGAATTTCTAGAAAATGTTTCCCAATTAGCAAAAGGATAGAAAAAGTATCTATTGGTAAGAGTCGAAAAGTATTTGCAGTCGTATGAATAAAAAGATTAGGTAAGCTTCTTTATCTGAAAGAAAACAACAGAAACTTATTTAAGTCTTCTGATTCATTAAAACAATTCTCGCGGTGATAGGTAACATTCGCTTCTTCATTATTTATTTAATTAAGTCCACGTGTGATCTTTTATAAAATTATTCGTTACATTTTATGTTACTTACACATTGTTCCGTGTTTTACAAAAATATTTACACCCTATTGTTTTTATTTTAAATAGCCATTATAACGTTACTTTATTGGCATCGTAGTCACATTATTCATACATAACATAACTTTCATTTCCTACATTTTGTGTGGAGTAGACAATAGAAAAATATTGTTTTATTTACGATCGCTCTGCAGTCATAAACATTGACTTTCTTGGCTAACGCGTGTTAATCGTCAAATGTATCAATATTTATACGGCTATTGTGAAATTTACAACTTATTCATAAAGTTAAAAGTGCAATATTTTTAATTTACTGTAAAAAAGTTAAATTTGCTAGATCGTAGTTACTGATGCTTAAACTATAGTTACATACCTATGTGTTGTAGCATCAAAAGATCATTAATTTCAAAACGGATCTAGAATCATGTTACCAAGAAATTCTGACGGCATCGGTATTCGCTACAAGGAAAAATAACGATACTAAAGAAACTTCAATTACTATTTATTTTCAAATATGTGTGTTTCTGGCGTGCTTATTTTCCTAAGGAATATTCTGATAATGATTTTCGTAATAATAATCAGTAGTTGCAGAAGCCATTATAAATTTTCATCACGTTACCTTTTAGAATGACAAGCCACTTCCTTAGGAAGTTACACGGACCGTTACAATCCAACACATATTTGATAGAATCTGTACGAAAATGTTCGGTATTTGTTAGGAAGCAGCATGAATATAAATATGAATATGAACATTAGCGTCATAAGCACAAAAACAAGTATGTGTCTTTAGCAAAAGACTTAAAATGCATACATAACGTGACCATACGTCCCGCTTTAGGCGGGACAAACCCGCTTTCAGGAAGTCTGTCCCGGTGTCCCCAGCAAGGCTGACATAGTCCCGCTCTTGTAAACAGAACAAACACAGATCATTTAAAATGTATTTCCCGCATCGAACTGCTTTTCCGAACTACTGCTGAAAACCATGCGGTTGTTCCAGCACTTTCGTAAAAACAGTGTTGATCTAAGAAACATTTCTATAAGTATTGAGTAGATACGTTATATTGTGTCTGCCTGGAAGTAACGCACCTATCGAAAGGGTTTTTCTCACATAAACAAAATGTGGACAAGTGATAAAATACAGGTGAGTGTCGTTTTATTTAAATTAAAGCTATTTTGATTACGAAAATAAATATAAATCAATCATACTAAGTTTCACAAAACACAATTATCTAAAAACTAGACCTGATTATTAGAAACAATTTTTTCAGCCGACAAATAAGACTATAATTATTATTTTATGTTATTTTATCATCTATGATAAAAACTTGTAAAACACTAAAACTTTATTATTATCATTATTTTAATACCACAGATGTCCCGCTCTGGCACAAAAAATATATGGTCACGCAATGCATACAGTACAGTGTAAATCCACTGTTGTGTTCCGATTTGAAGGATACTGTAGCCGAAGTAACTATTGGACTTATTGAGACTCACGTGAGACTTAACATCTTATGTCAGGATGGCGAGCGCAGTGGAATGCAAACCATTACTTTGTAATTCACGGTGTTTTTTGGTTTTGCTACTGTCCATGAGCGGTCGTCTCGTTTACCATCAGGCGAATGCCTGCTCGTCTCGCCATTCATTAATATAAAAAAAACATAAAGCACATTTGATCTCTGTTTAGTACTACTAAATATATAATAACAATATTCTGTACTAGTTTTACATGAAAAATGTCTAAAATTTTCATAAAAACAACACATAAGTCATGTCTCTTACAAAATCATGTTACAACAAAAGAGTGCAATCTTTTCAATATTAAGTCAGTTGGAAAATATGAATTATTTTCCAAAGTTTTATGCAAATCATATTGTTAAATATTTATTATTTTCGCTATGTGTTACACACTATGTATACAATTTTATAATATAATATATTATATGTAGTATATAATATTTTAACGTCTTTTATTTATGGGGTCGGGGCCACTTCGCCGCTAAGCGGAACTCTTTGGTGTAAATAATTTAAATAAAGGAAAAAACTGTGTCGAAGTGTCAAATAATGAAAAAACAAGGGTGAACTATGGTTGTTGCGGAAAGATAGATTTGTGCGGTGTATTTGCGGTAAATAAAGGCGGAGCGGCGGAATTATATTATACAGTCCAGCGGCAGGGGTAAGCTTAGGATAATTTATTAATTATTATTTAGTTCATTTTCAAACACACGTAGGCTTCAAACTACGACAGGATCGCGGAAAGTTAAACACATTTTTTTGGTCCATTTCGAGCGCGGATATTTTTTATATCAGAGGGGGGTCCTGTCGTGGTTGTGAGTTTGGTCTACAACATACAAAAGCGGGCGGTTTTTCTTAAACATAGTCAATACTTTGGCGGATAAAAGTATTGGCTAATGTGCTAATATTGTACAATAGACGCTCAGCGGATAGGCGTTCATTGTGCAATCCATACACTATACAGAGTAACACAACAACATTATATTTCGGTAGGGCTACACATATATATTCTTAATATCCCCTTATTTATTTATATGACACATTACACATAGCGAATTTGTTTATGCGGTATTATTTTCGGGAATTTATTGCGGGTGTTTTGCGTTCATATTGCTTCAATTTTATTTCTTGAGAGTTTTCAACAGTGTAATTTTATTGTTTAATTAATACCTACTAGAAATGGCTCCTAAAACTCAGTTAAGACTATTGAAAGTGAAATATGATATAGCTTTATTATCTTTAGACAAATTGTATGACCTTGCGCATTCAGGTCTCAATTCTGAGGTAGAAAGAAACGAGTTTGCGGTTAGATATGGGGACTTGGAAAATATATATGCGCAATTTACTGCTTCTCATGTAGAACTCCAGGCGAGTTTGGATGAGGACGATGGGTTAGAGGAATTGTTACAAAGATTTGTGACATATAATCAAAAATATTATGACATAAAGCGTAAGCACCTTGAGTTGTCTGCAACGGGTGAAAGTCGGTTGCCTGCTTGCGGGAGACTATCCTCGGATAAGGTATTGGGCAAACGGGCTCTTTTGCCGAGGGTTCAGTTACCAGTGTTTTCGGGAAAAATAGAGGAATTTGCATCGTTTATGGATTTATTTGAGTCTCTTGTTGTTAGCGACCCTACATTATCAAACACTGAAAAACTATATTATTTAGTTGGGTCACTCTCTGGGGAGCCGAAGCTGCTTACTCAGCATTTATCTATTACTGATGCCAATTATTCGATAGCGGTGGATCTATTGAAAACGCGTTATGCTAATAAAAGATTATTAGCAGATAAATTACTACATAATTTGCTTAGAGTAGCCCGTGTAAACAAAAATTTAACTTCATTAAAATCCTTTCTTAATAACTTATTTGAAAATACAATGGCTTTAGAAAAAATGAAGTTCCCTGTAGCGGCATGGTCTTATTTATTATTTTATATTAATTACCAAAAATTGGATAGTGACCTAAAAAAGCAGTTTGAGGCTAAGTTGGGTGATAAAGAGTTGCCAGACTTTAGCGACCTTATTTCTTTTTTGGAGAATGAAGTTAGGATTTTAGAATCTAGCGGAGAAGGTCACACTGGGAGAAGTGCCATGCAAAATTCAAGAGTACACCACGCAGCTACTGTGAGCGGTCAAGTAGCATGTAAATTCTGTAAACGGGGGAATCATTATTTGTCAAAATGTGAGAGATTTTTAGCATTAAATCCACGCCAGCGGAAAGAGCGGGTCGTAGAGTTACAGCGTTGTTTTAGGTGTCTAGGCGAGCATCATATAAATAAATGTCCAACGGATTGGTCATGTTATAAATGCAAGTCTACGAAACATCATTTCTTAATTCATTTTGATTTATTGCCGGCTACACCTGAAAAGATTTCGCGAGGGCTATCTGCGGGCGGCGGACCTCGTATTCACCATTCGGGTTCGAGTCAGTCTGGTGCAGCGGAAGCACCAGTGACTAAGATAGTAGAAGAAAGCAGTGCGGTTTTAGCATCTTGTAATAATGCTAATGATTCAGTTATTTGTCAGCGGACAGTGCTACTAGCGACGGCGGTAGTACGCGTAATGGATCGTTGTGGGGAATATCATGAAGTTCGCGCGCTGTTAGACGGGGGTAGTCAAAGCACGTTTATAACTGATAATTGTGCTAATAGATTAGGACTTAAACGGTTTAAGTCCAATACTGTTTCGGTTACAGGCCTAGGGGGGAAACCAATTACCCAATGTAGGGGAATGGTAAACTTAGTTATGTGTCCTAAATTTTCAACACGGCCTCGGCTGGTTTCTACAGCAATTATTTTGAATAGTATTACGCATTGTTTGCCGATCCAGTCATTATCACCTCAAATAGCAGAATGGTATAGAGGGATTTGTTTAGCGGATGATCAATTTTATGTAAGTCGACCTATTGATATACTTATCGGTGCGGATCTTATGGGAGAAATATTAATTGGCGGCTGCGAGAAGGTTAATGATTATTTACCAAGTGCTATGAATACAATATTTGGATATGTATTAATGGGTCCGGTTACCCATGAATCGCCACGGAATGAGAATTGTTCATTGCGCACTCTTTTTGCAGCTCATGCCACTATAGAGCAAATCGTGGAACGGTTCTGGGATGTCGAAAATATACCGGAAGTGCCTTTGGTAAATCCGAAGGATGAGGCGTGTGAAAGGGGGTTTCTGAAATCTGTTCAGCGGGATAATCGGACTGGTAGATATACAGTACGTTTGCCTTTTTTGAATAATAAATCCGAGTTGGGCGATTCGGTTATAATAGCCAAAAAGCGGTTTGTTGCTATGGAAAAGAGATTAGTATCAAATGCAGCTCTGCGAGAAAAATATATTGAATTCATGCGGGATTATGAAAGACTGGGGCATATGTCTCTCTGTGATCAGAATCCAGACGACTATGCTGACGGAAGGGGATATTTAATACCTCATCATGGTATTTTTAAGAGCGGTTCCGAAAAAATTCGTGTGGTCTTTGACGCTAGCTGCGAGACAACTTCGGGTTTGTCATTGAATGATACTTTACATGCGGGACCAAAGTTGCAACAGGACATAATGAAAATTATTTGTCGATTTCGGATGTTTGAATTTGTGTTTACCACTGACATTAGAATGATGTTTAGGCAAATTGTAATCCATGAAGATGACCGAAAATATCAGCTTATATTTTGGAGAGAGTCACCGACACAACCTTTACTTTTATATACGTTAAATACGGTGACTTATGGTATGAAATCCAGTCCTTATTTGGCAATTAGAACCTTGCGCCAGTTGGCAGATAGTGAAGAGGAAAAATACCCGACGGCGGCTAACTTATTAAGATATTCTGTTTTTATGGATGATATATTGGGTGGGGCAGATACGGTAGCCGAAGCAAGGCAGTTGAAGAAAGATCTGACAGATTTACTCCTTTCCGGCGGTTTCGAGTTGAGCAAATGGGTGTCGAATACTGAGAGTCTTTTGGAAGGTATAGCAACTGAAGACTTAGAGAAGCCACGCACTTTTGACAAAGCCGATGGACCTGGATTTTATAAAATTTTGGGAATAGAGTGGGATCCCAGGCGGGATTGTTTTTCATATCATTGCAAATTGACAGATAATGATAAATGTACTAAGCGTTTAATTCTATCGACATTAGCAAGAACATTTGACCCCTTGGGTTGGATTGCGCCTGTCATATTCCAAGGAAAACTTCTAATGCAACGGCTTTGGAGATTGAATTTGTCATGGGACGAAACTCTACCAACTGATGTGGTGTCAGAATGGACCAATATTGTCTCAGACTTGTCCATGATTGAGAATATTTACATAAATCGATTTGTGTTATGCGGAATTAGAAGTTGTTCTTTGCACGGTTTTTCAGATGCGTCTGAAAGCGGATACAGTGCAGCAATATATTTGAGGGCCGTGGATGGAAATGGTAGGGTAAAAATATCGTTGTTAATGGGTAAATCGCGAGTTGCTCCTTCAAAGATAAAGATAACAGTTCCAAAATTAGAATTGCTAGGCGCGTGTCTTTTGACGCGACTTATAAAATACGCAGTAGAATCTATTAAAGATCTGGTTAAAATAAATGAAATGTATTGTTGGACGGATAGTAGCATTGTTTTATCGTGGTTGCAAACACCTCCTTACATTTTGCAAACCTTTGAGGGAAACCGGGTTTCTCAAATTATGAATTGCGGTTTAAATCTCAAATGGAGACATGTATCGTCTGAAATGAACCCTGCGGATATTGCTAGTCGCGGATGTCGGGCGTCAGATTTGATCAGGTGCACTTTGTGGTGGGAACCTCATTGGCTAAAGGATGAGGAATCCATGTGGCCCGAGGATAGGTTTAAGCGAGTTAATAATTTACTTGGAATTCGGAAAACGTTAGTCAATGTTAATATGGGAACTTTGACACCAGATCCCATTTTTAATCGGTATAGTTCATTAATTATGCTACAGTCGGTTGTAGCGTACTGTTTAAGATTTATTAATAACGTTAGGCAAAAATCTAATAAAAAAATAGGAGTTTTGCAGGCTCAAGAACGCAAGTCTGCGATGGATCGCCTCGTTGCGTTGGTGCAAAATCAGGAATTTGCCATAGACATAGATTTATTAAAACAAAATAAACCGTGCTCTGGAAGATTGCGTCGTTTGATGCCTTTTTTAGATAATTCGGGTTTGCTTAGAGTCGGTGGTCGTCTTGACCATTCAACACTTCCGTTTCAGGTGAAACATCCGGTTATTTTGCCAAAAGGACATCCTCTTACTATATTAATTATTGATCATGCACATCGGGTGCATTGTCATATCGGAGCAACAGCCCTTCAGGCTATTTTGCAAAAAGATTATTGGATCCTTTCTGCTCGGCAGGCGATTCGGAGCCGAATATTCAAATGTATGTCATGCTTTAGGACTAAGCCTCGAACCGTAGAGCCTTTGATGGCACCGTTGCCTCATGATAGAGTAAACGCTATTGGTGTATTTCACACGGTGCAAACAGATTTTGCGGGTCCTTTTCCTATAAAATCCTCACGCCTTAGAAATGCTAAGATTTTGAAGGCTTACCTATGCGTGTTCGTCTGTTCGGCGACTAAGGCAGTACATTTAGAAGTAGTAAGTGACTTAACGACAGAAGCGTTTTTAGCGGCATTGACGCGGTTTACTGCTAGGCGTGGGCTTCCGAGTGTGATTCGATCTGATAACGGCACGAATTATATTGGAACCAATAAACACCTTAACGAAGTTTCTAAATATTTGCGGAATGGTGAAGTTAAGGACAACTTGACAAACGTTGCGGCCAAGAGCGGTATCACTTGGCTATTCAACGTTCCAGGGGCACCTCATTTTGGGGGTTTATTTGAAGCGGCGGTAAAATCGGCTAAATCATTGCTAACGCGTATTATCGGTAGTCAGGTACTAACTTATGAGGAACTGGTAACAGTGTTCACCAGGGTTGAAGCGGTACTCAACTCTCGGCCATTGTGTCCGTGTTCAAATGATCCTCAGGACCTCGAAGTGCTTACGCCGGCTCATTTTTTGATTGGGCGGTCTTTGCTTTCTGTGCCTGAATATAGTCTTGGAGATGTGCCTGACACACATTTAAGCCGATTTAGTTTAGTCCAAGCAATAGGTCAAAGATTCTGGAGACTATGGAGTGACCGGTACCTGCATTGCCTTCAGAATCGAAATAAATGGACCACACTTACGGATCCACCCAAGATAGGGGAGCTAGTTTTAATTAAAGAAGAGAATCTTTCTGCTCTCAAATGGAAGCTTGGGAGGGTAATTGAACTCCTTCCAGGGAAGGATGGGATCGTTAGATCAGTGCGACTGAAAACTCTTGGCGGAAATTTACTAAGGCCGGTAGTAAAAGTTGCAAGATTACCATTGGATTAAAACGTTTTTTTTTTTTTTATTTTTTTATTTTTCGGGGAAAACCTTTTAGTTAAATATTTATCTTGTAATTATTTTTGGATAAAGGCATTACAGCCTTTCTCGGGCGGGGGGATGTTAAATATTTATTATTTTCGCTATGTGTTACACACTATGTATACAATTTTATAATATAATATATTATATGTAGTATATAATATTTTAACGTCTTTTATTTATGGGGTCGGGGCCACTTCGCCGCTAAGCGGAACTCTTTGGTGTAAATAATTTAAATAAAGGAAAAAACTGTGTCGAAGTGTCAAATAATGAAAAAACAAGGGTGAACTATGGTTGTTGCGGAAAGATAGATTTGTACGGTGTATTTGCGGTAAATAAAGGCGGAGCGGCGGAATTATATTATACAGTCCAGCGGCAGGGGTAAGCTTAGGATAATTTATTAATTATTATTTAGTTCATTTTCAAACACACGTAGGCTTCAAACTACGACAGGATCGCGGAAAGTTAAACACATATATTTATAGACAAAGAAATTTACAGAAATACATCAAATGGAGTATATTCAAAAACACAATATGTATTCGCCGTAGTGTCGATGTTTGAAAATATTCATAATTTAGTAAAAATATGCGTGAAAGTGATTATCCGATAAAATAAAATAAATGCAAATACAGCAAATATTGCTATTCCTAGTCAACATTAAGTCTGTGTGTTTGTTTTATTAAGTCTGTATATCTTGTTCCTAAATGTTACGTCACATTTGGTACATTTCCGTGTCAACATTTATGTAACACTAGTCGAACAATTAAAACAAGAGGTCTAGTACATTGTGCAATAATACGTAGATCGAATATTAATCAAACAACGCGGAATCCCGGAACATAATGGTCAGCTCTTTGTTTGATGTGCCCAAAAACATGTCAATAATGCCTTACAGATTTAAAGACGCATAAACGCATCCATAAATAATTAATTACGAATAATTTGTACTATGTACGCGTACAAACACGCCGGTATGTGTGTAACAGCGTAAGATTACTATGTACGCATCTTTTGCATATAAAATGATGTAGTAGTTAATAATTATTAGACTATTTGTTCGCAGTCTAACTGGTTATAACTGTACAATGAAGAATTATGAAGCCTACTAGGGCCCTGTAGCTATTTACTTTTTATAGCTTTATTTAACATAGAAATCTCGGAGACAAAAAAATAAACGGAAGTTGTTAACTCTCTAACAAAACTCGTGGCTAACGATATGTACAATATTGCCATAAATTTAATTGTGTATGTATTCTGAGGGAAGAAAAGTAAGAGTTGAAAGACTTTGTGAAAACAGCAAAAAAAAAACATCATCAACATCATAATTTATTTTCATTCCTATTTTATTTCTTTTTAATAATGTACATATGTATTCGCTTAGGTCATTCCAAGAACTCGTATAGGTATACATTGTAATGTAAAGTGGGCAATAAAAATATTTAAACAAACGCAAAGTTATGGTTTGCACTAGAACTGTGTAATGTCATGTTTAAATTGAAGGAGCATAAATAAGTTTTAAAACGGAATCGTAACCAATTGATGCAAAACATCAATGCGACCTTTAAAAAGTCATTTGTAGAAATACGATTAGTCACAGTTTAAAAATGTATAAATGCAACAATGCAACCATGAAAAATGTCACACATTTTTGTACTACATAACCTTTTTATTATACAAATATTTTCATAGATACGTGATACGTTCGAATAACATTGTATGCGTATTTTTTATTTGCATTACTCGTTATGTTGGTTTATTATTACAGGTGTTAAAGATGTTTAATGGATAATTCATTTTATGCACGGATAATTTGTAATAATTCTACTGCAGTATATTTAAAACAAAAACTGAGTAACACTGTAAAAGCTTTTGTTAAATAAAATTTGAAAAGTTAAGAAAATATATTTGCTGACAATACATTTGCACAGCGAATTTATTCTTTTATTATTTGACTTAAGACGCAATTAGCAGAACTATTGTTTAATGAAGAATAAATTATTAAAAACCCATCCGAACTAAATAATAGGCAAATAGTATCAAAAACGTGCGTGCGTGGTGGCCTGTTGGTAAACGGACTAGACGCGGCTGCCAACATGTTCACGGTGGTCGCGGGTTCGAATCCCAGGGCACACCTCTGACTTTTCGGAGTCATGTGTGTATTGATAGTCAATCACCACGCACTAAAACGGTGAAGGAAAACATCGTGAGGAAACCTGCATACCATAGCGATTTATAAGAATTTCTATGGTATGTAAGTCCGCTAACCCGCACTAGGCCAGCGTGGTGGACTATATGGCCTAACCACTCTCAATCGTACTTTCGATTGTAGAGTAGGCCCGTGCCCTGCAGTGAGACGTATATGGGTTGATACAGATACAGATACAGTATCAAAAACTATATTGGTATATTTTTTATTCAGATTTAATGACCCGTATGGTTAATTCAAAAACTTGTTACCTTATGCAATGTGATATAATAATACATAATAGATTCATTCATACTGTTTCGTATTCAATTCCACTGAGATCGATATAAGTTATGTCATATTATGCAATGTGAATGTCCCACTTCCGTTACCTCGGTTGCCTCTCACGATGCGATGACCTACAAACTGTATACACTTATTTTGGGTACAGCGTGCCACTGCACGCTAAAACATTGACATTTCCTAGTAATTTAGCAGAAGTCAAGGCCAATTAATCAACGAAAAAATAATCAAAAACGTGTCGCCCAGTACTGAGATATGAGCTAACAAAAATAAAAAAGAAACATTCGGTCGAATTAAGAAACTCCTCTGCTTTTAAAAAAACGACGATGCCCAATAATATAAGGACAAAAAATATTTTCAAATGTTTTTTTATAAGCTGTATGCAGACAGTTCACGTATTCCTTGAAGTACCTTTTTATAACACAATAAACTCCTCAAATAATTTTCTACGAAATGTCTTATAGGTGTGTGTTTATTTATACCGTCGACGTCGGTGTTAAATGTAATAAAGGAAAGACTGTTAGGTAATGTATTGATGCACTGTCTAGGTAAATAATCATGGACGTGTTCCACATGCCAAGCGGCGAGAACAATCTGGCGTGTCTTACGTAATCACAGTAGTCGCTTTATTGCGGTCCACAGAGATTTGAGACCACAAAAAGCTATAAATATGCTACTGCTTTCAAACAAGGAAAGTTTTCCTCTTCGTTTTAGTATTATCATGTTGTTATTTATTAGGACTATATTAATAACACGGCAGAATGTAACTACATTTGATTTTAAGATTTGACGTGCACAAATATGAACAAGCAAATATAATTCTAAGTATTATAAAAGTCAGATTAATGTGTCGACCAGAGCCGACTCAGCCGGCTTTAGGATAGGGCGCGGTTGGGGATGGCCCCGAGAACAAAGGTCGAAAGGGCACTAAAACCGGGATACCCAGTAGGTTGTAACGTATTATGTATTATCTATGATTATAGGGTGGTGTGGAAGGCTCGGCCCAGGCGTAGTTAATGCTAAAACCGCGTCGACTTTCGAGTTTCGTTCTCGGCAATCCCAAAAGATTTGCTTACTGAATACTGTATGTACCTAGACTTGTGTCTAGCAAGCAACAATCCTCAAAAGAGACAATGGGAAGACACGATTTCAATGTTTAATTAGGTATGTTTCTCTGCGTACTAATTCGCATGGGGCGGTCCTTTTTCGATAGGTACATGAATATTTAATGTTAACTTATCAAGAATGATAATGTGATCATATTAGATCAAGTTAAGAAGAACATCTGTTGGCCATTAATTTTATATGCCTATAGATTAGAACATATAATATATTTGCCAATATCTAAACGATTTCTGTCGGTTCAATTGAATTTAATGTACAATAGAAATCCATCCATCCATCCATCAGCCAAAGGAAGTCCACTGCTGAACATAGGCCTCCCCCAAACAACAACAATAGAAATACTCTATCCATATTTTTTCTGAAATTTTTTATTATGTCTTTTATGTTTGGCGCACAAAATTGAACGTTTAAAGATAGTAATAATCATAAAATCATCCGATACCCGCTCAAGTTCCACTGCAGGGCACGGGCCGCCTTGACAGTCGATATTTTGATTGAGAAGTATTAGAGAATTTTCCACATTTACGAATAGTATCTAAGTCTTTTATTTTTTAACTGCAACATTTGCAATACTTAAATGATTTACTATGCGTTGTATTGGCTATTTGCTTATTTTAAAGTCACGTTTTTCGTATCCTGTATCTGCTTGTCGCATGTCGTGAACCAGCTCCGGCAGCGTTGCGTGTATAAGTTCAATATCCGTTGTGGACGGCATGACACCGATCGTTTTTTTTTTTGTCATTTCCAAGGCCATTCAACGCATTAATGTTCAATTGAAGGTCATCCGTAGAGAACTCAGTAAATTCTGATAAATTTTACATTTTCCTGTGTTTGATAGAGATTGTAGAGTCATATTTTTAAATATTCATCATTTTGTCATTTTGTAAAATCGATATAAAATCGCAGAAAATAGAAGCAATACTAGTAAGAGCAGAACTATATTTTGCCCATCGTATCTATTAGACAAACACCCAAGTAATCTTTCAATCAACGATTGTCTTCAAAATATTATAACTATGACGAATAAAAATAGGACAATGACGCAAGCGCTTTATTATAAGCATTCTGTGACATAATTGTCCTTTACCAAGCATAAAAAGTAAAAGCCTTACAGCCACTCATAGACACGCAAAAGGGGAAATAAAAAACTGAGTTAATTTTCAATAAATCATTCCGACAGACATTGTATCTACGACATGCCAAGAATTTCCAGTTAAACCATGTATTTGGCAAAAAAAAAGTGTTTTCGTGAAGTGTGTGTCTCACCGAAGCGTGTCGATATAGCAACAGTATGAAACATTAATCGAGTAAAAGTTAGTAGGAAGGACAGAAACCGATTTACGTAAAAGAAACATTTGGTGGCAAATCGTTTGAGGTAAACAAATTAGATGTACATAAAGAAAACAAGCATCGTGTAATAGTTATATAAAACAAAGCATGAATGAGAACGTTACACAATATAATGAATTAAATTAACCTATTTTTATGAGGTGATTGACTTCTGAACAAACGACGAGCCTATGAAGCGAGACCGGCATGCATTAGATATTATCTTACTTGTTGACTCAGTTATTAGATACCTAAACAAACTTAACAATACGTAAACGCAAGCTTTAAGTATTTCTGCGAAGCATAATACGTAAGGTAATATTAGGTATAGTCCTTTTCTATAGCTCTTGTGGGGACAATAAGCCGAGCAATACCTGGAGTGAATTATCATTTCACTTGTTTTAAGAGAAACGATTCACTTGCCATCGACCAAGATTGGTCGAATTGAAATTTTATCGAAGTTTCAGATGCAATGGTTGAACTTTTGGCCACCATAGGAAGAATAGTTTTTATATTTGAATTCTTCTTTTAGTAAGATAACTGTACTGGTTTACCAAAAAAATCCTTTTTTATGGCAAAGCATGGCGAGACGAGGCTGCCATTCGCCCGATGACAAGTAAGCTCATGGACAGTAGCAAAACCAAATATCACCTTTAATTACGAAACAATGCTTGGCATTTCGCTGCGCTCGCCATCCTGAGACATAAAATATATGTCCAGTAGTCTCTAGTACTCTTACTACAATGTAAAATTCATATAAATATACATTTATTATAAAGCTAAGTAGGTAGTATTGACTATTATTTATACGGAATTTATTGATTTAGCTGGATAAATTGATTTATATGCGCGCTCAAAAATGATACAGTGTATTCGTACATGCCAAATAGTTGTCCATTGCGAGTTAAATGTTTCCCAGTCACGAACCGCCCGCCCATGGCAACAGACAAAGGGTCAATGGAATAAACTTATTTATTACGTCTTAATTTATGGGCAGGTGTGAATACTCATTATGCTATTTTAGTAAGGAATTAACATTTTATACCACATCTCTTACATCATAAATTATCACTTCAAGGAATTTTGAACCTTGACACAACAGGTTCGCTTTTTTTGTTGTAGTTTGAAATCATTAACCATATTATTTAAAAATAGTTAATTGTATATTGTTTTAAAATTTATCTACGTAAATTAATTCCGCAATAAAAATAAATACTTTTATTAAGGGCCTATGGAAATAGTTAACAAAAAGGTTTTGCTAATAAAAAGACACTAAACGTTTACAAATATGTTTTTATTACCATACAAAACGATTTAAATGTTTTAGCAGATATATAAAGGACAAAAGTAAAAATTAAAACAAGAAAATATTACAAAGCATTCACGTTTTGAGCATAATATGTCTTTTGAAAATAAGACTTAATTTTCACTGATGAGAACGACGAGATGAGCAGGTCACACACCTGATAAACAAACAAAAGCAAAACCGTTCAGAGCTCACGAGACATTAGGTGTTATGCCCTATATCACGTTCAAGTAATTCGAAATATAATATAATCGAAGTTGGAACCGAATAGCGCACAATGTTTTCAAAGTTGCTGGATCAATGGAAAGTGGGGCCAGTTGGAACTGCGCAGACCAACCACCGAGGTCGACTACTTTTGTTTCTTTCTTTTTGCCTTAAGGCCAAGCAGCATACCCACGAAAACACGCTCTTAGTTTATTTACAAGTTGTAAAATTTTACAAATATTAGATTTATATTTATTTGAAAGTTAAATCATATAAATATTAAAACTCAGCTATATTTATATTTCGTATTACAAATTTCTGGTTTCCTTTTTTTCCTACCGCTTGTAATCTACAAATTTTAGGATCCTGTATTTTAGGATGTCTTTAAATTACTTAACCTTCGATGCCGACGCTAATAAAATATTGGCTTAAAATTGCAAAACATTCAGAGTGGTAACATTGACCTCTTGATTAAAAATTATGTACGTCCATATAAATCATAACGATTATTTCGAATCATTGTAACAGCGCCCATATTGTAGATAATGAGTACTTATAAATTCCGTGACGTATTCGTAATAATTGCATCAAATTTTGTCATGCTATGATAATGAGGTATCATAAAAAGTTGTCCTTAGAATCCGTTATTATCATTAATGTAACGAGATATTGTTGTTTATGTATATTTACAAAGATAAAATTTGAAGCTAACGATTGGCGACACTTAACAAACGACATGACCAACAATATTTATTTAACTCGCTATTACACTCGGATTCAATCCGGTGTATAAAAACAAACTATCTACATACTTAGTCTCAGGTCAGGAATAAAAAGAGCCTGTCACCCAACCCATAAAATGTGTTGATGCAAATCATTTTTATGAAGGAAATGATGATTATAAAGACAATCTTTCCCGTTTACCATATTATATAAGACTATCATAATATACCTACATATCTAGTATTCTTACTAACATATTAAAGACTGATCACTGAACAAATTCCAACATTGAACCAAGGAAAGTAACAGACAGACTTTCATAGTTATTAATATGGATTATGCGTTGTGCAACTGAACCTTAAGTTAGTATGCAACTTTATTCTACGAGTGGTTCCACCCTTGGTCTTTTTTCTTTTGTCTTGAGATGTACCTATTGGAACTCGTTTTATAACTCCAGTAAAATTCCTGGTGGTTTTGTTTATCATCGGAATTTCTTTACAAAAAGTTTAATGTATCGATCGAATTATACAATATTATAAATAATAAATAAATAAATAACACCCAACAGTCACATACATAGTCCTGACCCCACACTATATATACTAGGTTTCTTACGCAATTTAATCCCCTCCCCAAAAATGACTTAATCGGTTCTTATAATTGAAATAAATATAGTGCGAATTATCTTGAATCTGCAGACTTTGTTAATACAGTGCATCTGTCAAAATATATTCGTATTTTATTATGTAAAGTGTATTGAAACCTGTTACCAACAAATACTCGAATGTCAAGGATACACTTCTACGATCACGAACACAATAACTACAAAACAGAATGAAAACATGATAGTGTCTACTGATTTTTAAACGAAAATGATATCATTGTTTACACTTAACTTTATAAATATTCATTTATTGTAAAGATTTTTCTTTGGCATTAGTACTTTGATATCCATCCCATTAATGACATGCGCGTAGCTATCCAATAAAGGTTTTCTGGTATCTCGTTCAGCCTGGTTCAGACAGCCCGATGGCGTAGTTACGACACCGGTACGATTTCGGGTTGGGCAAAAATATTGAATATTCTATTCAGCCCGTAGTCAAGAATGTGTGCCCTTTATGGCGATAGGGCCTATCACATCGTGGGACGGAACACATGGGTAAACGTAGGTGTTTTGGTAGCACCTCTCCCTAGCTCTTCTGGCAAAAGGATTTGATGTTTATGTGTATTATTAGGTTTGTAGGGAGTAATCTGTGGGTTTGTAATAGCGTGATGATATGTGAGAGATAACTAACTCGCGACGGTAAATACAACACATTGCTTACAATTTCCAACAAAAGCTTTACGATCACTTTGTCTTGCCAGATTAAAGGCTTTGTGTTCGAATACAAAACTAAACTGTTTAAAATTCATTCTGGATCTAAAAAGGTTTCAACTATTTTTATTTGCGTTTGGCCTGATGTTACAAAAATGGACAGCGATTTAAGCGCTCCGATTTGTTGAGGGCTATTGTTTTGCCAGAGTTTCGTTTATTGCGAAGTACAATGCGCTACAATTTCATAACTGGGTGAAATTAATATTGTTCAACAGGAAAACTTGGACAGGGCAGTGGCAATAATTGAAAAACGTTAAACTAGATAGGAATCGATATATAAAATGGACATTTATATTGCTATCTGTATTTATTAATAACAGAAAATGTATTACTGTAGCAATCATGCTTTAATATGTAAATTTAACCTGTTCTAAGAATTGCTGTTACATCCAGCATACACGTTAACATAAACTATTCGAATCAATTGCCAATGTAAGCAAAATCAAATGAATTCGATAAAATAATAATAACATGAAACGAATGTCAAGTTGATATTTAAGTGCAGGTTTACGAGGTTCTTGATATTTGTTTAAAATTGTTGATTAATAAGCAGTAAATAATATGGCATTGCTATAGTTCTGCCTAAATGTATCTAGTACGTATAAACAAAGGTAGGTACTTATAACTAATTTGTAATCCGTGCAGGACGCAACCTTCGTGCCACCTATTTTTTATCGAGTCGCTTTTGTACTTTTAATAACAATGCTATTCGTCACTGTGAAATTTAATACACACATATATTATGCTTATAACACAGAAATAATATTAAAATCAGATACATCGGAAGTTGGACTATACTTCTTCTATATTTCTTATAAGTTATATACCGGGTATCTCAAGACTGCTACCGAAAACGAAGCCGGGTGGTAGTTTTAGTGGCTACAAACACAATGCAATTAAAAATTTCGCTTAGAAACGCGACAATTATTTTTTATGATTTTTTAAATATCGTCATTTTTGGGTGGTAAATCCATAGATTTTGCTAAAATAATAATTTAAACTCTCTTATATCTTAGAGTATTTATAAATTAAAGGGTATACACTATTATTTTAGGAAAAAATGTATTTACCACCAAAATATGGCAATAGGAAAAAAATTACAAAAAAAAAAATTGTCGCTTTTTTTTGCAACTTTTTCTGTTGCATTGTGCCTGAAGTCGCTTAAACTACCACCCGGCTTCGTTTTCGGTAGCAGTCTTGATATACCCTGTATATGTATACATGACTATCAATGGTAATAAATAAAATGAAGTAATTCCGATCACTGATTGAAAATAAGTGAAATCGGTCTTATATTTAAAGTGACAATCAGTATCAATAAAAACAGTTTTAGTCAATTCAACCAATATATCAACGTCAATTGTCGGTCTTGGAGACAATTTAGCCAAATTACAATGAATTACTATTTCGAAGATATATCTTAATTCTTAATATAGCAGCCATAAATATAATTTTCAATTCAACCATTCGAAGGCAAACGTTTGCAAGTTCGTAAAACAATAATAATTAAAGGGTAATTGTTATAGCTCCACATTCCTAACGAATTACTGTAACCGATCTATAAAATCATGGGCAATCAATCATGTTTACATAACAAAACAAAGTACAGTTATCGAAATATAGTTACATAGAAAAATCAGAGCTGAATAGAATAGCTGAATACTTTAACCTGAGTCTTAGATTAAATACACACTCAACAGTCATCTACTATGTACATATTTGATTTTTGGTTCACAGTTTATAAAACGAAAATCCCAAGATACCGCAACCCAATAGAATGGACGGAAGCTTCAGTTCAAAATACCACTTACGAAATTTACTTTTTGTTTTCCCAGGGATCGGGGCTCTTAATGAATTCGACTTCATGTTGACGCCTCTGCTGACATGTTCCGGTTTCTTCATTATGTACCTGATTGAGGAGCTGGTTCACCTGTACATCCACCACAGAGAGAAGAAGAACAACTCTCACTTAGTAAGGAACCTGAGCATCCGTAGAAGCAGGGGAGGCTGCGGCGAAGGTCACAGTAATGGAGACAAGAGCGCCACTAACTCGACTGCTGATCTCGTTGACAGTGAAGCCTCAAAACAGAAGGTATATTTTGATAAGCATTTTTTTTTATTGCAATTAATAGCGCGACGAGCATGCCGTTCGCCTGATGGTAAGCGATACGACCGCTCATAAACAGTAGCAAAACCAAACAACACCTTGAATTACGAAGCAATGCTTGGCATTCCACTACGCTCGCCATCCTAAGACATAAGATGTGAAGTCTCAATATGTCCAGTAGTTACTCTGGCTACAATGCTCTTCAATCCGAAACACAACAGTGCATTTACTCTGCTGTTTGACGGGAGAAATAAACATTGCGATGGTACCCACCCAGATGGCTTCTCACGCATGAGAGACCTACCACCAGTATAATGCAAGATCTCTAGAAAGTTACAGTGCCCTATTCTCTAAAATTAAGTTGTAGATAAAGATCGCTTCATGGATCAACACAGAAATCTGTCCAGTTTTCTATTTTAGAGAATTCTTGTACCCAGTTAAAAGATACTGCTTAGTGTCTAGTATTCAAGCACTTTTATCACGTACGTACGATGATATTATACAAAAACAAGAGACAGATTCAATGAAAACAATAAGTAAAATATATCTTTGTGTTTAGTAAAATTCTTGTACTTGTTATAAATATTTCGACGTCAAATCGTCTGCTTACTGGTAAAACAAGATAAATGCAGTTATATGGAATTTTTTATTCTCTATCTACTGGTAAAACCCAATAAAAGCAAAGTCCAATATCTTCTGAGATAATAAGTTTGTAAAAGTGATAACTTCTTACATTTTGGAAAAAATATACAAGTAAAACATAATAAATATTCTTATAGCTTAAATGCATTTCAATTTTAACAGGTAAAAAACAATAAATACGGTTAAAGTTTTTTACTTTGTGATGTGACAAGGTCTTAAACGCATTTATTATTATAAATCTTACAATTTAAACACCATCACTGTATTAAAGTTATTTATTCCATTGTATTTATTGATTTTTGTTTATTAAGGATCGATGTTTGATTGCCATAATTAAGTGATAAGAAATACAAAACTGCTGCCCGAGAGCCGAGTTGATCCGACACTACAGCGAAGACATCTCGGACATCAGTCGGTATGAGATTCGGATGGCCTTTGATCGACTTAAAAATAACAAAGCGCCGGGCGAGGACGGAATTACAGCAGAGCTTCCGAAAGTGGGTGGAACGCTGATACTGCAAGGCCTTCGGAGGCCCTTTGATTCCGTCCTGCTTGAGGGCACAACGTCAAATCATGGAGCAGAGATGAGGTGGTACTGTACTTTAAAAAGGGTGATAACAGCTTCTTGAAGAATTAATTGCAGGCCCATCTCACTCCTGAGCCATGTCTATAAGGTGTATTCAAGGGTCATCACAATTCGTTTGGAATACAGATTTGATAACTTCCAGCCTCCCGAACAAGCTGGTTTCTGAAAAGGCTACAGTACCATAGACCAAATTCATTCGCTCCGGCAAGTTACATAAAAATTCGAGGAGTATAATTTGCCACTTTGCTTAGCGTTTGTGGACTATGAGAAAGCCTTCGATTTGATAGAGATGTGGGATGTGCTGCAGTCTCTTCAACGGTGCCATATTGATTATAGGTATATCAAGTGTTGAAGTGTTTGTACAAAAACGCCACAATGTCAGTCCGAGTACAAAATCAGAGTACGAATGCTATTCCCTACTACAGAGGGTCATGGGACATGGAGATATAATATCTCCGAAAATGTTCACTGCTGCGCTATTCGGCATTCGGATTCGGCATCAACATCAATGGCGAGTATATCAGTCACCTTCGATTTGTCGACGACATCGTAGTCTTGGCGAAATCGCTGGAATCCTGCGTCATATGCTCAAGGACCTCAATGGAGTTGCTCAACAGGTGGGTCTTAAAATGAACATGGACAAGACGAAGATTATGTCGTGTCCACCTGGATGGCGGTTGGAAACTCGACGCTCGGAGTTGTGGACGAATACGTCTATTTGGGACAAGTTGTCTGGTTGTAAGTTGTAATCGCAGTGGGCCGGACACATGGCGCATAAACCCGATGGCCGTTGGGACCGAAAGGTTCCATAGTGGAGGCCACGTACAGGCAAGCGAAATGTCGGACGCCCGCCTACAAGATCGACGGACGACCTGGCTAAAGTTGCAGGAAGTAGCTGGATGCAAGCCGCTTCCAACAGGTCGATGTGGAGACCCTTGGGGGAGGCCTATATTCCGCAATAGAATTCCTGTAGCTGAGATGATGATGATGATGAAGAAGAAATACAAATGACTGATTATTAAAAATCGTTTCTTTTATTATCTTTTAATAGATTACCTATGTAAAGTTAATTTATTTTTATTTAATTAATCACCTTTGTATGATGTAATACTTAATAAGTGACACGCTTACACTAAAAGTATACAAGTAAAACAGGTTAAATGTATCAAAAATATCATTATTTCAGCGAATTTGGTCAAAAAAAATCTTTCCACTTAAAGAATTGGTGTAAAGTAGAATAAGTCTTCACACAAAAGTAAAATAAGCTTTTGAAATCATTTAATTTAGAAGATATAACACCTTTGATAAGTTCTGGTAAAACATGTTAAATGCAGCCCTCCTTTGACCTAAATTTAATTTTATTCAATTTTTATTAATACCGAATATTAAATAACAGTAAATCTCAAAAGAGGGGTAGTTAGCCCTACTTTTTGCTTTAACAGTTTTTTAATTAATGAATTTGAAATAGATCAAGTTACAACTCAAACTTTAAAAACTCATTTACTCGAATTGGCACTGACTGCATTTATTACTTTTTACCAGTAAGCAGACGAAATATTTAATAGCACGTAGTATTCTGTTTTCAATTCTTACAATGTATGAAAAAAATGGTCTTTTTCTTCACAATAAATATGAATACCAATCAATTCAATATTTCATTTACAGGACATGGATACTAACTTGAGGCACGGTCACTCCCACCACCACAGCCACATGCCCGTCAACAGCGATGAGGATACTATCACCGCAGCTCTACGTGGTCTTCTCATCGTGCTGGCTCTTTCCATCCACGAACTCTTCGAAGGTTTAGCCGTCGGCCTGGAATCCAGCACATCCCATGTCTGGTACGTTCAAAGACTTAGAAGAACACGCATTTTTATTGATAAGTTACAAGTCCATTTTACGGGTGTAAAAATGTTCGAATGAATGCCTCGGTGGGGCAGTTGTACTACGGTAGGATTATAACGTTAAGGTCTTGGATTCAAATCCCGGGTCGGTCAAAGTGATATTGGGTTTGTCTATTCATTATCAGAGTCAGGAATTTGCCGACATGGACATAAGCTCGCCCCCTATCATATCGTGGGACGGAACACATAAGGCAAAACGTGGCTGTCCTGGTAACACCTTTTTTATTGCAATGAATGGCGAGACGAGCTTGCCTTTCACCTGATGGTAAGCGATACGGCCGCTCATGAACAGTAACAAAACCAAACACCTTGAATTACAAAGCAATGCTTGGCATTCCACTGCGCTCGCCACCCTGAGACATAAGATGTTAAGTCTCAATATGTCCAGTAGTTATTCTGGCTACAATATCCTTCAAACCGAAATAATTTAATTTACTGTCCTGATATCTTGTTGCAGGTACATGTTGGGAGCTATTTCTGCCCACAAACTGGTGATTGCTTTCTGCGTTGGCGTTGAACTGATTGCCACCCGCACCAAGACTTGGCTGATGATTGTTTACATTTTCACCTTCTCCGTCATTACTTCCCTGGGTATCGGCATCGGTCTCCTTCTCGTCGGAGGTCAGGGTGCTACTGCCGCTGGTATCACATCCGTGGTGCTGCAGGGTCTTGCGTCAGGAACCCTGGTGTATGTCATCTTCTTCGAAATCTGGAAGGGAGATAGGAGCGGCATGTTGCAATACACTGCCGCTCTTGTTGGATTCTTCCTCATGTTCGGACTTAAGCTGTTGAGTAAGTATCTCAAACAAAATTATATTAAACTAGCTGTACCCGCGACTTCGTCCGCGTGGAATTTAACAAAAAAGTTAATTCGCTTTTTTAGATTTTTTTTAAATAAAAGATTTTTTTTTTAAATTAACGTAGCCTAAGTTACTCCTTATTATATCACTGTGTTATATCAGCTACATGACAATAAAAGTCCCGTCAAAATCGGTCCGGCCTTTTCAGAGATTAGCCGGAACATTGACAGACAGACAAAAAAAATCTAAGGTCATTTTCGTTATAGGTATCGTGTATATAACGATATGTAGTTGGTCATTTTTTTTTTATTTTCACTTTACAAACAGACACTTCAATTTTATTTATATGTTTAGATAAGTACATTGTTAGATGTCGATAGTGTACAGAACAATTATAATTTAATATTGTTTTTCGAATCTCGCAAATCGCTCTATAACTAAAGTAGCAGAAACTGTGTTTATTTAATTTGGGTTTCTTATAATTTATAGTATTTATTTATTGTTTATACATATTCTAATATATTTCCTTTCTTTTCCAGCTCCCCATAGCCACTCTCACGGAGACGACGACGGTGACCACGGACACTCTCACGATCGTTAAATATTTACTTCAAAAATCATATAATTAATCAACAATTTTTAAAATTCCTGCTCACAAATATTCCAGTGAAAGATAAATAAATAAATTCTTATGCCACCGACATCAAAATGAATCCGTGTTGAAATGAAAATGAAATGACTTTGTACTTATTGTAATGCCGACATGTAATGATGGTACAGACCAAATGTCAATATTTTATTTATTTTATATTGTGATATAATAGTTTTATTTTAGACTAAGCATGGTTAAGATATTTTCATGTTTATATAATGACGTAATGACGTAAAAAAGCAGAGAAATGCATGTAATACGCTTTAATATAATAAGACATTGCATTGGGGTTTGCAAAGTTTAAATCGGGCCCTGTTATTATTTTTCCCTTTGTAATAGTTATTTTCTAATTTTTGTACCTTAATTGCACTTTCAAAATTAATACTGCAGCTCATTTTATTCTTCATTTGACAAGTTATCACATAGATTTATGAAAATATAAGCTCTGGTCAAAATGGGCTGTATTAATTTTGTATCACAAAACAGCTATAGTACCCGCTTTATTTGTATGCTCCTTTCAATGACTGCGAATTAAGTATGATTTTATTAATCTAGTCAGCAGACAAGACATAAAACTTAATTTATGTAGTATTCCTTCCAATCGTACAAACTATTCTCTATGTTCATTTCCAGTCTAGCTGAGATTATCAATAAAGCCGTCTTAATTTAAATTTATGACTACACAAAAAAGTACCTAATTCCACCTCTGGTTCTTGATTTTGTGTTGGACTGTTTGGGTGCTCTGTAAGGATCCCAGCACAAACATCCATCCTAATTACGTGTTTGTAAAGGTACTATGTAGTTTAATCCTAATCGATGCAATTGTAAAATAACTATAGCTTATATGAATTTCAAGCTGTTGTCTGTCTGTGATATTGTAAAACAGGAAGAAGCAGGAGAATTGTATAGGGCATAGGCCATAAATTAATAATGTATTAACTTTATATAGTATAGACATTTTGTAGTACAAACTGTGTTTTTTTCAGTGTCAATATATAATTGTAAACAACGAATAAGCTGTTCTTGCGTTAATGGACAATGTATGTATTTGTATTCGTTTGTACAATAAAACATGACAAATTACGTAATTTACTTCTGTATCAGCCCATATACGTCCCACTGCAGGGCACGGGCCTCCTCTACAATCGACAGTACGATTGAGAGTGGTTAGGCCATATAGTCCACCACGCTGGCCTAGTGCGGGTTGGCGGACTTACATACCATAGATTTTTTTTTTAAATCGCTATGGTATGCAGGTTTCCTCACGATGTTTTCCTTCACCGTTTTAGTGCGTGGTGATTGACTATCAATACACACATGACTCCGAAAAGTCAGAGGTGTGCCCTGGGATTCGAACCCGCGACCACCATGAACATGTTGGCAGTCGCGTCTAGTCCGTTTACCAACAGAACACCACGCACTTCGTAATTTACTTATTATACCCTAATATTATATAGGAGAAGGCCCTTCGGAGTAAACTACTAGTAGTTACATACTGATTACTTAGATTGGAAGTGAAAAAGGCAATAGGTTAACAAAGATGCCGTTGAAATTCTTGTGGCGCCCCACATTCTCTCACCTCATTCTCTTTCTCTCTCTTCAGCCTCGAGAAGTCCACTGCTGGACATAGGCCTTTCTCGTGGTTCGCACCATGATATGTTAGACCTACCTGTTAGACTTCGACTTCTTGCAACCTTAACAAGTGGAGTACCTCTACCCATAGATTAGAATTATATACAGAGATAGATGCGCATCTCCATTTTTTTTATTTTCCGACGTTATTTTGCCGTCAGAGGGCGCGCTAGGCGCGAAAATTCATATTTGTTATTCCAATATTTCAAAATTTGCATCTTTCATAACCTCTTGTAATTTTAACCAATATCAATTTCAAATTATTTTTAATATCAAGAAAGTTCATAATATCTATATACAAAACATATATTTTCTTGATTTAGTGGTATAATAGGCGCCACGAAAGATGAGACTTGACACACCACGTGGTTTGACTTGCGCAGAAGACGATTTATGGGTCTCTTTAGCGGTATGAAGTGCGATGCGGGAAGGGATAGGGCGTCATCGGGGCGGCGGAGCGAGCGCGGGAGGCGCGGTACGGCGTTGCGCATGCGCGTTAGTCGCATCCCGATCTCACCTCGCGTACGCGCCGCTTAACTCCAGAGTACAGACAAGTGCAGCCGTTTTTTATAACTTTCGTTGTTGCGTTTTATACGAGTGCAATTTTGTATAACTGCATTATGCCTCGAGGTAAAACATTAAGAAGACAAAGCAGGAAGATGATTTACGACGTGTATACCTATATGTCAAAAGAAGCAAAGGAAGGTGTTCAAAATTTGAAGCAGGTACAAATGCGTACTGCGGCGGCAACTAAAACATCATTAATTACAGTAAAAAGAATTGTGAAGGAAGCAAACAGTTCCAAGTTACTAACAGTTTTCCGCACGCCCGGAAAAAGAAGGTCAAGACCCAAACTTTTGACCAATATAGATGAATTTGACAAAGGAGTGATAAAAAGGTGTATCCACAATTTCCATGTTACGAATAAGGAACTGCCGACCCTTAATAAAGTTTTAGCAAAGTTGCGCGAAGATATTGGCTTTCGAGGTTCAAAAACAAGTTTACGCCGTATTTTGAAAAACCTTGGTTTTCGTTGGAAGAGGACGGAAAATAATCGAAAAATTCTTATTAAAAAAATTAATATAAGACTGAAAAGAATAGAATATCTGCAAAAAGTCAGAAAATATCGCCAAGAAAACCAGTGTATTGTATACACTGACGAGTCTTACGTGCATTCCACGCATATTACCTCCAAATCATGGTCTGATGATTCGGGTCATGGGCTCAAAAAACCATTATCCAAAGGTCAGCGCGTGGTTATTGTATACGCTGGTTCCGAGAGTGGCTTCATACCAAACGCGTTACTTTCTTTTAAATCTGGGTCAAAATCGGGTGACTACCACGATGACATGAATTTTGAAAATTATCAGAAATGGCTTCGAACCCAGCTAATTCCAAACCTTACACCAAATGCCGTCGTGGTTATTGACAATGCCTCGTATCACAATAAGGAGTATGAATCTGTGCCAAGCTCAAACACCAAGAAAGCTGATATGATTACATGGCTAACCCAAAAAGGAATTCCTTACACTCCAGACATGCTTAAACCACAATTATACAAATTGATAAAAATTCATAAAGACCAACATAAAACATTCAGTATTGACAAAATATTATCCGAACACGGTCATGAAGTTTTGCGATTACCCCCATACCACCCTGATTTAAATCCCATCGAGATGGCTTGGGCTTCAATAAAAGGTTACGTGAGTAGCAACAATGTGCAGTGGAACGTTAATAATGTTATAAAGTTAATAACAGAAAAGGTAAACGAAATGGGACCTAATCAATGGAAAGCTCTATGTGAGAAAACAAAAAAAATTGAAGACTTCTACATAGAAAGTGATAAAATAATTGACAATTTAACGGATACTGAGTTAATTATCAGGGTTGAAGATTCGTCAGACAGCGATTCAGGCGACTCAGGTAGTTCTTCGTCATCATCTAATGAGAACGATGATCTGTCAACTCCTGGACCAAGTGGTGTTATTTCAAGAGTTAATGTACCTACTTGTAGCCGCGTCTCAAACGATGATCTTCCTGCTGGTGTATCGTTTATTGATAGTGACAGTGAATAGGATAATGTTATTTTTATTTTAACTTTATTATACAACATGTAACAGATTTAAATGTAAAAGCGGAAAGTAGTACGTTCAGAATCAGCTACTGAACCGATATTTACATTTTTTTTGGTAGGTATTTTTTTTCAAAATAATTAGTTAAGACCAAGTAAATTACAGACACTCTTTCGTTTAGTACTCCGAACAAACGAAATTGAAACGTAACTTGAGGACATAAGATCATTTTTAAATGAATCACTAAACGAATACTCTAATAACTAAATCATGAACAAAAATGAACTTTATTTCGATAGTCATAAAGTTTATTTAAGCAATCTATCATTAATTAAACGCACACAACGATAGGCCTGAATAAACGTAATAAGCTACCAAAATAAATAACTATCATATTCTCTTTTCCGCACATTTAACTACAACTAGATAGAGCAGGATGCAGCTATTGTTTAATGCAATTTGATCCATCGGACAAACGACGCGACGGCGCGCGCGGCGGTACATCAAAAGGTTATAGGGATGCGCCGCGAAAAAAATTACTCCCGGGATTTGCAAGACCGGGCGATCCAAATCCCGCGCAATACATGCACTTAAATGAAACAAATTAAATTGTAACAAAATCACTATGAAAAGAAACAACAAGTAGGTATTTCTATGAAAAATAATTTCGCGGAACGTTTAAATGGTGAATAAATTCGGTTTATAATTTTGCTACAATGTATGCGGAATCCCGGTGTGTCGGATATCCCGTTATTGCAATCCCTAAATGGGCATTGGGCACCGACAATCAACAATGTGAAAAAAATCTAGTCGTGCACCGCAGTTATCTGTGTCTACTTGTGTTTAAGCGTTAAGTAGATATTTCGACAACTTTCGCGCGCGATGGCTTTTCGGTATTCGAATATTGAATACACTGAAATGGTGAGAACTTCCGCACTCTGTGGTGATAATGTATCATTGGCATGCAGGACATTTAACAACAGGCACGGCACCAGTGTAGTGTCCGACAGTATCTCGATGCTGAGTTCGGAGAGTGCTGGATAGGTCGCGGCGAACCTGTGCAATGGTCAGGTGACCTAGGAGGTCACCTGACTTGACGCCTCTTGACTTTTTTTGTGGGGACGTAATAAATCTCTATCGGTATACTTCAGTGAAAGTACTAATGTGGAGGAACTAAAAAGTAGAATAGTGGTAGCCTTCCTAAAAGTGAAAAGTGACACTGAAGTTTTACATAAATTACGTAAACAATTACGCAAATGTGCATGAAAGTGTATCAAGGTGGTGGACATTTCGAACATATTTTAAAAAGAAATCGCCGCATGAGTGCCATGTAAAACGTAAGTTAATTTTTTTGTATTTTTTGTGTTGTGATTCCCAATCTAGTCTTCGTTGTTAGATATTGCGTTATCTTATTATCTTATTCATTAGTAATGCAAAATAAATGACGCCCGTATCCTGCCGGCCTGTAGGAACAAAGTTTAGCGGAAGTGAAATTAATAATATTTTATAGCCGATTCATGCAAAATATTGTCTTATGTTGAGTTCGTACGCATTATATCTTGTAAGTAAAATATTTAGATTTTATAGTCAAAACACAAATGTTATGCTTACATATTAAATTAATAATAATTTGTTTACCAAGCCACCAAGTAATCAGTTACATACGTAATTTGTATTTCGTTTATTGTCAGCTGTTTCTGTCGGCGGCGCAGCGTTCGACGTTAGGTACTCGTATGAATGGGTCTTGTGTACATGTGTGCGTGTCCGCGAGCGTGTGTAGTAGTGCACTCTTATTTGTAACTCGTAAGGTAACCATGTTAAGTGCCTACATTTGGTATAACTAATTTCATAAATAAAAGATTTTGTAATTATGGTAGTACGATTTCAAAGCATAAACTATGATTGCAATAATATTTTAAAGTTGGGGTGTCTGAGGTTGTGAATTAATCCTGTTACACGTTGTATAGTAATAAATATTGTTATGAATTTGAGCTTTTATTGGCAATGCTTGACATCTCAATATATCCAGTAGTTACTCTGGCTACAATGTCCTTCAAACCGGATCACAACAGTGCATAAACACTGCTGTCTGGCGGGAGAAATAGACATTGCGGTGGTACCTACCCAGGCTTGTATACTTACATCTTCTACTTACTTACACTTCCGTGTACACTTACACTGACATGTCGAAAAATCAGGTATACAAATACATTCTGGGTAACTATTTGGTACACGACTGTACCTGCGCAGGTCCCCCACTACTAACATGCTTCAAGTCTCATCTTTCGTGGCACGTATAATACACTTCCGTCATTAAACAATTAGATTTAAACTAATTACAACATTCTCGCGTGAGTCGCTGTCACGAGCGCATGTGTCATATTATAAATAATATTATTTAATTTCTTAAATTGTATTTTAATGAGTGAAATAGATAATAATGTTCTCTTTGATGACTCCAGTGGAAGTGATATTATGGAAGAGAGATTATTGGATAGCGAGCAACAAATTTACTATGAATACGGAGGTGGAGTAGAGAGATATGGTGTCAATGATAGTGATGCTATGGAGATTCAGAGGACGCAAGAAAAGAGAGTCCGGGAGGACAGTGAGGGCACAGTAGGTGATGATGATGGTTTCACAACGGTCAGTAGAAAAAATAAACGATTTGCAAGAATTTTGTCCAAGAAAAATCATAATTCAGAAAAAGATCTGTCAAATGTCAATCATAACTCGTCAATAGTACAATATTATGATCAAATAATAGTATGCATTACGGCAAAGGAGGTTTTATTGAAACAACTTGGAATGGCAAAGTTGTTGAAAAAGGAAGATGTTAACAAAATATTAAGGATTTATTATAAAACTCCTTACAGGGTTCTTGTGTACTTTGAAGACAAAATAAATTCAGAGAAACTCATTAATTTAAGCATATTTAAAACCATGGGCTATATAGATGTACGCGAATGAAGTAAATTTATCATATGGAGTAATAAAACAAATTGATTTGGAGACTAATGATAAGGAAATTTTATGAGTGTGAAAAAGAGGTAGTTACAATAAGGAGATTGAAACGTTTAACTAATAATGGAGAATGGGTAAACAGTGAGAGTGTAAGGCTTTATTTTAAAAGTCCGACCTTACCTCCGTATGTTTATACAGGGTATATCAAGACTGCTACCGAAAACGAAGCCGGGTGGTAGTTTAGGTGACTTCAGACACAATGCAACAGAAAAAGTTGCAAAAAAAAGCGACAATTTTTTTTTTCCTATGACCTTATTTGGGTGGTAAATGCATTTTTTCCTAAAATAATTGTGTATACCTTTTTATTTATAAATAATCTAAGGTATAAAAGAGTTTAAATTATTATTTTAGCAAAAACTATGGATTTACCACCCAAAAATGTCGATATTTAAAAAATCATAAAAAATAATTGTGGCGTTTCATTGCGAAATTTTTAGTTGCATTGTGTTTGTAGTCACTAAAACTACCACCCGGCTTCGTTTTCGGTAGCAGTCTTGAGATACCCGGTATATATGGCTGTAGGATAAAAGTTGAACCATACACCTTTCCTGTTACCCAATGTTCTGGATGTTGATTGTTGAAGGTATGGACATGTATTGAGATTATGTCCAACAAAAAAGATTATGTGCCCAAAATGTGGGGAGAGTCATAGAAACTGTGAAACCACCAACTTTAAATGTTTAAATTGTAAGGGTGCGCACATGGCCCTGAATAAGTCGTGTCCTATGTTTTTAAAAGAAAAGGCTATAAGAAAGATTATGTGTGTAGGAAACTGCACTTATAGAAAAGCATTGTCGATGTTTGTGAATAAAAAGGTTGTGAGAGACTCGACAATTTGAGAAGTCAAAGCGCGCAGTTAGCTAATAAACGTCAGGATAATGAGAAAACATTATATAGGAATGTGTTGGAAGGAGAAAGAAAAGAAAGAAAGAAAAGTTTATTGTTGGTACAAATACAAAAGCAAAACAAAGAAATTAATATTAATAATAAAAATAATCCAACCCTAGAAAATAAAAGTATTTACAATAAAACAAAGAAGTGTTAGTTATATAAAGATAACACATGACAATAATATTCTCCATTACTATTTGTGCCAACAACAGGAACCCTCATTCAGCTTATTACTGCAGTACAGCATAAGCAGTACCACAGCGCTGATTTTCAATAAGGGACCTTAGTGACATCCGGGCACTACGTCGGTGTGCAGACTAAAATTAATATAGGTACTTGTACATGTATTTTAGAAAAAGATTGATAATTTATACAATATAAACAGGAAACATAAAAAAATTTAGAAACAAAAAATTGAAATTTAACGAAAATTACAAATTCAGAAAGATATTAAATAATCGGCAAAAATTCGCCGGCGCCGACAGAGGGCGACTAAGACCGAGTATCTGCAAATACACAATAATTTAAAACCAATAAAGTAATAACTATTATACCACCTAACAGGTGGGTCTTAAAATGAACATGGATAAAACGAAGATCATGTCGAATATCCATGTTGTGCCCACCCCCATTGGAGTGACTAAGACAAGTCATGTCTTAAGCCAATCCTATTAGCTATGTCGGTAACCTTGGTTCTCCTACGGATCTCCTCATTTCTGATTCGATCTCGTAGGGAAACACCGAGCATAGCCCGCTCCATGGCTCGTTGAGTGACTTTGAGCCTTTTAATGAGGCCCACAGTGAGAGGCCACGTCTCGGTGCCGTATGTCATCACTGGTAACACACAACTATCGAAGACTTTCGATTTTAGGCACTGAGGTATTTTGGACGAGAAGACGTCGCGAAGTTTCCCGACGCAGGAAATATAAGGTCGCAGGAAGTCGCTAGATGCAGGCCGCTTCCAACAGGTCATTGTGGAGATCATTGGGGGAGGCCTATGTTCAGCAGTGGACTTCCTGTGGCTGATATGATGATGATGATGATGAAAGTAATAACTATTAAATTATTGATATCCGCCATCATTCTCCTCGACACGGGCAGTCGAAACGCATGTCGCTCCGGTCAGTGATAATAAGAAAATAAACCAGTAGATAGTTAATAATTATTAATTACTGTCGATTGTAGAGTAGGCCCATAAAACTAGTAACACTAGGAGGTACTCGTGATAGTAATAATATGACATCTTGCAGTATAAACAAAAACAAACACTATGTGAAGGAACAATGAGAGAGGAATTCGCCAATTTTAGGTGATTATTTTTCCGACCCAAATATCGACCAATAGAATTGCACCATTCGACGTCACGTGGTACAACCTACATGGTATTATACTGATAATTTTTTGAAAATTTTCTCTGGTAGTTGCTTTATATAAAAACAAAACATGATCCAGTCAAATTAACCACACGTCAAACTGACAGGTTGAATTCAATTGTGAAAATTGGAGATTTTGCATGAAAATGAGTCGATTTGGAGTTTGTTCTCTGTCCACCATCGATAAAAAAGTCAAAGGAAATGTTCCCATTAATACGGAGAAGGCAAAAAAAAACAGTTTGGAACCAATTTACTACTTTTTGTACTGAGAGGGAATACACATTGAGTGCTGAAACGAGTGAAGCGCAATTGGCAAACATTATGAAAGATTACGCTTACAATATGAAGAAAATGGATGGAGAAGACTATAAGGAAGGTACAATAAAAACAATGTGGAATCAGACTGCCAAATTACTTCAAGAAAAGTATTTGAACGATTTCGACATCAAAATCAACCCATTTTCGGATGCTGCATTCAAGACCGCTCGTGATGCCAAGCGTAAGGCTTTACAATCGATTCCGGAAAAACGGAGGGCAAGTGCAGCAGCGTTGGAGGAAAAAGATTGGGATGCAATGACCACTGTTTGGGACGAGGAAACTCCTGATGGCCTCCAGAAAAAAATATTCATGATAATATCAGTGGAATTGTCTTGGAGAGGTGGTGAGGGCAGCATGGCGTCAATACATCACTTCAAGGCAGAACAGCGAAATGACGGGGAAACAACTGGGAGAATTGAATACAATCCAATTTTCAGCAAGACCACACAAGGTGGTGATAAAAAATTATCAGACAGCAAGTGGCTGGTGGAGAATCGGGAAATCCCTGACAAGTGCCCAGTGAGACTGTTCCAGAAATTGAGAGAGAAGGGAGATGCCAATATCAAGAGCGACAGACTATTCCTGACCCAAAATCCATTCTGAAATAAAGTTCCAGGCGCTAGGTGGTACAAGGATTCCCCAGTAGGCCAAAACACGATTTCAAAGTGGGTTAAGGAGTCAGCACAAAAAGCTGGGCTTGACTTTGGTAACAAAAAAATCACCAATCACTCCAGTCGTGCAACAGCCGTCTCCAATCTAGCGAAAGCCCTGGTCTGTCGAAGCTACGCACAACGTTGCGTTGCGCGGAATGCGGTGTCAAACTCGGTTTTGTATGAAAAACATTGACATTGACATGACGTTTCGCCGCAGTATGCGTCAGCCCGCGTCTGCGGTGAGGGGTCAACCGAGTGACGGGTAGACTGGTCTTTTGTGCTGTCACAGTATGCGTCAGTGTAGAGCGGAAAGTGCGGTGAAGCGCGGGGCGGATACACCGCACAACGTGCCGTCATTCTCGTCATTTCGTCGCGGTAAGCGTATTTGCGCAATGTATTTATTTGAGGACAATATTTTTATCAATTTTCGTTTGGTTTAAACTTTTGTTTAGGCTGTGGCGCGTATATCGACTATGTGCTGCCGCACATTACGTTCAATACTGTTCACGTACGTTCCCAATGACAATGGTATAATATTACACCACGTAGGAATAACATTTTAAAGCCTTGGTTTGGTAAAAGATACAATTAAAAAGTAAAAATAATTGATATTTAATAAGTACAAGATTATAAACTGGAGTCAATTACATTTATTTTATTGTTATAAAAATGGAGAACGAAATTGTATGTTCATTGTTCTAAGTACCTAGTACCCCATGCTTTTAAACAAAATATAGCAACTGAATTAGTTCGCAACTGATCAGGGTACAATTGGAGACGATTTATTAGTGGGTATCTATATACATTCAGTCTTTATTCCTATTCACAGGGCACTTTATCAGCTATCATTGCAGAGCACTGGTCTCCTTTACAATCGAGAATACGATTGAGAGTGGTTAGGCCATATTACAGTCCACCACGCTAGCTGACCTTATCCCTTTATATAGTATATATGCATAGAAAGAAATACAAACAATAAACCTAATAAGAACATCAATCGTTTAAGTGCATGCACTTTTATATGAGCCCGAAAAAGTAGCTACAAAGAATCTTATTATGAGTTTTGTATCAGCCCATATACATACATTCGTTGTATAATGGTTGTATATTATCGTCGTAGTTATTTACAAAATCCACCTGCAAGATATAATAAACTATCGCTGTTCGACACAATTAGCACCACTCTCCTAGCACCTGGAGTGCATCAGCATGTGATAACATGGAGCAATCTTAAATATGTAGTTCCTCAACGTAGTATCAAGTTCTGTGTTTTCCCTTTTTTTTCCATTCCCATTCCATTAAAACCCCCTCTATATATATTGTAATTTGTGCTACTTGCACCTACGCATATATATTTTTAGCTCTGTGTTATAAATTCTGTTAAATACTAAAATAAAATTATTATTGTAAAAAGTGCCCATCAGTATTGTTCCAGGTTTTGCTCGTGATAATTTTATAGGAAAATAATTTAATCGTTATGGAATTTAGCTTTTACCCAATTACGGTACGATCGATAACGATAATTTAAGAAAGGATATCTACATAAATCCAGTGAAATTAATTTGATCTGACAATAAATTGATTAAGCGAAAAAAGATGTATTCAGCAGATGCGTATTTCATTAGAATGATACGAACCACTTTTATCACGTATTAATATTGCGAAAATTGTCTCGTAAACATAAATACCCAGTTTATTTAAAATGACGCACAAACTTTTTTTTAAGAAATTATATATATTTTCGAACATAAATGATTGTTATTTGTTGTCATGGAAATTCAAGTAAACTTCAATGCGAAATTGCCATAGTAACGTTTGTTGTCAATGAACGGTTCTCCCATTGGTCAACGGTTTTACGCACAGAGTAAAACCTATATGTGAACCACCTTTTTTGTTGTTATTTGAACTACGTTGCATGACGTCATGACGTTGCTGCTTACCGCAGTGCCGCGCGTATCCTTCGACAGACCAGGCCTGAAATCAGGCCTGGGAGAGCAGCAGATAATCAAAATAACTGGACATGCCAACAGTAACTCCATCAAGCCGTATCTCCAACTCGACCAGGAACACCACGAATTAATTGTCAAGAAACTGCGAAGGAGTGAGCCTACTGCAGAAAATGCCATCAACAGCATAAACCTCATGCCATCTACCTCTTCTAGGACCATTACCGATAACTCTGACTTGAAGAAAACATGCACCAATGTTTACAACAATTGTATTTTTAATTGCACTAGCCTGAATCTTAATTAAATGTTGTTTTATTCATTGTGAAATTCTTATTTGTTAACTGTACATTTCGTCTCATGGTGCAATTCTATTGGCCCACATTTGGGACGGAAAAATAATCCCCCGAATACCACACGAGCTTAAAAATTATCTGGCAATTTTGAAGCTCGTGTGGTATTATAAGTGAAAATTCATTGACACGTACAGAAAATAGAAATCTAAAAAAAGAGTTAATTTATATAGACAAACAGGAGTCAATTGCTTATAAGTCTGAAGACACAAGAAGGAATACGGAAGAAACTGGAAAGAGGAATAAATTAAGTCGTCTGAAAAAATTATGGATAGGTTTAAGGAAATTTGTACATCGAATTCCAAGTTGGATGTTAAGATTAAGTTAATATGTAGTTTTGTATTTGAAGAGTGTATTCGGGTTGTTGTAACATATTTTAAAGAGGGTGATATTTTCAATAGTCTTTTTGCTTGTTTATATAATGGATAGAGGTCAGAAAAAATTACGAATTATTTGCAATTCTTGTTGAAATTTTTGTCAGTATTCATAATTCAGGTAATTAAACTATGAGTGTGTTAAATATGTTAAGTTTATAATGTTACGATTCAAATTTTGTACGATAGTACCTTTTCATTTTCTGTAGTATTTAGTTTGTTTTAATTTAATTATTGGTTGTTGAGGAATTTTAGATTTGTGTTATGCTTGTTTTTTTTTATTCTCTTACTTTGTTGTGTAGATATTTATTTATAAAGTACGATGGGACTGTCATGTATTTTCTATAAGTATAAAAGTCCCTTAAAAAACTGAATAAAAAAAACTAATTACAAGATAATTTCCGTTCTCGCCAGAGCGTGGCGCTAGAATCGAAGTAATTGCTTTCAATATTTTTCATGTACGAAGTCGCACCCCTATGCCTCTACCTACCTAGCTACAATTTATTTGTCTGTAGTACCTGAAATATTCAATTCGGCAGTCCGGTATTCACTAAGATAGCTATATACCTATGCTTACTCTACAGATTTTTGTTAAGTGATTGCACTGCTCCTGACGGTAAATACTACGATATAGCACGGATTATCAACAGACAATTATTATCTTTCACTACTCAACCCAAATGTTCAAGCCTTTGTACCCAGATTGTATTGTATTTATTTAAAAAAAGACGGGTTGCACTCCGGGAGTGCCGGCAGAAGTGAAAACTTGATTATTAACGTTGAGCATGTTTGATATTTTGGAATGGTTAGGGAATAATTTTGCACCAATTGCTTTATCAGTATAAAAGTACTATCATTTATGTGGTAGAATACAATATTCATTTATTGCGCTATCGTACACAAACATGACAATTTATATTACATTAAAAATTTAACACTTTAAAACTATTACAATTATTTTACATTAAAAAGTTTATCTCTCCGAAAAATCAACTTTCATCCATAATTTCAACGACTTTTTCACCATCATCATTACCAGAACTATCATCGCCAATCTCTAAAACTGATACGATAGGTTTATGGTAGCTGAAGTAAGAAACGAAGTTTTGATTCGAACCTATTTAAATGTCTAATAAAGACCGCATCAATAGTAGTTTTGTATTTCGTTGTGCTAAGATTGCGATCATTCGACATAGTTAAACCAAATTCATTATTTAAAAATTCAATTAATAGTTGATTTTTATCGTCTGCGAAGTTTATGTTGAAATCTCCACTCAAAATCATTGGCAATTCATCAAAGCTTTATAAACTGACAGCTAACTGACAGCTGTCTACTCTCCATCCGTCTTACGCAAGGTCTTACGCTTTTCGTCTAACGATCAGGTCACGTGTCCTGACGCGAGTTTAAGATTTTATACCCATTACAGAAAAAGTGCTCAACGCCGCTAAAGAAGTTTTCACTTCAATAAATGGGGCATTCCACGCGAAGCCTAACCTACTTACTGGCCTACGGATACCTCAAAAATCCCAGACCTAATAGACTTTTTTATTTTAAAAAATCTCCCCCTCGATACTCTACATATTGGGGAGGGCTATGACATGAGTTCAGATCACTCACCGATCATCTTAACTCTATCCGCCGGAAAAAATTCAAAAGGAGAGCCATCCCTCGTTATCAAATAGATACACTGACTGGAAAAGCTTCAAGTTAGATTTAGAATCTATAATTGATCTAAAAGTTCCGCTTAAAAATTTGGAGCAACTCGAACAAGATTTGAGACAGTTTATAGTGAATATACAGCAATGTGCCTGGCGCAACACACCTGTGGTGAAGTTAAGAGCTAGAGGCAACTCTTACCCACTAGAAATCAGGGACCTTATAGCTGAAAAAAGAAGACAAAGAAAACAATGGCAAACAAACAGATTTCCTAAGGACAAACAAATTTATAACACACTCGCAAAAAGGGTCACAAGAGAAATAAAACGCTTCAAAGACGAATCAATGAATACTTATCTTCGTGGGCTATCTAGCGATCGTATGTCAGATTATTCTCTGTGGAAAGCCACCCGAAATATTAAAAAACCAATTATGCAAGTCCCTCCCATCAAAACACCGAATGGAAACTGGGCCATAAACAATGAACAAAAGGCAAATATATTTGCTGAACACCTGGAGCACATATTTAAACCAAATGAAGGTACTGTATTGGACTTCAGCCTAGACTACGTATCACAAGACAACCATCCAATAAAATTCGTTACACCTAGGGAGGTTACAAGTGAAATTAAAAAAATAAATCAAAAGAAATCTCCGGGTTACGATCTGGTTACAGGAGAAGTACTGAACAATCTACCGCGCAAAGCAGTTGTCAAACTGACTACTTTGATAAATGCCTCGTTCAGACTGAAATATGTACCTGACATTTGGAAATTTGCTGAAGTAATTATGATACCTAAGCCTGGTAAACCTCCTCATGACGTGAAATCCTATAGGCCAATTTCCTTGTTGCCAGTAATGGCTAAGCTTTATGAAAAAATACTTTTGAAAAGGCTTAAGCCTGTTATAGAAGAGCGGAAATTAATTCCAGATTACCAATTCGGATTCAGAGAAAACCATTCAACAATAGACCAAGTCCACCGGATAACTAATTTAATCGAAAAGGCTCTAGAAGAGAAAAAAGTTTGCTCAACGGTATTTCTAGACGTGGCACAAGCATTTGACAAGGTTTGGCACCACGGCCTCATTTACAAACTTAGGAAAATGCTGCCTAAGCAGTTTTCAGACATACTGGAATCTTACATTTCTGATAGAATGTTTCGTATCAAACATGAAGATTCTTATTCAGAAATTAAGCATATAGAAGCTGGAGTACCACAGGGAAGTGTACTAGGTCCGGTCCTGTACTTATTATACACCTGTGATATTCCTAAAATAGAAAACAATGCCATTGCAACTTTCGCAGACGATACGGCAATTTTAGCCACAGGATCGACCCACAAAGAAGCAGTGGATAAAGTGCAAACAGTTGTCAATGTCATCTCCAATTGGACTGAAAAATGGCGTTTGAAAATAAATGAATCAAAATCAGTTCATATTGACTTCACCAACAAAAGGCCAAAGTATGAGCCTGTGTTCATTAACGGTAAAACCATACCATATGAAAATACGGCTAAATACCTTGGCATGACTCTGGACGCAAAGCTTCGCTGGAAGGCACACGTCAAAAAGAAACGCGACGAGCTAGAAATTCGCTATAGGAATATGTATTGGCTACTTGGTAAACACTCTTCGTTGTCAGTACACAACAAAGTACTATTATACAAACAAGTCCTTATGCCTGTATGGACTTATGGTATACAGTTGTGGGGATGTACCAAACCAAGCAATATGCAAATAATACAGCGATTTCAAAACAAAGTACTGCGGAATATAGCAAATGCCCCATGGTACGTAAGAAATGAAGATCTTCATCGGGACCTCAAGGTAGACTTCGTTAGAAATATTGTAAAAAAGTATGCCGAAGCTCATGAACATAGGCTTCACCATCACGTGAACGTCGAGGCTATCCAGCTCCTCGACAACACGGACTTACTGAGAAGACTGAAACGGACAAAACCTTTCGAGTTAGTGATGAACAGTTAGTGAAAAATAGTGCAGTGAGTGCTAGTGAAAAAGAACACGTGAACATTGTGTCTTCCCCTTAATAGAGACAATAAGAAACGTGTTATTGGACATATTCTTAGTCGTAGTCTCTTTAGAAGTTTAGGTTAAATTTAAATAACTTATTAGTCATAAGGCTAGATCGTTATTAAAATGAAGTATTATGGCATTCGCCATAACACAACATTTAAAAAAAAAAAAAAAAAAAAAAAAAAATTCCACGCGAAGCGGACAGGTAAAAAATCTCGATGTTTCTGATTTTAGAAATATTTGAGTATGTTCTACCTATATAATATGTCCTTGATTCGTGTATCAATTATTTTTCTAATATAGTGACTTAAAGAATTAAGGACCTTTGAAATTTTGGCCAACTGGTGGGCATACAGTACTTCAAAGCCGATTATCTAGTCATAAAATTATTGATTAAAATAATTAAACCACTGGATTTAAAACTTCATTTAATGGAATTCTGCTTCTTAAAGCTAGTCTACAATCAGCGTCAAACGAAACAATAGCACAGCTGAGCGTTTGTACCATTGGGCGAGAAAATCAATTCCACAAACGCACATTTTCTATGCTCGAAAAGAGTATTTCAAAAGCAGATTTGAGTCGGCAGCGACAATACCAGGCACAAAAAAATATCATGCCTTCATTCCTACTACTGAAGGTGTTATGGTAACACGCACAAGTAACAGTGTGACATTATAGTAGTAAATAAATAAATTTGTAGTTAATCACATAAAAATAATTCGTTTTATTTTAAATATTATATCAAAGTACTAAAGAAATAATGTCTGCAAGCTCACGCACGTGACGGGCGTTTGGCGCGGTGCGGCGCGGCGCGGCGCATATTTCCAGTATAGCTCGTAAACCACTTCCCAACCCATAATAAAACTTGGCAAGGATGTTCTATACAATACTAGCTATTTTTATAAAAAATATAAAAAAAATCGAAATGGTCTAAGTTTGTGAAAATCGAAGTTAAAAAAATTAAAATAAAAAAATATATGGAAAAAAACAATTTATTTTCGTATCCAAAAATGCAATTAAAAAGCTCATTAAATGAAGTTTTAAATCCAGTGGTTTAATTATTTTAATCAATAATTTTATGACTAGATAATCGGCTTTGAAGTACTGTATGCCCACCAGTTGGCCAAAATTTCAAAGGTCCTTAATTCTTTAACCAGTCACTATATTAGAAAAATAATTGATACACGAATCAAGGACATATATAGGTAGAACATACTCAAATATTTCTAAAATCAGAAACATCGAGATTTTTTACCTGTCCGCTTCGCGTGGAATGCTCCAAATGTAAGTTTACAGACTTAATCCAAAATACTTACATTCTAAATTCTAATAACTAAAGATAAAGAGAATAACAAAATATTAAATTAATATAAAATCATTATAAAACTAGTAACACTAATTTACATGCTAAAACTAATTTCCTACTATAAACTATTTAAAAATAACTCTTACATATTTGACTAGTCAGTATCAGCCCATATACGTCCCACTGCAGGGCACGGTCCTACTCTACAATCGACAGTACGATTGAGAGTGGTTAGGCCATATGGCCTGTGGACTATATAGTCCACCACGCTGGCCTAATGCGGGTTGGCGGACTTACATACCATAGCAATTTTTTATAAATCGCTATAGTATGCAGGATTCCTCACGATGTTTTCCTTCGCCGTTTTAGTGCGTGGTCACTGACTATCAATACACACATGACTCCGAAAAGTCAGAGGTGTGCCCTGGGATTCGAACCCGCGACCACCGTGAACTGTTGGCAGTCGCGTCTAGTCCGTTTACCAACAGGCCACCACGCACTTTATATATATTTGACTAGACTTAACATAAAACAAATCTGAGTGGTGAGTGAGCCTCAGGTCTGGGGATTAATCCTCATCTTGTTATCCTGTAACCGATGCGGATATGAAAAGTTTATGATCAGTAAATAGGTATTGGAACTTAGAACTGAATTTGTACCTTTAACATCAACAATTATGGCCAACTACTTACTTAGGTACTGGTTATTTATTCATGCTCAAAATTAACCGTAGGTAGGTACCCAATGTATTATACTCTATGATCAAGCATTCCGCTACGCAGTACCGGCGTTAGGGTAGGGCGCGGACGAGCGACCGCCCAGGGGCGCCAGGTATAGAGTTCGTTGGGCAAGTCTTACTTATTTAAATTCCCTTAATCTAGATACAAAATCTCCTACAATGAAGTCCACATTTCGGTTGGAACACTGCTGTTACGCCACAAATCAAATTACATATTTTTGAGTATCAATAAGATGGCCGTGAAAATCGAGCGATCTATTAAATTCTGTAATAAAAAGTACTACGTTCGTAGGTAATGTACGTACACTTACGCCGAAACATTTACATGTCGCATTTTTCCAAGAAACACGATGGAATGGTGGTAAGTCTCGGGATATCGAACAGGGTTACAAGCTGATTTACAATGGATTTCGTACTGGCCGGACTGGGTTGCATGTGTTGTCGTCGAGCATCCGGGGGACTATACTTGAATTGGATAGACGGATCGCCCGGCCTGATGCGCCGCTCTTCAATGGCGGCGGTGCGGAGGAAGGACCGTACGGCCTCGACCTCTCTGAGGGCTGGTAGTTTCCGACAACAGTGATACGCTGACGAGAAGGCTCTGGCGTCAATATCTCTGGGAAGGAAATCAGCCAGTACACAGGCCGCCTCATGGGAAATCGTACGATAGTCTCTGATCATTCGCTGCGCTACCGCTCCGATGCCGGGACCCTCTGGGTTGGGCAGCAGGCTAGATAGCGTACCTGCCGCCTGAACCAGCTTCAGCTTCGTCTGAGTGAGGTGGGCGCGGAAGTTCCCCTGTCTGTCCAGCATGACTTCCAGGTACTTCATCGTGGAGCCGAAGGAAATTGTCACGCCCTCAATAGGTGATTGGGCCCCAGCCAGTGACCTTCTCCGTGGCCCGTGGAATCAGATAGCCTCGGACTAATGAGATAATGCGCGCGTTCATGGCGGCGATGGTTTTGGCACAGTATTGCAGAGGGGGACTCAGTGCTCAGAGCATGTCTCGTGTCAGATCTGGCCGTTGTGAATACGTTCTCCCAAAAGGTACCCAAACACTTAATCAAGGTAACACCAAAACCCAAAGTGGCCGAGCGCCGAGCACCGAGGATAAAGTGGTGGTTGCTGGATGGGCCTGCCGGGTGGGGTTTCCGCGACGCTTTGGTCCCTCTACTAGAAAACAGTATAACGACCGAGGAAGTGGAGAACTGTGGAGTGGGGTTCAGTCGAAAGGAGACATTCGATATTATTGGCGAAAAGGCTGTCAAGGCATCCCGAGGCACCTGGCAATGTGAGTTAGCGCTCTTACTTCCACGATTTATTTAATATCGTATATCTGAGAGTGTCCTATCCACAACTGCTCCCGAATCAGGGTTTTTTTTTGCCACCCATTACGCCTGCGAAGTTCCCCGTAGTCTTCGTCGTATGAAGAATCGGAGAGCGGTAGGGCCTGACCTTATCCCGATCGAAGCGTGGAAATCGCTGGAACTTCATAAATTGGACCTTTTTGCTGCGCTATTTAACCGCACCAGGATACCAACCGCCACACCCATGGCAGTTGGATGTTATAACTTCCGTGTACAAGGGCAAATGCTATGTTCATAAATGCGGTGCTTATCATGGCATTGAGATGGCATGGCATGAGTAATTTTTTTATGTTATAGGAGACAAACGAGCATGCGTTTCACTTATGGAAAATGGTCACCGCCTATGACAGATCTGCTATACGTAGGGCATGGAGATGCGTTGCCGGCCCTTGAGACTTTTTCATGCCATGAAGGTTGAAAATAATACTGAAAAGTTCCCGAAAAATAAATTCCGAAATTGGACGTCACAATTATACACTCTATTTTAATATATTTAACACAGATTGTCCTTAAAAAAAACCTTTTTTATGGCTTTCAATGGGAAACAGGGGGCGCCGTATAAATCTCCCCCAGGGCGCTGACAGTGCTAACACAGACTAGGCCTACCTACTGTGTTTTATTTACATGTATTAATCTATAATCATTGATATGTTTGTATGTATTTAAAGTAGGTACATACCAAAGAATAAATAAACCACTACGATAGGTACATACCTACCTATCGTAAGTTCCGCTGTTCAAGTTTCAACATTCCATAGATTTAGTATAAAACATAGATCGGCAATGTGAAAGAGATAGAATAATTTAACTCATATGTTAAAGCGAGATGCATGATGCGACCATACGTTTACACAGGAGTAGCCTGCAGTGACCCAGAGTCAAAATATGTCAAACTAAGCGAGCAACAAAATTCGCTTATTTTCATAATTTATTTAATTTTACAGTACTTGGTTATATTTATTAAACGTAGTTTATTATAGTGAATTATACAGTGCCAAGGTGTGGTTCATGCAGGCGTAAAAATCCGAAATAATCACAGTTTTTACAGGTACCGGTCACTTTTGCACAATACTATTTTGTGACGATATTATAGAATTAAATGGAAATCCGTGTATACATATCGATAGAAAAGAATATAGTATTTCATTATATAAATGTGCTGAAAGCATCCATTGCGTATAAAAAATAATATCAAATACGTGAATTTACAATAATTTCAACCAAAAGTTGCTAGGGATTGACTGACAGGTTCGATCAATAACAGGTTGTCGATAAAATAGTCGATGACAACACATGTTTCCTTACATTTTTATAGAACAATAGTATGTTGTGGTAGTGTGCATTCTACTTCTACCTGGCGTTATCCCGGCCATATTTATTATAGTATTTATTCTACAATATTAGTTATTACTTTACTTTTTCTCATTTTTTATATTTGTAGAATAATTATTATGACACTTCATGTGTGTGATTTTTGAATTTAGAGCCTGTTTCAATGTCTGCCAAGAGGCTGTCAATCTATAATAGTAAAACAAGAACATATTAGATATTATTATAAAATATGCGATACTTCTATGCACAATATAATTGTCCAAACCTTGAAGCAAAATTATTCATTTATTATAACATTAGGTATAGGTTTAAAATTTAAAATTCTCATAGGAAAAACATTAGTTTAGGTGACGTAATTGAGAAAAGCTTCATAGTTTATTGAACTTTCTCTTTCTTCAGTCTCAGTTCTCTGCATCCAACGACTTCCTACAAGCTTAACCAGGTCCTCCGTCCACCTTCAACGCGGCCTAGCAGGCGTCCAACACTTCCTAATGTGTTAAATTAAATTGACTTAAATAAGCATATTTTTTTAACTCTAGTATACATATAGTAAAAATGTTTTCTTAGTTTCTTAGATTTACGCGAATGTTACTCATTGAAACAAAACTAATAATCTCGGATTTTGTTGCAGACTGAATCCACCCTGTGACTACGAAAGCTGTAAAGTAATCGAAACTTCGCGACGGGAAGTTAAAAATGAAAAAAATAAACCGATAACGCTATTGTAACTTTGTAAATAATAGTTTTATTTCATAAATGTGTATTTTGTTCCCAGTTTAATTAGGTGTATGTACTATGTATACATCACAACGAAAAAATAATTTTGATCAGGGGAATGTAAAGACCCATACAAAACATCTCAAACAAAATGTTTTCAAATAATATGACAATTTATCTTTATTTATTTGTGTGTTTATGTATCTGTATTGAAATAAACACATCAATAAGTTTCTGTTAATATAAAATAAAATGTCGCATATATCCATAAAATTTTATTTCACAAATACAGGCCGACAGCTATATCGATATGATAGTATCGAAAGTGGTTGGTACACCATTATATGTCAAGCACACATGTAAACTTCACGCACACAATCGTAAATCAGTTTTGGTCGCGCTCAAAATGACACATTGCCGATCTATGTTCTATACTACATCTATGCAACATTCATTCATTCTATCTCTCTCCCACTTTATGAAACTGTTCCGATACCATGCTAAAAATATCCTACATTGAACTTGCAAGGTATAACGGAATAGGTGACTTCAAGCAACAATAAACTAAAATAATTTGTTTAAAATACAGTCATCTAACTTATCGCAAGTCGGAAAGTTAAATTAAAATATCTTTACAATAGAACATTTCTATAATTCCATTATATTCTAAAGTACAATAGCAACATAATTACTATCAGTAATTGTTTAACTGCGCAGGCTGCAGATATTGCTTTGATTTTCTGATCGGCAGTGATCTACATTGAGACGTGAGTAAACAATAATAATTAAATTAGTACAAACCAAATATATGTTCGAAATATAAACCCGTACTATTACTGAACATAATTGATTTAGTTACATAGTTAAGAAATTGATATCTATAAATGTTAATTGGGAATTTAGAAAGTGAAAATACGTGATATAACAAGTTGAAAGGTGAAATTAAGTTAGGTGGTTAACCTTGCATAGCTTTATTTCTCTCAGTAGCCAGTCGCAATCGGTGTTAGACAGTGAACAGTAGTAGATCACTCTATACTTTTGTGCTAATTTCTTACCATTTAATTGTGAATTTACAATGGGTTTAATGTTAGGGTCTAATGTTTGTTTATCGGTCTCTCCTGAAAGTAAGATTTGTGTCAGTTCATTTATTAAGAATTTAATATTAAATCGTTAGTACATACTTGTGAAGAAGTGAGAGGCGATTGTCTTGACTCTTGTGATATTTACTAAACTAGTGTAATAGACAGGTGCAAGTAGGTCTATCACAAAGAATAGATTAGGTTTAGTTATGTGACCTTTGTGTGTTAATTTATTTTATTTACCTAAATGTTTTTGGTATAATTAATTATAGCTGGTCTGTATCACAATAAAGTAAACATCAATTTTAATAAAATGGATCTGTTTTGCAAAAACTTAAGTGCATAACAAAGAAACACCCACAGTTTATTTTTAAAGTTCTTTTTCCCATTTGTTGGGAAGGCACAGGATGCTCAAAGATACAATGGACCCATTGCTTTTTTTAAATCCTAATCCATAGCTTGAAAATGGTCCTCAAAATAAAATACACTATAACTATTGTCGACTGAAATTGTATTTGTTATAACTAATTTCTGCAATATCTTAAGTATAAGTAAGGTATTTTATTGACATCCTATGTACTTATTAGATAAAAATATGTTTTTTAGGTGACCATCGTCCTCTAGGCTCAAGAATGTCTGCACCCGGTTTAACTTCAGAAGCCCAGTTACGATACATACTCCAGTGGTTTGGAGAATTCAGTGAGCTGCAAAGAGAGGATTTCTTACCAATACTTGCTGCAGCTCGTGGTGATAAACCTGATCTGCTGGCTGCTACCATGTCCAATATGACATGCCAAGATAAGCCCGTCAGCTTGTTTCAATGCCGTGTTAGTATCTTTATACTATACTTTTTTAAATTATTTATCCAATTCCTTTTTAGGTACCAGAGGATAATATATATTTTTTTTAGTATAATCCACAGATAAGGCAGTTTTATAATTTTTTAAATTTGCATGAAAAGCAAGTTTTATCTTAGCTCAAAATATGTTCATGTAAAGATATATTTAAAACTTGCAACAAATTAAGGAGTGGGTAAATCTCGACAAGATTCTATTCCCAAAACTTTAGATTTAAACTCCTTGAACCAACATTTTTCCTCCTCGTCGAATCTGGATAAAACAACTAAACACAAAACCATAAATTATCTTTCTACCCTTCAAACTCCTAATTGTTCTGCCTTTGTTTTCAAAGAATTTGCTAGTTGTGATGTTAGGAAGACCATTACGCTTATCTCCTCCAATGCAGTGGGGAGTGACCATGTCAGCCGCAATATGATTCTACCCATCCTGGACGAAATTCTTCCCATAATTTCCCATATCCTTAATTTTTCCATATCCACACAGACCTTTCCCAGTGCTTGGAAAGAAGCTAATATCATTCCCATTCCCAAAAAGCCCAACGCTTCTATATTTTCCGAATTCCGTCCCATTTCCATTCTTCCATTCCTATCCAAAGTCCTTGAACGTCTAATCCATACCCAATTAAATGACTTCCTTACCAAACATAACCTTTTAAATCCTTTCCAATCAGGGTTTCGTCCAGGACATAGCACAACTACCACTCTGACCCATATTGCGGATGGCATCAGGTCTGGTATGGAGGGGGGCATGCTGACAGTCTTAGCGCTGCTAGACTTCAGCAATGCCTTCAATACTGTTGACTTCGATATCCTACTAAGCGTACTGTGTTCTCTTAACATATCTCCAACGGCTGTTGCTTGGTTTCATAGTTACCTGTACGGGCGCCGGCAGCGCATCAGTGTCGAGGATAACTTATCCTCGTGGTGCAGTGTAACTGCTGGCGTACCACAGGGCGGCGTGCTATCTCCTCTACTCTTCGCAATTTTTATACATTCCATTACATATAATCTTCGCTCCTCCTATCACCTCTACGCAGATGATCTTCAAATTTACGCTCGAGCACCTTTAGATAAGATTGTAAGTGCAATTGCAACTATAAATCTCGACATCCATGAAATTTGTGAGTGGAGCAAGACATATGGCTTAAAAGTCAATCCTAAAAAGACTCAGGTCATTGTTGTTGGCAGCCCCAGAATGATTTCGAGACTAGATCACACCCAATTACCAAGTGTTTCTTGCGATGGAATAACTGTTCCATACAGTAACACTGTAAGAAATCTTGGTCTACACTTCGATCAGTCGTTCACCTGGGGTCCTCAGCTTCGAGAGTTAAGTCGCAAGCTGTTTGCCTCAGCAAGGTCCTTGCGACGGTTACACAATGTTTTACCCATTGCCACGAAAATTTCACTTGCGCAAACTCTCCTTCTTCCCATCCTTGATTATGCGGATGTCAGCTATCTTGATCTCACCGAAGACCAACTAAATAAACTTGAGCGACTTCAAAATTTCTGTATTAGATTCATATTTGGACTACGCAAATATGATCATGTCTCTGAGTTTCGTGCTAAGCTCAAGTGGTTACCTATACGCCTTCGTCGGAATACTCACGTTCTCTCACTCCTTTATAATATTTTGTTTAATCCTCTCACCCCATCTTATCTTAAAGAACGTTTCACTTTTCTCCATGACTCACATTCGAGGTCCCTGAGGTCGTCAGAGAACCTTAAACTGAGAATGCCCGTACACACAACGACATTTACTGATAAATCGTTTGCTGTTGAAGCTGTCCGATTATGGAACGCGCTTCCTGTTGTGGTTCGACGGGCACAAACCTTGTCATCTTTCAAAAAGCTGGTGAAAGCACACTACCTTTCTCTCTAAACAGATAAAGCATGGTATTATTTCCTCTTTTCGGATATTTTTTTTTTAATTTGTAGTATAATTATAAATTATTATAGATGTTTATGTAATTATTTAAAATTGTATGTATGTATATATTATATGACGTATGTGTATTTATTATGTCATTTATATGTATATATATTTTTTATGATTATCTATTTTATAATTTATATCTATTGGAGCTTAACTTATCTTTGTTTTACACTGCCCTTTCTTTTTCCTTCCTTTTATATCCATCCAAAGGTTGTCTGGTAGAGATCGCTTATTAGCGATAAGACCGCCTTTTGTACTTTTTATAGAAGTTATTTCTTTATATTGTTATGTTCTTTTGTATGTGTACAATAAAGATTAAATAAATAAATAAATAAAATAAAAATTAAGGTAGTTCTAGTTTCTTTACATACAAAAGAATGCCTCATATATGACTATTGTAAATGCAATCACAATACCCATTGAGCATTCTTTTTTGAAGGTTGAAAAGCTATGAATGGCTGCTAACAAAAGATATTTCCTGTTAAAATCATGACTAATGCTATGAATGTTTTTATACCAGTGAAAAAAAATGGTATTAAAGAAAGTAGGTTAAATGTATATTTTTTATCTATTAACATGAACAGAGAAGATGTGTACTTACTAAAAATTATTTTCCAGATCAAGCTATTCAATGAATGGTATCCAACCTGGTCTGAAGAGGAACAAGACAGACTGGTGAAAACCATTACTGAGACAGATGCAGAATTTGGTTCAAAACTGCAGGAATTGCTCACAAGCAATGGTCAACATAATGGTGAGCAAAACGGTACAAGTGATGTTAACTTAAATGACGAAAAGACAGAAGAAGCCTGGGGTGAGGAACCACAAGTAAAAGCAAGTGATGAAGGAGTATCCAAAGATCTTCCTGTTGAAATAGCAGCTGCGTCTTAACTTTGAGTTTTAATATTTATCAAAATATTGGTCCGGTACCACCTTGAATCAAGAAACTTAGAGGCTTCAAAGCTTTGGCTGAGACGTAATTTAACTAAATTCTTACATTCAGTATTTGAGACAAGAAATTAGATGGCAGCAAATGATACTGAAATGAAAGTATTAAACATGAAAATTAACAATATTGCTCAAATATCAACTGTTGCAATGCATAATGTAATATGCAACATAATCTGTAATTTGATCTGAAAAGTAAGCTGTTTTAGTGTAAGTGTTGTTTACAGTTATTTTTCTAGACAAAATTGTTGCTGCTAACCTTGTACTATCTATAACATAGAACATTCCATATAAATATGTATTATATTTTATATACTAAAACTTTGTACTAAATGTTTTGACGATGTATAGATTAGTTAAGAGGAATGTGCCATTCCATTTTTATACTATTTAACTTCCATTGAATAAATGTACGCATTCCAGTTGCACCTTACTAAAGTAATTAAGTATCTATAGCTTTGTATTTTTTTAATATTTTTCTTTTATTGGGCTACTAATAATGTAGCTGTCTGTAATATCGCCAATGCTTAATAGATCTTTTTGCAATACAACTACCTATATCATATTTTAGACATTTTTGTTTTCATACTCAATAAAATAAACTAAAGTAGATGTTTTCTCATTCCTGTATAAAATAGTATTGTTTTTATCTTATATGATTAGAAAATGTTTCTCAAATTGTGAATCTCATAAATATGTTAAACTCATACTATCCAAATAAATTCTAGTAGAGTACAAAAACATTTAAGTTATTATAGATTAATTTGTTTTTAATACAGAAATGTATTTTTATGAAGTTTTAAACGTATATGTATTAGTTTAATGAAAACAGTATTCATTTCTGAGTTTTATGTGAACCTGGTACGTAACACACTGCCATATTGTACTGTGAGCATAGAGTTACAAAAAATAGAAGTAAGGTTTCATTTAGCTGAAACATTTATCACACAATTATTAACCAAAAATAAAATGAAAAATCACAGGGAAGTTCCTTAATCAGTTGAACACGATCAAGTACAAACATAATAATTTCGTGCCAAGGCTATTTAGATGTATTTTTATTTACATACATATTTTTTTACATTAAACAAAGTAATATATTTCGTCACAAAAAGATTCCTATGTGGTGAGGAAGATTGTGCGATAGAAGAGTGGCCAAAATCCAGAAGAAAATATGGATATAGAATTAATTATATAGTATTTATTTTATTGCAACTTTTATTAAATATTAAATCAATATTTTGTTTTATTTAAATTATGATCAAATAATTGAGTTATCAAGCTGGTGGATACGAGCGTGCTTGTCATGCTCTAAAGACTTCAAACCGCTGCATGAGGTAACTTTGAATGTGATTACAATGTAGTAAAATACTGCAATTATGTTCAAGTCAGATTACAGACACAATGATTAATTGCATATTATTCTCCGTATTCATAACAACTACTAGTCGTCATAACATATATATTAAAACATTTTTGCAACTGCAAATTAAGCTACACGAAAATATAATATAGATATTATTATTAATGATATTACCTAATATCCGTCCACTAGAATGACAATGGGGGCAAATCAGAGACCTTTGGCCTTCAAGTTGTAATATAATCTTCGCTCCTCCTATCACCTCTACGCAGATGATCTTCAAATTTACGCTCGAGCACCTTTAGATAAGATTGTAAGTGCAATTGCAACTATAAATCTCGACATCCATGAAATTTGTGAGTGGAGCAAGACATATGGCTTAAAAGTCAATCCTAAAAAGACTCAGGTCATTGTTGTTGGCAGCCCCAGAATGATTTCGAGACTAGATCACACCCAATTACCAAGTGTTTCTTGCGATGGAATAACTGTTCCATACAGTAACACTGTAAGAAATCTTGGTCTACACTTCGATCAGTCGTTCACCTGGGGTCCTCAGCTTCGAGAGTTAAGTCGCAAGCTGTTTGCCTCGGCAAGGTCCTTGCGACGGTTACACAATGTTTTACCCATTGCCACGAAAATTTCACTTGCGCAAACTCTCCTTCTTCCCATCCTTGATTATGCGGATGTCAGCTATCTTGATCTCACCGAAGACCAACTTAATAAACTTGAGCGACTTCAAAATTTCTGTATTAGATTCATATTTGGACTACGCAAATATGATCATGTCTCTGAGTTTCGTGCTAAGCTCAAGTGGTTACCTATACGCCTTCGTCGGAATACTCACGTTCTCTCACTCCTTTATAATATTTTGTTTAATCCTCTCACCCCATCTTATCTTAAAGAACGTTTCACTTTTCTCCATGACTCACATTCGAGGTCCCTGAGGTCGTCAGAGAACCTTAAACTGAGAATGCCCGTACACACAACGACATTTACTGATAAATCGTTTGCTGTTGAAGCTGTCCGATTATGGAACGCGCTTCCTGTTGTGGTTCGACGGGCACAAACCTTGTCATCTTTCAAAAAGCTGGTGAAAGCACACTACCTTTCTCTCGAAACAGATAAAGCATGGTATTATTTCCTCTTTTCGGATATATTTTTTTTTAATTTGTAGTATAATTATAAATTATTATAGATGTTTATGTAATTATTTAAAATTGTATGTATGTATATATGTATATATTATATGACGTATGTGTATTTATTATGTCATTTATATGTATATATTTTTTTATGATTATCTATTTTATAATTTATATCTATTGGAGCTTAACTTATGTTTGTTTTACACTGCCCTTTCTTTTTCCTTCCTTTTATATCCATCCAAAGGTTGTCTGGTAGAGATCGCTTATTAGCGATAAGACCGCCTTTTGTACTTTTTATAGATGTTATTTCTTTATATTATCTTCTTTTGTATGTGTACAATAAAGATTAAATAAATAAAAAAATAAATAAAAATAATTAATAAATAACACCCAACAGTTACATACATAGTCCTGACCCCACACTAAGATCGAGTCTTCAAGAACTATGAGACTTTTCGGTCTCGCAAGCACAAACATTACGCTCGGTGCGGGAATCGAACCAGCGGTATCTAAACGCCTGGGCCACGGGGGCTGTCTCATTGTACCGCAGTTATGCAATACATGAACATAATTGCCTATTTTACAAATAAAGGACCTACTTCGATTCCATTGGCAGACTTGCGGTAAAACATAATCAAGGTAAGTAATATATTCTCAAGGAGCGGCAGTCTTACAAGAATGATATCATGGAATGTAATTACATCGAGGTGTAAAATACATTAGTAATGCTTTATAAATCACAAATGTACAGACAAGGCAGTCTCGGACAAATTGCTTTGTTATTGCATAAATGCGTCTTTTTAATTTTATTCAGTAGCAATTTGTACTGTTATCGTCATTCCCATACAGATATGGCACATCCGTGTCATTTTTGTAATGACTGAATTAATTGATAAAAACAATATAAAACCGTAGTGGAAAATTACACTTTAAACAAAAAGAAAACAATTGGTCGCCACATTCTTCTACTAGTGGCAAGTAAGGACTATAAATATTCAGGACGTGAATTCGATTCTGAAATCGATTTGATAACTTTTCTGGAAAATCTTACCAAATCGTTTTCTCGGTTTAGGAATCGAATGTATTTGTATTAAAAAAATATTTTATTAGATTTATTTATATTGTACATAGTAGCCAGGCCTAGCTCCGGGTGCAGATACACTTAGTTGAAAATATTAAATTGCCTATATTAATTCAGGGATAAAGATTCTAATGGTAAAATATTGTTTTAAATCGGTTCATTCGTTTCAGAACCAATCAAATCTTTCCTCTTTATAATATAAAATACTTAAATTTATTTTCAGCCTTATTCATAGTTTATAATTCTTTTTTAGTTATCAAATATTTTGTCCATTTCCACCGACTTTTGAATTCAGTTTGAGCAAAGAAGACAGAACATTCGATATCTAAAATAGGTTTATAAACTATCTATGAATAAGGCCGTTTGTTCTCTGTTAATTATTGTTGTCACTTGTGGATTCAACTTCCCACGATTATCCAAAAGAAACTCAAATAACATATTATAGCAGCTACATCACTACATATCATAAAACAAAGTCGCTTTTTCTGTCCCTATTTCCCCTTGTTCGCTTAAATCTTTAAAACTACGCAACGGATTTTGATGCGGTTTTTTTTTAATAGATAGAGTGATTCAATAGAAAGGTTTACATGTATAATAACATCCATGAAATAGTGGAGAAATATTGTTATTTTTGAGGTTTCTAATGTGATGTCGTTAATTATCAATATTTTTTCCGCTTACATTGCAAATGCAGGCTGAACCCTACGAGATTTATCAAAATAATGTACTACATATTTGTACACATTGAAAAGGTCTACAGAAAACTCCACGATGGTATATGTCTATCTCTTATGGATATCCCACAATAAAAAAATTTTGTCATTTACTTTTTACGACATATAATGGCTAATTTTCGAAGCGATTTTAACCAGTACAGCATCAATCCTTATCCAATTAAATCTAACGATTTTAACCAATACAGCATTAATCCTTATCCAATTAAAAAGCTTAAATAAATTGTTGATTTAATATAGATCTATGTGGTCCTTTACAGCACAAGATTTAAATGAATATTTTCGAAGATATTACAGATTTAAAATTGCGGGACGTAGCGCTTGCGGCGGTACTGGCCGGCCGGGGTGGCGCGGCGGCAGCGTGCCTATGTAGGAATGTTTATATGTATAATAATAATACATACATATTATTGTACAAAAATCTATTTGTACCCGGGCGAAGCTGGGCCGGGCCGCTAGTATACTATAAATGACTACCTCAATAGCGCTGTTATATTTATTTAGAAATTCTTATTTGTTCACCACAAATACTACAGTGCCTACTACAGATTGCAAAGCTAATGTTCGGTCGGGCAAAGTAATATTGAATTTTGTACTCATTTTTGACAGTCTCCGTGGCGCAGTTGGTTAGACGCCGACTGTGAAACGAGAGGCCGCGGATTCGATCCCCGCATCGAAACAAATATTTATGTGAACCACAGGTATTTGTTTAGGGCGAAAAAATTTGGCGATATTTTGGACTTCCATGGGTATCAATATCGACGGCAAAAAGCTCACTAACTTGAATTTCGCCGATGATATTGTTCTATTTGCACCAACGGCGCAAGACCTCTAACTATAGGTATCCATTCCTTACCAGAACCACGCGTGCTGGCTTGCGAAGCCATAGCTTGGCGGTCCACACCATCCCGGCGCGAACCAACGGTTCTCGAATTATTTTTTGTGCCGCACCGTCAGGCTGTGAAATTGTTTGCCGTCTCACGTGTTCCCTCCTTCCTACAATCCTGGGTCCTTCCGCCGTAGCGTGAAGAGACACCTTAGCAGGCCGGCATAACTGTTTCCATTGGCTACTCTGCCTGGGCAGCATTAGCACTTACCATCAGGTGCAATGCCGCCACTATGTCGGGCCAGTATAAAATAATAATAAAAACAAATGGACATGGTCCTCTTCCACAATTGATAGTACGATTGAGAGTGGTTAGGTATAGTCCACCTCGCTGGCCTAGAACGGGTTGGTGGACTTTACATGCCATAGAAATTCTTATAAATCGCAATAGTATTCAAGTTTCCTTACGATGTTTTCCTTCATCGTTATAGTGCGTGGTGATTGACTATCGATACACACATGACTCCGAAAAATCAAAGGTGTGCCCTGGAATTTGAACTCGCAACCACCGTGAACATGTTGGCAGTCGCGTCTGGTCCGTTTACCAACAGGCCACCATGCACTTTTAAGAGCAAATTTCAATTAATGCTCGAAAATCTGAAAACACAAAGTGCGGAACAGCGAAATTCGCTAAACCGTCATAGTAGATGTGGGACGTAAAACACGACAAATTAAGTTGGATTGGGATTGTCATGTGGCTCGAATGCGTTCGGATCGGTGAGCTAAAAAAGTGATCCAATGGGTACCTGATGGCCGATGACTACGCGGAAGGCCAAAAAAAGCATCGTGGGACAGAACACACAAGGCAAAACATAAGTGTCTTGGTAGCACCTCAGTCCTCTGCATACTCCTGTACATATGTATGTTAACGTATATCTACGTAGATAGATAGGTACCTAATATTTAAGTATCCACGCTTTGTGGAATGCAAAAATATGTTTACCTAAGAATCTACGTAATGTTTATAATCTGCGATGGATTAACTTTCCCACCCTCACACCCACCACTGCAAGTTGCAACTCCTTTCAGCCAGGATCATCAGTGCCGCGCAAAGATTTGACACCGAGCTCCGGAGCTGGGCGAGTCACATCACACATCTCAGGGACACTGGCATGTCTTTAACCCGCATCGAAATTAATCAGAAAGAAAAAACAAAATGAGGAGTTGGAAACATATAGTTGTCCACTTCCCTCCGCAGCAAAGCGGGTGACAAAAAATATTGAGTTGAGAGGTATTATTTATCCTCTGATATAAATATATCTGCGATGGATTAACTTAAAATATATTTAATTACCTAATTAATTAATAATTGCCTTTAAAACATACAGATAACACCTGATTGATTACATTACCTACTGTAAATCTGTTCCGTACACTGTTATCTCACTTATCACCTTTGGATTAGAGATTACTTTGTGTTTTCCAGATTTGTTTTCGTTTGTATAAGCTAGGAATTATAATCTGATTCATGCGTCGAGTGCTGAGGGTATCCACTGTTATACATCCGTTAAGTAAACAAAATCAAGTCTTCTGAAAAAACTTTTGGTTTGGTGACATGATTCGCCATGACACTAGTTTAGGCACATAGTTTCGCTCGTATGATACACTTATCTATAATTACTGTTTCATTTCCTCCCCAGAATGGTATGAGGAAGCTATATAAGTATGTATATATTAAAGCTTTAAGTTCTTACTGCATTATTTTATTTACTGAGCGGCGGACTGCTTATCTGTTAGTATGTTTGTAAGGTCAAAGAACTTAAGAAAACAGCGGCCTTTAACATATTTTGCGCCAGTAGGCCAACAAGTTGAAGGAAACTTTCCTATGTATGAAGTCCGTGGTTGTAAGCTGAAACTATGTTCTAGGCAACATTATTAATTGGCATCGCGATTATACATTCTTTGACTAAACCTTACGTTAGTATAGATAAAATAAAATATCGGGCAAATGTAACTACTTATCTACTATTAAATTTTGATGTCCCTGTAAGATTATCTTGTCGGTAATGTAATAAAAGTACCAAGAATTTAAGTTGGATTTTTTTAATTAAAATCTTTTCTATAATCACAATTGTATATGAACGCTATATACATTCATTGGCAAGGCAAAATATCATTCACACGTTGTAGTGAGTAATTGTACCTACTGATTAAATGTACAATTTAATGGCACTTTGTGACTAAACTGCGTCCATTAACACAGTTTTATTATAATACAACCTACACATAACTTAAAATGGTTATCAAATGCATCATTAACAAATATGATAAATATTTTTTTCTCGTCGTTCATATATTATATTTATATAACAAAAAATGTTCAGTCAGGTTTTGTTTAAGGTCTTAACTTTGATAATATCCAGTCCATGAAGGCTCCTACTCTAGTATATACTCCGGGCCAGCCTGCTGTGCCGCAGGGCGATGGTCCGTACGAGACCACACCTAGTACCATCCAGTTGTTAGCACTCGGTGCTTGCCCCATGAGAGCACCGCCCGAGTCTCCTCTGCAAGAATCCTTGCCTTCGACGCCGCCAGCGCACAGCTGTTTGTTAGTAATTTGGCGTTCTACTCTTTCGTAGACGCTTGCGCACGTGTTTCTGTTCACTACTGGCACGCGAACTTTCAGTTTGACGTCCGACTCCGTACCTGAAATTAAAAATTTATCAATTTTATCAATAAAGTTGCGATTATGTAGCGGGGATGCCATGCAGCGAAAATAATGGCGAGTATGTTTTTAGCATAGCGGTTATTATTCATACAGTCAGCTGTCAGTTATATGGATTTGTCCGTTATATTGTCCTATTTTAGTTATCAAATGTTTTGTCCTTGTCAAAAGAGTTGATTTCAGTTTGAATGAGGAAGATAGAACATTCGATAATTAAAATGGGTTTATATTCTGTCTATGAATATCGCCGTAAGTGTTTAGCAGCAGAGTATTTAAAACATATAGGTAGATATATATTTTTAATTATTCAGGCTTCATGCATTTTTGTCACCGCAGTAAGTACATCCATTGCGTTTTTGAACAAAAAAAGAGACATGCTAGGCACGGGTTTTATATTAGACTGTATTAGAAACAAAATATATGTTTTTCGGAATAGCTGGCCAACCTGTAGGCCCCATGCCTCCGAAGGTTGCCCTGCGCAGCGTACTACCGCCTTCTGTCAAATTCCATGTTATAGTTGTAGAACTTATTACGAATTAAATTAAGTGACCATGACTATATTTTTATTATAATTATAATCTAGGGCCATATCGAGATTATAATTTAAACGTGCAATTTTGACAATATTGTATGAAATATTGACAGGATACCATAGATAGTGTTTTAATGAATTTCATCGTGTGTCCCACATCACTGGTACAAAAAATCTTCTTTTAGACATTGCTTACAAATATTTAACTTACGGGTTTCAGTTTTACCCCATCCCGCAACTTCCATCTCATAGCCTTCAAACATGCTTCGTCGTAACTCATTGGAGGTTGGCAAGCAGATAGGTTTAACAAAATCTAAAACAAACAAAATATAGAATTACAAGATTACTCTGATGCCTTAACTTTTATCGTATCGTATTTGCACGGCACCTAATTATGAGTGCAATAGACTCTAAAGAGGGCATTTACCGGCAACATATGTGTAGTTCTCTTTTGTTTGTAGACTCAATTATGGCGATCTGTTCAAAGCCGAGTTTACATAGGCGTTTTGGGTCCACTCAAAACGCGACATACTAGGTGGATTTCTATAGGATTTCCGCCATCGTGCACGACGGGCGCCAATGAAGGGGGCAGTACATTCTAATACATTTACCGTCATATTTTGGGATCAGCAATACCACTCAATCCACTCAATGAATAGAACGCAATAGCAAAGCGGGTTCACGTTGGTTTTAACCGACTTCAAAAAAAGAGGAGGTTCTCAATTCGACTTAATGTTTTTAGGAAGACTGTAGTGCCAGCTTGATCATGCCGATAAATTAGCTTTAACGAATTCTCTAACACTTGTAATACCTGAACGTTAGAAATATTCAGATAACCGCAATTTAATTCTATTGTATCGCTTTTTGTAACAATAACAGTTCTCACCATTAAACTGCACGTTTCGTGCTAGCCTTAATAACGCGATATCATTCTGCTGATTGTTATCTTGGGGCTCATAACCCTCATGAGCAATAATTTCTTCCACGGGTATGTCCTGCACCGGTACAGTGCAGTCGTCATCCACGCAGTCTTGTGTACTCGAGGTGTTCCACTCGCCAAGACGAACCTGTGAACTGAAATTAACATATATTTAACCTAAAACTACCCAATAATTAATGAATATAATCATCAACATCATCATCATCATCATAATCATTAACTCAGCCACAGGAAGTCCATTACTAAACATAGGCCTCCCCCAAGGATCTGCACATCGACCGTCGTCGTTGAGCACGGTTTGCAACCTTAGCTAGGTCGTCCGTCCACCTTGTAGGACGGGGTCCAAGTAATACAGCATGTTATTTGGTTGGTTAATGTTCATTGGATTTTGTATCGTTATATTTAAAAGTTAGCGATTAATGCTAACATTGTAGTTTCTACATTGCAAAATCAATCAATCAATAATTTTGACTAAGGCTGAACCACGCTATTGTCAGTCATGGGTCATCATAAATTGGCAGTCTCACAGAATTTCATTTAGGTAAGTATTCCAACTTTTATGTAATATTTTTAGTCAATTATGTTTCGGTAGTAGAAACTGCGAAGGTGTCCATCCTTTTCTTCGATTTATCAGTGCTACTAATTGCCAGCAGTTTGGTAAGATAATATGAAAATATCCTATCGCGTCATGGCCTGTGGCGTCGATGGTTTTATTTTTTATTACAAATTATTAGGAAAAGTTGCTTTCTCTTTGAATGCTCTTGTATCTTAACGACCTTATTCACAGACAGTTATAATACTTATCTATTTTAGTCATCGAATGATTTTCCTTTCGAAAAACTTTTTAATTTAGTTTAAGTAAAAAAGACAAAACATTCGCTTAAATAGGTTTTAAAGGTTTTAAAACAGTCTACGAAAAAGGTCTCTGATATATCCAGAATAAATTATAGATAATATTAATAAATACGCAGTATTATGATACGGAAATTTGACCCTCGACTTTTGTTATCACAAACTTGCAACCGTTGTATATGCACATGTTCAAACTTATGTTTAATCTTACTCTAGATTATTTAAATAATTGCCGAATTATTTATTATGTAAATTTGAAACAAAACAATTGTTTTTCACTTACTAATTAGACATACAAGGCAAAGCTGTATATAAAAAAATATAACTGATTTGTAAAATATGCCGTGGGCGATAATTAAATTTCCATTATCTTTCTGACAACAAGCGAGTGCTTTTTAACTATAATTATTGACTTTAAATACATTAAAAATGTCCAGACTTTAGAACAGAATGAATCGAGTTCATAAAACATAAATATTACAATCCTCCACATTATGGATGTTAAAAAAATGAAAGCATCACACTTACAGTCTCCAGTCTGGAGGCAAGTCAGAACCTTTCACGCAGTGGGCGGCCGTCAAGACGTATCGCGAGGAAATCACTACTCCACCACAGTAGAACCCCCATCCATAAGCTGTGGACCCAAAAATTACAAGTGTCTGAAAAACATAATATCGTACAATTGGTAATCATCATCATCATCATCATATCAGCCACAGGAAGTCCACTGCTCAACATAGGCTTCCCCCAAGGATCTCCACAATGACCTGTTGGAAGCGGCCTGCATTCAGCGACTTCCTGCGACCTTAGTCAGATCGTCCGTCCACCTTTGGTAATGAAGTATGTTAAATATGGTGATATTCAGTAATATTATTTTATAATTTATGGTAATTACCACGGCCTTAGAGGCCTGAGAAGGCCCACTTCTCAATCGAAAAATTGGCAACAGAGAAACCACGTGCCTAGAAGCGTGCTAATTTTGCTTGATACAATTAATAAATACACCCAACAGCCACATACATAATCCGGATCCCACACTAAGATCAAGTATTGTATCGTGGGTATCAGAAACTACGCGAATATTTCTGTTTCATAAATACCCAGATCCGAATACTCAAACAATATGAATTTCTGGATTTTATCTTTTGAAAACCAGGGATAAATTTTCCAGCATAACAAACCCAATTTATTTTATGAGAAATAGTTACTTACGTTTGTCGTATCTCAATAAAGCCATCCAGGGATGTTCGTCAATGTCAGTCTGTTCACCTCCGACAATCCTGTCGTTGTTTTGGATGCCACAGTCGCGCATATTTGGCAACAGAGTCAAAGGGTCCACCGTCGGCTTGCTTTGTGAACTTGGGAACCCGGTTCTTGACTCCAAAAATTCTGGCGGGCAACAAATCTGGAATTTAAATCGTTTTAAAAACTTAATTGATGGTAGAGTTAAGTTGAACTTATGAAGAGTGGAAACATACTGGGTCTCTCAAGACTGCTACCGAAAACGAAGCCGGGTGGTAGTTTTAGTGACTACAAACACAATGCAACTAAAAATTTCGCAAAGAAACGCGACAATTATTTTTATGATTTTTTAAATATCGTCATTTTTGGGTGGTAAATCTATAGTTTTTGCTAAAATAATTATTTAAACTCTTTTATACCTTAAAGTATTCATAAATAAAAGGGTATACACTATTATTTTAAGAAAAAAATGAATTTACCACCCAAATATGGCCATAGGAAAAAAAATTGACGTTTTTTTATGCAACATTTTCTGTTGCATTGTGTTTAAAGTCGCTTAAACTACCACCCGGCTTCGTTTTCGGTAGCAGTCTTGATATACCCTGTATGTATCGCCGAGTCACCGATTAAATCCTTCAGATCACAGAATCTTTGCTTCGGAATCATCTTGACGACAGTAAGGAGAAAGTCTTCACAAAAAGAAGACAGAATACCATCAGAAGCATTTCCGAATAATTTAGTGGTTATGCTTTACTATGTTGTGTTATATAAAATAAACGGGTTTCAGTGAGGAAACTGCGCCGTGGTTGAGGATAAGTAGTAACACATAACCAGCGTAATAATTTTACAATAAAGTTATTTGTCTTAAACCTAAGGATGTTGTGATAGCGATCATTTGCGCACAAAATATGCGAACCATGACACATTTTGGTTGCGGAAAATGTGCCTATTGTCATCATAATCTTGGTGGCTTGTTTTATGTATTCTGTTACTTGGTATGTCTCATGGAGAGGATGTTGGGTTCTCAGCAAAAGGTTTCGGCTTTAATAACAGCTATAATTAGCGAAGACAAATTAAATTGTTATTAAAGCTGACTGCCCCTGTGGCGCTGTTGTGCGGTACAATTACCATGCTGAGGTCTTGAGCTCGAATGTCGGGTCGTGCAAAGAGATATTTAATTTGGTAGTTCACTATCAGCCCAGAATCAAATATAGGTGCACCTATCACATCGTGGGACGGAACAACAGGCAAAACTTGGGTGTCCTGGTAGCACGTCTACCTACCTGCCATCTGTGAGAAAAAGGCGTGAGTTTATGAATGTATGAAAATTGAAGCTAATCTTTCCGGGATACGGATGATATTCAACATTGGGTTTGCATTATCTTTCTATCAGCCTAGTGTTACCTCGGCTAGACGCTAGGTTCGGTTATTTAGGTAATTGTTCAACACCATATCAAACTTCGGCATCCTGGATTACAAATTTTTTGTTCGTGTTGAAAAGCTATTTAACTTCCCTTTCGATACCCCGGAGGAGGTCGAAAGGGATATGTTAGTATCTCTAGCCTTCCAGCCCCGTACCAACTCGGACATTGTGGCCGAGATGGGCCCCCAACAATACCTACGCCATCATTCTGACTAAAAACTCCTCGTTTGCCGTCACACGCATTGTGGGCGGCACCGGACATCCCAGGGCGAAGGGCGCCCCGATTTACGTCCTCGCGTGCTGGTATTACCACGACACTGTAAAGCCCATGAGTTGATAGCCATTTACCATAAGGCGGGTTGATAGCTCATCTCGCTACAGCAGCAATTAAAAGAAGGGTTATAAAGTATACCTTGGGCATGTCATTGCTCTCGAAGCCGCAGTGAAGACCTCGCAGCAGTTGCATCAGCTCGGGCGTGTTGCCATGTTGCAGCTGCCTGTGCAGGCCGGCACATTTGTTCAGCGCTATGCAATCGGCGCCGCCGTTACATTTCTCTGAAACATTACAGCAGTTTTTATTTTAATATTAGTTTATTATTAATTTCGATACTCTATTTGAACGGTACTTGCTTTCACCGCCAGATGCAATTCCACAGTCACTGTGCCTAACCCGAATTTAAAAGAAATGTATTTCGTATCTTCTTTGGTCTGCTCTTCTTAGTTCCTAATTCTGTTTAATCTGCAACTCGTGAGATTAACGTTTAATCAAAATAAAACATACATACATAAGCTCACACCTTTTACCTGAAGGGGCCATAATTCGCCTTGTAATTCCCGTCCCACGGTGTGATATCCCTATCGCCATACCGAGCACATATTCCTGACTCCAGGCTAATAATGAATAGAAAAATCCTATCCTGAATTCGAACTCGAGACCGAGTATTTACTATTTCTGTACATTGGCACCATAAACTTAATACGATGCATGTGATAGTAAGTGCCTGGGCATCACCAATGGGAGGTGTCTATCTCCCACATTTAATTTATGTTATCTATACCGATTGGCGCTGAACTCGATACGGTTGGTTGGGTTTTCCACGTTGTTTACAGTGGTCATTATCCGGTTGGTTCCTGAAGAATTTGAAGCATACTAATACATATAATAAGTGTAAAAGTATCATCATGATCACTCAATTTAAATATTACTAAGCAATTTCTAAACGAAGAAATCGTTTTTTGTTTATAATACCAGTGGTATAGGACAAACGATGAAATTTATTCAAACACTTTCAATGCATCCATACATCCCGTCAATATTTCAAGTTTAAATTATAATTAATGATATGGCCCTAGATTATAATTATACCTATATTATTTGTGTAATAAAAATATTATCATGGTCACTTTATTTTGTTGGTAATAAGTTCTACATCCATAGCCTGGAATTTGACAGAAGGCGGAATTGGATAGTACGCTAGGCTAGTACTTTCGAAGGCATGGGGCCTATAGATGGCTAGCTATTCCGAAATACATCTTTGGTTCCTAACATAGTCTAATATGAAGCCCATTTCTAGCACGTTTCTTTTTGAAAGGTATGAATGAGATTTATGTCAGTTTTATAATAAAATGCTTTTACGTAATAACTCATCTCTTGCTATTTCCTCTTTTAGCACACTAACAGTTATGGGTAAAAATTCTTGTATGAAATTCAAATATGTACTCTCCGCTTCCTCCTTGGGCTGATCGTCACTTGGTAAGCGTGATAGAGCATCTGCACTGTTTTTAGAAGTAGTTACATGTTCAATATCGTATTGGTAACCGGAATCACTGCCCATCTTTGTAACCGCGATGCTGCCATTGTCGGTATACCTCTTCTCTTCGGGCCAAATATCGTTACCAACGGTTTATGATCTGTACGAAGCAAAAATTTGCGACCGAATAAGTATTGGTGGAATTTCTTCACCCCGTAAACAATACTAAGAGCTTCTTTATCGATTTGAGAATAGGCTTTCTCTGCTGAGTTGAGCACTCTTGACGCAAATGCATTAGGGTGTTCATGACCATTTGGCATCATATGTGAAATGATTGCTCCGATACCCACATTACTAGCGTCTGTTGTTAATACAAGCGGTAATTCTCGGTTATAATGCACCAATACTTCACTAGACATTAATTTCTTTTTGACAGTCACAAAGGCTTTTTCACATTCAGAAGACCATATAAACTTAGCTCCCTTCTTTAGTAACGCATATAACGGTGATAAAATAGTACTTATATTGTTAACAAATTTCCCGTGATACATAACTACATACATACATACATAAACTCACGCCTTGTTCCCAGAAGGGGTAGGCAGAGGTGCGAGGGCACCCACATTTCGCCTTGTATGTTCCGTCCCACAATGTGATAGGTGGCGATGGCCTATCGCCATATCGGGCAGAAATTCCTGACTCTGGGCTGATACTGAATAGAAAAATCCAATATCATTTTGCCCAACCCGGGATTCGAACCCGAGACCTCAGCTTTATAACCGTACCGTAGTACAACTACGCCACCGAGGCAGTCATACATAAAAGTCATACGTAATACATAACTATCCCAATAAATGCGCGTACCTCTGACACTGTGGTAGGTAGCGGCACTTTTTGTATAGCTTCTACTTTTTCTTTATTTGTATGTATTCCTTCTTTATCGATCACGTAACCTAGATATGTTACTGAGTCCGCATAAAATGTACACTTCTCTTTTTTAACTCTTAAGCCAAATTTACTTAAGCGGCTCAAGACTGTATGTAAGGTGTCTAAATGATTTCTATCATTAGCCCCTGTTGATGATGTCGTCCAAGAAAACTCCTACTTGAGGCAAACCCGCAAACATTTCCGGTATGAATGACATTTATGTCAGCTTTATAATAAAATGCTTTTACGTCAGTTGCAAATCTTTTAATAAATTATTAATCCTGATATTCCTGCGGGTTTTAGACCTGGAATATGACACTTTTATGTTCAAAAACACTGTGGATGCGCCAAAGAAAATGCATGAAGCCTGAAGCATTCACATATTAAAAATATATAATATGTTGTAAATACTCTGCTGTTGAATATTCACGGCCGAATTCATAGATAGATTTAAAACCTACTATATTTATCCAATGTTTTGTCCATGTCGAACCATTGTCTACGAATTACAATAAACTATTGTCATACAGACTATCATGATTGGACCCCTAATTTTTCTACATTGTTGATATTCGTGTCATGTTATTTTTACGTTGTATGCTGTGGTTTTAGTGCTATTTGAATCCATAAACTAGGTAGCCATTTTCTATTCTTAGATACGGTATTGTATTACATGTGATATATTGGAAGATATGTTTCTGTTTGTGGTGGCTATTGACACGGAGTAAATATTTTAAAATCCTGATATGTCTAATTTAAACTGTCTTTACCTTAATGCAATGACTTTAGTAGAATTCAGATTTGAAAATAAATTTGTTGTAGATTATTTTAGGTTGTATCTAAACGTAAACTCATTATGTTTTCTTTTCTTAAAGGTTTTTATTACTTTGGTCCGGCAAACGAGCAAACAGGTCACCAGATGGTGAGTGATCAGTGCCACCCATAAACGTCCATAACGGTAGGATCATAGATATGATGCCGGCTAATCAAATCCGGAGCAGAGCGTGAAGAAAAAAGATCGGAAGAAGGATGAAAGATGTCCAATACCTCTTGTATTTAGCATCCGGCAATCCCACTAACCGAACGAAACGAAACGAGTGAAGCTGTCGCTTCGCGTCTACCTTTTGTAAGACACGCAACATGTCAACTAAAAATGGACCAACGTAGTAATTCATAATATCAGTGGCATATCTTTCAGCAGTTAAAAATCAATTTTCTATCAGCCCTAGTTCATTGCGCCTTTCGGAAAATATTCCAGCCTACACTTTAAGAGAGCTATAGCAACAGACTTGGTATATTTACAGAATCTATACTCGTCTGAAAACATAACTTTTGCTCAGTCATTCAGAGTCCAACTGTCGTGTTCTCTACCGTAACTCTTTCTTGAGTCTCTGTGGTGTCTTTCTAGTTTTAAGGTCAGAGATAAACTCTCCTAATTTTTGCTGGATAGTTAAAGATGCGAGTGGTATGCTAGTATTATCGGGTTGAAAGCAAAAAAACTCCTTATATTGGTCAATTCTGCTTTTTCTCATATTACTGCTTTAATCGCATAACTAATGCGTGGTGTTGAGTGCGTTGGTGAAAGAGATGCGAATCGATCGTATAATTGATCCTGGCGGTAATAGTTCAGAATGAACAATGCTAATTCAACCCTTCCGTACACACAACATCACCTTATTGGGTCTCAGGTTTTGCCACAATCTTTTTCGCCCGTTCTAGTATACGTTCTATTATAAAATCGCCTATGAGTATACGTAGCCGAAAGCGCAGCGTAGGACGTGCACCCACAAGGTGGTCAGACGAACTAGTAAAGGTCGTGAGACGTCGCTGGATGCAGGCTGCCTCCAACAGGTCACTGTGGAAATCATTGGGGGAGGCCTATTTTCAGCAGTGGACTTTCTTTGGCTGATGGATGGATGGATGGAAATGAGTATAAGTTCACTAGGTGTCTTTCAGTGAGCTCATGCTCCAGTATAATATTTTTTGTATACTCAGCGTTTGTGAAATGGCTCAAAACTTGTTTGTGGTCTATTGTCAGTTCTCAAGCTATGTCGTAACCATTGATATGCCCATTTTGCTCCACTTTTTCAAACAGAGTTCCACTTTATCAGTGACAGTGGTGATGGATAATGTCCCCATCAAAACACGTTATATTAATTGTTATAAAGTTATTTTGAGTATGATCTAACAGAATTGTATTATTATTTTTCAAGTCGAATTTTATGAACTATAACGGAAGGAAAACGCCGAGAGGAAACCTGCACACCATAGCGATCTGTATGAATTTCTGTGGTATGTAAAGTCCCCCAACACGTACTAGGCCAGCGTGGTGGAAACTATAGGGCGTCACCACTCTCAATAGAGTATCTACGACTCTCGATTGTGAAGGAGGCTGGTACCCTTCAGAGGGACGTACATGGGCTGATACAGTAATACTGAGTTTTATGAAAGATACGTGTTCATGTTTTATACTTACTACTCATTCCATAATAAATTTATAATTAATATTAAGTGAGAGCTGGGTGATCTAGACCTCCAATCCATCCTCTAGCCTTCAATAGCTCCCAAGGCTCAATTCTATTATAGAAAACCATTTGCGTATAGTTTAATATCATTCTTGTACACAATAATACTTATTTTGCGTCATATAAATAATAAAAAAATAATGACACAGCTTTATGACCTTTGTTCGTTTTGCACGATTTAGACAATATTGTGTTTCCATATAGATTATGATCTCATCTTATTGGAAATGTTGAACAAAATGAAGAAAAACGCATACTTGACGTAGATGGTTACGTGCTGTGAACGCTAGTTGTCAACCAACTTTAATGATACATTTACGTCTGTAATCATAAACTCAACAAGTTTTTCATTACGTGCATGGCCGCTCATCTTATTCACATTATATCTGTGTACGTAAACGACTTGTCTCTTCTGACAAACAATTTAATTGATTCAAACATTTATATTTATGTCATCATCATCGTCGGCCGTAGGAACCCTGATGGACGTAGGTTTCTTCCAATTTCCAGTAACTGATAGAAGAGAGCTACTTCCTGCGACATAATTATTCTCGACACAATTATACCAATTTTATAATTTCACTGTTGGAAGTAGTGAATGTTAATTAAATAAAAATTAAGCTCTTCTTACAGATGTAAGGCATTAAGATATTAAGTCAGCAAAACAAAATCAATTCATGTAATATATTATATCCAATTCCTTTAAGCAATATATAATTGCCTAAATAAACATTAATTTACACCAATCTCATTGTTTTGCATTAACAGTTTCTTTTCTTAGAATTATGCGAATGTCTTATTTTCCTGTTAATAAATACCGAGGCTGCTGTGAATCGAAATTAATGGTTTCCACCTTAATAACTTGTGAGATTAAAGTGACAGCTAATTATATAAATGGCTATGTTAATTAGAAATAACAGATTCAAACCAAATATGTTTGTGTTGACTGCTCGACATAAATAGATAAATAAGTAATTAATGATCAGGCATTATCAAAAGTCATTTGTTTTGATGTATTCATTTACTGTACATTCCTTAAATTTTAAAATTCGCTAATTTAATGACCCATGTTTGTAAATAAGACCTCTTAAATATCGTATAACATTAGTTCAAGACGTTGTTCTACTTAGCATCGGATGGAGTTGAATAAAATAACATATAACACACATCAACACACATTAAACTAAGGTCAATAAAGTTTAAAATCAGTGTTTACGTAGCAAAAACAAAACTACTTACGTCCACCCACACTGTAGAATGTTGCAACGAGTATGCAGGTAAGTATAGTTGTCTTGTGGTACAATATATTCATGATATAACACTTTTAAACACACAATAAATAGTTTAAAACAAAGTGATATTGTTGTTCTCAGGACGGACAAGCCGCGACTGATAGTTCACTTAACCGGCCCTGACTTTGCGTCGACCACAAACTTAAGGTTATCAACAATAAATATTTTTTTTGAAAACGCGATTTACCACAAGCATATGGCGCTTGTCTGACGCGTGTTTTATTTATAATAGGTGCGGGTCGTCTAAACATCGGATTTTCCTCCTAAGCTGCCTCGCGTCACACTCGTGTATAGCAATATTTTTGTTTGGCAGTTGGCACAAATTCGCCTTTATGAGAATATGCTCACACAAATTTGAGAAATATTAGGTGTAACTGCTAAAACCTGTTGCGCGAAGACTGGACAGGTCAACACTATCTAAAACTGTTTTTTTTATTTCTACGCATGTCAAGATATATTTTAATATTCGACTTCATGTATTTTTACTCTTAAAATCTTATTCTTTTCCATGGAATTAATTTCAATAGTATAAATAATTATTACACCGAAATAATCTCTTAGTCATTTATGAAGTCTACTGAAGCTGGAATAAAGAGGACAAATTACGTGTCATATATAAATGATTATGCTCAGTGGTTTTATTATTATACCGAGTACTTAATAATGTGTAAGGGTAAAGGGAAACCCCTTCCAAAGGTCACATGCAGTAATCAAGTAAGTATTTCCTTCATCGGTCACTTTGTCTCAGGCCGTTATTGAGTTTGCCGTAAAAATATTAGTCTCAATCATTTTTGCTTTTTGTCAATTATAAGTTTTTGCAAACTGGTCAAACCGAATTACATTATTTTCCTGTAGACTGGTTCGTAAAGTAAAAAACTGTAAACTATAGATAATTTGATGACATTCGTGTTAAATGATGATACAAACGAATAAATCCTATAAAATAAGAGCTTGTATCACTCGGCTATTTGGTAGGTACTATTTTACAAAATTTGGCTGTTATGGAAAAATTGTTATCAGATAGTTTTTTACATAAGTTATAATCTGCTTCAGAAGCTCCAGAGCTGGCTTGGAAATTCTAACATTTAATTCATTGTTACTTACTAGTCTAATAATATACAAGGCCTCACGCAATATAGGATAAACTCGTGACCAGCCTTGGGACTTAACAGGCAAATTAAAACGTTAATACTCACAATATATTCTAGAGCTGAATCGAGACGACGCGACATCAAATGATTTATTTACTTATAACAGACAGAAACTTTTGTTTTGCAATTTATTTCGCCGGTCCAACCTTCACGGGAGGCCATCGACATTCATTAATTGCTCACAAATGATGCTTGGACGTGTGCACGTAATAAGTGGAATTTCCGCTACAAACTTGAAGTAAAAGATATTGATTGCTTAGCTCGATAGTCATTTACAACGTAAAATTGTTTAAGAAAGGTATTTTAATGTGAAATATTGATAATAATTGATTGACTAATTTATTGCCCCCGTGAATTGCATAATGTGATCCTACTTCTACTTAGGAAAGTTATAAGAATTTCAACAAAATATCAAAAATACTGGGTTGTGTTCAATCGAAGACTTTTTTTAAAGCAAGAAAGTCACCTGATGGTAAGTGACCACTGCCGCTCATTAACATCCATAATTTTGGATCGTAGAGAGATTGAAGGGAGCGGGAAGGAGAAAGGATGGGAAGAGGAAAGAGGTTTTGGACACCCGGCAATCTCACCGAACGAAACGCGACAATAAGGCTGCCGTTTCACGTCGATTTCCTGTGTGACAGTGGTACTACCCCGGATGAGCCTGCCCATTAATGCTGAATCATGACTGACAATAGCGTGGCTCTACAACTTTTGAACTTAAAAAAGCTGATGCAGGATAACGATCCAATCGATTTAGCTACAATAAAATTAAGCGGATATGACGATTGACACGTTATAAGCGATAATGATAATAAAAAAAAAGATTATTGTGCATTAAAAAACAATCAGTTTCAACTTGAAAGGACTTCCCCTCCTCTCGAATTTGATTTTCCTCGATACTTTGATTATCGCCTTACTTAAGTATCCAATTAATTAACATGTACATTACAATATGTTAATTTATTCGTAAACTAGTTAAAAATACCTATACCTATATAATTATTCTCATGAATCTTCGTTGTTTATTTTACTCCTGATTCTAAAACCGGAATCTTGCGTCATTGCGAAAGGGCGATAGCACCTAAAATGCGTTGTTATTTGCTGTTACTTTCAAGTTTCTTTATTTATTTATTTAAGAAAGACATACCAACAACATATGCCTTACAAATTATCAAAAAAACTTTTTAAATAAAATGCTGATGCACATGCCTATTAACGGTGTGTAGAACATTCACAGAGCGAGTTTCTTGATCCTGGATGTATTCTACAACAACATTTAATAAACTTTCAAACTCACTTAATTATGAATCAATAACTAAAGAACCCCCAGCGAAACATAGTAGGTTATAGTTTAAATCCATGGAACCAGTTCATTCATGACGTAAATTGTTTGCAGTGTCTCCATTTACATGTTTAAACGGATTTCTACAACTTTGCAATGCGCCTGACTAGAACTTGTAAGCACTAATTAACTGTCGTGGTCTTTATTAAAACAATAATTCCTTCAGGGGTGGTTGAAATCTGTTTAATAAAATGCCTTTTTTTTTATTGCCTTCGCAGGCAGTCGATTTCTTTTCTTCGCAGGCCGGGCTGATATTAAGCGGTCACCGACGCTTATGAACTTTCACAATGTGGGGTATCTAGCACATATCCCCTAAACCGTCATTTGTTTTTCTGTCAAAAAACTGTCATGTCATAAAACCGTCAGAAGCACCAGCGCGCTTCAAGCAAAAAGCAACCTACTGCCATTGATATAGGGTTCATTTCAGTGTAATAGAATTATAATGTAAACAAGATCCGCATTGCGGCTCGCCGACGTTTCGCGGCACCCTTTTATGTTTCTTCGACGAGCCGCAGTGCGGTTCGTCCGACGGTTCAGGGGTCCACAAAAAAAAATTAAACATTGGTCAGTTTCTATTTATTATCTATGGGTCAGTTGAACTAAACACTAAGCTGCGGCATGCGATACGCAGTGCCAAACACGACTTTGTAGATCAAACTTTAACGCCCGAATACTGGAACGCCATTTAAATAATAAGTTGCTCTTAACAGCGCACGGCCCACTTAGCCAGTACATTATTTATCGTAGTTAAGCGCAACTTATATTTAAGTTGCGTTCCAGTATTCGGGCGTAAGAGTTGCCTTTTGTTTGTATAATGCGTTTTACTATCCGATCAAAGCTTTTAAAAAACCCCTACAGATCGTAGGGGTTTTTTTAAATATAATTATGACTAAATATATGTATTTTAATTTTTGTATTACAGGTATTGCAGCGTGACTAGCTGCAGTAAATTATCCTAAGTGCAGTGCCATGCAGTGCCATCGAGATAATCCAAATCTGAGTCCCTATTGTAGTACGTATATATTATACGATTTCTATACAGGGTATATCAAGACTGCTACCGAAAACGAAGCCGGGTGGTAGTTTAAGCGACTTCAGACATGCAACAGAAAAAATTGCAAAAAAAGCGACAATTTTTTTTTAATTTTTTTTCCTATGACCATATTTGGATGGTAAATACATTTTTTCCTAAAATAATAGTGTATACCCTTTTATTTATAAATAATCTAAGGTATAAAAGTGTTTAAATTATTATTTTAGCAAAAACTATGGATTTACCACCCAAAAATGACGATATTTAAAAAATCATAAAAAATAATTGTTGCGTTTCTTTTCGAAATTTTTGGTTGCATTGTGTTTGTAGTCACTAAAACTACCACCCGGCTTCGTTTTCGGTAGCAGTCTTGAGATACCCGGTATATTATTTATCTAAATTTCCAAAGTTTCTATAGCAAAAGAATATTCGTTGTATAAACAATCTTTTACAACTTTGGTTGACCTCGATCGAGGCCCCGTTATATTGAGGCTAATTTATATTATACTACTGACGTATGTTTTTTTTTTAAGACATGACCTGACCCCAAGAGCTACACTCCTGGATCTTATTGGCCATGTCACCGACATGGCTGCCATGTATGCACCTACTCGCTACCTATAACGTCCACTTTTAAAGTTAAGAAATAAAGCCTCCCTTTCTTTGGCTAGTCATGGGCCATGGCTGAACAAAGGCCACCCGAAAGATTTCTAAAACGACCTATTGAAAGCAATAAATCCTTAGTAGAAGTTACTTTAATAAAAAACTGTATTTATTTAATTTTCTTTCTGACACAAGGACGTGGGGGACACGCCATGTTTTTGTCTAAGTCACGAAACGTCTTCAGACCAATCACAAAGTATATGATACTCCTTAGCAGCTGCCACGTGAACGGATCCTTGTAGATTTTAACCAACTGGGCGCGAATTCTCGATAATTTTCTTTTGAATGCCAATGCGTCATGTTTCTGAAAATAAAAAAGTAAATACATTCACACTCACTTTTAACTTAACTCCTTTGAGGAGCTATTGAGCCTCATTGGAGTTTAATTTTAATTTGGCATGTATATGCAAATCACAAAATAACTTGGTAAGTACTGTTTTTTCTACTTAAACTACCTACATTTATTTGAAGAATATTTATAACGTCAGTTTCTTATTCACTATTAAGCACTAAATAACTTTTTATGTATGTACTTGATGCCTGATGTTAGGATCAGTGTATTGTATACGTATAAACAGACTCATTCATATATAGTTTATAAACCTGTTTTACTATCGAATGTATTGTCTTCTTCGATCAAACTGGATTCAAAAGTCATTTGGGCTAGGCCGGTACTTATAAATATTTTTTACATTTGTGTATAGATAGGGCAACCTTGGTATCGCACTATTCTTATCTCTACCTACTCCTTCGGGGATCTAGTCGTGAACTTGTGCATATATATTGTATTTGTCTGCTAGGAGTAGGTACTTATTGTGCATTAATATTGCAAATAAACTACTAATTAATATTTTCATGTAAGTATCCTGCTATTTAACAATTCTCAATGGTTTTTATATTTATCACAATAATTATGTGATAACTAAGTAATTATTATGTAGTGATAACCCTAATCTCTTGCTCTTTTAATCTTGCAATTCCCAGTATATAATTAAAAAAAAAACAATTTAAAGCTCATACGTTATGATATATGACCAATTACTGCAGAAGCCGTAAACGTGTGCTGTTTGCGGTACCAAGGTCTCGTACGGTAACCCCTACCCTTGGGGTTACTCTGTACTTCCACAGTGGAAAACTTTTATCTTATATGTTGACGTTCAACGTTCGAATATTCGAACTTCGTTTCGGAGTTATTCTATACTCCCCTTGTCACCAATACCACGGATGCTAACCACGCTTAATGCTCTCCTAGACATACATTCTGAATGTTTTGTTTGCGGATGAATGGGGGAAGATATTAACTTGAGTGTAAGGGATGAATATAAATGCAAGACTTTTTCTTGGTTTTATTGGCGATAGTAATAGTGATTACAAAAAATTATAAGTAACGTGTTAACTCTCTGGGAGAACGGTGTGGACTGTTTGTAGTAGTTCGGCGTGCGGCTGGCTCGGCGTAACGGACCCTGCACGGTTCCTCCGCGGCGCTCCCGGTGTCAAGTGGCGCCGATCCCCGACGCGGCACCCCCTTAGTCATCCATATGGGTTTTTATCATTCTGTCGCTAACACTCTCCACCCCAGTGCTATATTTAGCACTCCATACCAGTGGGTATTTTAGCGACGCGGGTTGCCGATCGTTGTAGCACGTTCGAAGCCGTTTTTACTTCAACTAATCTTACACATCCATCTTTTCCAGCCATTACTCGCTGAATGACGCCTTTAGGCCCTGTATTCCTGGGTGCATCAAGATCAGCAACTATCACCAAATCTCCGATGCGCAGTGGGTTTGATTCTTGTTGCCATCTTTTTCTGGGAAGCATAGTAGGCAACACTTCCTTAATCCAACGCCTCCAGAACATGTCGGCCAGCATCTGAGATATTCGCCATTGTTTTCTCAAACACAAATCGGACATGTTAAATCAGGGCCCCCGTAAGGGCTACTGGCGCATGTGTGCGAAAAAAATTTTTGGCGCCCCTTAAGGCATTTTTAATTATCTTTTTTTTATGGTAGGTAGGTGCTTGAAATAAAGCAAAGAACTGAACTTTTAAAGTCATATGTATTTGTAGATTATAATATCAAAATGAAGTAATAATAATGAATTCTTGTTGACACTCATTTTAAAGCATTTACAATGGGGCACAGACACGTTGTTCATAATTACAAGAAAATAACCCAAAACTAAAAATCACATTTTTTTAGGAACAAATAACAGAAATATTGCCTCATGTCTACATGTTACTCATGTATACGTGTTATTGAGAAAGCGCAGTACCTAAAATTAGTTTGTTCATAATCGTGAGTACAGTCGATTCCACTAATAAAAATAGGGGTCAAATTTGAATCAAAATAATATTCGTAATTCTTTTATAATCAAAATAAGTTGGCGTGTCAGGTTTTGCGCTTTTTCATTAACACGTAAATAAGTATCACTTCCTAATTATACTACAATATGCAGATACTTTAATAACAAATACCTAGGTAACTTTATATAAAATAAAAAAAGATATCTAGGTACAATAGAAAAATAAAAAAATAACTGTTGTAGTAGAGTCACTACTACAATACTCTTGCTACTGTAGCGCAATTTTCCGAGACTATGCTGTTACAAATTCGTTAATTACATCGCTGAAATTTATACCATCAAAAATTTCTTGTTCAATGGCTAATATTGCTAGACCAGACAATCTTTCTTGAAGCGTTGTTGACCTTAAATAATTTTTAACTTTGCAAATATCGGTCGCCAGAAGCTACAGATACAGGAAATGTCAGAAGAATTCTTAGTGAAATGCATACATTTGAAAGGGTGGATGTTAAATTGTTTTCAAATATATATTGTAAAATACTAAAAGGGTCAGGGTGAGTATCATCAGGTAATGAAAAAACTCTAAAGGTTATTCTCATATATCTTCTATACACCGACATCGACATCGACCGGTTACTATTTTATTATATGAATTGATTATTTTTGTTTTTTTTTTTTTTGTTGTCCGAAGAATCGGGGAGGATACGATAACTCTGAAGTCTGGTTACCTGCTCTTCTACCGGGGGGACGACCAACAGTCCCGAGGAGGTGTCGGATTTCTTGTCCACAGGTTTCGTGTCATCAACAACATCATATCCATCGAAAGTGTGTCGAGCAGGGTAGTATACCTTATACTCAGAATATCAAAAAGATATTCGTTGAAGGTCATACAGGTATACGCGCCGACCTCGACACACCCAGATGAAGTAGAGGAGATATATGAGGATATAAGTCGGGCCATACATACTTCCAAAACCTACTTCAATGTTGTTATGAGGTACTTCAACGCAAAGTTGGGCAAGAGCAGCGATGCAGCGTTGAAAGTGGGGCAATTTGGACATGATGATGAGAAAGAGGGATTCTTTTCGATGAACTTTTTTTTTATTGCATTGAATGGCGAGACGAACAAGCCGTTCGCCTGATGGTAAACGATACGACCGCTCATAAACAGTAGTAACATTCCACTGCGCTCACCATCCTGAGACATATGATGTTAAGTCTCAATATGTCCAGTAGTTACTCTGGCACAATGTCCTTCAATCCGAAACACAACAGTGCATTTACGCAGTGTTGTTTCACGGGAGAAATAGACATTGCGGTGGTACCTACCCAGATGGCCTCTCACCTATCAGAGACCTACCACCAGTAAGGACTCTCTTTTTACCAGAAGCCGCCTCATAAGAAATAGAGAACGGAGGTTCCAAGTGTTTGCAAGAGACTTGTCTATTGGGCAAAGCCAGTTGTCTAGGCTGAAGATGGACGACGGCCGCGTGGTATCGACGAGGGCAGAGGTATTAAGGGAGATCGAGAGGTTCTACGGACAGCTTTACACCTCGGTTGCCCAATCTGCTGTTAGCTCAGCCGAAGAACTGAGAGTCGAGTTGATCTGACACTTTAGCGATGATATCCCGGACATCAGCTTGTGTGAGATTGAGATGGCCCTGAAGCGACTTAAAAACAACAAGGCGCCGGGCGAAGACGGAAACACTTCAGAGCTTCTGAAAGCGGGCGGCACGCCAATACTGAAAGTCCTTTAGAGGCTCTTCAATTCTGTTCTTCTCGAGAGCTCAACGCCGGAGGCATGGAGCAGGAGCGTGGTGGTCTTGTTTTTCAAAAAAGGTGATAACACTTTGCTGATGAACTACAGGCCCATCTCGCTCCTGAGCCATGTCTATAAGTTGTTTTCGAGGGTCATCACAAATCGTCTCGAACGCAGGTTTGATGACTTTCAGCTTCCCGAACAAGCCGATTTCCGAAAAGGCTTTAGTACCATAGACCATATCCATACGCTTCGGCAAGTTATACAAAAAACCGAGGAATATAACTTGCCGCTTTGTTTACCGTTTGTGGACTTTGAGAAAGCCTTTGATTCGATCGAGACTTGGGCTGTGCTACAGTCTCTCCAGCGGTGCCATATCGACTATCGGTACATCGAAGTGTTGAAGTGTATATACAACAGCGCCACCATGTCGGTCCGAGTACATGATCAGAGTACGAAAGCTATTCCACTACAGAGAGACGTGAGACAGGGAGATGTCATATCTCTGAAACTGTTCACAGCCACGCTGGAAAATGCCTTCAAGCTCTTGCAGTGGAAAGGATTCGGCATCAACATTAACGGAGAGTATATCACTCACCTTCGGTTTGCCGACGATATTGTAGTCTTGGCAGAATCGCTGGAAGACCTTAGCACTATGCTTGAAGACCTCAATCGAGTCTCCCAACGGGTGGGTCTTAAAATGAACATAGACAAAACGAAGATCATGTCGAATGTCCATGTTGTGCCCACCCGAATCGGTGTTGGGAGCTCGACTCTTGAAGTTGTTGACGAATATGTCTATTTAGGACAAGTGGTCCGGTTAGGCAGGTCCAACTTCGAGAGAGAGGTCAATCGTCGAATCCAATTCGGTTGGGCAGCGTTCGGGAAACTACGCGACGTCTTCTCGTCCAAAATATCTCAGTGCCTTAAATCGAAAGTCTTCGATAGTTGTGCGTTGCCAGTGATGACTTACGGCACGGAGACGTGGCCTCCCACTATGGGCATTATTAGGAAGCTCAAAGTCACTCAACGAGCTATGGGCTATGCTCGGGGTTTCCCTACGATATTGAATCAGAAATGAGGATATCCATAGGAGAACTAAAATAACCGACATAGCCCAGCGGATGAGCAAGTTGAAGTGGCAATGGGCACATAGCGCGGAGAACTGATGACCGATGGGATCGAAAAGTGCTCGAATGGAGGCCACGTAGCGGAAAACGCAGTGTAGGACATCCACCCACACGGTGGTCAGACGACCTGGTAAAGGTCGCGGGACGTCGCTGGATGCAGGCTGCCTTCAACAGGTCTCTGTGTAAATTATTGGGGGAGGCCTATGTTCAGCAGTGGACTTCCTTTGGCTGATGGATGGATGTATGACTTTAGTTTTTTTTTTTGGCAAACTTTTTTTGGGCCCTGGATTTTGGCGCCCCTAAAGGATGGCGCCCGTGTGTATTGCACACTTCGCACATATGGTAGCGGGGGCCCTGTGTTAAATGACCCTATTGTTGGTGAATTCGACGAAGTGCCTAATAAAAAATGGTTCGGTGTTAATGTTTCGTTTGTATTAGGCTCTACTGTTACGTGTGTTAACACTAGAAGGGCCGGGCTTCATGCTATACCTTCAAAGACCGCAGCAGTCAATTTGACGGTACTAGAGATCAAGTGAGAATACTTATGAAATTATTACATATTTTAAATTAAAAAATAAAATATAAGTAATACAAATTATTTTTTATTAATAGTAAACAATTTAGCATTAAATTTAGTAACATTTGTAACAAGTAATAGTTTTTTTAGACTCTTTTGTACATTTTCCACAAACAGCTTTTTTACAGATAGTGCAGTTTTCACATGTTTTATTTTTTTACAATTACTATTGATTTGACATTGCCGCCTCTTATTGTTTGTAGTACATGGTTCACTTGTTTCAGAATTAGTTCCTTGTCTCTGAGTCGCAATTGAAGTGGATTTTTTTTTCACATACTCTTCACGTAGTTCGCTCACTAGTTGAAGGATAAAATTATGACGAGAAATTTTTATTCCTGTGACTTTTTGATATAGAATCTACGAGTTTATAGCTGCTAAATCAAGTATAGTGTAAAAAACGTGAACTGGCCATCTCCGACTTCCACCTCTTACGGTGTATTTGCGTGCCATTGGGTCGATGATGTCTACACTAAATTTTGTTGCCTTGTTAAATTCAACTGTTCTGCAGCCTCTTTTTTATCAGTACCTATGCTTACGTTGGGGTGCAGAGTCCTCAAAATAATAACATTTTTTCCTGGTTTTCCTTGATAGCTAGTAAGGGTTATATATCGGCCTCGGTTTTCATTATGAAAGTTTCATATCTTATAGTACGAATACCTCTACAAATCGGTGATACTTCTCGTCTTGCACGCCGCATTGTTCCAACAATACTAGTCTTTTCGACCATTAGTTCTTTAGCCAAATTTAGAGACGTGAAAAAGTTGTCAGTGGTTACGTTTTGGCCCTTTTTGAAATAGGGTTGTACTAGTTTCAAAACCACATATTCGGGTAATGAGATATCGTTTGAACGGTTCTTGTCTTTTCCTAGATACGGAAATCCTCCACATCGGTACTTACTCTCGACATCCACAAGCAGCGAAAACTTTATGCCAAATTAATAAAAACAAAAGTACCCACATTAGTTTGAAGAATTCGTTGTTTATGCCTTTATATATATGTGGGAATAGTTCCGTAAGGGGTCAAATTAAACAAAGATTGTCTTGTTAATATTGAATATATTATCGTCTTACTCGTCTTCACTTCAGCCGTCCTCTACGTCTTCCGTCTTCCGTCGTCTTCCAGACTGTTCTCTTCTATTCCGTCCTTGCATACTTCAACATCTATATCATTCATCCTCGTACTCTTTCTATCTTAAATACTTTCGTCTTTCATTAGTCATCTCTCTCACACAAACCACGTTCCATATCAGTCATACGTCAACGTTCCATTCTACTCATCTTTCTTCTTAACATTCAAATCCTACAACTCGGCCATACTGACACCTGACTGCCCTCAGTCAGGTCCTATTTACAACACAAAATATACAACAACTAAATACAACTTCATCAATAAATTTACAGCACATCTTACAAAAACATCTTATCCTAAAAAACAAATGACAAATTACACATCTTAAATACACAATATCCAGATACAAAACAATTTAAAGTTTTCTTCCTTTTCCTCTTGTAAATCATCCAACTATCTTGAAATGTTCTTGGTCGGTTTTCAATTAGGTCATTATACTGGTTTAGCAATAACTCCCATCTCAATATATCATCTATCGGTTTAACAAAATCTTTAATACGTTTTCCAAAATACTGTCCTATGAAATCCTGAAGCTGTTTTAAAGTCTTTAGTTCAGTATGCTTGCTCACAAACTCTCCTTTTCCTGACTTTGACACGTTTGATAGTGATTGCACCATTACATCACTTACAATCACCTTGTCAACCATTTTCCCGCCTTCTAAAAAAATCTGTCTTGGTAGCTGAGCCACTAGTATGTCGTCTTGGTACACATTGCGCAACATGATAGGCTCCTCTTGTTATTGCGCAGTGTTATCATTTGCAACACAGCGAATTACCTCATGTTGGCTCTGCTCTTCCTCGATTTTATGTTCGTCAAACTGATCATCTTTCACGACACAAGAAATGTTCGGAGCACAATCGTCTTCATTGTAAACATTTCCGAAAACCTTGTTGTAAGCGTCTTCAACATTTTCGTCGTTTCTCGTCGTATTTGCAATTTTTTCTTCATCTCCAAATTCATCACTTTTGCACTGTGTACAACTGACAAATACGTTGTCATGGCAATTGTCGTCGTTGGGAGCGCTAGGTTTGCTCTCGGTGACACACGAAGTTCGCAAAACCTCATTATTTATCGCACTTGGAAATTCTTCTGTGATTGCTACTTTAAACTCCTCATAAGTCTTAAACGGATCCTCAGACCTCAACCATAATTCTGCAGTGCCCGTTAAAGAGTTTTTAGCAACAAACAACGTTTGTCGAGGCGTAAACTTGAACATTTCACATACGTCTTCAATTTCCTGTATCCATTTCGTGGACGAGTACGTTAAGTCGTTTCCGTTAAATTTCGGTGTTATCTCCAACCTGATTGTCCCTTAAATGCCGCCATCTTCATTTCTTCATTCTTCTTCTTTTCTTCGTCTTTTCGTTGTATCTTCTTTGCGTCTTAAATAGCAAAATGTCAGCTTTCGTCGTTGAAGCCGATTTTCTGCTCGTCTGCTTCTTCTTTACCATTGACCCGAAATACGAAACTATCCCGGACGAGCCCCCAAAAATATGTGGGAATAGTTCCGTAAGGGGTCAAATTAAACAAAGATTGTCTTGTTAATATTGAATATATTATCGTCTTACTAGTCTTCACTTCAGCCGTCCTCTACGTCTTCCGTCGTCTTCCAGACTGTTCTCTTCTATTCCGTCCTTGCATACTTCAACATCTATATCATTCATCCTCGTACTCTTTCCATCTTAAATACTTTCGTCTTTCATTAGTCATCTCTCTCACACAAACCACGTTCCATATCAGTCATACGTCAACGTTCCATTCTACTCATCTTTCTTCTTAACATTCAAATCCTACATGTATGCCGTCACATTGACGGTGCGCGGTCTTAGTAGGTATTTGTAATCGAAACTCATATACAATATATTGTTATTTTTTGTTTAAATATAGATTTAGTTTAACAATAGCAAATTAGGAAAAGTCATAAAATATGAAAAGAAACAAAAACATAGTTTGTGAAATATTTAACAATGAAATTGCCTTGCCGCCAATTTGACTGCCTTGGTCTTTCTAGTGTTAATGGGCGATTATTGACCATTTGCTCTACTTCAGCCAACAGAGTGATGAGTGTCTCTTCTCGCGGCGCTGTTTCTTTCAGCACAACTTTCAGGCACTGCTTGATTGATCGAGTAAGTCGCTTCCAAGCTCCACCCCAGTGGCTAACCGGAGGAATGAAATTCCATGTTGTCCCATAATTAATCGCTTTAGCTTGTAATCCGCTTCTATCCAAATTGAGTGTTGTAAGTAGATCCGGTCCTTTAAAAAGGTAATCATTTAAACAATTTCCGTAAGCTCTTGAAGCTGCGTCGAAAACGAGGCGCATCTTACTTTTATTAGGATTGTCGACCCCAAAGTGAGGTAGATACCAGGTTCTAGCTTTATCTTCATAGCTAGTAAGTTTCCTTGCATAGTCGTTGTCCAATAAAAGGTTTATTCTTTCGGCATATCTTTTTGCGTAGTCTTTATTTTCCTTCAGCCTTTTCTCAACAGCTTTCAATCTCAACGATGCAGCGGGGTATGAATTAGGCATTTTGCAATTAATGTCCTTCCATGGTAGGCCGACGTGCCATCTCCCATTCTTGAGTACGGCTGTATTTTCGAGACGTAATATAGCTTGATGATCCTCGGCATTTTGTCTAGGTTTGATGCTGACGCCTATGGAATCAATGTTGAATGATAGGCGTATCTGTTCCTCCAGACTTCTCAATAACTGATTATTGTCACAGCATTCCATCTTTGGGTTATCGTTAAGTAACAAAGCGGCGTAAGTTGCTGACTCGGAGGTCGAGGCATGTTGGCGAAGTAAAGATTCGCGTATACAACCATGTACACAAGCACCTAATTTGGTGCGTGTGATATACAATCCATCGGTTTTTCCTTTTGCTATTTGCAGTGGCATCAGCAGATGATAATTATCTTGCCCAATTAATAGTTGAGTTTTGCATGTGTTCACATTAATAAGCTTTGTTATATTCGGCATGGAACACTCGTAACACGATAAGTCAATTGACGTTACATCCTGTTTTGGTAGGTTTAGATTTTTGATACTGCGTGCTCGGATGTCGAAAACAGTTCCTTCTTTGTTTGATACTCCGAAGTCTACTATTTCGCTGACGCAATCTAAGGTGTTATTGTTCCAAGCACCACTCACGCGAATTGTTTGTTTTTGTCCACGGAGTCCTATTTGTTGCGCAAGCTCAAGACTTATCAATGAAACGGTTGAACCGTCGTCTAAAAGCGCCGTTGTGTTCACCACACTCTTAGGACCGTGAATGTTGATGGATACAGTTTTCAAAAGTACTTTGCAGTGCGTCAAATTGATATTTGTCACTGTTGCATCTTCGGTCACGTCTGTGATATTCACACTGTTTTGTGGCAGAGAGTTTTTCCACATGGGTGAATGTAACAAGCGATGGTGCGGTCTTCCACAGTTATCTATATCGCACGCGGTAGCTGGGCATGTATCTCGATCGTGGCGCGATAGCAGGCACTTGTAGCAAATGTTATGACTCTTAACGTAGCGCCAGCGCTCGATGCGTCGTGATCTTTTGAAACGTTTGCAGTCAGTTAATTTATGTTCTGATAAGTGGCAGTATGAACACTTTGAGTGAGTGGCTTCCGTAGTTACCAGTACCGAGTTGTTCGCACGGTTATGGTTGTTGTTTTTGTAGTAGTCACTTCGGGCACTTATCATGTTAATATTTGCCGTTGTAGATATTTTCACTGCTTCTTCATTTAGAAAATCTGCTAAAATTTCCATGCGCGATTTCTTCCCCTCGGTGATCAATGGAAAACTGTAGTCTGACCACTTTGCTATGAGGACTGCAGGTAATTTTGTCAGTATTATTGACACAATATTTATTCCTTGTAGATACTCGTCGCGTTTCACAGCTTTTACAGCAAATATGAAGTTCTGTATTTTTATGGAAAATGTTACGATATCCTTGTGATAATCTTGACTCATTGGATATTTTTTTTTTTTATTGCATTTAATGGCGAGACGAGCAAGCCGTTCGCCTGATGGTAAGCGATACGACCGCTCATGAACAGTAGCAATATTCCACTGCGCTCGCCATCCTGAGACATAAGATGTTAAGTCTCAATATGTCCAGTAGTTGCTCTGGCTACAATGTCCTTCAATCCGAAACACAACAGTGCATTTAAGCAGTGTTGTTTCACGGGAGAAATAGACATTGCGGTGGTACCTACCCAGATGGCCTCTCACATATGAGAGACCTACCACCAGTGAGAGACCTATCATTGGATATGGATATCATTGGATATACCTTCTTAATGTCTTGTATTATTTTTGAGATAATGACGTCGGCATTTCCAAATCGTAGCTCTAAAGTTGCCATTATTTTATCCGGATCGGTGGCACTAATTAGTAGAGCTGCCACGGCGTCTTTGGCGGGTCCACGAAGACATTTGCGTATTCTCCAGAGATTTTCTTTTGTACTAAAGTTGCACACTTCTGTCGATTCTTCGTACGTATACTTGAATTGCAGCCATTCCATCGGGTCACCGGAGAATATTGGTAGGTCTCGCGGCGTGCTTATACGGCTCAATAATTTTGCGTTTGACGTAGTGTTTACTGACGTGGCGGCAAGGTCCTTAAGTGCGCTAGTTAGCATCTGAACTGTTCCATCTGAAGTATCTGGATGACACAGCTCATGTCGGTCGCAATTTTGTCGCCTTTTTGTAGACGTAACGTTAGCAGGGTTGGCGGTAAGATCCTTAAGTGCGGCATCTGATTCCTGAACTGGAACACAAGTATCAGGGTTTAAAGTCCCTGATTCGCACAGCTTGTCCTCTTGGCGACCTTTGTCGTGGGCGGGCTGCAAATGCTCCAGTTCCGGTTGGCTGCTATCTAACCACCTCTCCACTTCACTATGCGTCTTTTCATATTGATGTTCACTAGTTTGTTCTTGAAAATCAGCTATTTCTATTGCCAATTTTTTGTCGACCAGCTCCATTTGTATTCTTGCCTTTTCTTCTGCGGCACGTAATTTCAGCAAAGCTATTTGAGATCGCGTGGATGAAGATGTTTTCTTGGATATACAACTTTCAGCTCTAGTTGTTCCGCGTACCTGAAGTGGCTGTTGTTCGGCCTTTACGCTTCCAGTTTCGTTCATTTTTGCTTGCGAAGTTGGCTTCTGTGGTGAGTTCTGCTGGCTAGTCGATGCTTCGTCTTTGCAGTTATTTTCGCGTTCCTTACGCGCGCTATTTCGCGTAATAACCATTAACGTTGCTGGTGGTATGCAGCGTACTCAATCCGGCTCGAAGGACCAATTTGTAAGGGTTGAATATAAATGCAAGACTTTTTCTTGGTTTTATTGGCGATAGTAATAGTGATTACAAAAAATTATAAGTAACGTGTTAACACTCTGGGAGAACGGTGTGGACTGTTTGTAGTAGTTCGGCGTGCGGCTGGCTCGGCGTAACGGACCCTGCACGGTTCCTCCGCGGCGCTCCCGGTGTCAAGTGGCGCCGATCCCCGACGCGGCACCCCCTTAGTCATCCATATGGGTTTTTATCATTCTGTCGCTAACATTGAGGTTCTGCGAGCCAGATGCTTGACTGAGTACTTAAATATTAATTATTAATGTAAATGGTGCTAAATAAATTAAAAATTTCTCATATAATGACCACGAGTACAAAGTGTAGAGTACGATAATCGTCAATATGTTTCCGACCCTAAAGGAAAGAGCCATGGCTCTTCTCTTCTAAGTATGGAATCAATAAAATATTTAGATACTACTTCCCGAGGTGGACCATCTCTAACAGTGGTTCTTAACCGGTGGTCCACGGACCACTGAGCTTAACAAGTGGTCCACAGGGCCAACCTTAACCAAACCAGAAAACCAACTGGGTTGTCAATGGGTTTTCAAACAAAATTGTTGTCAAATGGTCCCTCATGACGAAAAGGCTAAGAACCACTGATCTGCAATCATTTATTATTCTGGTAATACCAATACCATTGAGTTTCATAATACACACCTACATAAAGTCACGCCTTTTTCCCAGAAGGTATAGAGAGAGGTGCTACGAGGACACCCATATTTTGGCTTGTGTGTTCCATCCCACGATGTGATAGAGGGCGAACCTATGGCTAAATCGGGCATAAATTCCAGACTCTGGGCGAATAATGAATACAAAAAATCCAATATCACTTTGCCCAACCCGGGATTTTAACTCGAGACTGAGGTAGTCAATAAGAAAATATAATAAAATTAATCTATGTAAGTACCTGTTACAAGTCTTTTCACCCACTAAAAAGTTTAATAACATTCCGATTCTCTGGATTCTCTGGATTCTCGTATTATTGAGATTTATGTAAACAATCACAACTCATTTGCAAGTATTGCATAACCTCTCGTAGACTCACTACAATTGGCTAATATTTATTCTTGATAATAATTCGTTTACAATAATCACGACATGGGTTGAATAATAATACGCCCGACTTATTTATAGACCCGACACAATAAGTAATTTAAGTGTGTGGTTTATAAACGCGGATGCTGCGAAAACTTCCCATTAATATTGTTTAGTCAGAAGCAAATATTTTCCGAAAAAAAAATTGTATTTACCAACATTAGTGATAGTATAACCATATCTTGTCTGTTCTATCTGGATACTTACCATACCCAATCGTAAAATCGTAAAATGTCAAAACTATTTTTACCCACACAAATGTCGGGTTTTTGGCTAAGGCTCTATTATAAATTTATTCTTTTAACATGATACTTTTCACTTATTTGTGCTGCACTCACTGCTCAGGCTTATTGTAATTAACTTTTTATTTCAATACAAAAACTTACTTATTATACTTGTTTTAAAGGCAGTTTCTACCCCTCCCCCAGTATAACCTCAATAGCTGTGTCCAAGTCATCAACAATTAGATGCTAAACGCTACTGCTAAATGTAGCCCTCAACGATTTCGTTTGTCAGCTATTTGCATTTAGCATACATTCAACTGCCTTTTAGTGTGTACTTAGTAAAATATAATTTAAAAGAACTAACTTTCTTATCGCCTACTCCACAGGTCTTTACGGACCCGTCAGCAGTTGGGCAGAGTATCACATCTTTAGCAGGGTCCAGGTCAGTTTCACTCTTGGTACAGCTAGTCATCACATCACCCTTGTTTTTACAAGGGTTCTTATTGTCAGATTAGTTGACTTTTCTGTTAATGTAAATTAGTTTATTGTACATTTTGTTGTATATATTTTTAATGTGATATTTATTGCATATTTGCTTTGTCATTTATAATTGACATTGTCAATACTGATTTGTTTTTTATTCCACCTTAAAATCTGATTGGATCTAGTCGGTAATGTATAAGCAATTGGCGTCCACATTTCCGCATCATAAGTATCGGACACATCTCATAATATTCTTTGTATCCCAGGAATTTATATGTTCGTGTGATCCGTACAATGTGGATCAGTGAACGCACTTGTAAGAATTTACAAACAACAAATGAATATGTTGACGCCCGCCTTTGAGATCCACTTCCAGGGCAGCTAATCCATTTAGGGCATGCTATTGTTTTGGCATCTTGTGGTCGGTTGTAAAGCAAGTTTTTATGTTGCACAATCTGTATTATATATTACACTGAGTTTGAGAATAGTGTTTACTATTCTCTCTATGAACTAAAGTTTATCAGTTCATTCAAAAAAATTACAGATGGCGGACCCATCTCAGTTTTGAGAGACAAGGAACGCTTTAAAACCGAAGCTTTGTATTTTATGTTTATAAAGATATTCACGCCCATGACGTATAAAACTGAAGGTAATTAACATAGATATTTTTAACATTAATTAAGAAACACGTTCACTTTTAAGTAATTACCTACACGAAGATGTTTTATGACCCAAGGAAGCCAAAAAATGCTCTTTACGATGTGCATCTACTACATAATATTATGTCGGTGCACAACAGGTTGGTAGAATAAATGTCATTAATGATAAAATGCGGTGACATTTCCTTAACTGCTTTGCATGGTATTTTGTATTCTTGCGACATTTTCATTAAACTAGGCAAAAATCAGCATACAATGCCATGGATTCGAAATGCATAATTAAAGGAGCAATATAAAGTATTCAATATAATAGTCAATCACCACGCACTAAAACGGTGAAGGAAAACATCGTGAGGAAACCTGCATACCATAGCGATTTATAAGAATTTCTATGGTATGTAAGTCCGCCAACCCGCACTAGGCCAGCGTGGTGGACTATATGGCCTAACCACTCTCAATCGTTCTCTCGATTGTAGAGTAGGCCCGTGCCCTGCAGTGGGACGTATATGGGCTGATACAGAATATAAAATATTGTTCTCAAAACCAAATATAACCAACCTTATGATTTTGCTGTGTGTAGTTACAACTTATTATATGTTTTTAACTTAGGGTAGTGCAGTACTTACTATTTGCTTTACACAATAGTTTCTATTCCAAAAAACTTATATGTACCTAAAGAAGACACTGGGTATAAGTAAGTAACTTTACAAAAAATGATTAAAAGTAAAACTATTTAAAAAACGTTTATAAATATAAATTAATTTTGAAATATATTTCTAAACATGACCAACGTGATTGGATAAATAGAAAAATTGAAACATCATAACTTACGATTTTTTATTTATTTAAATAATGAATAATTTGAGTAATGTTTCCTTAAGTCAAACCTCATCCAACCGGTTTAAGAGGTTATACTAAATATTCAGTGCAAAGACTAGCATTTTATTATACAAAAATGATTACGTATTCGTAATAAAATTGGTGCATGCGAGAGGTCAAAGAGGGGCGCGGAGGTGGGAAAATTTACCAGTTTACCTCACAATGACACTAATTTATGCCACGCTCAAAAATATAATTTAGGAAGTAAACTCGCTGTTACTCTTGCTTATCTCATCGAAATCCTCCGCAGCCATTAAAAATCCTAGCTATGCATATTATCTAATATCCAGTCCATGTAATAAGCTACGTTGGTGTAGACTCCCGGGAAGCCCCCGACGCCACACCGTTTGGTGCCGAAGGATACGACACCTCGCTGAATGTATTTGACCCTGCCGAGTTTCCCAGGGTACATGAGAGGTCCACCAGAGTCACCGGCGCAGGAGTCCTTATCTCTAACCCCACCTGCGCATATCTGCTTCTCGTTGATTTGCACTGCGCTGTAATCATGACAATGACAAAATTATTACCTTCATAAGCTGTCACACTTGCATGTAGCTTGATAATCGCTTGTTTTCTTCCATTTACTCTGCCTTACTATTAATTATTTCGCAAGCATCCTATGATCTTTACACTTCTTACTGGATTGTATGTGTTTTCTACCACTATTTGCTGTAATTTATTTTCCTCTTAAGTTGTTTAAAAGTGAGACTTATGACGCATCACTCCTTCCACTCCATGACCAATGTATTCGAGTGGAAGAAAGAAAGAATAATTTAATTAAATTCATAAACGTTTGCTGTTTTTCATCAATTTATTCTTATGACGTTATCATGCAAAATTATCATCCGTAAATCGACTTTACAGACAACCATTTTTTCGTCCTACAATTTAATAATTTGTAAACAATGTTATAACCAAATCGAGAACTTACGTTTTGTAAATCGATTGACATTCTTCTTTACTCAACACGGGCAAGCTGACGCTCAGAAGCACAGAGGACTCGACGCCGTCTTCAGTAATTCCCCAACCGGCTACAACTCCATTAACTCCCACTAAATTCTCGTCTTGAAGTTCCGGCGTCAATGGCAAACACAGTGGCTTCATATTGTCTGTAAAAATAGTGAACTTAAACAGTTTTCTCCCTACACTACACTCTGGTATTAAATATATAAATAAATACACCGAACAGTCACATACATAGTTCTAACTCCACACTAAAGATCGAGTCTTGTGTCGTGGGTATCAGGAACTACGAGAGACTTTTCGATCTCACAAGCACCCAGACCCGAAACGAACTCTGGTATTACAAATAACTAGTTAGTTGATACGAACCTAAATTGAAATCAGCTGGTTCTGAAAGTCTTAGAAGAGCGATATCATTATATAAAGTCTCCGGATTGTAGTCAGTATGTGGGATAGTCTCATCGATTGCCACATTCTGAAATACCAATAATTAATCGTTTTATTTTTACTTTTCTCATATACAACCAAATTTTAAATAGATTTTAAGGTTATACCCGTATTCCAGGAGCACAATATTTTCTTCCGTCCGATCTTTCGCAGTCTGGGTCTTGTCTTACGTCATATTCTCCCAATATAACACTCTGCAGTTTCAAGCTATTTGGCAACGAAGTCACGCAATGAGCTGCAGTTAAGACATACCACTCATTTATAAGGGTACCACCGCAATTCAATTTAACTCCATGAGCTGAAAATAAATGAAATAACCTAATAAATACAATTGTAAAAAAGCCTGCAGAACTGCAGGGTTAAGCATATTCAGCCTAGTGGCCCAAGTCTTTCCTCAGCAAACTGCTTATCTACCTCTCTAACTCCTGAAGTCCCATATTACCAGTATGCAGCACCCCAACCAGTTCTATAAAATGGTCATGCCACAACGTGCTAAAATAGATCCATCATCTATTTTCATCATTTTTTTATTGTAACCAATAAACTACAAGCAATAATACAGGGTATATCAAGACCGCTACCGAAAACGAAGCCGGGTGGTAGTTTAAGCGACTTCAAACACAATGCAACAAAAAATGTTGCAAAATAAGCGTCGATTTTTTTGTTATTTTTTTCATATAGTCGTATTTGGGTGGTAAATTCAATTTTTTCCCTAAAATAATAGTGTATACCGGTTTATTTATAAAGTATTTAAGGTATAAAAGAGTTTAAACTAATATTTTAGCAAAAACTATGGATTTACCATCCAAAAATGATGATATTTAAAAAGTGATAAAAAAATGTCGCATTTCTTAGCGAAATTTTTAGTTGCATTGTGTTTGTAGTCACTAAAACTGCCACTCGGCTTCGTTTTCGGTAGCAGTCTTGATATACCCAGTATATTACTATTGTAAGAGTACACGACGCATACAGCAACGTTTGTTGACAATACCAGTATACATGACGATAACCTCATTAAAGGTGAAAAAGATAAAATATCCAAATATATTTTAGATCGACCTAACAAACGAAGTTACTAATTTGGGTGGACGCAACAATAATGGTCCCGATTCTTGTGTTTGCCAATGAGTTCTTGGTTAAGAACCTTTTGAGGTGTTCTCAATTGGCAGTTGGATCGGGTCTCAGATGCTGAAAGCAGTGAAACTTAAGTACTTTAGAATACGATACATTTTGGGAGGAAGTTGCTTACTTTCTTCTTAAGCACTACCATCAGAGGATGAGTAAGTATGTGTTTGTTGTTTTAATGAATGAACATTTGTGAAAATATAACAAATACATTCTAAAATAACAGAAGAATTGTAAAACTTTAAAGTTAGTACCGATTTTATTGAACATACGGCCAAATATAATAGATTTTTTTCTGCCATTATCAAATATTTTTAACATAGGTCATACCGTACTTTGTAAAATATTGTATGAAGTCACCACTAACATTGATCTTAAGTCACTCATCAATTATGAACTATTATTGTCGATGTTTTATTTTACCCAATCAATTAAACCTTCTGCAAATCGCCTTTGGTAATTTCTTACAAAACAAATATAGAACTTAAAGCTATATAATATTTTACAACAACATTACATTACCTGATCGGTAAGACAGAAGAACCATCCAAGGCATTTCGAATAGACCAGTCCGATTACCGCCAATAATTCTGTTACTTTCAATAGTACCGCAATCCGTAGATAGAAGGCTCAAATTGGGATGGTTTTCAACATTGGGTTTGCCACCTCGTCGATTGGTAGCAACGTTATCACCAGAACCAAAGGTATCATCACGGTCTCTCGGTGGATTGTTATTATTACTATTCGTATAGTCCCAAATTACTACATTATCGTCTGTCTGTGTAGGGTTGCCTCTATTTGGCAACCCTGATAGCCCTCCAGTAGGCGACCAGCTATTCACTGCATCAATATGATTTGGAGGCACGCAACACACCTGAAAATATTTACGTTAATTTAGAAAATGTTTTAAGTTCCAAAGGATTTCATCTGAAAGAAAAATATCATTGCTCCGTCAACGGTCAAACCATGCCCATCCTATGCTATTTTCACTCATATTCTCAACAATTTTCAAAGAACGAAAAGAGGTATACAATTTTTTAGTAAAGTTACTGACTTTATCTTTTGTGATTGATGGAGAGCACCGTTTGAACATCAAAATATTGACAATGATAAGTTATTTTATTTTATTAGAACAGGAATACGACGTGAACGGTCGGGGTCTAACAAAAGGCAATGGACTTTTAGTTAGCTATTTTGTTTTGTTTCTTTTCTTTCAATGTACAATACATACCATTGGTTGATCTACTGTAAAGCCACAACCGAGCTTCTGTAATTTGTGTCTAATGTAACTTGGCATAGGGCTGCCAGCTCTGTGAATTTCATTAACTAAATGCCTACATTCTTCCAACGCTATGCAGCTCCCAGGATATTCATCTACATAGCACGTATCACCTGCAAAGACTGGAAAATAAATTAATAAGCAACTATTATGTATAAGGAAAAACTCTATTAATTAGAATATTGTGACAATTAAATCATCTGAGACTCAGCAAGATAAGTTCTGAAGACCAGAAAATGAAATCTAGGTCTATTATGGTAAAATATCTATAAGTAATATTTTTTATCCTTTCTCAATTAGCTAAATTGAAGGAAAAAACTGATATAAGTTATTCAATTTGGTTTTATTAAAAACTATACCGTCGGTAATTTCAATTTACGAAATATCTTACGATAATTATAAGTGATTCAACGTTAAAATATAAACAATGACCGTATAAGTCAATTACATTGCTGCTTTATATCGGCAGCAGTAGTACCTACCTTATTAGTTTTTTTTATTTTACATAAACGTAATAATGGCGTAAAATTATACTTTGAAAAACATTATCGTGTGTTATTATTATCTTAATTAGTTTACGTTTTATTACATATTATTTAAAAGAGGAAATGTGTATATTATGTTAATTTGATTGTTGAATAATAATGAATAAAATAAAATATATCCCACTAGGATACTCACAGCATTTCACTTCCAGTAACAACAACAAGAAAGAGCACACAAAGAACATTATTTTAAACATATTTTCATCACTTTTGTTTACAATTCCTCAATGGCACCAATACTGATAAACCACACAGACTGTTTTTTATTTAATAGTTAATTCAGTAAACTATTTATAACTGGTTGACATCACTGGAAATTAATAATATTTAATCACACACACACATTATCACAATGGTCCCACAGGTAAGTCCACAACCAGCCCAAATAAATGCGAGTTCAAGCTAAAGTACATCAACTAATCGACACGATCAACTTTTATAAGTTTGCGATGGTCGCCGTCGCATTGTCGAGATCGCGGTCGATACTACACTAGATCCGCTGGGAAATACTCGGACCATCTACACGCGCCTCACTCTACCGTTTACTCACTGAAAATACCTGTTATTAATGCCAGTACCTTATTATATTTAGAGGCGCTCAGCAGGTGAGTCAGCGAGTTTTAATTTACATCAGTAGAACGCCGTCTAAACCGCCGTCTTCTGATTAACTTGCGGGAACACTTGGACTAATTCTGCGAACTGTGAGCTAATTACATTTACGGCGTGGGTCTCGGGTTTCCATTAACACTTTGTCATTAGTTGCAACTAACAAATTGATCGACTCATGATGTAATGGTACGTCCCACAAACAGATGTGATCTGCATAGGCAAGTAATCGGACATTACAATTACAAGGTTTTTTTTTTAAATTGTAACGATTGGTGAAGCGAGCACGCCGTTCACCTGATGGTATGCGATGCGACCACTCATGAACAGTTCCAAAACCTTGAATTACAAAGCAAATCTTGGCATTCCTCTGCGGTTGCCCTTCTGAGACATAATATGTTAGGTCTCAATATTTCCTGTAGTTACTCTGGATACAATGTACTCCACACCGAAACACAACTGCGCCTTTACACTGCTGTTTGGCAGGAAAAATAGACATTAATAATAATAATATTTTTTTATTCACAATTAACAATTTACAACTGGTACATTATTCAACGAGTCTCAAACTAAGCATGCAAGCTTGTGTCTTAAGACTCGAGAGTGTGGGGTTATTAATTAGAACTTATAATAAAAGCTCAGAACAACTAAATTAACTATTATACATAATAACGAACTTCACTTGCGTGTGAGTGTGTGTATGTGTGTGTGGTTGTGCGTGTAAGTGTGTATGTGTATGCGTGTGTATGTATGTGACGTGTGTTTGTTTAGGAAGTGTTATTTAAATAAGTCTTCTGTGGCAGAGTAAGATAGTACCAATAATGTATTTTTAATAAGATTTTAAGAAAGTGTCTCGAACAGCCCTTGAGATGCAGTTGTCGGGAAAGCCGGTTATCATACCTAGTCAGGTCATAAATTCTGTCACATGTTTAATATAAAATAATTGAAACAAGTTTATTCATTATGTAATCATTTATATACCAAAATGAACTTAACAAAACATAGATTCTTATGACACTAAAGTTTATTCAAAATGACCTCCATGATTTTGAATACAGGCCTTCAATCTGCGCGGCCAATTGTCTATCGCAGCACGAACGAGGTCCATGTCAATATCGGCGGCTGCCTTAATCAAGGATGTCTTGAGTGACTCCAAATTGGGATGAGGCTTTGAGCACGCCTTTTCCTCCAAGTGTTGCCATATCTTGTAATCTAACGGATTCAAATCTGGACTGGAGGAGGGCCAGTCTTGTGTGCTCTTCGCTCTATGAGCTGGCGCCGAATCTTGTTGGAATACCCAGTGCCTCTTATTGAACATGGTATGAGAAACAGGTTCCACAAGGTTCGTCAGGACTGTATTTTGATACACAACTGCATTCGTTTTTACACCTTTCTCACAAAAATGTACCTCTTTTAAGCCCCAATAAGAAACTCCCAACCATACCATGAACGAGGACGGAAAATGACCTCGTTGGACACGCGGAATACGGTTGCTCGCTTCTTCACTACTGTGTGCGCACACCTTATCATTTTGTTTGTTGTAGTTCTCTTCTACGGTAAAAATTTTTTCATCTGAAAAATAATTTCCCGATATTTTTTTCCCGCGTACCGCTTCAACAAAGCGCGGTATCTCTTCAGTCTCAGGTCCATTAGACGAGCATTCAAACGATGTCCTGTTTTTCTTCGATATGCCCGAAGCTCTAAGTCTCCATTTAACATCCTTTTCACCTTGGTTCTGCTTAACCCCATCTGAAGGGCTAACAGTTTCTGCTTACGTTTGGGATTTCTTTGAATTCGCGCCTTCATAGCTTTTATCACTACTGGAGTCCTAACAGACCGAGGGCGACCACTTCTTGACCTGACATCTACACTAGAGTCTTCATTATATCGTTTGATGGTACGTTAAATGAATATTTTGGTTATATTCAAATTTTTCAGCTTGTCAAAAATTTGAATTGGCGCGTAACCGCAACGATGCAACGCAATAACTGCAACACGGTCTTCTTTAAGCGTCCACTCCATATTTAAAAATGAGTAAAATTCTAAAAAGTATACATTTTTATTTTCATGAACAATTCGAAATTCGTATTCAATAAACTTTTTTGTGGCCAGCATTCTAAAAGAAAAGTTTTTACTGTGTGACAATACTTATGACATGACTGACATGTATATATGAAGGTGTGCAAAACATATTGTGGTGGTACCTACCCAGACCGCCTCTCACATATAAGATACCATAATTATACCACCATTATCCAGCGGATTTATGGCCGTATATAATCGTTCGTATTCCGATAAATGGCACACAAATATTTTTGTTGTTTTACTAATCATCGTTCGAATACGACGAGTTTCAATTTGGCAGGCCTACCCCGTCGTCTTCATTTGATTTTATCAATGGCGTCTAGGTTTATCAACATAAAAGTCATATTTGCTTCATACTTGGTGGTTCCTTAGACTAGCATAAAGATTTGAAACTCACATCGTTCTTTTTTTAAATTCTCTTCGATAGGAATCTAGCTTCATCAAGTTCAAGGAATCAAGCAATAGTAATAGCTGCTAGTTGCTTTTATTTTTAACTTATGGATTAGGTCATTAGGATCAAGAAATGTACCATTATTGAAAAAGCCCTTACAAACTACCACCATAATGGACCATTAGATAATTGAATTTGTGGAATTCTCTTTTTTTTTAAGTTATAATAATGGATAATTTGATGTCGATTTAAGCGGAATAAACAAATAAATATTATTAGTGTAATTTCATTTCATGGGAAGTAATTACCATAATCACGAATAAAGCTTATTGTACATTACCATTTTTTCGTTAATATAAATATTCTCATTCCCATACCATTCGCTAACAGTCCTTACGAAAACACCAGTAAAGTACAGGTCTTACTTTGTGTTTGTTGACCTCTTGCAATGTTACAGGACTGGTTGCAACAAGGCTCTAATTTTATATGTTTATCGGTGTTGAGTTCAGTTTGATTGTGTTGCTAAAGAGTATATTTTATAAAGGTGTGGCTTCCAGCAAGAGAAGGGACTTTACAATTTATAATCATATTCCGCTGCTTGCTTGTAATATTATGTAGTATTTAGTATTTTATAATGTGTGAACGTGACTCTAACTAGCAAAGTCGCTGTATTAAGCGCCTCCCACCTGACCAAAGTCTTAAAAACGTGTTGCCTGCCGTTGTCTATTTATGCATTTAGAAAGGGCTGTGAAACGTTTAAAAAACAATGCTTAGATCAATGATGTTTTAATAAAGATGACGCATATCCATATTGCGTGACATTTAAAAATTGTCCTTTATAGAGCCACAAAGTTATCTGGCCCGGTGGCCAAAACTGGAAACAAAGACGTCAATTGAAATTGTCAATCTAGCTGCCAGTCGCTGACATATCCGCCATTGGTTGTTTACTCAATGTATTTATTTTTCCTGCATTATTTAAAACTAGTGAAAATGCCGAAAGCTTTAAAAAGTGATGCTAGGAACGTTATACTTCAGGTATTAAATTTTACGTAGGATGACAAGCGTCTTCCGACATCAATAATACCCTTCGAAAAATTGTATTAACGCGTAGCTGCCACCAAAGGTTTGTGTTGTCAACTTTATAAAATAAATTCCACGAAAACAGAATTATGTACGTACTAGTAGAATATAATATGTTAGTACATATCATAAACTAAAATGTATCTTACTCGTCTCATTTTACGTTACGTGCGTGGTGGCCTGTTGGTAAATGGACCAGACGCGGCAGCCAACTAGTTCACGCTGGTTGCGGGTTGGAATCTCAGGTCACACTTCTGACTTTTCGGAGCCATGCTTGTATTGATAAAAACGCGCTATAACGGTGAAGGAAAACATCGTGAGGAAACCTGCATACCATAGCGATTTATTAGAATTTCTATGGTATGTAAGTCCACCAACCCGCATGAGGCCAGCGTGGTGGGCTATATGGCCTGTGATATGGCCTAACCCCCCGCAATCGTACTCTCGATTGTGGAGGAGAATACAGATACACTTTTTTAAGGGTTTTGGGGAGCGATTTGTTATAAATCGTGTGAAGGAAAAATAATATGCAGATGAAACTGGTCATTTTCTCGACACTATTGATCGGATTGAAAAATCTTACTTTACCCCATTTATTGCAATATCTATTTTTAATGGCAACACCAAATTCGATTACAGCGACTCTCTCACCGGGTCAGATAACTTTGTGGCTCTATACATGCTCATATGTTAATACTTTATGACAATTTTAGTGAATGGAACAGATTATATTATGGAAAGAACGAGACGGAAAGAGATAGCATTGCGCTATCCAAACATAGAATCGGTGCGATAGAAACAGAAGGGTGACAATAAATTAAACTACCTATTTGGTTTTTTAAGAATTTGACACATTAACATTGAGGTTGCTACGTGAGTCTACCTGTGGTACGCCATCCTGAAACAAAATATATTTTTATTTGCTTACAACCGTGAAAAAATAAAGAAGTAAATTGAATGTCGTTTTTTATATTAGTTAATGGTAAGCATGCACTGAAAAATCGATCTTTGATGTGAAGTGATTTGCAGTGATACGACCGCTCGTAGACATAAGCAAAACCAGAAAACACCTTACCTTAACATATACAAAACAATGCTTGGCATTCACTGCGCTCGCCATCCCGAGACATAAGATCTTGAGTCGCAATAAGTACAGCGATTACTCTGGCGAGATTGTCCCTTAAACCGGAACATAACTTTTAAACTGCCGTTTGGCGGGATAAATCGACATTGCGGAGGTACCTACCATATGAAGCGGCCTCTCACATATGAGAGACCTGCCACTAGTAAACAACCGATTAACCAAGCCAATAGATTCTCTATTTGAATAGCGCAGTAGGTACTGGTCACTTGAACTGTGTAAATTAATTACCAATAGAAAATATGCAATTTTATCGTGTGACAATAGGTAAATGTAGAGCTATTGTCTATCCAGTGTTTCATAGGTTTTTTAAATACAGGGTATATCAAGACTGCTACCGAAAACGAAGCCGGGTGGTAGTTTAAGCGACTTCAGACACAATGCAACAGAAAAAGTTGCAAAAAAAAGCGACAATATTTTTTTTGTTATTTTTTTCCTATGGCCATATTTGGGTGGTAAATAATTTTTTTCCTAAAATAATAGTGTATACCCTTTTATTTATTTATTTATTTATTTATAAATTCTTTATTGAACACCACATACAGTAATAAGATAAAAAGAAAAAAATATGACAACACGTTTAAATAAAGGTGACAATTGGCGGTCTTATCGCTTAACGCGATTTCTTCCAGACAACCATTAGATGGATTAGGTTGAAGAAAAAAAAAGCTACAAAGAATAGGGTGGTCACAAAAAAGGTAAAAAAAAAGAAAGAGAATATTAATCAATTAATGAAAGTAATATGTACAAAATATGAGGAATTAAAATATACATTTTCATTAAACATACATAGACTGCATAAAATAAAAATATCGTATAATATACTACATAAACTACAATAAAATATAAAATACTGATTTAGGGGAAACATGAAAGTAATAATAAATTTAAAGTGATAGATAATGTGCTCTAAGGAGCCTTTTGAAGATGGGGAGGGATTTAGCTAATCTAACAGACAATGGCAGTTCATTCCACAAGCGAGCAGCATGGACGGTAAACGATTTGCTAAGGAAAGTACTGCTATGCTCGGGAATTGCTAACACCAAATTCTCTGAGGATCTAAGAGATCTTGCATGTGTGCTACTGAGGAAAGTAAAACGTTCTTTAAGGTAACGGGGAGTAGTGGAATGGAAAAGAATAGTATTTATAAATACTCCAACGTATAAAAGAGTTTAAATTATTATTTTAGCAAAAACTATAGATTTACCACCCAAAAATGACGATATTTAAAAAATCATAAAAAATAATTGTCGCGTTTCTATGCGAAATTTTTAATTGCATTGAGTTTGTAGCCACTAAAACTACCACCCGGCTTCGTTTTCGGTAGCAGTCTTGAGATACCCGGTATATTGTAAAGTAATAAATATGATAGTTGAATTATCAATAAATTGCCCAACTACATTCGTATTCAATCAACTAGCGATAACTTTTGTCTGAAGTTTCTAAAATCAGCCCTTAATATGATTTCGCTTGAATTCTGTGTGGTTTCTTCTAACCAAATAAAAAACTTACATTAACTTATTTTATTGTTTATGTAGGTAGGTACATCCTCAATTTAACCCTTCCATCTTGCCTTCTCTTTCACTACAACGAACACACCCATTTTGAGATCAATGAACGCCATTGAACTCAGACCAGTTCCTGCTCTGATCAGTTAAAAAAACGCTTTAGATTATGCGAACGACTTTTATTTTTCATCTCAATAATGATATTAATGAGCCTAGAAGCCCACTGTGTTTATAGGAAAATCATGCTTCAAAAACTTATTCAGGAAGAAAAGGATGAGATGGGGAGAAATAAAACAAAGAAAAATAAGTTGCTACAATTTTATGAACATACATCCAGCAATATAATATATATATATATATATATATATATGTCTCTTTCCGTTCTCTTTCTTTTCTAGTTTATTAGTTGCTATCCTTAAGTACTGTAGAGTAATTAGTATACATGCTTGATATTTACGATCTGGTAACTCGTTTGCTGGATGTTTGTTTGTCCTTATATATATATATATATATATATATATATATATATATATATATATATATATATATATAAGGACTGCTTACAATAAAAATACTACTCATGCATATGATCTAATATCCAGCCCATATAGTAAGCAACATTCGTATATACTCCAGGAACTCCGTCTGAGCCACAGTTTGTGTTTCCAAACGAAACGATGCCCCTCTGGATATGCTTAGCGCTGCCTCTCCCCAGTCTGCCTGGAAACGTCAACGGGCCTCCGGAGTCACCTCCACAGGAGTCTTTACCCTTCACACCACCAGCACATAGTTGTTGATCACGGATTTCTGCTTGTCTGGAAATGTATTTCAGATAGGTTTGGCAATGACCTTAAAATTGAGTGTAAAAACTGAAGTGACGCGCCGGGCCTAATGTCAATTTTTGTTTTTTAATACCGCCACCACACCTACCACTGTAACTCCTGTAAGTCAGGATCAACAGTGCAAGAATATTGAAGCTCAGTGAGTCTCCGAAAATGTATAACTTGTCTTTAACCCGCAACGAAATTAATCATAAAGTTAAATTAATAGGAGCGGTTAGAAATGTTTTTGTCCACTTCCAACTCACAAATCAAATAACACACAAATCAATGAACTAAATAAGTAATTAACCTCGCAGAGAAGAAAAAAAGCAGAGAAAGCAGCTATAAAGGACCGAACATTGGTAAAAATCATTGTTAATGCAATTCTTAAGCGTCTATAAATTTCATGTATAAAAATGTTAATAATTAATTTTCTAAGTAATTTTGGTGCCTAGCTCACGACGTACCTAAGCCTGAATTACGAAAACATTTTATAAAACTCTATTGATATTTGCTTTATTTTTATTGGAGAAGCGTTATGTTGTTTCAATGTTGCCATTTTTAAAATATAAGCTTGACTGGTTTTGTTGCATTATCTTTCTCAGATAATTAATGTATAAAAATAGTGCAGAGAAGTGAGAAAAGCAAAATAATCACTGATTAATTAATTAAGGAATAACAATTTGTTTCTGTTATTCCTTAATTAATTAATCAGTCCAGCCCGAAAGCGCTATTGTGCAAATAATAATAAATAGTTGTCCCCTGTTTCCTTTTTATTTCATTGCGCATGATATTACTATTAGATTAATAAAATAAATAAGTACTTGATATTTAAATTGCGTGTAAAATATATTTTTGTACTTTTATTTGTGCGTCATAACTTTGCCTCACGCCAATATAAATGCAACAAAATAACATTAACTACCCACAGAGTTTGATTAGATGTAGAAAATCTGTAAAACTTTATAGTGGAATATCTTTTTTCCTAGGCTTGCTACAATAGTAAATTTTTTGAAATAATTATTAACGAATTCGAAATCTATATTTTAAAATATTTTTCATCTCAATACACACAAAAAAAATTACAACAAAAAAATGTATGGAGGATTATCATTGTTCTTTAGTCAGTTAATTAGGTTCTCAGGTACTAAATAGCTAACCATTGTAGGATATTTGCATAACCGACTCTAGTTTGTTGTGGTTTCAAATCAGCATTTTTATCCAGTTGCGTCTAGTGAAATAAATCCGGTAGGACCCGGTACAAATAGACTGGGGTGGATTTATGCGTCTGTGTACAAGTACAAGCACATGCATCAATAAAACTTACCCCATAAAAGATTTTTGGCAATCTTCTTTGCTGACCACAGGCACGCTAACGGTCAACAGCACAGGGGATTGTAAGCCGTTTTCGGTTATCCCCCAACCTGCTACGTCGACATTGAGCCCAACTAGCGATTGTCGTTGTAATTGCGGCGTCACCGGCAAACATATCGGCTTCGTATTCTCTGTCAAAATGTTTTATATTACTTACTGCTCAACTTTTCTGCCCTTAATTCTGTAATCTCTCAACCAACCATAAAACCACTTTCAAAAAGTTCACATCGTAGAAGTCTTGTGAAAAAAATTCTATGTCCATATGACCATAATTTAAATTCAAAAATACACGTAATTTGATTAAGTCAGAAGTTCCATGCTTGAAACCTCGATTTTTATCTTAGTTCATATTTTCAATTTTGATTAGGTACTCTAAATATTGCAAATATTACTGAGATACAAACCTAAACTGAAGTTCGCGGGTTCAGAAAGTCTTATCAGAGCGACATCATCATGCAACGACAGACGATTATATCCTGGATGATATATAACCTCGTCAATTCCGACGATCTGAAAATAATATGCAAAAATCATCATTCCAGTTTTTATTTTTTAGAGTCACACGTAGGTTTCTTTGTCAAGACGTGAAGTCTTACACGAAGCACGACACGAAATAACTAACGAAAAAGTCAATTTTTTTTTAATTATAACTTTTTCACGATGCTCTGAAGAATTGTTCAACTTGCTCCCCTCCTCTCCATTCCTAACCAGAACCACGCGTGCTGGCTTGCGAAGCCATAGCTTGACGGTCCACACCATCCCGGCGCGAACCAAACGGTTCTCGAATTCGTTTTTGTGCCGCACCGTCAGGCTGTGGAATTGTTTGCCGGCGCGCGTGTTCCTTCCTTCCTACAATCCTGGGTCCTTCCGCCGTGGTGTGAAGAGGCACCTTAGCAGGCCGGCATAATTGTTTCCATTGGCATGGGACTGCCGTCCGATGCCAATGGATACTCTGCCTGGGCGGCATTGGCACTTACCATCAGGTGCAATGCCGCCACTATGCCAGGCCATTATAAAAAAAAAATGCAACATCTTTCTTTCACTGCTGTCTCATCCAGAATTTCCCTCTACATTACTATAAAACACAATGACTATAAATGTATATTACCTGAACATCAGGCGCACAAACTTCTTCTCCATCGAAGATTTGGCAGTCTGGATCTTGTCTCATATCATATTCTCCTAATGCCACGCTAAGCAGTTCATATTGACTAGGCAGGGATGTGACGCAATGTGCCGCAGTCAGTACATACCACTCATTTATAAGTGTGCCGGCACATTTTGGTGCTATTTCCAGACCTCAAATAAAGCACATCATAGTATTAATACGATACATAAATGAAAGAAAAATACATGAAAGTTTCATAGTTAGAATACTAAATAATGTGAACTTACAAATTGTCATGAAAATAATAATTTACCTGACAATAAAATGTTAGAAATAAAATTATTTACGATGATATAATTTATGAGCAATTACAAAAACTAGAACATAAATTCAATACATCACAAGACAAATCTAAAAAGTTTCACATTAATTCAAAATTGACTATCATGCGATTACATTATATATACCTGTATCGTACAAAAGAAGAGCCATCCAAGGCATTTCTAACAGAAGAGCCTCCTGACCACCTATAATTCTATCGCGAGTGTCAATTACGCCACATGACGACGGTAAAAGTTTTAAATTAGGATGGTTTTGAATGTCAGGAAAACTACCATCTACAATACCACTTCCAAAATTAGTATATCCTGGTTGATGAACAGTATTATATTTTGGTCTATGAGTGTCCTTATTATAAGCATTCACGTTCTGGAGAATCTTGTCATTTATGTCCATATTTCTTTGGTTAGCTGGGCTTCGAGTTATTGGAGGCCTGCTGTTTAATATATCCATATAACTTGGGGGTAAGCAGCATACCTGCAAGAATGATCTGGTTGTGACGCGGTTGTGACAAAATATTTACTTCTATTTTTATAATTTAATAATATGTCACATAATCGCAGAACAGCTGAAGCGATAGATTTGCTGCAGCGTTTCGTTCGGTGAGTGAGATTGCCAGATGCCCAATGCAAGGAGTATCTTCTCCCCATTTTTTTTCCTACCCGCTCCCCTCACAATATGAGTGGCCGGCAACAAATTTATTTCAAGCTTTGTGTACGTTCATAGGTCGCAGTAATCCCTTAGCATCAGGTGACATGTCTGCCGAATCAAAGCGATACAAAAAATATTTAACTATTGTGTGAATAATATGCTAAATTATTGTGTAAGATTTTACGGTAGATTTGCAATATTAGGCGCCTGGACTATATCAGTAACGTGTATATTTGCGGCAACCGCGGTGTCCAAAATGTGATAAACTCCAGAGATATCGCTTCCCATAGTTTGTTATATACATCTAAAATCTTTGAAGTCCATTTGCAATATACGCCAGCGCTTCAATACAGCCCGTGGTAAGCCAAAGAAGCACTGACAAAACTTCGGCAAACAAAACATAAGTGTCAGTGTTGTTACAGTCGGATATATTAATGACATGGCTAAAAAAGTATTGGTAGAGCAGGAAAGTGAGCCGTCGTAGAGACTAGGTTTACTTTAAATAAAAAGAAAATGCTAATAAGTACCGTACGATGCGTCGTGTCACCACAGCTGAGTGCTCGAAGTCTGTTTATAGCGAAAGGGGAATTCAGACCGCCAGCTCTCTGGATTTCGTTCAGGACATGCGGACATTGTTTCAAATCCACGCAATTACCAAATTTGTTTTCTGCGAAGCACTTTTGGGCCGCAGTCACTGGAGTCATTTAATGTTAAGATTAGAATAAAACAGCTCATAAAAATCACTTGGAATAGAAAAGACCAGTGACGAACGTAACGATTTTCTAATACAGCAAAAAGATACTTTGGGTACTTTTATTGGCACGTTTTTTGCAGCACCACCTCGTTACTACTAAAAATTGATGGCAAAGCACTGTAAGCACAACTTTAGAAAAAGAAAGGGTTTGAAATGACCCATGACCATCAGTGTAGATAACATATTTTTGTCAAAAAAATATTTCTAATATTTAGTCCGTATTACTTTAGTCCTTGGTCTCCCCTAAACAGCTTTTCTGTCGCGATTCACTCGGTTAATGAGATTGCCGGATGCCCAATACCCCATTTCACTTCCCATCAGTCAGATTCCCGATTTCACGGACCAGCAGTAAGTTTATGTATGTGATTTTTAAACGCTTTCTTTATTTTTGTCACTACAAACATTAAACTATTATCTCATAGTTTTAAGTTTTCACTTTTGTCCTGCAACTATAAAACAATCCCATCAAAAACATCCTGTAAAAAAATTCCAAGTCTCGCAGCTCAGTTTTTCTACCGCAAAAAGTTGTGAGATCCATGTAATACCAAGTCGATTAATTTATTTATTCCTTGATTAAGGGACGTTCTGTATAAAGTTATTACGTAAGTTATTATCATATCAATATTAAAAATTCTTTACGTTTTAAATAAATAGATCGACTTCATAGATCAAATTCAGGCTTCTTGCTTTAACTACAACGAAGTTATGAGGGGTTGAAAATGGTCTGAATTGCTTCGAGAAAAGGATAGTACGGCTGTGCCGCTTTTTAGCTTGACTTGGAGGGGGCACTGCCGTGCCCCCAGATAAAAAAGTAACAGATTTCGAAAGTATTTTTTTATTATAATTTAACAAATATAGAATTTAACGCAGCAATTGGATCTGATTTGGCATATTTATAGCAATTTTACGGGACAATTTGATACTCACAACAATTTCGCTGGAGTACCACCAGCACAAACAATCGCACCAAAAATTGTATTCCACTCATTTTTATTACTAATACTTTACCATACCATTCTTTAGTAACACTACCGACAAATCGTCAAAAACAATCACAAATGAGTTGGAAAAATAATTAAGAAACTATTTATTACTAATAGACCTCATTGGAAATCACTTACACAAAATACTTTTTGATTATAAGAGTGTTGTTACTTATTGCTTCTCGACGACTTGGTTGATAAACGGTGCGTAAAATAGAATTGATAATCATTTCTACTGCCATTTATTACTTATATATATTTTTTTAATAAAGAGTAGCTATCCGACTGCTCATGGATAGTAGTAAACCCAAACAACACCATGAATTACAAAGTAATGCTTGGCATTCCACGACCAAGGTAATTTCTTCCAGGCTTTGGATGGATATCGAAATCTTTGAATTTGGATGTTTTCCTCATTCCTGAGGATCACGATCCCCTGAACATGGAGCAATCTTTGTTTCTGACAATGCTGCACCCCGTTTGATATCCTATAACGCAATATCAAAGTTCCGGTGAATATTAAATATCGCTGCAGAGTATATACCTCGAATGTGTATCTCATGATACACATTCGAGGTCTCTTAGGTCATCGGAGAACTTAAGGCTGAAAATCCCCGCGCATTCCACTTCCTTCACAGACAGATCTTTCACCGTACAAGCTGCCAGGTTGTGGAATGCTTTGCCAGTAACGGTGAGACGAGCTAAAACTCTGCCCATTTTTAAAAAATTGGTTAAAGAACACTACTTACAGGTTCTATGAGGATATTGGAGTTGTTCACATTTTACTTTGTTTGTTATATATAATATATAAATATATATATATATATATATGTATCAGCCCATATACGTCCCACTGCAGGGCACGGGCCTCCTCTACAATCGAGAGTACGATTGAGAGTGGTTAGGCCATATAGTCCACCACGCTGGCCTAGTGCGGGTTGGCGGACTTACATACCATATAAATTTTTATAAATCGCTATGGTATGCAGGTTTCCTCACGATGTTTTCCTTCACCGTTTTAGTGCGTGGTGGTATATATATATATATATATATATATATATATATATATATATATATATTATATATTTATAGGTATATATATTATATGTGTGTATTTTGTGTATTTGTGTTTATTCAACATATATATGTATGTATGTATATATGTATGTATGTATGTTTATTTATAAACTTAAAATATTATAAACTGTAATACTCGTACACCCAAAGCCCCAACTATCGTTCTTTTCGTTTATCCATCCCATGGTTGTCTGGCAGAGATTGCTTCAAGCAATAAGACCGCCACTTGTGCATATATTTAATTTCATTTAGTTTTAGTCTTTGTTATGTATATGGTGTACAATAAAGTGTTAAATAAATAAATAAATAAATACCATATTAAAGCAGAAGTGGATATACCGCAAGAAACCAATTAATGAGAGGAAGTGTTTCATTTCCCCGTATGCAAGTGAGTAATGTTAGTATATTACTAAATAATAGTACAAAACATCTGTAACCGTGTTTACTTCCGCTAATATGAGTAAAATGTGATGTGTGTCCTTGTCCGTTTACATCTGAACCATTAATGATTCATGTGGTGACATTCACTTTTCAATACAATACGTAGAAACATACAAAATAAATTAAAGAACAGCTAAACAAATAAGAACTCCTTTCAACAATTCTTTCTTGTAAGGAAATACATTAATTCCGTTATGAAGACCCATGGATTCTTTCACAATAGCACCAATATACATTCATAATTAAAAAGAGAATCACTTGGCACAAGACGAGACAAAACCGCAGCATCTTTGCCTTCAAAAAATTCAAAACACCAAGCAATTAATGACCCCACCTTAAAATACCTGTAGATTGCGGCTAAGTTCTATTAAAATATACTAGGTATAAAGAATTCAGAAAGCAGTGGCGTAACAATAGGGTGGCAAAGTGCGCAAAATGCCACGGGCCCCCGGCCTAAGGGGCCCCCGGGCCGGCAGGACCCTGGTCCGACAGGGTCTCAAGCCCGACAGGGCCCAGGCTCGATTGGGCCTCGGCCTTAAACCGAGAACCGAAAACCTTAAAAATTATAATTTAATGAATATAAAGTTTATATTTTCCAAATTTGTACATGTCTTATTCGAGAAATTATTTAAAAGGTAGAAGAAAAACGAAAGAGAAAGAGGGAGTCTGAAGTGATAAATAGAAAGTTATCTAAAATAAGTCAGTACAGCAATAGATGTGGACGGTCTAGATTCAGCCTCACAGCGAGTAGGTCTTAAAATTAACTCCGACAAAACCATACTAATGATCCACAACCCCAGACTTCTCGCTGTATGTGGCCACCAGCTTGAAGTTGTTTCTGATTTATCCGGCTGGGGCAGACCCTTTAACTAGGAAGAAACATCTTTGAGAAAGATACTAAAAGTCTTCCCGACACCTCTGCCAAAAAGCTTGAAAACGATAGCTTTCAACCAGTGCGACCTACGATGTTGAGACTTGGCCACTTACAGTACTACTGATCCACTAGTTTATAGTCGCTTAGCGAGCTATAGAGCGTGCTATGCTCAGAGTCCCGTTGGAAGATAAGATCCGTGATGATCTTATCGGACAGAGAACCAAAGTTATAGACATAGCACATAGGATTAGCAAGCTGAAGTGGTAGTGCGCTGGCCACATCTGTCGAAGAACTAATAACCGTTGGAGTAAACGTGTTCTTGAGTGGAGGCCGCGTGTTGACTAACGTGGCGTAGGACGCCTACCAGCTAAGTCACGAGTGAAGATTTGCAAAAACTCGCTACCACATGCTGGATGTGATGAGCTGTCAACAGAGTGAAATGGCGTAATTTGGAGGAGGCCTATATCCATATAACAATGGCGGTAACATTGGACATGAGAAGAAGAGCAACAATGCATATAAAAAAATAAACATATTTTTTTACGCCAAGAGCTTACTATACTCCACGAAGTTACTAATTTAGTTTTCGTGGACATAGAGATAGCCCTAATAGCCATAATAAAGCAGTTACTAGCAAAATGTGATCCTGATTTAGAGGAATGGGTCACTAAGTCCAGGGGCTTAGATTAAATACTTAAGTCTGAAAATGCAAAATGAGCTAATTACTATTTTGGGCCTAAAACTCCATTATATTTAATACAACTTGAGATTTTTTTCTAAAATAGACTAGTTATTTGAAGTTTATCGCTACTGTGTGATAGAAAGAAATGAAAATGGAATCCAAAAGCACTCGTTCATCGTTATTACAGAAACCTTTTTTTAGATTTTAGAAAATGAGTTATGTTCATAATCGGATGAGAAATATGAGGCCATGTCATTAAAAGATTTTGTGATGTACTGTATCAGCCCATATAGGTCCCATTGCAGGGCAAGGGCCTCCCCTACAATCGAAAATACGATTGAGAGTGATTAGACCATAATATAGTCCACCACGCTGGCCTAGTGCGGGTTGGCGGGCTTACATACCATAAAAATTCTTGCAAATCGCTATGGTATGGAGGTTTCCTCACGATGTTTCTATTCACCGTCATAGTGCGTGGAGATTGACTATACATGTCCGAAAAATCAGAGGAGTGCACCGAGATTCAAACAATATTCATAAAAACGAAACTACAATATTAATTTTTTTTATATCTACGAAGGGCCCCATTTGATGATTTTTGCCACGGGCCCCCGATGGTGTAGTTACGCCACTGTCAGAAAGGCAGAGATTGTTGAGCCTCCTGCAATTTTTACCAAACAATACACAGTAGCTAAACTTAAGTATTCCATGTTTATTTTCTGACTGTCATTAATGGATTAATATTGTGGACTTTATATTATTATATGCTATCAGTGAGTGCACTCTTCTACTACTTACGCTCTTGTAGCCTAAAATAAATTTAAACAAGAAGTTAACTCCCAACACCGGTATCAATCCGTCTTGCCTTGCAATATTCTTTTCATTCCATAGCGAGCGTGAAACAAAATATTGAACAGTAAAGCTTTCGCTTGACCACTCAATCTCCTGTGAGACTGTGGTATCGCCCCGGACGAGCCTGCACGTTCAAACTGAGTCATGACTGACAACAGCGTGGCTCTACCACTTCTATTTATATCTAAATTTAATGTGACTCCTCCTCTATACTGTCTAAACTATACTCTTTTAAGCTTGTGGAATCGCCTGCGTGCCCATGTTCAACAGCAAATTGCGAATATGAACAATCCGCGCATCATATACTTTGGGAGTGTAGTCTTTGGCAGAATGAGCGTAAAACCATGCTGGATAGTATGCAAATATCATCTGGAGTTGTATACTACACGGACCTTGTAGAGACTAGGACGAATTTCCGTGCTTTCCGGCGTTTTTGCCATACCTATTACTGGAATCAAGTGTAACAGCTCACATATTAGGTCCCATTTAAATGTAATAAGGATTTGATCCGTGGTGCTTTACAGCTGGCTTCTCCGGCTGTAAAAGTCTTTTTGCGAGGTTATTTACCTCTTTATTTCATCGTTTTGTCACCCGCTTTGCACGGAGGGAAGTGGACAATAATTTATTTCCAACTCCTCCTATTAATTTAACTTTCTGATTGATTTCGTTGCGGGTTAAAGACAAGTTAGACATTCCGGGAGACTCGCCGAGCTTCAATGCTCGGTATCATTACATTGCGTGCCACTGTTGATCCTGGCTTACAGGAGTTGCAGTGGTGGGTGTGAGGGCGGGACAGTCTCCTCTATACTGTTTTTCCCGTCTTGTCCCGTTATATCCCGTCCCGTCTCATTCTGCCCCATGACCCAAGGCATATTATAATCTTATAGTCTCTTGTACCAATCCATCCCTTTAAGTATGTAGGAGTAACCAATACATTGAAAATCCTTGCTCATCCCACAAGAGTACCACTTATTCCGTAATAAAAAGTAGCTTATTTGATAACCCAGAATGTCAGCTATCTCTATAGCGAAATTGGTTCAGCCGTTGCTGAGATTAGCGCGCACAAAGACACAGACAAACGGACAAAAATTCTATCATAGTTGTGAGTTTTATTCTATTAATAGAGTCCCCCCTTCCCCCCCATAATAGGTTTTTCTCATATATTTTCCATAATGATACATCAATCTGTTACAAAATGATATTATTGACTTACATAGATATATAGATCTTAACTACATGAGGCCTTAATTAAACCAGACGATATACTTATAATACATGATTTAAAAGAACAGTTAGAAGTTATCGTATATTTCAATTATGATTCTGACAGTGTAAAGCCGGGTACTCACTAACGATCTACAACTGTAACTTGCATTTATGAGGAAGTCTCATGTTTACGCGCACAGCAAATGCGCTTTGATTCTCGGCCAAAATCGATAATAATCAGCAGGCTTCAAACCACTCGTGTAGAACTTGTTGCAGGCTCGCTAACCTCGTATACGCAATGTTTTTGAAGTATATACATGGCTATGGGGTAGGGCGCGGTTGGGCGACAGTCCTAGGGCACCAATGCAAAAAAGTGCTGAATGCCGAGATTTACTGTAACCTATAGTGTTATCTATGATTATTATCTATGATTTACCGTCTTGCGCTAGGATTTGGATAGTACTGATAGGGCGCCATATAAGTCTCGCCCAGGGCGTCGTTAAGGCGGGGGTCCCCCAAAAACGCCCTTTTCTAACACCTTTCACTTCGACATTAACCATAATTGAGCCTTGAAAAAACTATATATTATTTTACAATATTTGATCTTACGCCCCGTGGACGGTGGTCGCTACCCGGGCGGACACATATCAGTCCTACCACCACGAACTGTGTCACTCATTTGGCACTACCCAGGGTCACGTGTAGGGAAACTTAGACATGACGGATAGCCGATACACGATTGCATCCGCAACTGCGGTTAGTGAATACCCGGCTTTAGTTGTGACAGTAGGCAACATGCGCGCGTAACTAATGCGGCGATACGCTCCACGTACGTGCACGCTTCAGAATTAGAGGCATTAGGCGTCGCCAACCAACACCCGCAGTCATGATAAATGCTTCACATAAACATACTACTTTCTTCCACATTCTCTGTGTAAGCTGAGGAAATAAATAAACATGGCAGTCTTTCAAAACACTATTTTATTGAGCATTTTGCTGTGCGTCACGGGTAAGCTAATCAATTGTTTCTTGCATTATTTGCATTCACAGAAATATGCGTGTATTTTGATAATGCTGAATGCTAATGTAGATTCAAGGTTTGTGAATGATATTACTAATATTTAGTACTATTTTGTTTTATTCTTAAAAGGCTAAAGTTTAGAAATAAATAACTGTTGTGCTTCGGATTGAAGGAAATTGTAGCCAGAGTAACTACTGGACATATTGAGACTTAACATCTTATGTCTCAGGCTTCCGAGCGCAGTGGAATGCCAAGCATTACTTTGTAATTAAAGGTGTTGTTTGGTTTTGCTACTGTTCATGGGTGGTCGTATCGCTTACCATCTGGCGAACGACATGCTCGACTCGCTATTCATTGCAATAAAAGAACAATACTTCGACATTCCGTTCTTCGAATGTGTCACTCAATATCCACCTCAAAATAAAAAATACACCACAAATAGAAAAGAACGAGATTAAGGGAAATCCCGAAAACTTACCCGACCCCTTGTTTGTAGGTAATAGGTACACGTCAACATTTCTTAGTATCGATTAAATATATCTAACAGATACCTTATATCTCTGCGTAGGCGTTTAGCCCAGTTTATAGGTATCTTAAAGAAATTATTATTTGATGACTTCCTAACCGCACAGACCACAAAATATTGTCATTTTACATACATAAAAATAAAGCTTGGAAATATATGTTAAATAAGAGGTGAATTTTTCCATAATTACTTTACAATTTAAATTTATAACAACGGCATACCTACGATCCTGGTTTTACCATACGGAATGTATTTTATATTGTGGTTAATTAATTATGATCTGCCAGTAGGTACTCGTTCTCTAAGCCGAATAGACACAGGTGAACTCAAAACAACATTGCGTATATATATGCGCGTCAATATGACGACCTATCAACCGTCGATTTCAGTCATCTCTATCAACCCATATTATAGGACTCACTGCTGGGCGCGGGCCTCCTCTACAAACGAAAGTACGGTTGAGAGCGGTTACGCCATATACTGGCCTAGTGGGTGTTCGCAGACTTTACATACCATAGAAATTCTTATAAATGGCTATGGTATGCAGGTTTCCTCACGATGTTTTCCGTCACCGTTATACTGTATGGTGATTGACTATCAATACACATATGACTCTGAAAAGTCGGATTAGTGCCCTAGGATTAGAAACCGCGACCATCGTGAGCATGTGGGCAGCCGCGTCTGGTCCGTTTACCAAAATCCCAGCACGCACTCAACTCAGTGATTCCTAGTCCCTACCCAATCTCATCATCATCATCATATCAGCCACAGGAAGTCCACTGCTGAACATAGGCCTCCCCCAAGGATCTCCACAATGACCTGTTGGAAGCGGCCTGCATCCAGCGACTTCCTGCGACCTTAGTCAGATCGTCCGTCCACCTTGTAGGCGGGCGTCCGACACTTCGCTTGCTTGTACGTCAACCCAATCTACCTACCCAATCTACCTAGACTGAAACAAAATTCTATCAGCTACCGATACGGTCTGTAATATTATTCACCGAACAAAGTGCAACGGCAAAGTAAAAGTAGTATCTAAATAACTTAGATTTTCTCTCAGTCTGTGCAGTCGAGACGCACGTTTAGTAATGCGGCTCCACAATGTTTATGTCTTAAACTCTAACCGGACCAGATTATCTTAAACACCTACATAAGCTTAAGCAAATACGTGGAATGGGAATAGGAATCCATAAAAGAGTGGAGAGGATCCAAATAAAACCAATTTTATTCATGCCGATATTTTTAACTCGTTTACTCTTGTAAACTTTACTATATACAAGGTTCGATCACATATAGTAAAATAAAATGTTTTAAAACTCATAAAACCAAAAAAAACACCTTTAAACTTTGGTATACGGAAATCAGGTGTAAATGCCAGCTATAAAGAACAGATTTTCCATAATATTAATTAGCGGTTTCGCGTTTGTGAGAGTAATGGTCCGATTTCGACATGGTAAACAATTACATTTGAACTACCTACATATGTAGGTACGTTAATGGTGTGAAAAATAATAAATGACTTAACAGAATGCTTTAGATCAATATAAATATTCGAGTGTAAACTTTAATTTTTTCAAGTGGGTATTCAAAATTGTTAATTACCTATGTCATTTGCTTTTACCGAGACTAATGCGCTAGGTGCGCCATGGCCCAAAAATCATCGAAAACCCGTTTACTTTTTATTTTAAATCCCTTTCCTCGACCATAAGTCGTTACTTTTTTATCATCACTTTTGCGATCCTGATCATAAAATATCTTTCCAAGAATAAAAAATATGAATTTACCCTGTTTTTTTAAGTCGGTGAGTTTTAAGTTTTTTTAACCTATAACATTTTCACAAATTCGTAAGCCAATCCTGCAAGAAATATAGTGTATATTTACGTATGTGTCGCGATAGTCCAGACCATTCTTTCTCTCTCTCTCTTTAGCCACAGGAAGTTCACTGCCTCCTGTTGGAACCAGCCTGCATCCAGCCTCATGCTGAAAAATTACAAGAAATTAGAATATTATCCAAAAAGAAAAAAAAATCTGCTTCAATTCTAAGTAGACCTGCACACAATGAGAATAGTTAATAAGTACATACATCCATCGCTTGTTCTGGCTCTTCAATAAGATGTGAATTATGGGTATCGGGAACTACGGGAGATTTCTTGGTCTCATATAGCAAATATTTGTGAATCTAACGAAAAATGTCTCTGTGTGAATACCTGACCTCTCGTTTTTCATTTGGCTTCTTTACAGTGAAAGATTCTAAACACACAGTAACATACACTACTAAAACATCAATTACAGATGCAGCAATTAATCCATTATTAAGTCATCCAGCATGGAATATTATTACAAGCTTTGAGTGCGGAGACAGTGCTGCCGACCGCATCATCGGAGGCGTCAATGCTGCACTGGGACAATTTCCTTGGATAGCTCGTCTTGGATACACAGGTTTATATTTATAACTATTTGTGTAGCCTAAGGCTGCGTTTCCACCAGAGATGTGCAAGAAAATGTGTCGTACGAGGATGTCTAGCTGTGCAGTGAAAATATGTGGGGGTTTCCATCAAAGCTGTGCCAGGAAAATGTATCGTGCGAGGATGCGTTGCGAAGCTGTGAAATGTGTTGACGGGGGTGCGGTGTAGTGAAAGCGGAGTATACTCTGTATTTTCTGCTTCCATTTCTTCATCGCAAATGGTTAAATACATATAAAAATATCTTTTTTCTCCGATTATCCATATTTATTTTGCGCACTTCTACTTCCAACAAACTCCGTCTATGGACTGGCTGGTACAGTCGCAAACCTCGCAACACATGCCTCGCTTGCCGCTTGCTTGCCATCCCTTGCTTGTTTTGTATGCGCAAAAATCTAGCTCCGCTGAACCGTTTCCATCAGAGCTGTGCTGACCGAGGCGAGGTAAATAAAGCGATACTATTGGTTCTTCACAAACACATCCCTCGCTACGCATCCTCGAACATCCCTGGTGGAAATGCAGCCTAATTTAGTAACGCGACTGCATTTATGTTTGGAACACGGGGATCGGCAAATGATGACAATAGAAATAAATACTTGGCGGCCTTATTCATAGACAGTATATAAAGCTCTTTTAGCTATCGAATGTTTGGTCCTATCCGCTCAAACTAAATTCAAGAATCGTTTGAAAGGGACAAAAAAATTAATAACTAAAATTGGTTAATAAACTTTTTATGAATAAAGGCTTTATTGATTCACATCTTGTTATTGATGCAGAAGTTCTTGAACCTCATAGCAACATACTCGTCCATAACAAAATAATATTATTTATAACGAGTGAATAATAATACTATTTACTCTACAGAAGACGATGAGATAGACTGGATGTGTGGAGGAGCGCTCATTACTGACAGGCATGTCGTCACTGCAGCACACTGCGTTCAAAGCAATGATTATGGATATGTCTTGTAAGTACACTATTATTTATTAACTATTCAATCAATCAATTCTGATTACAGTTTTGTTTGGAAAACCAATGGAATCAAATGCAACATAATTCATCATAATAATTTATTCAATTTAGAATGAAAATAGATAATTTAGTCCTTAATACCTCTTATTCTATTTTTTCACGATAGTTGTATAGGCTTATATTTAGTGTTAACTTACTTCTGAAATGCCACAAGTCAATGGGAAACTTACGCTTGTTCTATTCATATGTACATATCGACGCAGGAAAGCGATATTGTCGTATCTCGAAACAAGCAATTTTACACCATAACCAAAAAAATATATAAAAAATGAATAACCTCTAAACTAGAATACATAAGAATACCATTTCTTTAATAATAACATTTTAAAATAAAACCTTACATTTTCACGAGGAAATTCAATGCGGTATTTTTTTATGAATTAAATAATATACAATACTCATGTACGCATTTTTTGAGATACGATAAAATCGCTTTCTTGCGTCGATATAATATGAGTAATTTTGCTAATATACAGGTATACTTACAGGTTTCATAAAATTAATAAAAAACCGTTAAATTGTGATACCAAAAGAACAGCATGTTAATTTGCTAAGTAGAAGTAATCTAAACCATTTTGAAACTGCAAATAAAATTAATAATATGTATATGTACAACAAGCATTTATAATAGCAATCAAATAATATTAATATGTCCAATATAAATGTGAAGAGAGATATACTATTCTTATGACAACAATGGATTTGGACGCCAGAAAATTATAGACGATCTATATGAAGTTGTGCGTACCTTTTATGATTACCATGTAACATGATTTACAGACAACTGACCGTGTGAAGCGTTACTCTATTATTGCTGCTGCGATTCAACTATTCAAACCATAAATTATCCTCGACGTACTTATCACATTTTCAAAATACATAAAACCAATTAGAGGCAGACAAGGAAAATATTCATTCAACAGATTTATCATATTCAACAAATAATTAAAATTACTTGTATAGTGTGCCCATTAAAATTAAAAACAAAAGATATTCTTCAAATTATTTCCAGGACCTCAATCCGTTTGGGTGAATATGATACGGATACAAACCCCGACTGCCAATTGAAAGTGTGTGCCCCGCCCGTGCAAGACCGGAAGATAAAGAGCATTAAAAGCCACCAGAACTTCAACAAACCGCCATTTCACAATGACATTGCAATTATAGAACTCGATTCACCGGCCAATCTGAACGGTGAGCGATGGAAACTTTAATTTCATGTACATTGACTCATTTTTCAATCGCGTCATTAATTGGTTCCATACGTAGGAACTAATTTACCCAAAAACCACACCTAATACGATATAAATGATTCAGCTTCATTTGTTGCTTTAAAACCAACATAATGGTTCTGAATGTTTCCGTGAATGTTTGGGTTCGTGTCGGGCTTAACAGCGAAAATATTTAAAAAATCCATAGGCTATCTACTGTCTCATAACACTTCAACTTTTAAACAAATATCCAAACTGTCTGTATCAGCCCATATACGTCCCACTGCAGGGCACGGGCCTCCTCTACAATCGACAGTACGATTGAGAGTGGTAATATCCAAACGCTACCTTAAAACTCCATCTTGATTTTCTTAAGCTAGCCAAACGTGATTTTAATTAATGTTTTACCATAACCGCCGATATACAGGATATATCCAGACTGCAACCTAAAACAAAGCCAGGTGGTAATTTTAGTAACTACAGACACTATGCAACTAAAAATTTAGGAATAAAATGCGACGTTTATTTTTACCATTTTTTTTAATATCATCGTGTTTGGTTGTTAAATGCTAAGGTAAAATAATAATTTAAACCCTTGTCCTTTTAAATATGCAATGGTACCATTGCGTACTTAAAAATAAATAGGGGTACATTTTTATTGTAACAAATTTACATATTTATTACCCAAATACTTAAAATAGGTATTGCAAAAAAATTGACATGTTTTTTTGCGAAATTTTTAGTTGCATTGTCCTTGAAGACTCTAAAACTACCGTTTCGCCCTCATTTTCATTTAGTCCATTGAAATGTTACAATTTAAGGACCGAATATTGCATTTCTTAGAGGACGCAATTTTATTTTTGGGACATGTTTGGGGCATCAATAGAAGCTTAACCTCAAGTTTGTGGGGTCGCCACCATTGTACCCCGGCCGCCATCTTGGAAAAAGGGGTGAAAACACTTTTTTCGCGATAACTCGGAAACTATGCGTCTTACAAAAAAGTTGTAAGAACATAATTTGTAGCAAATTGTTTTGCCTACAAATATGTTTATATAACTTTTTGCCCTAAATTAAAAATTAAAGAAGTTATAAGCAAAAAAGTGAAGAAGAAATTTCTTAAGGGAAATCTTCCTATTTCTCTTAAAAGTAGAGAGTAGTCCATAACCAGAGTCAAGAATGTTGCACAGAAGTCAGCTAAACTAAACTGGGATTGGGTGGGCCACGTCACCCGGATGCACCCGAAGAGGTGGGCAAAGATTGCCAATCAATGGATGACTAAGGATGGCGAGAGGCCACGCGGCAGGCTTCGGAAAAGGTGGCGCGATAATGTCGACCAATTTAGCAGCACTTGGATGGCATCAGCAACTGATAGAGATAAGTGGAAGGAGTTGACGGAGATCTTTACCCATTAGTAGCACAGAATAGGTTAATAAAAATAAAAAATTAGCAAAAAAGTGAGATATTTTTTATAAAAAGTTATAGAGCACGAAATAATTGTTTTATAAATATTTACTCACGTTTTTGCTTATAACTTCTTTAATTTTTAATTTAGGTTAAAAGTTATAGAAACATATTTGTAGGCAATACAATTAGCTACAAATTATGCGTTACAAATTTTTCGTATGACGCATAGTTTCCGAAATAACGCGAAAAAAGTGTTTTCACCCCTTTTTCTAAGATGGCGGCCGGGGGACAAGGGCGGCGACCCCACAAACTTGAGGTTAAGTTTCTATTGACCGCCCACATATATTCCAAAAATAAAATTGCGTCCTCTAAAAAATGCAAAGCTCATGTAACATTTCAATGGACTAATTCGCAATCTGGATATACCATGTATGTAAATGACGTATAATCAATGATACATTATACAAATACGACGATGTGTAATATATTTTTTAAGATTATGTCGCACCGATATGTCTTCCTCGAGAGGATGAGCAGTTAGCAACTTTACCAATGGGCGAGTTATTAACGGTAGCTGGCTGGGGCAAAATGAACATGACGACTGAGGAAAGAGCTAGAATATTGCAAGTCGTGGCAGTAAGTCATTTCCATCACTACAATAAGTAAAATTGATAACAAAAAACAAATTAAGGCTGCGTTGCCATATACCTAAGTCCAGACATGTGCAGATCTTCCAATATAGATTTAACATATGTATCTCTGATGCCATAGAAATCGATTCCTTTCACTCAGCGGCGAGAATCGTATGCCATTATCGCATGACATAACCGCCATAGTTCTGAGTTCTGACAAATGTTTGCTTTACACGATGCAACGTTTTATATCCGTACGATAAACGTATTCTACGCGGAAAACTCTCTCCGTGTAAATAAGGATTAAGTTACTTTTTTGATGAGTTGTTTGCTATACGGCCCATATTTATTTTATTCCTACGAATGGCAAGATAAGCATGCCCTTGGCCTGATGGTAAGCGATACGAGCGTATGGACAGTATCTGTATCTGTATCAGCCCATATACGTCCCACTGCAGGGCACGGGCCTACTCTACAATGGAGAGTACGATTGAGAGTGGTTAGGCCATATAGTCCACCACGCTGGCCTAGTGCGGGTTGGCGGACTTACATACAATTGAATTTTTTATAAATCGTTATGTTATGCAGGTTTCCTCACGATGTTTTCCTTCACCGTTTTAGTGCGTGATGATTGACTATCACTACACACATGACTCCGAAAAGTCAGAGGTGTGCCCTGGGATTCGAACCCGCGACCACCGTAAGCATGTTGGCAGCCGCGTCTAGTCCGTTTACCAACAGGCCACCACGCACGCACAGTAACAGCACCAAACAACACCTTTAATTACAAAGCTATGCTTGGCATTCCACTGCGCTTGTCATCCTGAGGCATACGATGTTAAGTCTCAATTCGATATCTAGTCTATACGGTATCCCTAACATGAGAAATACATTAAAATAAACATTTTATTATTTTAGTTTATTTTATGTATTAACATATCATCAATTGAATCTAAAACATGTTTCTACACATAAAATTATAATTCAAAAACTATTTTTTGTACTTTTTTAAATCACTTTTTATAGGTGCCAGTAGTGTCGGCAGAAACATGTGATTCCTTGGGTAAAGGGTTCAGAGTAGCTCCGTCAGAGATCTGCGCAGGCGCACAACAAAACAAGGACGCTTGTGGTGGAGACTCTGGAGGACCACTTATGAAAGTAAGACTTACATACTGCTTCTGCTAGGTACTTTAGATCAGCTGAATAGCAAGATTAATACTGTTTCAAAGGACAAAAGTTCTTTTTGATCCTCATTTTATTAAGGAAGAACTCTTTGGTCGTAGTACTTCAAACTTATTCAAATGGCAAAATCAAATGAAAATCTATATGGTGTTTTTAATAGACATAACGTAGGCAGGAAATATCTTTAGTTTAGTTGCTTTAGCTATTATACTCATCGCCAATCACAAGAATTGTTAAGCAGAACAGAGGTCTCTCACAATTCTTTTCATGTCTATTTTGAAAGCGGCCTGCATGAAATTGAAAAGACTTTATTGAATTCTTAATAAGTCATACATTATGTAGGTTTAGTCCCTTTTTTGATTCAGCTGGTAGTGAAAAAAAGTGACGAAATCACTTCACAAGACTGCTTTCGCCGCAACAAACTCTAACTTTGCTCTTTTCAAAACAAATTAACAATACAGTGATAATACAATAGCCGTAGCTTAGTTTAATTCAGAGCAGTTAATACATTGTTCATAAAATAATCAATTGATTAATAATACTTATGTCATCTTGTACGGTTGAACCTTCTAATGACATCCTGCATATAATTAATCGATTTTAAATCGGTGCTGTTATTTAATTACCAAAACAAAATGCGCATATACAATGTAGTGTACGGTGTAAAATATATTTATTTTAAAAAACACAAAGTTTTCAAGAATTATCAAATTGAAAAGAATAATATTTCGGAATTACTACCTACTGCGAATTATTTATCTTCTGTGCCATAAAAGTGCATTGACCATTTCAAAACTTGATTATACCGGTGTACTTTCCTGTAGGTATTACGAATTGGAACCGTACCCAAAAACATCACCACCTCAGAAATCTGAGTCATTGGTATAATAAACTCTACCTACTTACTTCGTTGTTGTAACATTAAATTTGTCTACTGAAATGGACATAAAATGACTAGCATTAGCACTTTAAACCAATAATTACTACGAGTAGTCTATCCTACCACCACCACCCAGTAATATAAATAAATTATTAACTATTTTAGCAACATAATTAGCATTTTTTATTGCAATGGATGACGAGAAGAGCATGCCGTTTGCCTAACGATAAGCAATACGACCGCTCGTCAACAGTTGCAAAACGTAACACCACCATGTATTAACAAAGCAATGCTTGGCATTCCACTGCGCTCGCCATCCAGAGACATAAGATGTTAAGTCTCAATATGTCCAGTAATAACTCTGGCTACAATGTCCTTCAAACCGGAACACAACAGTGCATCTTCGTATGTTTTTAATAACAGTGCAAGTTCAACATAAGCTCACATCTATAACACATAACAGATAGGTGAGATAGAGTGATTAATTAACGAGCAAGATCTTTGTTCTTAAAAATATTTACATACAGTATTTTCAAAAACGTTAACTCAACTAAAAATCTTCCGTGTACTGACATTTTAGCGTTGTGCTGCAACAATCAACATTTCTTTTTATAATTAAATGCTTTTTTTATACCTTGCATGCTTTGAAATATTTATTTACATTACAGGTTTTCGATACACCTGACGGTCCGAAGAACTTCTTAATAGGAGTCGTATCATTCGGCCCAATGGTCTGCGGCATCAGAAAACCAGGGGTTTACTCATCAGTGCCGCATTTTCTCAATTGGATCTTAGATAATATAATGTAATAACAAAATTTAATACTGTAATAAACATTTATGAAATTCTATCCTATGAAGAAATAAAAACCGCAATTTTGATTCCATTTAAAAAAAAAACACTTCGCATTCCAACGTTCGGAAACTTGAATTACCTAAATCATATTAGTTATTATTTTATATAAATCATTTACCACTAAAATATCTACCTTGTTAGTGATTTTTATGACACAATGTATTGAAATAAACATAGTCATTGCCTAAGAATCGATAATTATTAATTTGATAACCCGCCGTGATGCAATAGGCAAAGCAAATAACCTTTGCAAAATATATAATATTTATACTTTAGTTTCCTATTCTAGTGCATTCTTTATTGATGTCCACTACTTCAGAAAATACCCTTATACAATAGGATAACGATTAATAGGAACAGATGAATATTTAAGAATACGTCAACACGACTAGAAACCTACATACAATTTACAATGTAGTCATCTCTGGCTTACTAATCTGGAACTAAAATTACAACTTAACTCTCTCTACACTCTCAATTAAGTCCGAGTCAGTGTATTTATCATCTAGATCACTTCTATTGAAGTATTCTGTAACATCTCCATTAAAGTTCTCGACATTGTCATTTATCGATACTTTTCTCGATCGACTAGGGCTATTGTAGTGATACGTCTTGCTTTTACTCCGTTTCTTCGTCTTTCGAGGCGATAGTTGTATTGTGTCTGTTGCCACTGAGCAAGATCTTGGTGCGTAATATCTTTCAAACAACATCGGTTGTTGTTGAACTCTTCCATACATAAGTTCCATTTCATGGAGAAATTCCTCTCTCCTCATTCTCTCCTCGTCGCGTCTTGTTTGTAGTCGAATTGCAATGTCTTCTTCATGACTGTAACAAATGTTTATATATTCATTTTATGACAAAATACAAGAAAGCAAACTACAATTTACTTATAATAATTCATAAGTTAGCTAAAATAGGCCTGTAGCGACAATTTTCCCTTAAGTAGGTATCAACTATTGTGCGATATAATGCAAGAATTAAATAATAGATTGAATCATTTTTTTAATTCTACCATTAACATTAAATATTCTATTATGATCCTACTTGTTCTTAACGAGATGCCAAGCAGGTTTAGACCGCAACAGTCGATCGCGATGCTTCAACTCTGCTCTCCGACGTTGTTCCGCCAGCCGCCTGGCAGACTCCATCTCAAAGCGTCTGCGAACTGACTCCGCCCTCAATAATGCTGCTAAATTTGATCTTCCAGAAGCAATATTTCCTCTTAATTCTAAAGCTGAATACGCACGAGCAGCAACCTCATCCGCTCCGTCTCCAAGACTCTCAGAACTTTTACTCTCTTGATAAATCTTTTTCGCTACATTTTCCATCTAAAAACAGATTTAAAACCAAACATTCTCATCACAAATACTATGGATAACAACAAAATAATATCATACTTTCTTAGCGGCTCTATCCGCCGTATTGAAACGAAAGGGTTGAGGACTTGTTGTGATAAAATCCTCTTTAGTTTTGTCTCTTTTCTTTCTCTCTTTCGTGGGACTGGTGCATCTCTGTCTATCGGACGAGGTGATCGAAGGGACAGCTGGCGACGGGTCTATAGGAAGGTCACTGTGAGCTGCCGGTGTTGACAATCGACTGCGATCCCTCGCCGCCATGTTACCAGGATAGTGCGCATTTCGCAACATCTCCTCCGCTCTGATACGTTTATTCATTGACCTGTAACATATTAAAAGTTTAAACGACTACTACGTCTCATCTATGTAGACACAAAAACATAGTGTCTGAGATACTTCGTGGTATGCACTTAAAGACAAGACTCCGTAAAAACCAGCCTTTAGGAAATCCCATTCTATTGTAAAGGAACTTTTAACTGTTTGTGTTAATGCGTATTACTTGTATTTAGACTTAAAGCATGTCGACATAAAATTTAATGAATGGCATTGAAACCTTAAGTCCTTGGGAGTCTAAATTTTACGGACTATTTTCTTACGAGCGAATTAAGGACAAGACTTAAGTATTACTCGGAATACGAAACATTTACAATTACTCTAAATCAAAATAACTTGTTAAAAAAGCTTAAATATTCAAGCATACTTTACAATACTATATTACATTACGCAGTAACTACATCACATTAGGTATTTATTATGTAGTAACCTTATGTCGCGTAATATTAATAAGCACACCATGGGAAACACTTTAGACAGCTTTTAATTACCAAATATAATTTAAATAAAATACCCACCAGGAAAACTTAAAGTATTTAAATAAGCACAAAATGTAAAACGGTAACTAGTAATGATCGTAAACTAGATACGTTGTATCATTATCATATCAATAACTTTACCTGTTTATACCACATCTGCTATTTCTATTCATAAAATCATGTATCTAGTAATGTAATCACATGCGTATGATAAACTACAAAGAAGTAATAATATATTTTATAAAAAAGGATAATATTAGAAGTAGAAAGAATAAAAAATGGTAGTGCCACTTTGTGCTTATCTTGGACTAAGTACTGTAAGAATGTGCTGGCTCGGTATCTTTTGATGTCGTATTTCGTTGGAAACCAACAAGCAAGCCGCTTATTCGTAATATTGAATCTATGCATAACAAAAATGCTAACCAGAATTATTTCCTTTCTATTATTTGACATACCTACAAAACAATTAAACATTTACCTAAAAAACTCGTTTTCTTTCATTCTATCGTAAATATAATTAGAGAACAAATTTTTAGGCACTGGTCGTGCTCTGAATCTTTTCTTTTTTTTACTTTTCGGCAACACAACTGCTGCCCTGTCGCACAATCCTCCCATTCCATTTTCCTCTCGTTTAGTAAAACTAAAGGGCTTCATTTGTGCTCTTAATTCAGCCTCACTGTTCATTTTGGTTATTGCTCTTCTGAAAAACAAACTAACATGTATAATTATAATTTAAATTGAGTATTTCATTATCGTGCATTATAGCGCGGCGTGAAGCAAATACAAATATCAAAGTAATAAAAAGCTGTCTTTTTGGTGTTTCAAAAGTAACTAAATAATATTTGCTATTGTTCGGTTCTTTAGTTTAATGATAGTAAATAGATGAATGGGAAAGAAAATCAAGTAGGTAGTTTTATTGAGGCAGCTTTTAAACATTTACATTCTAAAGTCACAAGCATATTTTACGACAAGAAATATTGTGGTTTTAAAAAAAATTAACATAAATAGAGAAAAACAAAAAAATCATATGTGCCACAAACGTGGTATAATTTTAAATGCTTTAACAATACATTACGCATTGCAATGCAATAAAAAAATTAAATAGTCAAGGAAAAAATTATGGAAGGTCCCATACCTATACAATTTATTGTATTTTAGGTAAAGTCATAAAATGTAAAATAGGAATTTCCACAACAGTGGTTTCGGGGTTAAACATAAAAATTAAGACCACAGACTAATAATCAAGAATTAAGACATTTTATAATAACCATCTTTACTGTAGATATGAGAACTTATGGCTGGTAAGTTTTGTACATTAAAAAAAAGTTTAATAAAAAGCATTACAGCCAGTTACAGACAATGTAACCTCATTGCTTGATCCTCAAGAATTTTGTCGTAAAGCGGGATTCTGGATTCAATCGGGACAGGATGAGCTTTAAATCTTTTTCGGTTGCATTTTAGATTCAGCATGTCTTCAGAGAACGATTTTTGGAGGCACCTCAACTCGTTTACGATGCGATCTTCTTCGTCCCTTACAAACACAAAATACAGGTAATAAGTAATTATTAATGGAAGTTATCCATTAAAATAATTTAAACTATTCTGAATTACAATTATAAATCGAATTAAAAAAGTTTGTGAAAATTGATTATTATGCGGCAATTATTAGTGACCGCTTGCTTAGTCGCAACTGGCCGGTCAGGCAAGACCGAGGTTGCGGGTTCGACACAATATCACATATCCTTGAGTTTCAAAGTTACGGGTCTATTTTAGTCATAGTTATCTAATGATTGGCCAATTAAAGCGAAGAGGAAATCATCGTGATTACAAGTGTGTAGGAATAATACTTAAGACGCCCCTTCAACAATTTCAAAGGCATTCAGTTAAGGCCTATCCACTTGGCCAAGGCGATGTTGGTGAACATTTACCGAAGCTTCCCAGATGTGTAAAATCAGCTTAACCATCCTTTGCCGGTAGATATTCCAACTAAACTGCATTTTCACTTACTCAACAGGAGACTTTAGTGATTAGTCACTTTGTCGTGCTATTATTTAAAAAAAGCTTCACCAACTTTGCGTCAAAGCCTTCCTACTAAGAGATAATTTTATACCTACAATTATTATTGATGCGTAAGCATTTTTCATATGAATAAAATATATACTTATACAACAAAAAATCAAGGCTATATGAATAATATATTACTTTCAATTTGTTTACCTTTCGGTCATCTTAAACGGTTTCGGTACAGTAATACTTTTACGCCTTCTTATGGGAGATGCAGTTCGTCTCACTTTAACGGGACTTGTTGGCACACTTTGGGTTTTAAAGTCCGTATCAGAAATATCATTATTTAGCGGTGTACTAAATTTCTTATCTTCAAAATATTTATCGAATTTTCTATCAACTTCATCGATGTGCTCAATTTTAGTATCGTTCCAAGATATTGAACATGCTGAATGATTTCTCTTTGGTCGTTCAGATTTTTGCTTGCCTATATTATTACCTTGCAAAGACGGAAATTTCAATTCTTCGGCAACGTTTTTGCTTCCATCATCTCTATTAATATTTCTTCTTGATGAGCGTTTTAAACAAGTTCCTACATTATTTGTTATGGAAGAAAAATGTTTATCGGGAACGTTTGTCTTTAATCCTATATTGGACCCATCTCCTTCTACGGTTGGTTTCCTCTTTGGAATGTAAGACTTTCTTTTAATGGTTTGATTTTTTATAACATTTTCTGAATCCTCTAAATGGTGAAAATTGCCATTGCAATCATCGATATGTTCTATAGCTATACCAAACATTATTTTCTTTTTCTCCCTTAAAGATTTCAACGTTGAATAAAATTCTTCTGAAGTTAAATGATGAATTTCATTGTAGTCTGGGATACTCCGATAAAAGTCTTTTAATTTAGCAGCCTCCGTATCTGCTGGATGTACTGAACAACTGGACAGTGAATCAAATGAACTTTGCTCATTTGTGAGCCTACTTGCTCTTTCGTGAACTGTTTTAGGCATTTTGCTTATTGGATCAACCGGTACCTTTATACACGAATTAGCAAATACACTATTATGATGGGACATCACGATTTACATTAAAAGGTAATAAAACCATGCACGTCGATTGGATAAGGAGCTCAAAGTTTGTTGTGTTGATAGTTGCTATGGAACACATACGATCCACGTTAGTTTATTAAAGACTTTCTTGCTCGCGTTATAATCTTATTCAAGTATTAAAACCCCAATATGGAATGACAGTCTAATAAGAAATTATGCAAAAAAAGAATGTTAAACATTTGAATGATTCGACAAAGTGTTCAATTCATTATACCTATGCTTCACAGTCTTGGTAGACGATAAAATTAATTAATAAGAATCGACTAGGTGGATTAAACAACACAACACTAATCGTCGTTGACAACACAGACTATTAAACAAGACAGACCGCTAATTTCATACAAATAATTTTACACGTTAAGAAAACTCACACAACCAAAGCACTCACATGTAATTTATATCTATATCGTGTTTATATTTCATTCATGTCTTAATCGGTCGTTTCTTTTTATCCTGTGCACATTTTCTTAACGCATGGATTTGTCTCTTTCGCATACAGATTATATCTATATAAATACATGGATACTAGTGCTGGAAATCGATACTTTTCCGCAGTACCGATCTTTAAATAATTAGGGATGTCCCAAATGTCTGGTTTACATCGCTCCTTCAAATTTACCGGTTTTTGATACCGGTTTATATGGTTGCACTCATGCATCAAATTTAATAATGTATTTTAAAAAATTAAATCTTTATCAGGAAAAGTAAATTTTATTTTATAATTTATTATTACATAATTTTAAAAAATATACATTATACATTTCGTCCTTCTCACATTTAGTTTTAACCATGCATGGATCTCATATATTTTTTATTGTTTCCATGATTATTTACAATTTAGTGTAATTGTGTACAATGCTTACACATATATCTACTATTTTTATAAATAGAAAACAAATAATTATATAATTCAATACATCATTGATGACTTTAGTAGTGATGTAAACAGTTAAGACATGTTCTATTTGGTTCAATTTAAATACAATGAAACAGTACTCATGAATAGAATACACATTTTTAACATATTGCGACATGTGAGGCATTCCATGCACAATAATATATGTATTTGGTTATATCATATAAATACACACTTCAAAGTTAAATATAATAATATCAGATGCATGCTAAAGACAAATAGACAATAAATAAATGGCCATAACAGGATACTGCAAATCAATAATTTTAAAATAACTGTCATACAATTTAAAGCAAAAATGTTCTTTACTTGACAAACATCAAGTACGTAAATTTCAGGGTGTAGGAGAATGTTTATCAACATAGGTTTACTTTGATTTTCACCCTGAAAGGAGACTTGAGTGGCCACATTCAAATTTCATCTCAACAATTTTAATTTTAAAACAATGTTTCAATTTCAAGTATCAAAAATTATGCTTTTAAAATAATGATAGTAACTATTATACAATACAATAAAGCTAGTAGTGTCAATATTTTTCTTTAATAAATATATTATATCGAATTAGACAAATAGATATATATTTACTAACATACATTTTCATGAGGGATGTAGTTTTCTGTAAACTCACTTTCTTCAGAATAAAGATGTTCAGGGAAGGAACCAAATTTTTGTTGTTAAATTAAATTATTAAAATTGTATAATATACCTAATATTTTGTCATCATCATTGGAACAATTCCTATATAATAATTTAAAAACTTAACACCATTTTTAAGCGCAAGTCTGACACATATATGTTATTGAATTCATATTAGGCACAAAATTCTTCAACAATAGAGGTTTTGCTTTCCTTTGATTGGGAGAGTCAAGTCAGATTGATAATATTTATTACAGATACATTCCAGAATTAAATATGTTCAGAATCAAAGGACATAGCATGTGTCAACTTATTACTGATCCGGCCAAAACCAATTAAACTATCAAGCAAATCATTTATAAACAAAAATATTTCTGCTGTGAAAAAACTATTATCAAAATTCACATTTTAATCCTTGAATAATCATGGTCTTGGAGTTGTAGAATGTCAGCCGTCCTTATAAACTTGTATAGTGATATAGCCACTTGCCGGCTAAAAACTTGGGCTGCAAGTATGACCTGGAATGTACATACATTCTAATTATTATTATGTAACAATAAAAAATATCAAATCTATAGATATGGACATATGGTATCTGATTCAACCCCTATATTTCTCATCCCTCTAGTTGATATTCAAGAATTGAAAACAAAAACAAAGATTATTTTATATCAAAAATAGTGCTTTTAGTTTTCACCACTTAGCTGAACTTTGGTTCAATTGGGAAACTTATCTGAGCGGTAGAGTCTCATACATGTAGGGGTTGTTCCCTGGTGTGGTTAGGAACACATGGTATAAATTAAATAGCATATTAAGTAAATATCACTCCGTTTCGACATGTTGAACAACTATTGATAACTTTAAAACAGACTTTCCTTAGAAATAATATACATTAATTATGACATTACCTTCATTTTGTAATAAAATGGATTTATGTGTTTCTCAAGAAGTTTAGTGCTTCAAGCTCCAACAACGCCATCCTTTTTGTATATGTTTTCAATACATTCCCACTTTGCCCTTCAATAGCCAGCAAGAAGAATATTTTTCTGAAAAATTATTACCATATCATTTTAATAAATGAGGTACATTATTAATTTGATACATGTATTTGCTTGAACACAATTTTGAAACAGATATCATTAGTGCGATATTTAATATGTTCAGTTAGGAATTGGATATTAATGACTGAACAGCAATTAGCAACATTAGCAGAGCTTTTATCACTAATTGTAGATCTAACTATGAAACAAGATCAAAAAACTTCCAAAATTATATTTTTAATAATATTCTTTAAAACATGAGTTTTAACTTTAGTTTAGTCTATAGTTGGTTGATCTACTCTATCACACAAGGCAACTGCTTTAAAAATATAAGATTCTGTGAAGCTATTACTGCGCATTTATCTAAACTTTTCTTAAAAATCGTATATAAGTTTATGAACAGAATTGCACAAAGGTTAATTCTAAGTTTTTCGTATTAATATCTTTCGAAAAAAAAATCATTTATGACAAAAACGAATATCGTTGCGTTTAATAAACGCAATCTTTTGTAAATAAGTAATTAAACTCCTTACCAGTGTCCACATTTCCTACCTTGCTTAGTTTCTGAAGGTAACAGAAAAATATGTATGTTTCAGTCCTGTATGAATGCTGCACCCAAGTACAATACACATATTAACCATTAGTATCACACTATTATCACAAAAATATAAAGTATTTTAACACAAATTAGTTAAACTCTTACTCGTTCGAGCCGGTTAGCACTAAGGTTTCCAAAGGCTATTTTATCTTTTACGTAAACAGTAGCAAACGAAATTAACAAATAAAGGAAAAATCTGCCTTCAAAACAAACTGTTGCACCAAAATCTACGGTGGGAATAATAATGATTATAATAATATTTTAATCGCCGTTTTATGGTTTAATCACGGAACAATATAAAATGGCAGCTATACGCTATGACGCAACAACAGTTTGACAACTAGCAATTTCAAATTTACTACGACACACACACTAATTTAAGTAAACGGAGAAACTACCATGCCATCCATTTAAAAAAGTGGGATAGCATATCATCCTTAACGTGTAACTTTTTTTGTACTGAGTTGAACGGGCCTGGTTGACAATAACAATTGACAGCTGTCATTTAGATCTTGTTTTGCTTGGATTTGCATACAAAAAAAAAATATTCCTAAAAAATAACTTCAATAGTAACCTCGTATTTATTAGTAATCAGCGTATATTAAACTCGTCTGTTTTACTGTCATAAAAAATGTTACTAAATATACAAAGGACTATCATAAGAAATGTGAGGAATACAAAGAAGCTCGCGACCGTACGACTGTTGAGCAGCGGTAAAAACGAAAAAAATAATGGAAATTACGACGTGATCATCGCTGGGGGTGGAATGGTTGGATGCACCCTGGCATGTGCTATGGGTAAGTTTTTTTTTTCAGATTTTCTGACATTTGGTGGAGAAAAAACGTTTACATAACCAATGTAGCCCTTGTTATTGTTTTTGAAAATAATTTTATATTTCATTGATCAATTTTCATTAGAATTTCTTTAGTCCTTAATGTTACTGAAGAACTAAGAATCTTTTCTCGCTATTTGCTATTATACCTTTCCTTGTTAACCCCAAAGAACATCTTTGTTTCTGTATGTGAGCAATGATAGGTTTCCACATAGTAAGTATTAAATTATAAAGGGATGTCTAATGAACCTTCTTTGACAACCTGATAGTGGTTACAAAAACTTGCTGGATGCAGGCCACACTCAATGAATTACATCAGTAAACTATTGCTTGAAATGATAGTGATGAACCTTGCAATACCTTTACCATAGAGCAGTGATTCTCAACCTTTTTTTTGTTGCGGCACATATTTAACGATTACAAAATTTGGCGGCACACAAAGAAAAAGATAAAAATTATTTACTTACTACAACACACTGCATAAATAGTTTATGACTAAAATTTTAAATATACAAAATAAACGAATATATACTACAATAATAACTAAACGTTTATTAAGGGATTCATTACAAGCAATAATTTTGTAACAATTGCTTCTCGATGCAAAAAACAATGGGTAACTAATATATCCTCATTCAGTTCTTTTACATGTGCTACAAATCCTTTTAGATGTCCAGTCATAGCTGGAGCACCATCTGTGCAAATGCCAATGTATGACTTCCAAAAAAACTTTAATTTCTTCTAATTATGAACTAATTCCTTGAAAAATATGTTTACCAGTTGTAAAATCAGGTAACTCCCGACAACATATAAATTGATTAATTATATCATTAATAAATCTAACGAATGAAATTAATTAAGCATTTCCTGTAATATCTGTTGTTTCGTTGACTTGTAGAGCAAAATTCGAATTTGCAAGAGTTTTTGCAGTATTTTGCTCAATATTTTCTGAAATATCTTTAATTTTGCGATGGATTGTATCATTTGAAAATGGTATTTTGCAAATATCAATATCAGCTGATCCACCAATCATTGTTTATACAATTTTGCGACAAGCAGGTAATATAATTTCTTCAGCCAAATTGTGAGGTTTAAGTTAACAGCAATCAATTCAGCTATTTCGTACGAAGCTACTTGAACCTTTTCAGACACACGTACTTGTTTTACAAAAACTTTTACTAGCTTAATTTTTGAAGATAAAGACCTTTCAAAGTAGCTTTTATCTTTAGTTGAAAGTGAAGGATGATTAGTCACCAAGTGACGTTGGAGTTTGCTAGGATAATTTAAAACCACATATCACACACTCGGGAACAACTATGTAATTTTCCATTGTAGAGGTAAATCCAAATTTCAAAAAGATATCATTATATTTCCGATGGACAACATATTTTTTTGAGCAAGAAGTATTTTTACTTGTGCCGGGGATAGGCTCATTAACTTGGTCCCTAACGTTATCATTATCACTATTATCATCATTAAACTTTCTTCTTTTTAACCATTTATCCATTTTCAGAAGGATCTGATAAAATAAAAATAATATTGTCAAAACATTAAAAAAATGGTTCAAATATCACCTTTGAATTTATTTATAATAATCTAAATTATTATAAAGAATAACGAAATAAAAGGTGCAGTAACTACTATGCAACACCTTGTGAATCCCAACTATCACTAAAACAACACGTTTTGTACGCAGAAGTGGCAAGTATGCGCCGACTTGAGACATATTCCTATTGCTATGTACGCCGCTTCATCATAATTCGGCACTAAGAAAAAAACGCGTTGCAAAGCAAATAATAAAATAATATATATTTTTTGTGGATTTTAATTTATATTCAAGTTAAAAATATTTTTCTTTTTAAATGATATAATTTAATAATATTAACATTAGTATATTATATTTGCAAAATTTGGCGGCACACTTTTGAAATTTGGCGGCACACAAAAGTGCCGCGGCACAGTGGTTGAGAATCACTGCCATAGAGAGTATCTATACAAAATATAGATTAATTATTTGTTTATCAATAACCTTTCATATTTCAGTGAAAAATCCACTATTAGCCAACTTAAAAGTACTACTATTAGAAGGCAGTCCTGATAAGAAATTTGAATTGAAGCCTGAATACAGCAACAGAGTTGTAGCATTGAGTCAAAACACAAAATCCTTAATGACATCAATAGATGTGTGGCAACATGTGGAGAAGATGCGTTTGCAACCCCTCCGCCACATGCAGGTAGCTTGTGCCATATTTTATATAATTTTTGTTATACAGTAACAACAACTAAACTTTAAACAACTAAAAATTGTACCGCTTCCCTCTATGAATGTGCTATTTTTACTAAAAAAACACACTCACCTACATAAACACAACAGTAGAGCAAGACATAGAGTCATAATGACTTATGTTCCACAGAAAATTCCTTTATTTCACAAAAGCCCATTGCATGTAACTCCTCAAAGAACATCGGCGAAAATGGACCATGAACGGGACCAGTTATGAATGGTACATCAAAAATTTTTATAGTTTATTAGAGTCAAAATGAATATTTCAATTTATTTTAAAAAACCCGGACAAAAAAGAAAAACTTTAAGTGTTTTTAATAATATTGAACGCATATGAGTGCGTTCCATCAGTCATACTTTGTTTTAAAATAAGGTTTTAACTACAACGTTGAAGGTAGTACTAAATTAAAAATAAAGTGTAGGTATTTTCTATGACACATGATTTTTCTTTGCGCTGTCATTTTGCTTTCTTTTGATTTCCGACGACTAATGTTATTTCTCTGTTTATATTTGTGACTTGGCTCTAATCACGGACTCCGATATACCCTTGTATTTCTGACCACTTTGTAAGATTAACCATTGTATAACGATAATGCTTTGTGATTTGGTTTAAAGTGTGAAGTATTACCATATTTCCAACATGAACTCGGAGCAACAGTGTGCTCCTCAACAATTTTTGCATTGTGTTCAATGCAATACCCGTCTTATTATACTCATTGCTGTAATCAGTGAGTGGGTCTACCCACTAATCGAAGTTTTTATTTAGCCATGAATCTACAAGGTATCCTATTTACCATTTAGTCAATATGGTTTAGTATCCTGGAGTCCCCACAGGAAAAGTGTGTGTGTTTTGATGAAAAACAATGATGCAAAACTTCCAAATCAAGGAGAGACGGAATAACTAAGTATTGTTGTTAACTGTGTAGTAGGACGTCGCATAGTAATGTTGCTGTGCCCACGTCATGACTTTGATGTTGCTGCCCCTGCAGAGTTCTTAGATTCTATTGTAATAAGAGAAGATGAGAAATAATACATTTAAAAAATGTTTTCTGTGTTTTATTTTATTTTGTGTTTTATTTTTGTGACCACTGCTTATTATATTTCTATACTAAAATATAGGGGGATTTTTCAAGTGTGTGTGGATGGCCAAATACGAAATTATGAAGAATAACGAAAAATACTCAAAACAGTCACTAATAAATTCTGATAAAATTCTGCGAAATAATGACAGCAAAATACAACATTTTCTCTCATTACCTTAAGGTAACACAGGTATGGTGTACACCATATTCAACAGCTAATTGGTTTTATGACAAGGGAAATTATATAGCATAGTAATTACTAAGCCATCATTATGATTTAGTACACTTTTCTTCCATAACCATAAGACCACCCTACATCAGGTTTATTTGACAATGACAATGACATTATAATGTGCTATTTTTTATTAGTTTATTCGTAGCCTAAAAAAGTTACAAATATATGAAATATTCTAAAAACTCCGGCTTTGCAGAAATCTTTGTGACTGGACATCACTCCTCATGCACTATACAACACAATAAACTATATCCCAGCTGTGTACCATATATTTCTTTGTCAGGTCCCAAAATGTATGGACGTGACCGATGTTCTTTACAATAAATTACTGAAATCAATCAGAGATCTAAATGAGATTAACAATAAGGGCATTTTGTTAAGATTTTTAGTGGTCAAATATTACTATAATTTAATTGATAAGAATTGTTAACTTTGTTATGTTTCGTTATTTTAGTTATGTATCTTCTTTTTATAGTTTTGTTTTTGATTTGTAGTTATGTATTATAATATTCTTGATTATTTGGTTGGCAAAAGTTTAAGAAATAATAATTATTTATCATATTTTTTGTATATGAATATATTGTAAGTATGCCAATATGGCCGGTTATAAGTACATAAAACAAACAAATGTACCACCATTTTTACCTATGTACTACAATAAAATATTTTGATTTTTAATTTAAATACTATTTCTAAATTAAATGCTTAGTAAATCTAAAATGCTGCACGAAGCTTACCATTCGCATAAATACCGTATAAGATATGTCTTTTAATTGTACAATATGGTGATCCAAAACAAATAAGGAACAAGTGTCCTACAGACAGAAAAATTAAATGATGTAAGAATATACCCCATTGTACACATACATTTTTAACCCTAATGTTAGAAATGGTATGTGGGTATCAAAATCTCACATTAAATAGACCTGTAATGAATATTTGATGACCATTCAATCAGTCTAAAAATATGTCCATTGCTTGTAATGACACAACTAACTTTTATTAAACTGCATCAGAAAGGCTTTCAAAAACAGAATAATATTTTTATTTCTATTACAGGTGTGGGACGCCTGCTCGGATGCTATAATTACATTCAATAGTTCAGAAATCTTAGACGATGATGTAGCATATATTGTTGAAAATGATGTGTTACTACATGCTGTCAACACAGAAATGAAAAATACTGCAAATAAAAACATGAAAATAGTATATGGAGCCAAAATAGACAGTTACAAATTGCCTACTGGTGATGAAACATCTCCACAGAGTGTAGTTAAATTGGCTAATGGAGAAACATACACCTGTAAATTACTGGTAAGTTATATTCATTCTTTATTAATTGATTTAAAATAAAAGTTGTGTATATAATTTCGCATTTCGATACTGGCTTTATACTGCAGCCAAGTGTAAAATGCTTATTGTTGAGTTTAGGTGTTTTTTTTTTTTTTTTTTTTTTATTGCAGTGAATGGCGAGACGAGCAAGCCGTTCGCCTGATGTTAAGCGATACGACCGCTCATAAACAGTAGCAACATTCCACTGCGCTCGCCATCCTGAGACATAAGATGTTAAGTCTCAATATGTCCAGTAGTTGCTCTGGCTACAATGTCCTTCAATCCGAAACACAACAGTGCATTTAAGCAGTGTTGTTTCACGGAAGAAATAGACATTGCGGTGGTACCTACCCAGATAGCCTCTCACATATGAGAGACCTACCACCAGTGAAATTAGGTGTATTTTAATTAATACCAAAGAGCGGATTGACTAAAAAGAAACATTTTAATTCATAATGGTCTCTGAAACAAAAGGTTTTTTTTTAATTTTATACTTTCGAAACTGAAAATTTGCTGCTTTACACCAGAAACATTTAATGTAGCAAATTTAGTTCTTTCTTTTATGACATTTCTGTTCACACTCTCAGAGATACATGCGTAAGCATGATCATGTACCATATACTGATAATAGAAAAAAAAATTAAACACGAAAATTATTTAAAAATTTAATAAGTATCAACATTTATGGTGGTAGTGCGTCTAATTTACTTTCGATCTGATTTAGTCTCGCTTCGGTTCCCTCCACAAGCTTGTTAACTTTTTTTGTCAACTCTAACAGTTGATTTTTTATGTCTACCATACATATTTCTTGTATTGCGTTTATTGTCATGGAAGTAGGTCGATTCTTGTCTACATTCGAACCAGAAGTAGTTCTCTTCCTCCTTTCCACAATTTGGCTTTCTATCGAGAATCTGTCGTACAAATTACTCCTTCTTTTAACTACATCCTGTTTTCGTTCCTTGTCTTGATCGTCTTTACATTGCTTTAGTTTGCACTCGTAGTTGTTGTTTTTCCGTATGCTCCGTTTAGTATCTTTTCGACTGGCCACCATTTTGTATATTGACGATATGAGCTCTTTAGGTATCTGTAAAAAAAAATGAAAGATATGTATAATGAAATATTTATCCTAAGTCCCAATAAACAATTATATTCCAAAAATATATATTTTATAAGGATAAAATAAAACAAAAGTGTGCCATTAGATAAACATAAAAAACAAATAATAAATAATGGCAAAACGCATTTTCATAAAATAATACATGTGAATTGTGAGCGAAGCTAAATAGCTTTTGATAAACAGAGTATGTGCTTTTATCAGAAACAAGTAATAGACTACGTTAAATCAATGCTTTATTTCCTACTTATTATATTTCTTATTGGCACAGAAACATAGGTTCAACAAAACTATACAACTAGGTACTGAAATATACATGTAGGAATTGGTAAGGTTCTATTACTAAGATTGCTTAAAAGACCTGAGCAATTTGCTACGGAGCCAGGTTATTTTCATAAAAACCCAATAAAACAATAATAAACCTCTATTTGCGGCATCCCTTATTTCTAGCACCTTAAGCACTCATCCAAATGTGTCCTACTCTAAACTTACTACTGTCTTTGGATATTATATTCTTACCCGATTTTCTCTGGGGTCATTGGGCCGTATATTTAGTGTGCGCATTTGTGAAGCAGTCAGTAGAGCTCCCCATCGCAACACGGCTAGTAATTGTTTGGGAGCACACGTTAACAACGAACTGAACAGCATGCCTTCGAGATGGGCAATTAGCTGTGTTTGTCGCACCAGACGGTCGAGTCCGGCGCTTTCTTGTAGTGCCTGTAATACAAGACGAAAGATGTTATAATTAGGTAAATCTTCGCCCACAATCCCCAAAAAGTTGATTAAGTCAAAATTCTACAATTTAACTAAAAGCTGGCCAAAAAAATCTGAAATAATTAACACAATAAGCTAACTAACGTAAGCTTAGAATGTGGAAAGTTTATGAATCAATGATTTAAACCACCGTTTATGAATGAATATTTCGTACCTGAATGTCACTAACAGCCAAACCGACCAACAGATTAGTCAATATAACTGTCACCAATAATACAAAAACTAAAAACATCCCGTGCGCCGTCAAAGGATAGTGTATCTGTGAGTTGGTACAGTTGTTGTAGAATATGTCTTCGTACTCAAGTTCCCCAGACATCATCATGACAGTCTTAACTAGCCCGGCAGGCAAATGAAATGCTGGATAGTTGCTGAATAGAACACTGAATGCCAAACCAAAGGCGATGAGGAGACAACTGTACGCTAAAAGGAATGTTGCAAAGTTGACTGTCACTGAAAATAAAGAAAAGTAAATTAAAAGCCATTACAAAGTTCAATATTCAGAGTCCATCAAAACTACTAGACTAATCAAATAATTGCAGTTAGAAGTTACTAAAACAAACCTGTAGTAAACATTTGGACGTAAAGTCCAAACGTTGGGAAACGTCCAATAATCATCATTAACTCCAACCAACAGAAAAATATGGTTATTGCGGCTACATCATGCTGCCAATCTGATGTATTGGTTCTTATTACTCCATTATCTATATCCCAGTAAGGTATCTAGAATATACACAAGAATATCCAAGATAACGCATCTGTGATCTATAAATAAATTGGTATCCAAATTATTTCAGTAATACTCGCAAAATAACTTACTGTACACAAAAATACTCCTATAATAATAAACAGTTGTAACCAATTCTCCCATTGGCGTATATAAGCGGACCAGTCTTGGCACGCTTGGAATGCTTCCTTCGACAGAAAGCAAAGATTCAAAAGCAAAATAAGATACTGCATCGGTCTTAGATACGAAGGGACATTACACGTCACATCTTCACACAAGAATATTTCTGGAACAAACAAAAACATAATTCTGTCATAATTTAATTTGAGTATGTTTAACATTAGTAAATTGAAACACTTACGTAGTATATAAAGACTGTATAGCGTTATAAATAGGGCGTGATAAATAAAACTCAGAACGAAGAACTTTCGAATCCTCCGCCATTTTAGGAAAAGGAAAGTTTCGGCGACGGGATGTTTGAGGACATCTTTTCGACCTACCTGAAACATATAGTACAAATCGGATTAAACGTCTTAGCAGCTGTATTTTTGAATAATAATTGAAAAAATGAACTCATACCTCTACAAAAGCAAGCAACAACTCGGACTCTCCCCGAGATAAACAGGGAACCAATGGTCGGAAGTCGATTGTGAGTTCGCAGTCGACATCGCCTAGTTCGTGTTCGCTGATATGAACGGCATCATCCAACTTGCACAAGTATCGAGGAATCACATCGGGTACTCTTCGCACTATGAAAGATAAGGCTGATACACCGCCATTTGTCCGAAGAGTTACGTCGCCACCGTAATCTATGAATAATATATGTTCTATTAATATTACAATCAAAATTAATATATCGTAGAAGTATAATATATGACATACCTAATAACAACAACACACAAGGAGAAAATTCATTCAACGCTGCAATATGTAATGGAGTGTAACCAAAGTTGTCTGGAGCGTTTGGATCAGCGCCTGCAGAAAGCAGTAATCTCGCCACGTCGCATGCTCTGGCTCCTCTCACAATTGCACCATGCAATGGTGTGCGACCGTCAACATCACGAGCTCGAACGTCAGCACATTTTCCCACTAGCATTTCTACCACCTCCAACGATTGAGCTAACGTTGCTGTACAAAAAAATTTAACAATTTAATGAAACGTGTGTACATGATGACAATAGTGAATATTATTAAAGATTTTACCTAAATGCAAAGGTGTTTGTCCTCTAAAATTTGGCCAGTCAATATGCGAGCCATGTTCAAGTAGCAAACGAGCACATTCTGCGTGTCCGTCTTCGGCAGCCAAATGTAACGCAGTCGCTCGACCAGCCCCCACGGCTGCACGGACATCGGCGCCGGCGTCTAACAATAATTTCGTACATGAAGCAGAGCCTAGAGATGCAGCTACGTGTAAAGGAGTTTCCGTAAAAACCTAAAATAATTTATTACATTGTAATGAGTGTAAGAAAATTTCCACTCTGATTCATGCCCATTTTATGTTTACATATCTGGTTTGTATTAACAATGTGTACAACACACCCCACCTGCGGTGTGTCGGGGCACGCTCCAGCTTCTAACAATTCCTTCACTACTTCCGGTGCGTCACTGAGTACTGCATAGTGCAAGGGAGAGCGATCGCTTAAGCCGGCGTTTACGTCAGCACCATGCGCGATCAACACCTGCGGAGTATAATTTATAATATATCGCTGTCAAATTTGTAGGGCATCTTTCATGTTTGAAAGCTCTTTGTTTACCTTAACGCAAGCAAGGCTCTTTGCGCTGGCGGCGCAGTGGAGTGGAGTTGCTTTTGTTTCTGTAGATGAATCCCATCGGTTCGGATTAGCTCCATGATCGAGCAATACTTTGGCGCATTCTTCGCTGCCTACTAAGCAGCTTAAATGTAGACATGTCCTGAAATAAATTCGTCTTCTATAAGTCATGTTCTTTGAATTAATGTTCACAAGTATTTAAAAAAATAGATTGCCTACTTCGCAATTTATTAATTATTATTAAAAAACCATTCTTGCAGCCTCTCTTGATAAGTCAATTGGAAAATTATCAATTGTTCTAATAACCATTTTGTTACAATGGAAATTACTTGTTATGATCTGAAAAAAAACTTGTAAATGGTAGTTTACCTGCCAGCGTCATCAGTTTCATCAGGATCAATGCCCATTTTCAGTATTTTAGTGAGTAAGGTGCTCCTGCCTAGCCAGCAAGCCCACAAGGCTGCCGTTCGCAGCCCCAGCCCGCCATCCAAACCAGAAGCAAACGATATAACTTCATCATAGTGCCCCGTTTCCACCAGTGCTAATATTTCTTCATAATGCGGGAGCTGATGTAATGTGTATTGTATCTCATCTGTTGAGTGAAATATTATTTTAAATTCTCTAGACTTGTGTTATGAGCATGTCGTAAACATTGTATTCGATCTTTTCTTGTTTAAACTACATTCCGCTATAAAGACAGGATGTATTTTTATCGCCATCCCTAAAATGTTCTCTGTTGAACAAAATCCTCCCGACGGGTTAATGGCCAGTTTATGTAGATACCAGCAAAATTTAAATTTATGATCGATGTGATAATGTTTTGTTGAATTTATTACAAAATTAAATATAATCTCTAAATATAAAATTACCAAGTTCCCAAATGTCTTTAGAAGGCTTAATTCGGAGTCTTTCAGCGAGATCGACTCCATGCGCGGACTCGTCGCTGGATATGTAGCCAGCCTCGACGTCGTCCTCCGTGTCCTCCGCCAGCTGACTCATGCCGGCACACCATCGTGCACTGCCTTCCCGGCCCACCTACGCAACGCAATTCATTTCATTCTTTAAAATTCTTTCGTTTAAATTTTCACAGGAATTCTCTGTTATAGTAAACCACTCTCATGCATCTACCACACGCATGTTTACAAGACTTTAATATGAACACACGATTTTATATTATTTTGTTTATCACCATCACACAGACACACCTTTTTCTTTTTATCATTTTTGGGAGAACCGCCGTCGTTGTGAGTTACGTTTCGGGAACGCTGCGCGTGTGTCCGTATCATAACGCGTGCTAGCGCTTTACTGAAATCTGAAAGCTACTCAACTCCCGCGCATGTCATCCCCGCCGATAGATCTAATCACTATTCGGGATAATAAAAGATTTGATGATGCTATCAAAAGTTACAGCTATGCACGACTATCATTGTAATCAAAATTAAGTACCTCGATTTCTGTTGTTGCTCACATGACATCGTTTTGATCAAATATTATGAAACCACTTGTAAATTTCAGACGCTCTAAGTATATTTTAAGAGTTATAGTGTCACTCGAGACACCCACTCACTCTCGAATATTTTATCAGATATCCAGATCTCATTCACAGGCCACCGTCCATCCTCGGTCCATTTAAAATTCGTATGAATCCAACCACCTAGCCCGTGAATGTATAATTATAAACCGAACCAATCTGATCCACATTCCAAGAATTAATTGTGTACTCACATCGCAACTGTTTGTTTTTGTTTGAGATTTTGAAAATTAGCCGATTATTATATTTGTTTTTATTATTCTTTTATTCAATAATATTTAAGGAACTTTTATACTAATAGAAAATATATGGCGGTCCCATCGTATCTTATAAATAAAAATCTACAGAACAAATTAAGAGAATTAAATTATGACTTTCGTCACGAAGTACTCAGAATTTGGTTAATGCCTTTGGCCTTGCTTCAAAAGTCGTATTATCATCACATGCCTTGGAATCGTTAAAAAAAATTGAATTAACTATAGAATATATTTATAAACATTCAAGAATTACTATCGTACACAATTCTGCAGAAATTCACATAAACGTACCACACTAAACTGTAACAATGATTAACGTCTGGCATTTGCGAGACGTGCTCTTGGTTTTAACAACCGACAAATAACAATAGGGAATTTATTGCCTCGATCATTTACTTTACAGTTAATGTGTTCTTTGTATTGGATAATACATAAGCACCAAATTCCATTACACTGTACTGACGTGTCTAACAAAGGTGGAGTAAAATCCAACCGTTTTCAAGCGGCTGAAACCACACGCGGTATAATGATCCAAACAATTGAATCAAACATCCAATATTAGAAGATTACTTTATAACATCTGCATTTGAGTATTATTAATGTATGCTCTTCACATATTCAAATACCGCTTCATAAGTTTCGCCCAGCTACACAGGCATTAGTTATGTTTTTTTTTTAATTTATACTTTTTAATTAATGTTTATCATACAGTACTTTGTCTTCTATTATTTACCCAGTAAGATGTGTAAGCCTAATGTGATTTAGGTAGAATATTATTACATATTTATTATATATAAGTACAAAAAAAAACTGCAATTCAGTTAGTCTATATTATAGTGCAGATGTTTGAAGAAATACAGATTGTCTTTAAGATTTATACAAAATCTACTGACATCTTTATTGCATGTGTTTGGTTGATCCTTCTATCATAACTGAGCAATATAATTCTTTGCACAAAGGTTTTGCATAAGCCGGTTTATTACTATGATGTCGACTAGTCATATACATACAATCATCAAAATGGAACAGATCCAGAAAGATTTATAACATGGGTTTTTGAGACCATACTATTAGGAAAGCCGCCACTAATAAATAGATTTTTATGTATTTCTCCGGCAGAAGTCTCAGTTTGTTTTTAGTTTTCAACAATATCGCGGTTTCGTTCTATTTTGGTGTTTGTTTAGACACACATCCAGCTGACCGATCTCACGTGGAGTTTTTCCTTGAATTTTTTCATCGGGCTCATCTCGTTTTATATGCATTTTCAAATCATAATTAGTCTATTGTTTGACGTCAGTTGGAAAGTTGATCTTTTAGTTTCCGGCGTCTGTTTCTGTATTACCGCTTGCACACATTGTAAAGAATTATCAAGCATATTTAACAAATAATGAAGTAACTTTGTATCTAATAATAACAGTTACATATTTTTTACTGTGAAGTATTCTGTCGTCGATGTTAGAATAAGAATAATTATGTCTATTATAAAATCACTAGCGGCCCGGCCCAGCTTCGCCCGGGTGCATATAGATTTCTCTACAATAATATGCACGTATTATACCTACACATAAACCTTCCTCTTGAATCACTCTATCTATTAAAAAAACCGCATCTAAATCCGTTGCGTAATTTTAAAGATTTAAGCACACAAAGGGACATAGGGACAGAGAAAGCGACTTTGTTTTATACTATGTAGTGATATTGTACTCACCCCAACGATGTTGTCATTTAATTCATCAAACATCACTTGTTGTTAATGCACTAGATTAATTTATTTTAGTGACTGGTTGGTTACATGTCCTTCGCATATTTGTTTTATTTCGAGAATTGAAATTTTATATTTTTCAATTCAGCCCTTATTTCCACTGGTAAACGGTCACAATATAAAAGGTTTCTTTGAATTATGCAATAAAATATTTCACAAAATTCATATTGTTGTGATTCCAAATTGACTATTTCAGTCGACCTCGTTTCAGTTTCTACGCGTTCCCATTTCGCGGTAAATATCCGGAAATTAATGAAGATTAAAAAGAACTCTTTTCGCAATCATAAATATCATGCGTGTGCCAAACGCTATATAATATTTAATATGTTATGAAACTGACTAAATCTCCGAATAGGGCTGTTAATTATAACTAAGAATATGCGCAGATATCATTTATAATACATTGTTACACAAAAGCTCCAATCATCAACAGCAAAACCAAACACGATTACAACACATCATAAACTGATTTATTTTAGGTATTAGTCACAGGTGAAATATTGAAATCATTAACTTCATTTTTTTCATAAATTGCATATTTCTATTTGTTTTAAGGTATTCTTAGAAAACATTAAATTTATATGATCAAATACGTTGAGGCGTTAAGAATTCATCATCTCACTTTTAATCTTTAATGCAGAATAAAGATATATTTATGTTTATTTCGCAGAAGCTTTTACGTTTGTTCTTCTTATTTATTTTATTTATTTAATCTTCTCATCTTATTTATTTAATCTCCTTTTTTTGTTACGGAGATCCTCATACATGAATATTTACTTATTTTTGTACTTACGACATTACATTACGAAAGCAACAACTTAAGGAGTTGAATGAAATTCGCGAGACCATATCCGCAGGCATTCAAAATATTTTTCAATTTTTGTTTTTATCGTCAAGGCCAAGGAAATGATATACGACGCAGAGTTAATTTTAGAGGCACTAACACTAAAATTTTGCAAACGTTTGTAACGCGCCTTCAAAACGTCTACACTTTATCGCGTCGGACATATTAAAAATCGGTTTATTTAATTTTTCTCGGTCGGTTTTAGCGTGGCTCTGTACCGTTGCACCGTCAGTACTGCCTGGTTTCACACACAACGCAAATAAACTCTGCACAAACAGTAATCATAACGCAATAATACCATCTGCTCGGCGTGAAAAGTTCAAAAGTAACCGTTTATTTTTGCTACTTGGTAACGTCTTAATTTAGATAAAACGTTGTCTAGTGTCTGCCCCACTAACAGGAGTGTAGGGGATATGATAAATCAATTCTCCCAATATCTATTGCTGTGTTCCGTGCAGTAATCGCTAGAGAATTTCTTCATATCCAGTCAAGTTTGTTTTTGATATTGAAAATTCGTTAATTTTATTTTAATTTTTTAGCAATATTGCAATTGTAAAGAAGAGTGTGATTCAAGTTTTCTTGTTTCAAATGCAGTTATTACACAATTTAAAAAAAAACAACGAACTGTTAGCGCACGAAAACGTCCACAATCGATAAAAGCTAATGATTTGGCACATTTACAAAGTGTTGTACTAGTTTACAGCATAGCATACACACGAAATAACTATAAGTCATGTATTATTACTGGCATTGTACCTATTTACATCGATCCCATAGAAAAACCATTGCATTAGTATAAAAATAATAAGAGCATCAAATTGATCGAATGCCTAATTACCTAAGTAACGTCCCTACAACAGTAATATTGATTCAATACGAGAAGAATCAATGATAGAATCAATGCTCGTAAGAAGGGTATTCTGTGGGCTAAGTTTTTACCTAACAATATTGCAAAATTATTCGTACAATACAATCTATCTGACTGGTTACAGACAAGGGCATCGCCAAGGGGGGGGGGCAGCTAGGGGCAGCTGACCCCTCCCACCTAGAGATTAAAAAAAAATTACAAATGTAAAGCAATCAAAATCTTTGACTTGGCTTGCCTACTATACGATATTTTTTTGCCATGCCATACCATACTGTTTTACAATAATATTGACCGACTGGGGGCCGCAATCAAAATTGTGTAAGTTGCAATCACAAATTTCTCATTCTCCATAATATTTGCCCCTCCCTAGGCCATCGGCTGGTGACGCCCCTGGTTACAGAGCTTAAGTTTCAATATTATGTCTGTAATTTTCAGATAGGCGCAGATGGAGCTAACTCGGCTGTACGCCAAGCGATGGGGGTTCAATACCTGTCGTGGAACTACGAACAGATGGGAGTCGTCGCCACTTTGTACCTGGCAGAGGCAAGTTCAAGCTATCAGTCGCTTCCACGCTGTTTTCTATTGTAGTCAATCCTTAAATATTTGAAGTTACGGTATAATATTCATAAAATAATAGCAGAAGAATTTTGAGCATATATGCCACGTGTGATGATTAACTAAAAGATATTGCCAAGTAAATATACTGGTGGTAGAGTACTATACAACTGGGTTGGTACCACCACAATGTCAATTTCTGCCGCCAAACAGTAGCGTAAACGCACTATTGTGTTTCGGTTTGAAGTACAGTGTAGCTAGAGTAACGATTGAACATATTGAAACTAATATTTCATGTCTCAGGATGGTGAGCACAGTGGAATGCCAAGCATTGGCTTGTGATTCAGTGTTGTTTGGTATTGCTACTGTTCATGAGCGGTCGTGTCACTTACCATCAGACGAACGGCACGCTCGTCTCATTATTCATAGTAATTTAAAAAAGTTATTTGCGCAAGTACATCATTGTGATTTATCCATTACAATGTCGCACTTTTAGAATTAGGGCGAAAGATCATATTTTTTGGGACACGTTCAAGATTTGTAACATTAAAAAAATTGTACTTATGGAAGATCCATCTAGAAGACCGATTTATACATCTTAATAACGGGTCGATAGGTTATTTTGAGCCAGAATATGATTAAAAGCCAAAATCTATTTTTTTGTTTTAGGTCTCTAATAGGGAATATGCATGTCATTTTTATATATTTTTTATTTTTTTAATCAATTCTGTATGTTATTACATTATCGGAAAAAAAATATAAGTCTTTGAAAATATCAATCAAAAAAGTACAAAAAAATAATCAAAACTGCTATCAGTTTCGAAGCATTTAAACGCCATGTTTGCGCGAACTTGCTGTGACGTCACAGGTCACGATATGAACAACGTAGTATTTGGATTAAGTTTCTTTGATGAATTGCTACAGAACAGTATTTCGTGACAAAATAATCCATTTTATTTAATAGTATAAAGAAAGCACAAAATAACTCATAAACAAACGTAAAACAACAAGCTAAAACTTCATAAGAACGTGACCATTGTCGTCACTTTCCTTTTCAAGCAATAGATCGCGTTTCGGAAAAAATGCGCGGCAAATTTGAAATGTCATTTTTTAAGTATTTATTTTACCGGTTTGGAGATGATAAATTTAAAAAATATCTTTAAAGTATATTTCTATATTAATAAAGATTACAAAAAAAATATTTTGACTTATTTTGAAGTCTGGTGCATATTCCCTATTATAAAGGTGCGATATGATACTTAAACACCTATGATATATTTCAGGAAACAGAAAACACGACGGCATGGCAGCGGTGGTTACCGACGGGACCTGTGGCCCTCCTACCACTGGACAGCAAACGCAGCTCCCTCGTATGGTCCACGTGGGAAGACAACGCCAAACAACTACTCAAATTACCTGAAGAACAGTTCGTAGACGCGCTCAACGACGCTTTAGTAAGTATACTAATATTGTTTAGTCATAAAAACGGTAATCTAATAGTTCCTTAGATTTACGCGACTGTTGCACATTGAAATAAAACTATTATTTAAAAAAACATCCAAATTTCAATAGAGAAGATGGCTTGAAGCTTGCACAATCATGGGATCCAGTTCTACACTTAATTAAATCGGAACCCAAAAGATGAAATGCCAGGCCTGAAGACACAGTGAGCTCCTCCTGCGTAAATCGTAACGCAAAAACAGATTTACTTTTTAATTTAATAATTGTAAATTAAGGGTGGCTGAATTGTAAAAGTCACTGAGCAGATGACGAATACCTCGGTCCGCACCGTGATCACGAAAGCTGAATATAAATCGAAACGTTGGGAAGTTCAAAAATGTAGAAATTAAAATAAACTACTAATAAACTATCTATTGCTAAAAATATAAGAAGCATTTATCAAACTACTAAAATTCCTTTTCGGATGGAAACAATTCGTTTATTATTTTGGATATTTCTGGTTTCACGGCTTAAGGCTTGTTTGCGTTGTTTTAAGAATCATTTTGTTTAACATTTTGACTTTACATGACATACCAGTGGAAGCAGTACCCCCGCAGCGGCGCGGTGGAGGCGTGCACGTCGTGGGTGGGCTCGTGGCTGCGCCGCGCCGGGCTGCCGGACGGCGCGGCGCGCCAGCTGCCGCCCTCAGTGCAGCGCATCGCGCCCGCCTCTCGCGCCGCCTTCCCGCTCGGATTCGGACACAGCACTAGATACATTGCACCCGGAGTCGCGCTTATTGGGTAAATACATTCACTTAATCTATATATTAATACGTGATGCAAAAACTTTGGACCCCTTTTTACGAAAATTGCGCGGACGCAGGAGCATAAAATTTGGCACACTTATAGTTTATGTGTAGGAGAAGTGCAGAACGCTAATATTTTTCGATACTAATGCTTATAAAGTACATTAAATCGAAAAATAAAACATTACACACACTACCATGCATTTCACACACACATACATACAAAAGTATTTGTATACGCATACATACTCTGGTGTCAAACTGTTTCTTTTCTTTTTCATTTTGTTCTTCTGACATAGACATATAAAAAAAGGTTTTATGTGCCTCATTTAATATAAAAAAGATTTATAAATAATGCATAAAAAATACATTAAATCAATAAATAAAACATTACACAAACCAGCATACATTTGACACACGCATTTGTACACGTATACATACTCTTTGGTTAAATTGTTTCTTTTGGTTAATATAGACATAGTTGAATGTCAAACAGAAAAGTTTGTTTACTGTGGTTTTATTCAATGTCAAACATAAAAGTTTTATTTGACGAACACTACGTGAAATACTGAGCGCTTATACAAATTGTGTAGCAGTAAGATACATTGAAATGGATACGGGCTATCATTATATGCATATATAGAAAGTTCTGTAGCAGCAATCTGCAATAACAACATTCAGGTACAAAAAAAATATAATTTGCTATTGCTGGTTCAAAGCAATTATTGTAGTTTACGATTTCAGTAATTGCATATACTTCAGGATAAATAAGTGATTTTGAGAGATAAGTACATTTAAATGTGCACGAATTATCAGAATAACAACATCATTATACAGGTAAAAACTTTTCCTCTTCTTGATTTGGTCGAATTTCGACCACTAGGCGACCACTAGTAATTATAAATATAAATAAACATTACTAGAGTGCTGGAGGGAAAGTCATCAACCAATATGATGTCGGGTCTCTGTTCCTGTCTGCTACTCCTGATATATGTATATATGAGAATAATATACCGGGTATCTCAAGACTGCTACCGAAAACGAAGCCGGGTGGTAGTTTTAGTGACTACAAACACAATGCAACTAAAAATTTCGCATAGAAACGCGACAATTATTTTTTATGATTTTTTAAACATCGTCATTTTTGGGTGGTAAATCCATAGTTTTTGCTAAAGTTATAATTTAAACACTTTTATACCTTAGATTAGTTATAAATAAATGGGTGTACACTATTATTTTAGGAAAAAATGTATTTACCACCCAAATATGGCCATAGGAAAAAAATAACAAAAAAAAAATTGTCGCTTTTTTTTGCAACTTTTTCTATTGCATTGTGTCTGAAGTAGCTTAAACTACCACCCGGCTTCGTTTTCGGTAGCAGTCTTGATATACCCTGTATAATAGAGATATATATAGGTCTCTCATATGTGAGAAGCGATCTGAGTAGGTACCAACGCAATGTCTATTTCCCCCGTGAAACAGCAGTGTAAATGCACTGTTGTATTTCTGATTCAAGGACATTGTAGCCAGAGACTAGACATGTTGAGACTTATCTTACTGATCTTATGTCTCAGGATGGCGAGCGCAGTGGAATTTTGCTACTGTTTTGAGCGATCGTATCGCTTACCATCAGGCAAACAGCTTGGTCGTATCGCCATTCATTGCAATAAAAAAAAAACAAGTCATGCCATCTTCTTCGTCTTTGGGAACAGATTTTGTTAACTTTGTCTGCTCCCATATTGAAATCTTAAGGGTCAGAGGTATAGTAAAACTTTTGCGGTTAAGCGCCCTCTATCGGTAATGTGGAGAAGTTTTTCTATTATTAAAAAGCGTATATAGGTCTACCAGAATCTCATGGCATTTTGGGAAATTTGAATTTGCGCATCGCAACACTGGGGTAATTGGATGAACATATTTTAATACTTTCAATAATTGTAATTTATTATTATTTCAAATTAACATGTTTTTTTAGTAAAACTTTGTAAATAAAGTAAATAGTGTTTTAAGTATAAATATATAGATTATTTAAACATTAAAATGACTTGGAAATTGTACTGTTTGATTAATAGCCAATTTAAAAAGGTAAATAAGATTTTTTTCTATTCTAAATAAATAAATAATGACACCCAACAGTCACATACATAGTCCTGACCCTACACTAAGATCGAGTCTTGTGCCGTGGGTATCAGGAACTACAAGATACTTTTCGGTCTCACAAACACCCAAACCTGGAAGAAATATTTGTGGGCCGCACAAACATTTCACTCGGTGCGGGGATCGAACCCGCGGCCTCTCGTTTAATAGGTGGCGTCTAACCAACTGCGCCACGGAGGCTGTCATTTTAAAAGGCTGTCAAATTACAATTTAAATACGTGCCTTACGGGTATGTATAATATAGAGGGAACGCTGGTATTTTCAAAACGTAGATAAAAATGACAGTACCGCTACCAAGCCACCAGTTTCGTTTTAATGCTTTCTTCTTATTAGTTCTCTCTTAATCAAACAACTTTCAATTTCTAAATTGTACGTAGTTTGATTATGAGTCATTTTTATTTACATAAATATTAGAGTCCAAAAATGTTATATGGAAGATGCAAGATTGTAAAATAAAAAACGTATAATTATATTTTCAGTCTTCTTTATTTCATCAACACTTTAGACAGAGCTTACTTCTAAATACTCTTCCTGTACATCTTCTGATGGAGACTATGAAGATAAAGTATTAATAATGAACCGTTCCTTACCTAAAAACTCTGGAAACTCCTGAAAATAATTATTCAATCCATTACTGTTTAGTTTCAAAACATGATAACAAAGTAAATACGATATAACACATGTACAAATCTAAAACTAACCAAAAAACATGAAGTATCAAAACTATTCGCTCCGACTTATTTGTTAAAACGACGTCGATTTTAAAATCGATGATTTTGTATAAATTTGGCCAATTTATTCACGGATCTGGCGATAAACCTTGTAAACAATGTGTCGCACTTGTGATCGTAGAACTAATATATATATTTTCGCTAAGGAAGTTTATAAATCTTATAATATTCTCATCAAATGACATAACTCAATTTTGAAACAGCTGTTGACTGATGGTATTGCCATATAAAAATCATTATGTTTGTTTTTAATTTTATGCCATGAGATTCTGGTAGACCTATATCTAGCTAATTTTCCCAATAGTTAAAATTTTTCTCATAAGATGGCGCAACTTATTCATCCGTCAGACCCGTAGACAAAGAAACCAATAGATGGAATCATACGTTCTAAGTTAGAATATGTAAATGATTTTATGCTTTCATCAGTAATGTTAAAATATATTTTATAAATGCATGTAATATAATTAAAAAAGTGGCTTTTCGTTTTAAGTTACCAGTATTCATAGTAGCAAGCCCTCAGTAAAGACCAAATAATAGACCACCCGTAAATGATGTGCGGCCGCACACTACGCTGTCACTCTGTTTAAGAGCGTTTACACCTTGCGCGCAAAGTCAACTATAGGTATTTCTTCGTTAATTTCACGCACACATAAGCGACCAAAGCTGTGTGCGTAGAGCTGCCGCGTCGGCTCGCTATACAGTCAGCTCAACCAACTTTGATCCGTGCGCTTCTAAATTGTAATATTCAATTGAAATGTAACTTTTGATTTATATATTGGTAACATAATATTATAAAAATATTTTATTTGCATTATAAGTAGACAAATATTACTGTGCAAGCAATGAACAATACAAATTTAGATACTAATCATATTTTCGTTATAATTACATTGTTAAGTTGCATTCAAATCAGTAGACACTACGGACGTTTTATTAATCATTTCGTGTTCGAACGCATGAATAGAGTTAGGGGCCTTACAACCCCTTACAATTACGAAATATATATAATTTTATATTACAATACATAACATAATTTAGCCTCGGAATTACATCCCATTATATTATCTTAAACATAATTTATACTCACTACAAAATCATTGTAAGCAATAAAAAAAATATATATATTTTACTACCAAAGTACTAAGATGTGGCAATCGCAGTCCGCGCGTGGCTATTTTTACTACGCACGGCACAAAACGGCGACGAGCGATACCTACGTCCTCCCTCTAGAAGGCCTTGCGGCGGTCTGATTTGATGCAGGTCGGACAGGTTTTATAGTGGTTTTTAAAATATTTGTAAAAAACATGAAAACTAATTTTGTTGAAATATAAAAATGGTAATTTATTGATAAGATGATAAGATGTTCGTCTATTATAATATGCAATTGCTATAAAAAATTATGTACGATAAGTTGGTGAAAAAAAAAATGTTCTTGAGGAGAGTTTCTGAATAATTTCGCATTGTTAAAATTTTTATTTTTCAGGAACTAAACACAAAAAGATTATTTTTTTCAGCAAAATCCCTTCATAAGGGTCTTTTTAGTCTGATAATATTTTTATTTTTATCTTATATTTAGTGATTTCGGATATCTTAAGCTTCTAAATTGACATTTAAAGCCTAAATAACGAAACTGTGTTCAGTAATCCTTATAGTACTCACAAATTATCCATCAATCTATAATGTTTTTCGCCTAAATCCCTAGATGACAACCTTTTCTATTTTTCCTTTAAATTGTTTATTGGTGGCTATTAACTCGTTTGAAAAGTCCTGTTTTTAAGCCAAAAAGCGCGCGGAAGGTATAAACGCTCTTAAATTACGTTAATTTTTTAATTCTTCTATGAAAAGAGCCACGGAACTTTTACAGACAGCCAGCTTAATTAATTAACCTAATCCTTCCGAGCTTGAATGTAACATAGAAACTGCACTTTGTTGCACCATAATAATCCGAATATAGCATTCCACTGCTGGACCCTCAATTGCAAACCACTCATACTGATTTTTTTTTGCATTCATAAACTCAACTGTTTATAGGTCCTCATTTAATTATATCCACTTTTTTCTTAATTGTCACTTATAAGATCATGGTTCAATTACAGAGATGCCGCGCACAGAGTTCATCCACTGGCTGGACAAGGAGTAAACCTTGGCTTTGGCGATATAAAGGACCTCACGCATTTATTGGCAAATGCAATATATACCGGCCTAGATATAAGTAAGTAATACTTTTAACGATATACAAATTATATGGGTGAGATGGGAAATATAGGTTTACCTTTTCTTTATGCCGGATATATCAAGACTGCTACAGAAAACGAAGCCGGGTGGTAGTTTTAGTGATTACAAACACAATGTTACTAAAAATTTCCCAAGGAACGCGACAACTTTTTTATTTTATTTTTAATATCGTCGAATTTAGGTTGTAAATCCATAGTTTTTGCTAAAATTATAATTTAATGCCTTGCGTACCATAGCGTCTTTAAAAATAAAAGGGTGTACACCATTATTTAAGAAAAAAAAAGTATGTATTTACCACCCTAATAAGACGATTAAAAAAAGTCCACACAATTCTTTGCACAAAATTTAGTTGCATTGTGTCTGAAGTAACTAAAACTATCACCCAGCTTCGTTTTCGGTAGCACTCTTGATATAGCCTATATACACTTTTGACTCTAAATCTTATTTTTTGACTCTGACCTGTTTTATTTGCTACCAATTACCATCCTAGCCTTATCGTTAAATTGATTTTATACACATGCGCCCCAATTGTGTAATATATCTGTACCAGTTTTCATTACTGCAAATATATTTTTAAAACAACATATTTATTTTATTCAGTTGATATTATCTACACTGGAATGTATTATTAAACATAGACATGATTTTCAGCTCACCCAGATTGGATGAAGAAATACGAATCGCAAAGACAAAAACACAACGTGCCCACACAGTTGGCGATCGAAGCCTTGCACAGGCTGTACACAGTTGATCTGCCGCCAGTAGTGCTACTCCGAAGCATCGGCGTGCAAGTCACCAACGCACTTCAACCTATAAAGGTAAGTCTTGTGGTATAAAGGTAATTGACCACTGTATCAGCCTATACACGTCCCACTGCATGGCACGGGCATCTTTAACAAGCGAGAGTACGATTGAAAGTGATTAGGCCACATAGTCCACCACGCTAGCCTAGTGTGAGTTGGCGGACTTTACATACCATAGAAATTCTTACAAATCTACTATAGTTTGTAATGATTTTCTCACGCTGCTTTCCTTCACCGTTAAAATGCGTAGTGATTAATTACACATATAACTCCGAAAAGTCCGAGTGACTTATTTTTGCAATGAATAGCTAGGCGAGCACGCCGGTCGCCTGATGGTAAGCGATAAAACTGCTCATGAACAGTAACAAAATTATACCCCTTAAATTACAAAGCAATGCTTGGCATCCACTGCGCTCGCCATCCTAGGACATAAGATGTTAAGTCTCAATATGTCCAGTAGTTACTCTGGTTACAATGTGCTTCAAACCGAAACATAACAGTGCATTTACACTACTATTTGGCGGGAGAAATATACATTGCGGTGGTACCAACCCAGGCGGCCTCTCACATATAAGAGACCTACCAGTACCAGTAACTTCATGAAAAAGAAATTAATAATAATATCAGAGTGTATGTATAAGGCTTAACCCCTCTCAACACAGATCACTTCCAATAGATACCGCATTACGATAGTTTTGTTTTGAATCGAAAACGCCAACGAAGGGAACTGCGCGGGGGGTGGGCGGGTTGCAGCGCGGTCACGTGGACTTCACTGGAGAGATGAAGCATAAGTCGATAAATAAAAAAATGTATCGATAGTTCGATTTGCCAGCAAGTTCATGTGTTATGATCGCTTCTATAACTTAATTACCAACTTGTTAAATGTTTGATAATATTTTTTCACCGGCCTGATCTGATAAATTATACCAACCGGTAACCGCTAACTACGAATAAAATAGGATTAAGATTTATACTTTAGTATGTAACGGTTTTATTTCTATTATTCATCGTGTATTTTTGTATTCCATAATGGCGAAATACCCAAATTAAGTGTTGATATAAAAGATCAGATAAAAATATGAAATAGTAAATAACTAAACCTCACGCCCTAAAGGGCTACAATAACTTATCCGTTTCTTGAATTCTGACGGCGGCTGTAGTAAATGTAATATCGACAAGTGACGGTGAAACCCACTTGACGAACTATGAATGTTTTTGAGACGATATATACAACTAGAGGGAAAAAAGGAAATTTAATTACACCAAAGATAAATAAAAAAATATTGTAAAAGTACCTTGTTAACAAAGGACATTGTTCAATTTTGACCTAAGAACCGAAGTGAATATAAATTATACTATAATTTTCATTTATTTTTATATTGTTTGAAACATATTTTAGTATTCCACGGACACTTCAAATAAATAAATTCCAAATAAAAAGTTGGGTCACAATAGGGTATTTGACTATGATGAAAATATGAAACATATTGTTACTAGACTAACTGTAAATATTTTTTTAAACCAAATTAACTAATAAAGTATTAAAAACAATGTTGGATTGTCCTAAGAAATCATTTTCGAATTAAAATAATAGACCGCGGGTTCGATTCCCGCCTTATGGCATGTAGATAGCTAGGTAACTGTCTAAAATAAAAGTAGTGACAATCATTTAAATAAATAATTTTCTATCGAAATAATATCGATATTTTATGAATTGTGGTGAATGGAACTCTTCTATTTTGGATATGCGTTTTATCACAAATCCAAAGTGGATTCACTATATTTTAAGAAACGTAACGTTGAAAGCAAAAGCGTTTAGGTAGTTGTTTTACATAAAAAAATCTAAGCATTTATGAAAACTAGCCACATGCCCCGTCTTCGCACGGTGGCAATGTAAAACATTGGTGTAAACCTTCCTCTTGACCTACTTTATCTATTAACAAAAATCGCACCCAAATTATATTAAACTTGACTAGGTACTATCTCTTTTCCTAGTATCTAGTAGAGTAGTCCTTTCCTAGTTCTAGAAGAGAACATATATAGCTGTATTGTTAATATTACTTTGATATTACTACTCTAATATTTCACGCAAGCTTGGTTATTTTTTATTTATAACCTCAAAATATTAACTTTTTTCGTAATTATTTTAGTTTCCTGAAGTGTCCGTTCGTGAAAACTTATTTCATAGGATTCCATATAATTTTAAGAGTTTATATTAGTCACTTTCGATTCGAACGGTTCTTAGGCAGAACATGTATGGAGCCGGAACAATGTCCTTTAACTATTTCAAATTACATAAAATAACGTAATTATGGTAATTTGCAATTTTTATTTAAATCAATATATATTTTGTGACACTGTCATTTAATAAAATTAATTTACATTATTGTTTTACAATATCGATATTTCTGGGAATTATATTATAAACATGCGTCAAACACTAGAAGAACGCGTGATTTCGCCAAAAAAAGATGGCTTATTACGGTTATTGCTATGCGAAAAAGAGACGGCTGATTCTCCATCCGTACTCGACTGTTTGACATTGATACATTAACCAGTATAAATTGAGCTCACTCGGGACCAAAATAATTTAAAGAATATTAGTTATCGATGAAAACTTGTTGCGATTTTTAGATACTTTCTTTTTTTGAGTTTTTTGCACACCATTTTATTGAACAAATCATTTTTAACTGTAATATTGTGTTCCCAAAATGTAATTTTCGCTAACGTACGACGACATGTGCGGGTCCACTACTTGGACGACACTGATGACGCGACATTTGGCATCGGTTTATATCTATATGATAGCTTAAATGTGTTGGGCGCAACCGCTGCCTTGCATTAGGTATCTCTTGGGAGTGATCTGTGCCTCTCAATCATACTCGCGGTTCTAGAGGAGGCTTATGCTTTGCAGTAGGAAGTATATGGGCTGATACAGTACAGTACCTTACGTAGATGTTACATTTTGCATGGTCCTACTTTACAATTTAGACGAGTTTAGGCCTAGTCCATCATATTAGTCTAAAGCGGGATTACCTACATGCTTCACATATCCTCGAATTTCTCAAGCAAAATTATTAGTTATGCAGAGTTTCTAACATTTTCCTTGGCCCATAACGTGAGCGATTATTATCTTTGAAACAAGAATAATGAAAAATTAGAAGTGTGTAATTAAATTCAAATCATAATTCAAATGTAGACTTGTATTTGCATGGGCAACAATATGGGAGATTTAAGTTTGCTGCTTATCTGGCTGTACACGAAAATATTACTTTGGCCAAATATTTTAAGACAATAGTTAATTAATAGAACTTATTTTTTGTATTTCATTTCAGAAATTTGTAATGGAGCATGCAGCTACATAGTGCCAGATCAGTATTAATTCTCAATAGATCAAGAGCCCGTGGCCGCCAGACCTTCGTCATTTTATAAAAGCTGAAAGTTTGTCTGCGCATGCCTCTGACGTAGGCATCACACAATCAACTATTATGAAGTTCTGATCGTGGTTGCTTTAGAAGTTATGAGCTTCATAAAATTACGAAGGTCTGGCGGCCACGGGCTCTTGGTCTACAAGGATAACTACGTAAACAAATTTTACACTACAAATGGTTTCAGCCAAACTGAGTTGTTTTGTTATTATAAAAGTTCTTAATTTATAAACCAAAAAACATTGTTTTATTAATTTACCTACCTGACTAATGTGAGTAAAATACCAACTCTGACAAAATTCAAGTTCAAGATCACGGAAGGAAAATTACTAGACCCAAGTCCCTAAACCCTTTAAATGGTCCGCTACCTGCAGGATCACTCATTGATCAGTGACAGACAATACGGATTCCGTCAATATCGATCGACGGGTGATCTTCAAACTTTTGTCCTGCATCGCTGGGGTGAGGCGATAGACCGGCGTGGCGAGGCTCTTGCTGTGAGCCTCGACATTGCCAAGGCGTTTATAGGGTCTGGCACCGTGGTCTTCTGTCCAAGCTTCCGGCATACGGTCTACCCGGCAACCTGTGTTCGTGGATTTCCGGCTTTCTGCATGGGCGTAGAATACGTGTAGTCGTAGACGGACACGCTTCGGCGCTCATGTCGGTAAACGCCGGAGTTCCTCAGGGCTCGGTGCTGTCGCCCACCTTGTTTATTCTGCATATCAATGACATGTTGTCGCTTGGCAACATTCATTGCTATGCAGATGACAGCACGGTTCATGGGCTATCGCCCACTGCGGGCCTCCGGGTTGCCGAGTCGAAACTGTGAAGGGACGCGACGATCTTGTCATTGAGCTCAGCCGGACCTTGGATCTCATTTCTACATGGGGTTTCAGGAATATGGTTGAATTCAATGCCAAGAAAACCCAGGTGTATGCGTTCACGTGCAAAAAATCCCCGTTCTCTTCCCTCCCTATTCTTCAGGGTGCTCCCCTCTCAATGCGGAATGACCTAAGTATCCTTGGTGTGGATATCCGCTGTGATCTCAATCCAAGGAATCACATCGAGGGCGTAATAACTGCCTCATCACGCAGGGTTGGAGTCCTGAACAGGGTGCGTCGGTTTTTCAGGCCTGGTCAGCTTTGCCGCTTATATAAAGCGCAGGTCCGGCTGGGTATGGAGTACTGTTCGCGAAACCTCTGGGATGGATCCACCCAGTACCTGATCGATGCCTTGGATGGATTGCAGCGGCGGGCCATCCGCATTGTGAATGATGCAGACGTTACGAGCAACTTAGAGTCGCTACAAGTCCGGAGGGATGTCGGCTCTCTAAGCGTGTTCTACCGCCTGTATCACGGTGAATGCTCTGAAGAATTGTTCAACTTGATCCCCTCCTCTCCTTTCCTAACCAAAACCACGCGTGCTAGTTTGCGAAGCCATAGCTTGACGGTCCACACCATCCCGGCGCGACCCAAACGGTTCTCAAATTCTTTTTTGTGCCGCACCGTCAGACTGTGGAATTGTTTGCCGTCTCACGTGTTCCCTCCTTCCTATAATCTTGGGTCCATCCGCCCTAGTGTGAAGAGGCATCTTAGCAGGCCGGCATAATTGTATCTATTGGCATGGGACTGCCGTCCGATGCCAATGGATACTCTGCCTGGGCGGCATTGGCACTTTCCATCAGGTGCAATGCCGCCAATATGCCAGGACAGTATAAAAAAAAATGCTAACTATTGCAATAAATCTGTATTTTTTTATTTAATAAAATATCATTGATTAAGTACTAATAAGTAGGTAGAGATTCGTACATACATTATTTGTCTCACAATAGAATAGCCGGGCCAGTATAAAAAAAAGGATGTGGAAATTGTCATAATGAAATTGTATTATTTACCAACCCCCTTACTCATAAGGACTTAATGCAGTTTTCAAATCCTATAATATGAGCTGACCAATAACCTTATTCATAGAAGTAAAAAAATCACTAGTCAGCTATTTAACAGCTTATCTTCCTGTCTTCCCTGTCAACCCTTCTTATTACAATAAAAGGTAGCCTATCTCCTTTCCGAAGGTCTAATCTATCTCTGTGCCGACTTTCATCAAAATCAAAAAAGTGAAAAGATAACACTTAACAGGCAGACAGAGTTACTTTCGCTGTTGTATTATATTAGTAAAGATAAATACCCATGACCCAACAGTCATCTAGGCACATACATAGTTCTAACCCCGCAGTCCCCGCTAAGATCGAGTCTGGTGTATTGGTTGACAGAAACTACGATAGACTTTTCGGTCTCACAACTGAGTCTCTCGCTTCATATCCGGCCTCTGACCCACTGCGCCACGAAGGCTGTCCAGTTATGTGCGTACAGCTATAAAGATGGCATAGAACGCATACAACAGCACTCATTAATTCAATGAAGATCTCGACTTTTAATAGAACGAAGAAGTCCACAGTTATCAACCCTAGCAAAACAATTATAATCACATAGGTCAATGACGCTTGTAAATGATAAATTATAATCGTGGTTTTCGACTTTCGTTGACTGCTGCTAAGGATGAGATATACTTGCAAAATTAAATACCAGGGCTTCTAAGTACGAGTACGTAAAAATACTAGGGTTCAAAACCAGGTGCTAAAATACTTAAAAGTCTTTTGTTAGTATGAGTCGGCAACCCTTCGCGTCCCAGCCGCGGCGCAGCGTCTATAAAATACTTGCATAGGAATTCAATCCATATTCCGTAACGAATAAGGAGCAACAATGCATAAATGAAAAAAATACTTTGAAGTATTTTCTATTCACGAATACGATTGTGATTCTTATTTATATGAAGTTAAGGATAATTTTTCTATGGAAGTATTTTTATGTATAGTGTTCCAAGTTCTTCGCGCACCGACGTATAGCGGCGCCTAAATTTGAAAATACTTGCATAGGAATTCAACCCGTATTTGATGGTAAATAAACAGCAAAATAGTATGAATAAAAAATACTTTGAAATTCAAAGTATTTGTTATTGACAGATAAGATTGTGGTTCTTATCTTTATTAAGTTATGAATCGTTTTCCTATGCAAGTATTTCCATGTATAGTTTTCAGGGCTCTGTGCATATCGACGTATAGCAATACTTCATACTTGTAAGTATTTTCTGCTCGTACCAGGGCGCCGTACTTCGAAGTGAATACCTGGTTTTAAAACCTAGTATCGTCAATACAACTCATCTTTATGCTGCACAGAATACTACCGAACAAGCTTGTGTATGTACTTCACTTTTGTTGCTACACAGTACACTCGCACTACGCTCGGCGTTCGCGCAAGTGTTGTTAACTCTGGCTTATGTGAAAACACGTATCGTGTTAATAACAATCGTATCGTTTGATAATTTTTAAAATAAAAATATATAAAGCATAATTATAAAATAAATAAATTTTAATTTTATTTCAATGACATACAATGACTTCATAAATAAAATTAAAATTAAATTAATATTATTATAATTATTATATTTAAAATAAAATTAAACAAACATTATTCTAAGTTTTTATTTATTGTTTTTGCATAATATGTTTTTTTTAAAGAAATTTATATTCAATTATTATAATCTGGTGTTTATATACAAGTGTAATAACTTTTATTCATTTGTTCCATCTTTGCACAAAAAATATCACTATTTGTGTGCCCGAAGCGGGTGAAACTCGCGCTCGCACTGGTCTCGATTGGTTTCGAATATCGTGTCGGTGAACGCTGTCTATGTGTATGTTGATCTACCGCGCTTTGTATGGAGCTTGACTTCTGTTAGTTTAGTATTTTGTGACTGGTGGCCTCATTTTTTGTTTACGTCTAATCTCTATTGTGAGACAAATAATGTATGTACGAATCTGTACCTATTTATTAGTACTTAATCAATGATATTTTATTAATTAAAAAAATACAGATTTATTGCAATAGTTAGCATTTTTTTTATACTGTCAGTGGCCGTAGTTTGAGTTTTTTACCAACTCGATCGCGTTAGCGTTAACGCGGTTTTGTATGGCATTTGATCAGCGCCATCTAGTGTCAATATTGTGAATCATAATTTGTGAGTGCGAGATTTGTTTATGTTACGTTGTCACGGTGACGATCGAATCCAAACGCGATAACGCGCGAATACGGTCATTTTGCGAGTTTGAGTTGCAAATTTGACCCATTTGACAGTTATTACTCACGAACGCGACGGTAAAGTTATTCGCAAAGGATTTTGCAGTGAGAGAGCTTGTAAAGTGGTATTTTATTAGAAGATTTGTGTTTGTGAACTTGTGCTCATACAAAATAAAATGGCATCACGATTTTTTTTTGCTTGGAGAATGGTTGCGACTGCTGGAGCACAAGATGATCGTAATAAAACTTGTGATCTTCTTGCAAAAGCCCGCAGAAGTAATAACCCATTGTATGATCTCTCGGACACGGAATTTAGGAAACAATATCGTCTCTCTAAGAGAGAATTCAAGTTTTTATGTAAGGAGTTAAGGCTCTTGACTAACTTAAAATCCTCTCAACGGGTTACTTTGGAAAGAAAGGTAGGTGCCGGTAGTTACTTAAGTTTATTATATGTGACATGAGTATGTTCAATTGTGTATAGACTTTTATTATTCTAGGTCCTCACAGCACTATTTTTCTTTGCGACGGGATCTTACTAGCGACCCGTGGGAGTAGCAAAGCATATTTCCCAAAAAATGTGCAGTGTTTATATTGAAGAGGTAACCAAGGCTCTGACACATACAAATATTATAAATAAATATATTCAGTTTCCTGACACACCGGCTGCTAGACAAGCAATTAGTCAAAGGTTTGTTCAATATAACTTAATGATATTATATAAGCACCTGAATTATAATAAATTGGTTTAATACCTAATGTATAATAATTATAATTACAGGTTTTTTACTAAATATCACATGCCTGGTATAATTGGATGCATTGATTGCACTCATTTTAAAATATTTGCACCACCCAGGGAGGAAGAACATTGGTATTATTGCCGAAAACATTTTCACTCACTTAATGTGCAAATGGTAAATATCTATATCACAAATTAATTGTTTAATGCATATATGTAGGTGTTTTTTTTATTTTCTATGATCATTAACTTATTTACTTTTGTGTAGGTGTGTGATGACAACTATAGAATTTTAAATGTGAACGCAAAATTTGGAGGAGCAAACCATGACTCATTTATTTGGGAGAATAGTAACGTCAACAATTATATGCAGTCCTTGCATCAAAACGGGGAAACAGTGTGGCTCTTAGGTAAAATTTCTTAGTACAATGTATCAACATTGAATTTACTTTATGCTGAAAATATTAATTGGTAAACAATCACATACTTTATAATGGCAACTAATTTTAGGTGACTCTGGATATCCACAACGTCCATGGCTAATGACTCCTATTTTAGATGCTGCTCCCAACTCTCTAGAGGCGAATTATAACTCAAAGCATATGAGAGCTAGGGTTGTAATAGAAAATACTTTTGGAAGATTAAAAAATCGCTGGCGCTGTTTGAACAAAGAAAGGGCTCTTCATTACAAGCCATTAAAATGCTCACAAATAATACAGGCATGTTGTGTTTTGCACAATATAGGAATTAGTAGTGTAACAGTGGAAGAAGAAGAAATCATAAGTATGTATTTGTTAACAAAAATAGAATATCCATAATGTCAAATACTATTTATACATAGTTTGTAATGTATACTCGTGTTAATTGTAGGATTGGAGGATAATGATGACCAAACCCATGATGAGAGATTAATCGGGGATAGACATAATTCCACAACAGATCTTATTAGGGGAAGGGTATTGAGAGATCAACTAGTAAGAAGATTGCAGCAATAATTGTTTTATTGGCATCACTAGTGTAACCAGTGATTTATTTGCGGGAAGAGTTAAGGCAGGATGAGTAATACCAATAAAAAGGGTAAAATGGAGGTGGAATTAATGGCTGTGTACATGCAATATCAAGATAAATTGACTTTGAAAAGGAACAAAAATGCCTGAAGATGTAAACATTTAATTTGACAAACACCATAATTTTGCACAGGAATTGTTAGTTTCTATAATGGAATATAACATTTAAGCTGGGTAAAGAGTTAATCAGGTGAGGTCCAACCATTATTATTTTTCTAATATCCAGACATTGAAATCCTGCTTAAAGCGTAAGTTACCACTAACATATGTGTTACATCATGTCCACTGCAGGCCCCAGCGGATCCTTGCAACCTGTCTGAAGTATTTTCCAGTTTGTGTTGACACGTACATTTTCTGTTGTCGATTTTATTTTGGCAGGGGTTTCCATAGAGCTGGAGTAGTGGACGATGATGGCGCTGAGCGGTGCTACGCCAGGCGCCGCTGAAAATTTTACTACAGGCAGTCTACCGAATAGCGTTCGTAACGGTGACGAGATGTTGGCGCTGGTGTTGTTGGATGTTGGTTGCAATTATAAACTGCGAAACGGAACTGTTGGCTAGCCTTTGACACTGCTATAATAATGATGGTGATTGAACACAGAAAGATCCTAAGTTGTTAAGTTGTGTGATCGTTCATCAAGTGAAGTTATAAAGTTATATATTTAGTTGTTTAACATTTTAGCCTATTGACCAATATCTATAAAATTGTAAATGTAATTAAAACATTTTTCGAATAATGAAGACTGATGTGTATTAGTAGTTATAGCCATTTAATTTAATGTCTTTCTTAATATGTAATTTGTTAATGTTTTAAAAATAAAACTATGTATTTGAGACAATTTTTTCAATATTTTTATTACATAACCCTTATATAAAAAATTAACTATTGTTTAAATATACTAATTACTTAAATTTATTCTAATTATACACAATTTAAATTTAATCACTACAAAACTTATATATATTTGAGACAATTTGTTCATATTTTTATTTCCTAAACCTTATGTTATAAAATTAATGTTTAATTATATTAATTACTTAAATTTATTCTATTAAAACACAATTTAAACTTAATCGCTACAAAACTTATTAACTAATTTATCCAGTATGTCTAAAGCTCTTAAACCTAAAGTTTGCCAGTCTTTTTGCATATTTATTTCTAATTCCCTAATTCTATTTTGCTCTTTTTTTAACTCTACATGATCATTGTACTGCTGCATTCTGAATGCTCGCCATTCTGCATCAGAATGGAGAAAATGTTGAGCAGCTTGTTCTGTCTGTCTCCCTTGTATCGTACGCCTACGAGGCGATGGTCGACTGCCAGGAGACAAACGTATTCTTGAAGGCCTCAACCTACGACGAGGTGTTGTTTGCCCAAACTGAGCAGGTTGCGATGCAGATGCAGCAGGTGTATGATCAGGAGAATTAGCCAAATCTCTAATATCTGCAAACAAAAGAAATATATGATATTAAAAATCAACATTTCTGTATCAATTCATTGTAACAATCATCTATTTAAGTTCATTTATATTTTTTATAAATTATATATCCTGTTTTTTTGTTATATACTTACTCTAAACTTACAAAAACCTAGTGCAAATTTTATACATAATTATATTATACTGGCACAACATACTAATTTATGTAATAAATATTTTTTTGTGCCAATCTTGAAATTAACTGCCATAGTACCTACTAAACACAACAGACAATAGCACCTGAATTATGTATGCATTTAGTATACATTTCCAAAAAAAAAAAAATAAGAATACTAATTTAATACTTATTATAATATCCACATCAACTTAAGGCTGCTAGGATGCTTATTAAATCAATAAATTGCTTACTTTCTATTGGTTCCTCATTTACAATGATGAAAGATGGGGAAACTATAGGCCTCAATGATGGTGGGTCCACATGGACCTGGCTTGGAGGTCTTGACTCTATACAAGCTTGAGCTGGCCTAGGTTCAGGAACTTGACCAGATGATAAAGCACCCTGGCTAGAAGGCCCTGGCACACATTGTTGCTGTTGAGAAGTGCCAGGCTCACTCAATAGATCAACTGTAAAACAAATTATTTACATATTCTTTAATTTATAGGCAAAATCTTGTTAATGCTTATATACCCAACAACTTACTTCCTTCAATTTCCAATTGGACCTCAGGTTGATGCTCTTCAGGTAATTGTAAAATATTCTGAAATTTTTTAAGTGTTATGTATATGAATAAAACATTAATGCATATTAAAAAAATCCAAGCATAAATAAAATAATCAATTAGTAAACCTGAGAAAACCCTGCCTCCGGAATTGCCAAGCCCGTTGCTACTTGCACACCAATTAAATTTAGGACCCTTTGTTCTATGTCCGTCAATTTGGTTAATATAGCTGGCCCACCACCTGTGCCATGGGCTGCTCTATGTAATCGAGCAGCCTTCTTTTTTATATTATTTTTGAAGTCACTCCACACCTTAAACATGCAGAGTTATTAATATTATGCAACTAAATATTTTTTTATGATAAATAAACCTCCACCAATACCTAGTAAATTAATAATAATACAATACTAAACCTTTTTCCATTTTTCTGTAGTTTTGGTATCTCCACTACCATCACTGTTAAGGAGGGATGTCAGCTCCTCCCATTTCTGCAAAGCCACCACCCTACCCCTTGCATTGGATGTTGGCTTGCTGAGATCTCCTTGTCTAGTATTAAAAAACAAATTCTCAAACACTTCCACTAGCATAGAAATATGAATTATAAACTCAGATGAGGTACTTACTGTTCCATGTACGATACTAATAAATCAAATTGATGATGGCTTGTCTTCATTTTGCGTATTTTGGTTATAAATTTATATTTAACAAATATCTTCACAGTTCACAATTCACACGGTTCACACCAAAACTTACAAGAACACTTGAAAAGTTTCAAAGTTTTTTGTTATGACTTTTGAAAGCGACGCGACGCATAATCCGACCATTTTGAGAGAACATCGGTAACTCCAATAAGATAGACAAACGAAATACGTATTAGATTTTGTCGGCTTATCACACAGCAACCCAGTGCAGCCAATATAAGCAAAAAAACGTTCACTGCTCACGGTGAATAAACGCCAATCGAATCGACGACTATGTTTGAAACTCGCACTCGCGCTTGCTCGCAATTCGCCGTGACTGACGTTTGCTCGTTTAACGCGATGGTTACGTTACTCGATCGTTTTTAAGAAACTCACACTACGCACTCTGGCATATTGGCGGCATTGCACCTGATGGAAAGTGCCAATGCCGCCCATGCAGAGTATCCATTGGCATCGGACGGCAGTCCCATGCCAATGGAAACAATTATGCCGGCCTATTTACATACAGAATGATTTTTAAGTGGGCGTGGATGGCCAAGTCCCGGTATATGAGGGATCGCGAAATATACCTACTGAAAGGAGTCACGAGGCCAATTTAGATGAAAACAAAAACTGTATAATGTTTTTGAAAAATCCAGGTGGTTTTTCAAAACCCAGGTGGGTGAGGAATTGAGCGCGATAATTATGAATGTCATTTTTTGTGATTTTTTAAATATCATCGTGTTTAGGTGGTAAATCCATAGTTTTTGCTAAAACAATAATTTAAACTCATGCGTACCATAGCGTCTTTAAATAAAAGGGTGTACAATATTATTTTAAAAAATAACTTGTTATTTACCACGCAAATACGATGATAGAAAAGAAATGACAAAAAAACATCGCTTTTTTTACAAAATTTTTAGTTGCATTGTGTCTGTAGTCACAAAACTACCACTGGCTTTGTTTTCGGTAGCAATCTTAATATACCCTGTAAAATATTTGTATCTTACTATCTACTATATATTATGTACATAATATATACAGAAAAAATATTTTTGATTGGTTAAAGCAAAGTTTCTTACCTAGTTGTACTAAAATATCTCACGATTCCTAATAAATGCACGAAAAATAAATAAGTATACATATAAATTAAAATAAATGATATGATGTAAATGTAAATATAAATTTTATAAATTTTTATTTAATTTCTATGGTATGTAAGTCCGCCAATCCGCACTAGGCCAGCGTGGTGGACTATATGGCCTAACCACTCTCAATCGTACTCTCGATTGTAGAGGAGGCCCGTGCCCTGCAGTGGGACGTATAAGGGCTGATACAGAAATGTAAATAATTTATATCCACACACACACCCACACACACCTACGCTCATACTTTCTTGGCTGTTTATATTTAGATTTTAGATTTTGTCGCATTATTTTCTCACGTAAATGTAACTCTCATATTTTATGAAACCAGTTACAACTAAGTACTGCAGTTATTATGGCAACATTTTTATTGTTACATTCTTTGTTGGTTCAGAAATAAACTTTTTTTTTTTACTAATGAAACCATTGACTTATATTCTACCGATAGACGAGGCGCGCCATAGAAACTATTTGTCCCGTATTTGTCAAAAGCTCAGTAGCGACATCTAGTAAGTTTACTTGAATATTAAAAATTATGATCAAAGATTATTAGACAGACACGACAGTTCATGTCAATAATAGCTTTTCCTAAGATACTGCCTAAGAATCAATACCGTCATAGCAATAGTATTTTTTGTAATGTTTTTTTTTTATTTACGTGAATAATTAATGGAAATGATGTAAATGAAATTAAATACTCTTACAAGAGTACAAAATCTGACATTTATTATATTAACATTTATGAATTTTTAACAAGCTTATAAACTTTTTTCGAGACTACTAGACAGAAGGAATGGTACAACAGAAGTTTTCAAAAATGACTACCGCATTTGAAATATCTGAAATCTTCGTGTCGAAAATGTATTGAACAAATATAGGTATGTTCTTGTGGTAGCCACTTATATCCGTTCCAATAATTCTGGACAAATATTATAGAGATCTCCTTTTTTCGTAACCGACGCGTAAGAATATAAAACAATTATAAATGATATTAGTCTTCAATAACAATCAATGGGTTCGAATAGTCCATTAAGTAATTCATATTAAGGAATGGGGTCTAAATACTATCCACTGTTTCAAAACATACATACAATACACATATTTTGTGTTATTAATTAACAAAATATTATAATTAAAGTAAAATACTGACATCAATTTGCAACTACATTCTTCCTACATATTTGTATTTGTAATGTATTCGAATAGTTTATGCCTATTTGGTCGACTGATATGAATGTCCCTTGAATAATCTATATCTTATATAGTTCGTCTCTCTCACTCGACGGGCAATCTTTATGCGCGGAAATGAGACATACGATCAAAGAGCTCACCTTGTATTTTAACGAGCTCTAAAATATATTTAATCCAATAATAAATAAAAGATCTGTATTATCGGCATTATTCTACAATATTATATCACTTACGTTGTATTCTTTAATTATATTGTATTTTCAGAAAATTTTGCTGTCGGTTTGACGGGGAAACATCAAAATAAATTACATAAAAGTTTATACAAAGAAGCGTACTGTTGCGTAGCCGTCACGCGGCAGACTGATTCGTGTGCGGTGCATGCACCGCACTTGGGTGGGACACGTTTTTTACAAAGAACGTCTTATCTAGTGTAACATTGATATCGATGAATGAAACAAACATTATTTTCGTCACATTGTCGGGCATACGCACCCGAAAGTTCTCGATAGGTTATATAAACTTCCAAACATTTAGGTAGATAGGTACTACAACTTCATATATTACGGTAATTTCCCCAGTCAACTTATTTGTATTTTCATTTGGTAAATTACCGTAATACAGGTTCTTTTTTAATAAAAATGCCCTTGATAGCTTTTTAACACCACTAACATCACGATCCTTATCTTTTCTTTCTTTCTTCTTTATCAGCCCATATACGTCCCACTGCAGAGCACGGACCTACTCTACAATCGACAGTACGATTGAGAGTGGTTAGGCCATATAGTCCACCACGCTGGCCTAGTGCGGGTTGGCGGACTTACATACCATAGAAATGTTATAAATCGCTATGGTATGCAGGTTTCCTCACGATGTTTTCCTTCACCGTTTTAGTGCGTGGTGATTGACTATCAATACACACATGACTCCGAAAAGTCAGAGGTGTGCCCTGGGATTCGAACCCGCGACCACCGTGAATATGTTGGCAGTCGCGTCTAGTCCGTTTACCAACAGGCCACCACGCACTTATCACGATCCTTATCACGCTATCAGAAATAGTCAACTTGTTGCGTTGATAACCGTTGTAATATGACAGCCTACATAAACAACCTACGTTATCAAAACAACAAACCGATTACGCTATTGTTTACACAGATTGTTTACAAAAAATACAACGTAATAGAATGTTCATGAATAATAATAATACTAGAACTAAGTACTGAAAAATAACATGTGGTCATTAAAATGAGTCGTTATTGTTAGCACCAAAGTGATAAAGTCTCGAGACGACCGTGATAAATTCGACCTTATTGTCACGTACATGTACAATGCAATCGACTCGAAAGTCACACAGGTCATCGCTCTAGGACATTATATTAAATGTTAGTAAGGAATTAAAAAATATCTAAGTACCTATAGCTATTTTTCATTGACAAGAATGCCTAGGCTATTTGACATAGATTTAGTATAAAACATAGAATAATTTAACTCATATGTTAAAGCGAGATGCATGATGCGACCATACCTGTGGACCATACGTTTACACAGGAGTATACCTGTTACCTGTTAGAAGTATACCCGTTTACACAGGAGCCTGCAGTGACCCAGAGTCAAAATATGTCAAACTAAGCGAGCAACAAAATTCGCTTATTTTCATAATTTATTTAATTTTACAGTACTTGGTTATATTTATTAAACGTAGTTTATTATAGTGCATTGTGCAGTGCCAAGGTGTGGTTCATGCAGGCGTAAAAATCCGAAATAATTAAAGTTTTCACAGGTACCGGCCACTTTTGCACAATACTATTTTGTGACGATATTATAGAATTAAATGGAAATCCATGTATACATATCGGTAGAAAAGAATATAGTATCTTATTATATAAATACGCTGAAAGCATATTTATATAATACATATAAAAAATAATATCAAATACGTGAATTTACAATAATTTCAACCTAAAGTTGCTAGGGATTGATTGACAGGTTCGATCAATAAAAGGTTGTCGATAAAATAGTCGATGACAACACATGTTTCCCTACATTTTTATGGAGCTATAGTATGTTGTGATAGTGTGTATTCTTCTTCTTCTTCTACCTGGCGTTATCCCGGCCATTATTATAGTATTCATTCTACAATACTACTTATTACTTTACTTTTACTCATTTATTTATATTTGTGGAATAATTATTATAACACTTCATGTGTGTGATTTATGAATTAAGAACCTGTTTCAATCTCTGCCAAGAGGCTGTCAATTTATAATAGTAAAACAACATATTAGATATTATTATAAAATATGCGATACTTCTATGCACAGTATCATCGTCCAAACCTTGAAGCAACATTATTCATCTATCATAACATTAGGTATAGGTTTAAAATTTATAATTCTCATAGGGATAACATTACTTTAGGTGACTTGATCGAGAAAAGCTTCATAGTTTATTAAACTGTCACTTTCTTTAGCCACAGGAATGCGACTAATGAACATAGGCCTTCCACAAGAATGTCTACATCAGTTTGTTGTAAGCTGCCAGCATCCAACGACTTCCTACAAGCTCCTCCGTACACCTCCGATGCGGCCTAGCAGGCGTCCAACACTTCCCAATGTGTTACAAGTCAATTAATTGACTTAAATAAGCATATTTTTTTAACTCTAGTACACATATAGTAAAAATGTGTTTCTTAGACTTACGCGAATGTTACTCATTGAAAAAAACGAATAATCACGGATTTTGTTGCAGACTGAGTCCACCCTGTGACTACGGAAGCTGTAAACTAATCGAAACTTCGCGACAGGAAATTAAAAATGAAAAAAATAAACCGAAAACGCTAAAACTTTCTAAATTATAGCTTTATTTTATAAAAGTGTTTCTTGTTCTTAGTTTAATTAGGTGTATGTACTATGTATATAGTACATGTACATCACAATGAAAAAATAATTTTGTTCAGGTGAACATAAAGACCCATACAAAACATCTCAAACAAAATGTTTTCAAGTAATATGACAATTTATCTTTATTTATTTGTGTATTTATCAATCTGTATTGAAATAAACACATCAATAAGTTTCTGTTAATATACAGGGTATATCAAGACTGCTACCGAAAACGAAGCCGGGTTATAGTTTAAGCGACTTCAGACACAATGCAACAGAAAAAGTTGCAAAAAAAGCGACGAATTTTTTGTTTGTTGTTTTTTTCATATTGTCGTATTTGGGTTGTAAATACATTTTTTTCCTAAAATAATAGTGTATACCCTTTTATTTATAGAGACTCTATGATATAAAGGTGTTTAAAGTATTATTTTACCAAAAACTATGGATTTACCACCCAAAACTGATGATATTTAATTAAGTAATTAAGTTTAATTAAGTATTCATACACCTACTTCTGCTCATCTCTGCATCACCTAAAGGTCGACTGGGAGAAAATGCCACAGGCATTAAGTCCGCCTTGTATACATTTGTATATGAAGCTTAATAAAATAAAAATAAAATATTTAAAAAATGAAAAAAAAATTGACGCGTTTCTTTGCGAAATTTTTAATTGCATTGTGTTTGTAGTCGCTAAAACTACCACCCGGCTTCGTTTTCGGTAGCAGTCTTGATATACCCGGTATAATAAAATGTCGCATATATCCATAACATTTTATTTCACAACTACAGGCCGACAGTTATATCGATATCGATATGATAGTATCGAAAGTGCATGGTACACCACTATATGTCAAGCACACATGTAAACTTCACCCACACAATCGTAAATCAGTTTTGGTCGCGCTCAAAATGACACATTGCCGATCTATGTTCTATACTACATCTATGGTATTTGACTATGATCGATTTTTGTACTATTTTGGGTTCAAACATCAATACAATATACTCTATTAATGCATGTTAAGACTAGTGACGTAACTAGTTTCGTTTTGAACCTTTTGAACTCAGAACAATATTTGCATCCATTTTTAACCGACACCAAAAATAGGTTAAATAGGAGAAGGTACTCATCTTAGATGCTTTTATTCACAGCGTTGGAACGGATTTACAAAATTCTTAGTTAGCTAGATTTTAGAAATAGATACTTCATCATTCTTCATCTTCCTATAATTTAAGATGCTATGTTATATGGAGAATTTTTTTTTTATTGCAGTGAATGGCGAGACGACCATGCCGTTCGCCTGATGGTAAGCGATGCGACCGCTCATAAAGAGTAGCAAAACCAAACAACACCTTGAATTACAAAGCAATGCTTGGCATTCCACTGCGCTCGCCATCCTGAGACATAAGATGTTAAGTCTTAATATGTCCAGTAGTTACTCTGGCTACAATGTCCTTCAATCCGAAGCACAATAGTGCATATAAACTGCTGTTTGACGGGAGAAATAGACATTACGATGGTACCCACCCAGGCAGCCTCTCACATATGAGAGACCTATCACCAGTAATCCTTATGATCGAGTCTTTTGATTGGTCTTTTAAAATGAGAAACCACATACCTACCGGGTTCGATTTCCATTTCAGACATACGATTATTCAAAAATATTATAATGCAGTTTAAATGGTTTTTAGCAGGGACCGAAACCCATTCGACATTACGGTACCGGTATCGACGAATTTCGGTTACCTTTAAGATTTCGGTAACCGCTATGACACATTATAAAGGTTACCCTTATATACGGTAACCGTTTTAATACCGGTAACCTAAGACCTAAGACCTTGAATGCAAAACAAAATGCGTTGTTGTTGCATAACAAATAAATATCATAGGTACTTGTCGTGTTGTTTACACAATATCGCTGGATTCGGTTCATTTCTTTTTTGGTGTGTAATTCTGTTGAAAAAATCATGAAATGAGTAAAAATTAACTTGTGGTCTAATGCCATAATGTTAAGTAAAGACAAACGGCAGTATAACCACTGATAACCACACACAGGCACTGCCCCCGCTTTGACTTATAAAGAACGGCGCATGAAACATATAGGTAAGGGTAACCCTTATTTCGGGTACCGGTATGATACCGGTTAAATTCTAGGAATCCAATAAAATTGGCGTATAGGGGTTATCTTTAAAAATACCGGTATTATTTTTTTCGGTTGATACCAAAAAATGACGCTATAATTTTAAAAAATATGGTCACAATAGAGGAATTTCATAGAGGAACTTTTTACGCGATACAATAAAACCTTTATTTATTAAATAAATTTGTTCTAATACGACACAATATTAATTTTTAAATAAACTGTGGTCTTACAGTTCTAAACAAAATACATAAGTTGTTTCTAAAATTTCCGCCAGGCCTCTCAAATACAATCGATTATTTGGGAAGGTATGAAAATGGGACACTTCACTTTTCATACAACTAGATTAGACCGATTATTAAAGTATTTTTATAGTAAATTATTTATTAATATAATTCTAATGTGTAAATGTTTTTTACTTAGTTTATTTAACTTACCACAAATACAATTTAATAGAAACTGGTAATGGTCTATATTATACAATGAAAAAATATTTTAATTTGTGGGACAGGGATTTAGAAAGAAAGTACATTTTTTTTGAGAAATGCTCATAAGATACTTACTTCCCCCTCCATGTGGCATCGCAGTGAGACACCCGGTATATCCGGTCAGTCTTTTAAAATAGAAACTTGACATAAAATGATGTTGAGAATAGTATCTTGCTGTTTAGGAGAAAAACAATTTTATTTATACATTTGGACGGTCGCCAGTGACAGGAGAGTGTGATCCATTTACGGATAACGGAATTCACCCAAGCGTTAACCCAAACTGTTTAACCCATAAACAGAAACATGACCGATATATCAATGAATTTTGTGGTTTTATGCACGTCCAGTACACCTCAATTTATCCACGATAAATAAATAAAGAAAGATTATATTAACCTAGGATAGAAAGTAGTCCAAAGAACCTACATCATAATAATTTCCTAAAGACATTAGGTAGGTATAAATTATTTAGGTATGCATTTATATATTATTACCTACACGTTATCAGTTATGGTTTATTTACAAAAGGACTCATTCAAGGTAGGATTATCCTTTTTCTATATACGTATCTACTTACTTCAATTAAGAATTCGAAGAGTTCATCTAAATACCTAATTCTTAATCGGGTTTTTAAGCGAGAATTTATTTAAAACTTACTTAGGTACTTATTCAATAAGCCTATGAATCTATTACAAGCCTAATACGAGTATAACACATTACTAATATTACAAAGACTGAAACAAATGAATATTTTAAGTATTCAAGGTACTAACGTAACTTGTAGCACATAATGTACCTACCTAGTATTTCGGCTACCAATGATTAGTTTATTTTTATGAAAAAAAAATCCTATGATTACTATAGGTAGGTACATAATATTATACGTAATAAGTCTCGTTTGGGCGTTGTCCTCGAGTACATTTATTTGTTATTCGCTCTATTTTATTTACTTATCTTTTTTTAGCCGTTAGCAAGATACGAACAACCGGAGATGACATGCCTTGCCTGATGGACTCGCCAGGACGCGACAATGGCATGCCCGACAGATGTCGACCGTACCGTCCTTCATGATGTACCTATTTATTTCCTATAGGTATAGTTGTTCGTATATTTAAGTATTCTACCTATTTTACATTGCAAGACTTAAACATTTATAACCGTGAATGCGTAGGTAAAAGGGGACGCCTTTAATTTATTCAGACGTTATAAGTTTCACCAAGGGCAACTGGTTGCTTGGATAAAAGTCCGTTGCGAGCAGCTGTCCTATAACCGTCCATGTCGCGTGGGAATGAGGGGCTGAGGGGTGACGTAGTGCGTATACAATGGCGGAGCCAGGCCGACCCATCGCCGCGCGCCGGTCCTTCGGATACCGCGCAGGTTGACGCATTGCGGCCATTTTGTATTGACGTGAGCTGGATATGTTGTTAAGCTAGAATCAACTTTATTCCTTCCCAAAAAAATACTTTTTGCACTACAGCCATAACGGCGATAAATGCGCGTGACTCAACGTTCTGTAAAATACGTTGTTGTTGTTTCGTCATCTCAGAATAACATCATCAGGAAATTTTAATAATATTAGCACAGTGTCTTAATGGGGATTGAAATTAACAGTTAGCAACGAAAAAGTCTATAAAAATTAACAATGCACAGATATAGACGATCTTGAAAAGCGTGGTGATTAGTAAATGAGCTTTTAGTCATTATTATTTAATATCCGTCTAAGTTATTATTCCTAAAACAGCAACATTAAAGTCTATTATGTTATTTCCAGGTAAAGGCTCTAATAGTCAGTCATTGCTACCTGCTCAAAGCAATTCTTTTCTTTCTACCTGGTTTCGCCACAAATCTTTCCCTTTGTTTCTACTTCACGTTGTTACCTACACGTTTTATCCATTTCAACAAAATTAAGTACCTACCTATTTGTACTATTATACCTATGTAGAAATCGTTAAGGGATTATCAATCTTAGTAGTATCTAGGTACCTATTATTTATATTTAATTATGCACTAGACTAACGCCCAAAAAGCCTGCATGGACAATAATCTGATTTACGAGCATGATACGCTAAAACTAGTTTGGCTTTATCCAACCTTTGTTTTAATCTGGGTGAATATCCAACACCCATCTATAAATTTAAAACTACGTAAATGGAATTTTCTAGGACGGCGCTACAAGTTGGCCTTAAATCGATATTTTTCCGTCCCCCCTCCGGCACCTCACTTCCCTCCCGCTATTCGACACTGCGCGCGCCGTTGAACTGCGTCACGTTGATACGGCATGCTCCAAAACCGGCTAGAACATATTCGTAATTAATAATTATCATTTTTAGAGCTATTTTATAAATAGTACCTACTATAATTAATACAGTTTCATGACGAAGAACATTGTGAGGAAACTGCAGGGATATTAACAAAATGCTCTTTAGTATAAGAAGTTCGCTTACTCTAGACCCAGTAGATCAGTGTGATATATTATGGTCCAAAACTTCTCAATTGTAGACCTAGACGAGTTCCAATCACAGCAGTGACAGAAATAATAATTTTCACTGGTGGTAGGTCTCTCATATGTGAAAGGCTGCCTGGGTGGGTACCACCGCAATGTCTATTTCTCCCGTCAAACAGCAGTTTAAATGCACTGTTGTGTTTCGGATTGAAGGACATTGTAGCCAGAGTAACTACTGGACATATTGAGACTTAACATCTTATGTCTCAGGATGGCGAGCGCAGTGGAATGCCAAGCATTGCTTTATAGTTCAAGATGTTGTTTGGTTTTGCTACTGTTCATGAGCGGTCGCATCGCTTACCATCAGGCGAACGGCATGCTCGTCTCGTCATTCACAGCAATAAAAAAAAATAAAAAAAAAAATAAACAAATATACGTTAGTAAATATATCGGAAAGGGTATTATTTTAGATATCCATTTTTTTACCAATTTAACAAAAATCCTACTTCAAGAATTTGAAACATTAAATTCTGATTTACTGATGTCGGTACGCCGCTTTATATGCTGAAAAATTAGCCTATCCCTCAGAAAAAAATACCTTTTTTCTGGAGAAAAACTACCTTATGTTCTTCTCTGTGACGTAATGACGATTGAGATTGTGTAATGACGATCGGTTTAGTACATAACAAACTAACTTTCGAATTTATAATATAAGTAAAGACTAGCGGCCCAAGCTATCTTCAACCAGGAGCAAGTAATGCCCGTGCAAACCTGTCTTCTTTCTGAGTACTTAATATCTACCATTAATCCGGGCGTTAGCGTTTGTTAACACACGCCATTTCGTTCAGTCTTTTGCAAACCTATAGGATGGAAATGTTTTCAAGATATCTGATTAATGCAAATATTTATTTCTCTCATTCATCGTCATTTAGTAAAGCGTGTATTTCAAAATATTGTTTATTTTTTAATAATTTTCAAACCTTTCATATTACTCGTACACTAAGAATATTTTGTTGATCGTTCTAGAAACATTTCGGAACATCCTTTATTGATTGTCTACATGTAAACCACGTCTGCGCGTTGGGTTGCCTCCGCACCGCCGCCATTTTGTGAACAACTGCGCCGCATCGCCCCGCGCCATAGGTCGGGTATAAAAGGCCGCCATGACGTCATACACCCGCATTAATCTCTCGTCGTGGTGAAGTGTGGACGTGTCTACGTGTGGTGCAGTGCTCCAGCAATTCTAGTGTCTACTGTCTTGTGCCTGTTCGGATTCAGGTGTGTAATATTGTCTAACAGCAATATTTTCTGCCCTGAAATTTAAAATGGGCTATACGACTAAAGAAAAGTCAGTCGTTGATTTCTGTGAAAGTAAAACTGAATCCTTGTCAAATTGGGTGCGTCAAGTTAAAAATAAATCACATACCGCAAAGACAAAGAGAAAGCATGACCTGAGAATAATCGCCATTTTGAGCCACTCTTTATTGAGAGCGGAAAGCGAACTCGTTATGAAACAAAGAGAACGTGCCAGAAGGTGGGCTCAAATGCAAGCAGACCTCGGATTATGCAATAAGGAGGAAGAAATCACAAGAGAACAGCGAGAGAAAATCGATAATATTTGGAAGAATGATCTCAGCGGTTTAGATAGTTTTTTTAGAGAATTAGATAATGTGAAACCTGTCGTAAAGTGAAGGATTAGGTTATAATAGGCAATTGAATTTGTATCTGTGATATATGTAGGATGTTTTTCTAAATTACAGTCCCATTGCGTTTCGCGTGGGTCTGCATCCGACGGCCGCCATCTTGGTCGCCGCTGGGGCGTGGTCGCTGCTAGCTACAAAATGGGTTTGTAGAACGGTATCATGCATTTATTTAGTTTCATTGTAACAATAAAGTGTTTTCAATTTATTCTATTTAATGATAGTTAAATTGGAAGTTTTTTCTCTTATTCATATTGAATATAAAATTGTAACATATGTTTAAGTATGGCAATTAAAGATATTTAAAAAAAGTGTTGTACATGTGATTTTTATTTTTTGAACTGTGATTTTTACCACACACAAACTGTATTATTCCATGACTCTACAACTTCTTGGCGGTGATGATGGAGTATCGCCGGTGGTGCTTACGGTGGGAGAGTACGAGTACAATCGAGTATGTGTCTGCTGCTGCGAAGCTGCTTCCTTTCGCTGCGTATCGCACTATGGCATTGCCGTCGTACTCCGTGCATATCGGCGCGGTCACGTGACGAATCAAGTCCCGGTTGTCAGCCCACTAGGTAAAAGTTAGGTGATTGCATCATGATTTCGTAATGCCCGTAAACGGGCCTTTTGTGCGTAATATTGTCTTTAGGTATGACGAGTCCAGCCGCGACCTGCGGATTCTACGTGGAAAACTATTTTCTACGCTGTATGAGGCATACTATGTGACTATTAATGTAACTACCAAAAAAAGGGAACGTGGAAGCTATAAATGATGAGTCATTTATTTTCAAGACAAAGGCATAAAGGAACGCGTCATCTATAAACAATGAATCAGACAAACATGAGTCATCACAGTACGGCGAAATGAGCTAGAGGTATGAATGTGTATATAATCATTAGTCCAGACAGGAACAACTTAATCGTACAGTTTGAGACGAGGAGGATGAATGTTTGAAGCAAACTCCGAAGATCGCGGTCACGCATCTTGCATTCCATGAGGCCGACCACGGTTCAGGAGTTTTTGAGCGAACGGAACCACGCCCACCTTAATTTTAGGTAATCTTAAATAATTCCGTTTTTAAAAAAGAATATAACCAAACATGAAAATGAAACTACGAAATATATATGAAAACAAATGGGAATACATGATGCAAACATTAGGACAATCTGAATTTCACGGGACAATCTAACGGCTGATACAAGAATCTTATTCAATGGGCTAATCAAATATAATTAATAAAAATAAATACTTAGAACTGGAATGTAAGCATAGGGACTCGAGTGACTGGATAGACTAAATGGTGAGTACTATGCGTTTAATACTGATGGTTCGTGTCTCACTGCTCAATGTGTTACCCTGCGAACATTTATTGATTTCCATGATAACTTCACAGCTAATGACCGTGACGGAGCCGAGGCAGAAGTGATCAGGTCTCACTTCCTAAGACCTAAACAAAGCAGGGCGATGTTCTTCTTCGTGAAGAAGCATTACTGGCTCCAATTGTTAGCGAGTGGACCGTCACAACTCCTCCACAGATAAGTCAACCGGTCTAACTGTATCCGTAAAAAAATACCGAGTCTTAGAACACTAGCAAAACGAACTATACAATTGAGGGATATAGAGTCTATGACACTTACGATATAATATGCATTAATAATACTGCCTCTATAGGTAAGTAAGTAGGTTATTACTATTATATCGTTTCAATAATCTGATAAAATTTTCACAAACAAATGGAATATCAGTTTAAAGTCTATAAAGTGCGTTTTATAACATCAGAAAGATGCATTAAAGTAATATAACTGAAATTGTACTATTCGAAATTATATAATTTTTTATCCTGTCGTAAAGACAGGCAGGGTCCTCTAAATTCTAGTTTGTTTTCAGATTTGTACAGGAAAAATAATTTATAATTGATTTCTATTAAGTATAAATTATTTGGTTACTCATTTGTGGTTCTAAGTGAACATTTCAAACTTTAGCAACAGACATGCGATCCAGAAATATAAAGAAAGATATCTTACGAAATGAATAGTAAAAACTTTATAATAAAAGAGTAACCCATTATGCTATTGGAAATATAATATAGTTATATATAAATCACATACAAAGTAATATATTTGAGGTACGTGAAGACGACATTAAATCATGACTAAATTGTAGATATTGGGCTGAATTGTAAGAGAATGTAATATGAGAAGAGGTATTTAAGTTATATAAATTTTATATTTCGAAAAATTTAATAACTATTGCGAAAATATCCTTCGCTCGTGTTCGTAACGGCGACTCGTCGCCCATTTTTTGTCTCTGTTCATAAACTTCAGGAAGCTGTTTTTTGAAGACTGCATTACCTATAACGTCACCACCTGCCATACGCTCCCGAATCACCAGCTAAACAGGCCAAGCCTCCTGCGGTGGCTAAAGTACGATCTCCACGAATAATGGAAAATACGAAGTATTGCCCCTAACCATGAACCTGTCGTGCTTGGTAAAGTTGATGTTGGGATTTTTACCTAAATCAAAATTTATCAGCTTGTAATGAAAAATTATAACTTATTTGCTTCTGGTATATAGTTTGAATTAGCGTCTGTCGCGATGGCGCTGTTTTTGTCGTTGCTTGTCTTTTGTTCAGCTAGGTCCGCCGCGCTATTCGCGTGTTGGTGGCTCCTCGAAAAGGGCAGCTTTTTAATAGTAAATATAATGCGCTGGGGACTTCGTTTCGCATCGGACCACTATGAATAAGAACAAAGCAAACTTCTCCTGAAAGCACCATGATTACAATCAAGATCCTCATCTGCACCATATGCAACCACAAAATCATTCATCTAAAATTGAAAAAAGCCATTGCTGCTGTTATCACAACCAATGAAATCTACATTTTGGATAAATACCTACTTATGAAAATGCAAGCTGACTATTGAAGCTAATTATAAAGCATCCCTACGATAAATAATACGCAAAATCTATTAAAAGGAAACCTCAATACGCTACATAGAATGCTTCACACATATATAAAGCTACTTTAACCTGTATAACTCATACCTACTCTGCGAGAAAGGAATGGTGAAGTTTTAAACTGGATATGTGGTATGTTTTACTTAGACATATTTCAATGGCTAAATTTGTAATGGACCAAATCGGCGGTCCCTTATCTTGGTTTGTTGTATTTCTTTTTTAAATTTAGGATCTTGTTTGAATTTGAGGCATGGCATTTAGACTAGAAATGTTTTCAAACTATGAATCTTCCATTTCTTCCCACATCCTATAAATGCATGAGAAATATAAGCATAAAAAGAATTGCATATATGTATATGTATTTATGCCGTGGATTTGCAATATATGTAATTATATTGAACATAAGTATCATCATACTGGATGCAAAAACTTGAAATCGTTGACTACATAGTGGCCAAGACACATAATTACTGATAATTGAATGCAAGGAATATAGTACACCTGATTTATACCATGACAAGGGACACAAATATAAGGTTGTCAAGTATGTATCATTATTATGCTAATAATTGTACAAACATTGAATGTAATGTTTTTGTTTAATGTCATTTTAATAATATATATACAGGGTATATCTACCGAAAACGAAGCCGGGTGGTAGTTTAAGCGACTTCAGACACAATGCAACAGAAAAAGTTGCAAAAAATAAGCGACAATTTTTTTTTGTTATTTTTTTCCTATGACCATAATTGGGTGGTAAATACATTTTTTCCTAAAATAATAGTTTAATTTATAAATAATCTTAAGGTATAAAAGTGTTTAAATTATTATTTTAACAAAAACTATGGATTTACCACCCAAAAATGATATTTAAAAAATCACAAAAAATAATTGTGGCGTTCTCGAAATTTTTGGTTGCATAGTGTTTGTAGTCACTAAAACTATCACCCGGCTTCGTTTTCGGTAGCAGTCTTGAGATACCCGGTATATTGAATGCCATTTTACAAAGATATTTACGCTATCTTGTAAATAATACAAAATGCATGGTTTAAACTGAAATACACTGAAGTTCTATAACACGTCAATGGATAAATATAAAATTATTTCTGTTACTGTTTTAAAAGTACATAAATTTGTCCAGCTGTGGATAATGGGTAGGTCAAACAAAATGTTATTTTTTTTCAACAGTTTATTTTTTCTGTATTACGTTGCTCCGTTGCCTGATACAAGGAGCAGAAATGGGCCGTGGATACTTAAGCGTCGTAAACATCTCTGCGTACCGTGAAGCCGACGGCCAAGGCAACTAACAACCTAAGCTTTGGTCACCGTAGCTTGGGCAAGTCATTTTGGAAAACACGTTTTTGACTGGAATATTTAATCAATGACCTTTATGCGTGGCTTTTCATCTGCAACTATGATATGGTAACTGTAGCCTAGCCACTACACTATTCTTTAAACCTTGTATATTGTTATCGCTAACTCTACATTAGCGCAATAAATTGCTAATATTATTTTATCCATAAACACCTGCGTTATCCCCGTGGATTAGTCGCTTCGTCCCTTTCGCCTAATTGTTCTTCAACAGTAGAATGGAACACGCCGTAAAGATGCTACGACTAAACTATTATCCTGGATAGACGATCCTCCGCGTTACTACTCGTTCACGTTGCTGAAGTGTTAGCTGCGTATATTCGCGCGGACGGCGCGTCACAACTCCACCAAATCGCGCTAGTGGCGTATCGCGACGTGCGGGCGTCGTGTGACGTGTCGCCTGCCGGCCGGTTCGAGCCACTGGTGAGTTGATAACACTCATCCCCTATGCCGTTATCTGTTTTACACTAGCTATCTGTTGTACCTAGTTACCGAAGCATTGCTACACGATTGTACAACAAAACCTGTCTATTAACACGTAGTAGACATATCAACAATATAATTAACTACATATTATGTATGTGTCCTATGATTGCCTTAATGGTATCGCTTTGTCTGCTATCTAACGGTAACGTGTCGTATGCCTATAATCTGTGTAAGCAGCGCGAGGTCCAAGCTGTCAAGCTGAGTTAGCGGTGTGTTACCTGCCAGCGGTGGAACATGACGCGCCCCGCCAGTACATGCTGTTGGGTCTTCGCCCAACTCTTCTTGCGTCAACTAATCCCGCTCTACTCCGGAGGCGCTAAAGGCCCATCGAGACGGCGCAACGCATGCACGACCATTGTCTGACCTTCACTTAGCATCTTTATTGAGACGCAACATACCTTGGTTCGTGAAAACGAAGCGATATCTTAATTCACAGACAAGCCGTTGGCTCCTCGACTTCTTCGAGCGACGCATTAGTGGTTCTTCATTACGTACGAGAAAGCCGTCGTCCAGCTGGTTTGCATGACGCTGCGGCCCATCCACTAACCACGAATCTATTGCACAAAGCCGGATAATCCAAGTAATCAAAAATCACATCCGTAATCGGTATACACTGCTGCTGGCATGTCAGCTCACAGGTGCGTCGCGTTGCTTGTGTTCCTGGTAGTCTGCTCTACGCTGCCGGTCTTGCACCACAAACACCGGTCATCTGCCCGTGCTAAACCACCCCTCGCTGCCGGCATGCTGTTACAAAACCTCTGCGCTGTGCCGGGCCACCGAATCGGATCTCCCTGCACGGCCGTTACGGGTTACCGGTGCGTGGCTTCTCCGTGTTACCAGTTTGCTGGTGCGTGATGGGTCGCGTTGCCGGCTCCGGCGCGCGACTAGGCTGCGTCGCCGGTCTGCTCATGCAAGACCACCCTGCGCTGCCGGCATGCCGCTGCGAGCCCACGCTGCGCCGCTGTCCTACCAGCGTGTGGCTGCTTCCTTTTACCAGTCTGTTGGTGCGTGATGGGGTCGCGTTGCCAGCCGTCCGGAGTGCGATATCGTCGCGTTGCCGGTTTTCCGGTACATGGCGACGTGGAGTCGCTGATTCGCGCTGGTGCGCGATCATTCGTGTCGCCGGTCTACTCGTGCAAGACTACCGCGCACTGCCGGCATTTTGCCGCAAGACTACCACCGCGCCGCGGGTCTACTCGTGCAGGACTACCCTGCGCTGCCAGCATGGCCATCACAACCCCGCGCCGCTAGTCTGCCGGCGCGTCGCAGCGTCGTGTTACCGGCCTGCTGATTGGTGGCGCCGCGTTACTGCCCCTTCGACGCGTGATGGCGTCACACCCCCGGCCTGCCGATGCGTGATTTCGTCGCGTTCGGTCTTCTGGCTAATCCACCTCACCGCGCTGCCAGCCTTCCGGTGCGCATCACACCTCGCCATTGGTCTGCCGGTGCGTTGCCGCTTCGTGTCACCAGCCTGCTGATAGGTGTCGTCGTGTTGCTGCTTCTTCAATGCGTGATGGCGTCGAGCTGCCAGTCTTCCGGTGCTAGATGGCGACGCGCTGCCGGCCTTCCGGTGCGTGATGACGACGCGTTCGGCCCTTTGGCTATCCACCTCACCGCGCTGCCAGCCTTCCGGTGCGCATCACACCTCGCCATTGGTCTTCCGGTGCGTTGCCGCTTCGTGTCACCAGCCTGCTGATAGGTGTCGTCACGTTGCTGCTTCTTCGACGCGTGATGGCGACGCGCTGCCGGCCTTCCGGTGCGTGATGGCGACGCGCTGCCGGCCTTCCGGTGCGTGATGGCGACGCGCTGCCGGCCTTCCAGTGCGTGATGGCGCTGCGCTGCCGGCCTTCCGGTGCGTGATGGCGTCGCGCTGTCGGCCTTCCGGTGCGCTACACCAGCTCGCCACTGGTCTGCTGGTGCGTGGCCGCCTCGTCATCAGCCTGCTGATGGATAGCATCACATTGCTGCTTCTTCGACGCGTGATGCTGACGCGCTGCCGGCCTTCCAGTGCGTGATGGCGTCGAGCTGCCAGCCTTCCGGTGCGCATCACACCTCGCCATTGGTCTGACGGTGCGTGGCCGCTTCGTGTCACCAGACTGCTGATAGGTGTCGTTACGTTGCTGCTTCTTCGACGCGTGATGGTGACGCACTGCCGGCCTTCCGGTGCGTGATGGCGCTGCGCTGCCGGCCTTCCGGTGCGCTACACCAGCTCGCCACCGGTCTGCTGGTGCGTGGCCGCCTCGTGACCAGCCTGCTGATGGGTAGCATCGCATTGCTACTTCTTCGACGCGTAATGCCGACGCGATGCCGGCCTTCCGGCGCGTGATGGTGACGCGCTGCCGGCCTTCCGGCGCCTGATGGTGACGCGTTGCCGGCCTTCCGGCACCTGATGGCGCTGCGCTGCCGGCCTTCCGGTGCGTGATGGTGTCGCGGGGCCGGCCTTCTAGTTCACCGAGAGGCCGCGCCGCCGACCTTTCGGTGCGGGGCCCCTTCGTGTCATCAGCCTGCTGATGGGTGACGTCGCGTTGTTATCCTTCCGGCGCGTGATAGCGTTGCGCTACCGGCCGTCCGGGGCTTGATGGCGTCACATTGCCGGCCTTCTAGTTTACGACCACGCCGCGCCACCGACCTTTCGGTGTGCGACTACACCTCGCCGTCACGGTGCCAGCCTTCCGGTGCGTGATGGCGTCACGGTGCCGTCCTTCCGGTGCGTGATGGCGTCACGGTGCCGGCCTTCCTTCCGGTGCGTGATGCTGTCACGGTGCCGGCCTTCCGGTGCGTGATGGCGTCACGGTGCCGGCCTTCCGGTGCGTGATGGCGTCACGGTGCCGGCCTTCCGGTGCGTGATGGCGTCACGGTGCCGGCCTTCCGGTGCGTGATGGCGTCACGGTGCCGGCCTTCCGGTGCGTGATGGCGTCACGGTGCCGGCCTTCCGGTGCGTGCTGGCGTCACGGTGCCGGCCTTCCGGTGCGTGATGGCGTCACGGTGCCGGCCTTCCTTCCGGTGCGTGATGCTGTCACGGTGCCGGCCTTCCGGTGCGTGATGGCGTCACGGTGCCGGCCTTCCGGTGCGTGATGGCGTCACGGTGCCGGCCTTCCGGTGCGTGATGGCGTCACGGTGCCGGCCTTCCGGTGCGTGATGGCGTCACGGTGCCGGCCTTCCGGTGCGAGCTGGCGTCACGGTGCCGGCCTTCCGGTGCGTGCTGGCGTCACGGTGCCGGCCTTCCGGTGCGTGATGGCGTCACGGTGCCGGCCTTCCGGTGCGTGATGGCGTCACGGTGCCGGCCTTCCGGTGCGTGATGGCGTCACGGTGCCGGCCTTCCGGTGCGTGATGGCGTCACGGTGCCGGCCTTCCGGTGCGTGATGGCGTCACGGTGCCGGCCTTCCGGTGCGTGATGGCGTCACGGTGCCGGCCTTCCGGTGCGTGCTGGCGTCACGGCGCTGGCTTTCTGGTTTGCGGGACCGCCCCGTGATGCTGGTGTTCTGGTGGTGAACCACCCCATGTCGCTGCATTGCAAGCACTGCAAGGTACGGCCGCGCTGCCGGTCAGCCCAGGCGAGACCAGGCTTCCGGTGCAGCAGCTGCACTTCGCTTCAGCAGCAATGATCTAGTGCGAGGAGACATTGGGCTGCCGGTATGTAAATACCTCTACTTTTTCTACTACTTTCGCAGTGTCGCGTTAAAAATTTGAATACGCATGGCGCGATCGAGTCTGCTCCTATATGTAGGTTTACTGTTACCAGTGTGCCGGAACGTGAAAATTTCGCGAGCGCACTCTACTGCAGCGAGGCCAGTTCGCAATGCCGTGGAAAGGCGGCTTTTGTCCTGAGTGCTGGTGCGGTGCGGCTTGGCGTACCCGGGCAGCTGGCGTGTAAAGAATTCTCCTTCCGATGTGCCGGAGCATAACCATGTTTGCTGCAGCTCGTGGTGGCGTGCCTGTGTAAAGCATCGGCGCAGTTCCGGTCTGCTCGTCCGCCGAGACATCCCATCAGCAGCTTGCTGTCGCGTTACATCTACAAGGCTGGAAGACTTCATCCAACCGGCCTGCCAGTGCGTCGGCCTTCGTGCTACTGTGCTGCCAGAATCCCAGTACGTGGACCCTTCCTGTAACTGCTGGACTGCTGACATCGCAGTGCCGGGCACCGCGGGCCTGAAGGCGCAGGCTACAAATCTACCAGTGAACTGCGCGACGCCAGCCTGCCAGTACGTGACTGCGAGGAGGTGGCGCCTTGCCGAAGGAGCATACGGTTTGCCTATCAGCGCACTTGGAGGTATCTTGTTTTCGATTTCCCCAGGTCGTGTAGACTTCGTCCTCACATGCCAGTCACTAAAAGCCTCGCGTTACCGGTAGTAAAAGATGTTACGATACCAACTTCTTATCAATAAGCTTGTTGAAGAACCACACATCGCACCACAGACAGTGCAAGCATAAGGTTCCTTGGAGAAGCTGAGTTATCTCATCACGTGTTTATATGCACTTCATGTCACCTGATTTATATCCCTGTGACTCGTCATTCTGCTAGAGCGCTTTGGAGACGATCGATAACGAACATAAGCTACCTAGTACCTGCGAAGGGCCGTCGTATCATGCTGAACCATTTCCTAGCGCGTAAGTGTATGGTAACCCTTATTCATCACTACAGACCAAGTACAGTGCTGTCCTGGTATATCTTCTTCACGTCGCTCCGATCACGACTCCAAGAAAGCTAATATTACATCCGCGATCCTGTTCCACCATCGCATTGGAGCCTCGTTTGACAGAAAAGCGATTGCGGAACGTCCTAAAATGAAATAATCAGCCATTGCATCGCTTGGTGTACAGGTACATACATATTTACTCCACTTAATTGTCATTTCTTGTGGAAGTTATGATAATTGTCCACAGAGTCGTCATGACCAGCGTACCTGTCCTCGACATGGCAATAAAACATAGTTCGCGTATCGTGGCTCTGCGTCAACATATTACACGGCACAGGAGATTGGTGAAGATATCTAATTTAAATATTGCTTAACGGCCTAGGCCATATGCCAATTTCGCTCTTCATCAGATGGAGTTCCGCTGACCTAACCTATTCAACGCGCTATCAACACCTGGCACCTACATAAAGCGAAATATCGTAAGGGGATAATTATTACCGTACGTCGTATACAATATCAACATTAAATATTTATTTACATCTGCGATAGCGATCTACGGCATACTTCTTGTACACAGATTTGAAAATCATGTCATCCGTCCGAGGTATGATTTATTGCCTTTGACTTCTGTTCGCGTGCAACTTATTTTCACTTCAACAGGCGTTAACAAGAACACAACTGAAAGGAAACAACGTGACTGGTTATTAATCTTGCTTCGATGTATGAAAACTGAAATTACCATCCCAACTTGTGTTAGCTGAAATCAATTTCGCCTAAGCTTCAAACTAATGAACACCACTTTATACAACGGCCCGCATAGAGCTCTGGTATCGCATTTTCTGACTACGGCTTACTATCTTTATGAATCGCGTTGCAAAAACGCATTTGCGTACCTTAACAGCCATGGGAACGCTGTGGCACTTGTCTGATAAATGTTACAGCATCGTTTGGCTGCGCAGCGGCACCAGCGACATCTTTTCTTGACCTGACCATCTGGTACCAATCAACCGTGGACTTCTACCAGCTCGACAGAGGTATTAATATTATTTATGGCAACGGCGCAGTGTGGCCTGAATGATAGAAGCATAAAAATTCAAACATGCGTGCGGTGCGTCATTACACTATTATATGGTGGTGCGTAGATTGCCTGCGTGTTATTTGCAACGAGCAACCTTCATGTTCCGGATGCCTTTTACAAATGCGGCTTTATCCCCACGGTGCGCTAATTCAACATATATTTACTTCAATGCAACAATTACCGATATTCACCAACTGCGCATGCATTACCTAAACTCTTCACACGGGTGGCAACTCATTACTACAGATCAATCCAGCTTCTGATGCCTATCTAGAGCTCTCTATTGTTGTAAGAATTTTCGTATATTCCATATTGTCATCCGCGATAGCAGTAAAGGGTGGTTGGATACAGCGTCTTCGTGTCATATAACATTCGTCGAGATGTTACTACATTTACTGATTTGCCGCTGCCTACATTGGTATGACTAAGTGTGCTTTTGTCCAGGTACATGGAACACCTTTTGACATAGTAAGCATTTTGGATATTTGGCATTAACTAACACATTTAAAGTCTTTTTTTGATGTGTCGTGGCAGTTGATGTAAAAGCTTGTATTAAACACTGAAAAACCTGCAACACGTGTAGATAAAAAGACACTGAAGTTTATCATCTAACAATGAGTATGCTGTACATCTTTTTGTGAGCATGTGGAATCAGCTTTATTGATACAAATTATTACGCAAGTAAGACGATGCATGCATATTTTGTTGTCCAAAAAACGTGGGAAAGCAATGTTCACACAATGAGTTTTATTTCAACTTCAATCAGGTAAAAAAAGTATTTTTTTTCTTCATAACTATGATTATATAGAATAAACGCAAGTTGTGTATATCTTCAATGAAACTTCTAATGAATGAATATGGTGGAGCAACAAACAAAACTCTGAGGAACTCGTCAAAGATACGGTAAATTACAACATTTACTTCCCTGCCAATTTTTTCTCTAAGCTTGCAGATTTTCAAGATTCCTAACTGAAATAAATACAAATTGGTATGTAATGCATCATGTAATATTTTCAAATTCGGCTTGGTAATAGTCTGTAAACACATCTATCAATTAAATTATGCTACATTCAAGATATGGAAACATGGAACTGTCAGTAGAAGCTTAAAAAAATTGAAGCCAGACTATTAAAAATTCAAGTGATACACAGCTTTAAAACTGGCCGCCTGGTTTGTACAACCTTCATCTTGTATTTAGATTAGTATCTGGAATTGCCAATAATCTGAGGGATTCATCCAGTACTCCAAATGTTCTGGTGGGAGCCCTCATGTCCGCAGGTACACAAGGAAGTACGTCAAGATATATTTTTACTTGGACATTAACAAGACGCTCTGAAAGTAGCCTGAACTGCGTGAGCTTTGTAAGGATTTACTGCATTGCTGCCTCTTGCGCACTACACTATTGAAAGCTGATTGGAATCGTATGAAAAATAGTTCTGCACTCTTGATGTCACCGGATTTCATAGTAAACCTTTTAGAAAGATCCTAGTAGACTACAGGGCAGCATGTTAAGGTGTGCTGGTGTTGGCTGTAAGTCGTTAAACAATTAATACTAGTTTTTTAGTATCACATTTTTATACGACAAGAAAATCATTACTATTTCATTGTTATTAAACGTTCAAAAGCACATATTCTTATTAATAGTTCTCTTGATCTTTACCATTGACCTAGTAATTTGCGTGGGCTATGCTTTATTGTATCCAATAGTATGGGTTTTTAACATCAGGTCACAAGCAATTATGGATTGTTAACCTTGCTTAAATGTAATTGGACCTTTCTATCTAATCCTCTGATTTGTCCTAAGCACGCACAGTACGCATGCGGCTAGACAAATGTTATTGTATTGTGTATTGTGAATTTGAACATAGGAAGTCATATGTGATTGTAGAAAAGCTCATGTTTAATGGCTTAATGTTAAATAAGGCACAGCATAGCTATTTGGTTGGGAATACGATGGAAAATTGTAACAAGAGGTTGTTAACATGCATGTTGTGCTCTGTCGTCGTGTATCTGTGTGTATACTTGATCAATATTGTTTCAGGCACCTTCGTATTTTTGGTGTGGTTAATTAGTTTATTTCAGAAACAAAGTGGTTTTTTTGTTTTAATAATCTTGGTAGTTTACAAAATAACAGCCACGATTAACAGAGAATGCAATGAAAATGCACTTAAATTGTAAAATAACTTATTGCTATATACATGTTCACGCAATTTTTCTGTGGTTGCATGACCTGGCTGGTAGGTAATCAATTTGTTTCAGCTTAGATTTTCCAGAGCTAATAAAGTATTCAAAAATTATGTCTTAACGATTGTAAGACATATAGAGAAATAAATTGAGAGAGTAAAATATTTAGTTACTTTTCATGGAAATGTACTACGGGCCCATGAAATTCAAAATGAAAGCTAATTTTAATGTGATCGCATAACTGCAACTAAATGAGAGGAAGAAAAAAAACAGAATGTAAGTAACAATGTAAAAGCGATAATTTATGGTTAGGCTACGTATATAAAATTGAATTGCAGATAACAGAACAAGGATATTTATAATCAAATTACTGGATGGTGGAATTCACTTAAAAATCACATTAAGCTCCCACATTGGATTTTAAAATTATGGCTATTGTAATTGGAGCATCATTTTTTACACAAAAGCTATGAAATACTGTAAAGCTTTTAATTACACATAAAATGCACCTATTTTTATTAATAAAATATAATCGGATTAGTCAGGTGAGTGCTAATAACGAAATGTTTGATGTATAATTCTTTGACTAGAGCTTTCTACAAATAGCCTATATTTTATATCCTACTTGAATTATATTCCGCTTGTATTGGGATTGCTAATTATCGCGAAAATTATTGTGGGTAGGTTAACAAAGTTTTTTACAGAATTACACATGAATGAAAAATAGCTAAAGATTAACAAAGGGATATAATACCATAAAATTGAATAACTTTTTTTCAAGATGTCATAGACATAAACCATCCTTACAAGGTAATCTTTGGAACCCTTTTAGTTCTATTTATTTCAGCAATGGATAGAAAATACATTTATATATAAGATAATGAAAATCTAAGTCACACAGAAATAAATACAGCAGAAATAGAAGCACACCAATAAGTTCAGTGTAGTGCTATCAGTTATGGTGTATGTGAATTTATGTAGTTAAAAGTATTTTGAGTGAAGTGCATAAGCATAATAAATTATTAAAGTGGATGTTGTTAATTGTGAGTAAAAGTAATTTAGGAATAAAAACTTCCTTACTGTTTTAAAATATTGTTGAATGTGGCGCTGTTGCATTGTGAATAAAAAGAAAAGGATGATGACTGGAAACTACTGCATATTTTAAATGATAACCAATTATAACACGAATTCGAAATAAATGTATGATGTAAATGTATAATATCTGCAAAGAATAATGAAAATCATTTTCGATACATAAGTATAAAAAAGGTGAATAAGTGCAACAGTAATTAAACAAACAAATCTACGTTTTCGACAATGATTGAAAAATACTAAATGAATAAAGAAGACAACCAAAAAAAACTCCTAACAGTATCATAAAATATTACATATTATGAAACGACATAACTACACCTATAAAATGTTGGAAAACCACCTAAAAACGAATAGAAATTATGGAAGATTAATAAAGATTACAAAATATATGTAAAAGGTGCAAAAGTGGCAACAAATAAATAAACAAAACTTTGTAAACATATCGGGGTGGGATTTTTAGAAGTGAAAAAGGATAATTAATGTTTGGGGTACGGGAACTTGTAAGTTGAAGAAAGAAGACTGGAGACGGCGGGTGCGACACTTCGGAAGATGAAGAAAGAAGACTGGAGACGGCGGGTGCGACGCTTCGGAAGATGAAGAAAGAAGACTAGAGACGACGGGTGCGACGCTTCGGAAGATTTAAGAAAGAAGACTGCAGACGGCGGGTGCGACGCTTCGGAAGATTAAATAAAATAAAAATTAAATATAATACCCATGTAATCAACCAGGCCAACAATTAGATAACGACAACCGCGGCAACATAGAGGATGAAGAAAGAAGAGAGAACATAATCAGCTTGTCACCTAAAAAAACATGAAGGAAGATCACAGACAGCGGTTAATGAAGAAGATGAAAAAGAGTGAATAAAGAGTACGACCATCACAATACCAGCGAAGCAAATAAAGAACGGATACCAAAGTCAGCGCGATTAGAAGATGAAGGCACGAAGACCGGCGAGGAAGACTGAAGACTTGCGAAGAAGATGAAGATGAAAACCTACGGCGAAGATGAAGACCTGCGATGAAGATGAAGACCTGCGATGAAGATGAAGACCTGCGATGAAGATGAAGACCTGCGATGAAGATGAAGACCTGCGATGAAGATGAAGACCTGCGAAGAAGATGAAGACCTGCGATGAAGATGAAGACCTGCGATGAAGATGAAGACCTGCGAAGAAGATGAAGATGAAGACCTGCAAAGAAGATGAAGATGAAGACCTGCAAAGAAGATGAAGACCTGCGAAGAAGATGAAGATGAGGACCTGCAAAGAAGATGAGGACCTGCAAAGAAGATGAAGACCTGCGAAGAAGATGAAGACCTGCGAAGAAGATGAAGATGAAGACCTGCGAAGAAGATGAAGATGAAGACCTGCGATGAAGATGAAGACCTGCGATGAAGATGAAGACCTGCGAAGAAGATGAAGATGAAGACCTGCGATGAAGATGAAGACCTGCGATGAAGATGAAGACCTGCGATGAAGATGAAGACCTGCGAAGAAGATGAAGACCTGCGAAGAAGATGAAGATGAAGACCTGCGATGAAGATGAAGATAAAGACCTGCGAAGAAGATGAATACCTGCGAAGAAGATGAAGATGAAGACCTGCGATGAAGATGAAGACCTGCGATGAAGATGAAGACCTGCGATGAAGATGAAGACCTGCGAAGATGATGAAGACCTGCGAAGAAGATGAAGATGAAGACCTGCGATGAAGATGAAGACCTGCGATGAAGATGAAGACCTGCGAAGAAGACTGAAGACCTGCGAGGAAGACGGAAGACCTGCGAGGAAGACGGAAGACCTGCGAGGAAGACGGAAGACCTGCGAGGAAGACGGAAGACCTGCGAGGAAGACGGAAGACCTGCGAGGAACGAGACCGAGGAGACGAAGACCGGCGAGAAAGACGGAAGACCGGCGAGAAAGACGGAAGACCTGCTAGGAAAACGAAGACCTGCAAAGAAGACGAAGCCGTCTTCATGGTCCGTGCGAGGAAGACGATGAAAGGCCAGAACATTAAGATAGACGATTTGTGAAGAAGACAAAACTGACGAGGAACATGAAGAATGAAGACTGAGATGGACCATTGGCGAAGAAGACGAAGACGAAAAAGGTGTAGACTAACTGTGATGAACCTACGACGACTCTTAAAGCGCCGCATGTCTTGTCAATGTATATAGCAAATAAAAAAATAACAAATGCAAAAAAATGCTACAAAAATAAAAGTAATTTGAAAATGGCGATATAGCGAATACAATAGTAACATCTAGTAACTGAAAAATTAAGTACAAAATTCAACATGAAAGATACATGATGGCAAACACGACTATGTAACTTAAGCATTTGCTAAATTTATCAAATAAAATTATAAAGAATGAGAAGATTGAGGAGGAATAGTGCTACACTACATTATGTGAAAGGGCGAAGACCGATATCATCAGCATCGTGGAAGATGGAGAAAGAAGATTCAAAAGGAACATCGGCGATGCGACGAATCATGAAGAATGAAGACTGCCAACGAAGCAAATATGAAAATAAGAAACTATACGAAGAAAGAAAAACCAAGAACAACTTAAAGGGCAGCAGCCACTTAAAACGAAGATGAAGCTACAGTAACATCGGAATTAAATATATTCTGGAACATTCAAATAAGCTAGAAATTTTATCAGAAATTTGAACCGGGATTTTGTAATGACATAGAAGATAAAGAAAAAAGATTGACACCTATATACACAAGGCAAGTCTGTAAAACAAAGTGAGAACAAAATATAAAGTGCCCTCTAGATAACAGTACTAAATAAACTGCGCATATTTTGAACAAAGCACGTTCACAAGAGTCATCATAATCAACATAGTACATTACTAAACAAGAAATGTTATAATATAACCATTGATGTACCACAAGCACGCCAAAACCACGTCTACGCCCTACACAGAGAATAATTGCAATACAACAAAATCTGAAGCAAAATCCAGTATAAATGGAAATCTCCATTTATAGGTCAGTATATTTAAAAAAACGAATATAAATATCTTATAAAGTATTTTTAACATAATTTATATTTCAAATAATTGATATAAATTAATCATTAATAAATTAGAATTCCAAAGAAAGTCCTACGAGTAGCAGACGAATTTGATACCTCCTGCTTACATTTCAGTTTTCAGTGCTATTAAAGTTGTTAAATGCAAACTCTTAGCTTAACCCCTCATCTATGTACAATGTGTATATTAATATATATTAATACGATTTTTTCTTTGTTTCAGGTGTTCTGCCAACTTACGGCCTGACGACTTGCTACGAGAACCTTGACAGAAGATTAAAACATAGAACATGTATCAAAATAAAATGACCAATAAATAACATAAATATCTATTTACGAGTTTAATGTTTTCCTCATTCCTATACTTAAGTTAAGCTTAATTTAATAGCGAATATAATGAGTATATATTTATTTGACAACCAATAATTTAGGGAGGCCATGAGGCTAAGCGGGGAGCACAGAGTACATTTTACATTGGCGGGGAGTTCTTCGAGCTTCGTCGGGACGATTGATATCTTGTAGTTTAAACGATAAGAAAAATAATAGTTCCATTTAGTGGTGGGAAAAGCATCTACAGACCATGAAATAGGCACATTGAAATATTTTCGAAACTCCTGTGTCTCCCAAGTGTGATAGTCTGATCATTTGCGTAGTGAAGGTGGCCACACGGTAGGATAGAAAATAGGATTTTTTTTCTAACCTAGATTTTCTAAAAAAAACGAATTTCTACACTTTAAGCCAGTAATTATCCTACCTTATAATCATAATCTGACGCGCTTACCTATGTCCAACGATCGTTTTTTTTACTAATCGGATGGGCTGTACTGGATGCGCGCCCCTACATAAAGAGCCCATATTATTATGGTTGAGGTACTCAATAGGATGCGACGATCCTCCCCTATATTCATCTAATTCCTATATTCGGTCGAGTAAACCCTAAAATTCTTATTGGCCTCCTTTACTACTTGTAACACTCAGAAGACAATCTAATAATCATCCCAGAGTCACGTGGGATTTTTGAATGAGCTTGGAATAATCTTAAATTAAATCAATAACTTAGTTGGTAATGGTTTCTTCGGTTAACGGGAATCTTAGATACTGTACTCTTAGAGTATATACCTAGTCAGGTCATAAATTCTGTCACATGTTTAATATAAAATAATTGAAACAAGTTTATTCATTATGTAACCATTTATATACCAAAATTTATTTATTTATTTATTTATTTTATTTTGGACAACAAACAGTCGTGTACATCAACAAAAAATAAAGATTATATGTTTACAACTTACAGACTTTGAGTGCCAACACTTAAATTATAAAGCTAGATATTACATTACAAATAAAAAGGATAACAATATAAACTATGCACACATATCGTTAGTGTACTTTTAAGATCATATTTAAGATACATAGCGTTTAAGCGTCTAGAACAAAATTCTTATAATTTACTCAAGAAGAACTCTTTTAATTTTCTTTTAAATTGTGCCAATGAAGTGTTAAACATATCAATATGAGATATTTGTTTATTATAAACGGTCAAACCACGATAGAAAAGTGTATTGGAGGTATAGTTGGTACTGCAACACGGAACTACAAACAAATTATTAATTTTACGCATTGATCTGGTGGGTACTTTGAACTTTATTTGTTCAAGCAAGTTAGGGGAATCAATAATATTGTTAACAATTTTGTATAAAACCATTATGTCCTGAGTTTGACGCCTGAGTGACAAGGATAGCATTTTATATTTTACCAATGAATTATTATAAGAAACAAACTGAGATCCAATCCTATATTCAAGAGACCTAATAAATGTTTTTTGTATTCTTTCAATTCTATTAATATGACATGAATAATATGGGCTCCATATGACTGAGCCAAAGTCCAATATGGATCTTACTAAACTGTAATATAGGATTTTGTAAGTACTAACATTTTTGAAAGGTTTGCACACCCTAAGAAGAAATCCAAGTTGTCTGTACGCCTTTTTAATAATATGATCATAATGGTATTTAAAAGATAATTTATCATCCAAGATAATTCCAAGGTCACGAATATGATCCACTCTGGCAAGTATATGATTATTTAAAGTGTATGTATATTCTACACGATTACGTTTACGAGTATAACTCATAGCATAACATTTATCTTGATTCAAGAATAGCTGATTTTGAAAGCAGTAGCTAACTAAGTTATTTATGTCCTCTTGAAGCCGAATACAATCAGTTTCATCTCTTATAACTCTAAAAATCTTTGCATCGTCTGCATAAAGAAGAACGGTGCTATTAGATAGGTAGTTTTCAATATCATTTATATACAAAATGAAAAATAAGGGCCCCAGATGGGAGCCCTGCGGCACACCAGAGGGTACATTCAGAAAGTCAGAGAGAAAACCTTTAATACAAACGGCCTGAGATCTGTTACTTATATATGATTTCACCCAGCGTAGCAAATCGCCTTGTATTCCAGCTTTACAAAGTTTATTAATGAGCATACTGTGATTAATTTTGTCAAAGGCTTTGGAGAAGTCTGAATAAATTACGTCTACTTGATGTTTATTAGCCATGGATTTCAACAAAAAATGAACTTAACAAAACATAGATTCTTATGACACTAAAGTTTATTCAAAATTACCTCCGTGATTTTGAATACAGGCCTTCAATCTGCGCGGTCAGTTGTCTATCGCAGCACGAACGAGGTCCATGTCAATATCGGCGGCTGCCTTAATCAAGGATGTCTTGAGTGACTCCAAATTGGGATGAGGCTTTGAGCACGCCTTTTCCTCCAAGTGTTGCCATATTTTGTAATCTAACGGATTCAAATCTGGACTGGAGGAGGCCCAGTCTTCGTGCCGGATGAAGTGAATTTCACGCGCCGCCAACCAGTCTTGTGTGCTCTTCGCTCTATGAGCTGGCGCCGAATCTTGTTGAAATACCCAGTGCCTGTTATTGAACATGGTATGAGAAACAGGTTCCACAAGGTTCTCAACAGTTCTTCACAGGACTGTATTTTGATACACAACTGCATTCGTTTTTACACCTTTCTCACAAAAATGTACCTCTGTTAAGCCCCAATAAGAAACTCCCAACCATACCATGAGCGAGGATCAGGGCCGTCTTTACCTATGATGGGGCCCTGGGCACACAAGAATTTGGGGCCCTTTTGAAAAATAAAGAAAAAAAATAATCTAACATTTATCTACTATGATCATTTCATATCGAAGTTATGTATCAATCTTGTCGGAATTGTCCCTCTCAAAGGGATTTAATGTAAGAAACTGTGTATGATGTCTCTAGATCTTTCTAGGTTACCTTATTACACAGGCTAACTAAAATGTTTTTGTTAGTGAGTACTGATTACCACTAAAATGGTTAATAAGTTTTTTTCTAAAACGATGTATTATTTGCGATTGTTTTTTTTTTAATTTATATGGTATTAATCCTTATCAAAATAATTTCGTTTTTAATCTACTTAAAAAAAAGAGATTATGTATTCGATGTGTATGTATGTAATTTTGTCAGAGATGCACAGTTTTTGGATATGTTAGTCTATGCCAGCGCCTGAACACGAATTTCAAATTAAAAATGTATGCATGTTTGTTTGTCCACGCATATCTCAAAAAGTATAAGTCGGATTTAAAAAAAATATTTGCTTTCAATTAGATATAGTCCAACTTAGGAGTTGTATAAGTTTCATCAAAATCAGTTACTTAGTTTTTGAGATAAAGGGACAGTATTAACGTACCTAATAGAAAATATATATTTTTTAAATATTTTTCTGTTTGCGATGAATTCAGAAACGGGTTAATGTATTTCGATAAAAATTGGTATGGAGATAGCTGACACCCTCGATTAATAGGCGACTTTTGATCCTAAATTAATTGTTTTGTATACAATTAATCTAATTTATGGTTTGTGTAAATTAGCGTTCTCGCGATTCAATTAGTTATTTATTAGTGGGATGAGGAAGGAATTCAGATAAGTATATTTGTTTTTTTATTTATAAAAAATGACATGTGCTAAATGCATTTAAAAGTTTAATACACTGTTAATAACATTACCAAAAAAATGTTAACCCCTGATAATTAGCAAGTAAACAAAAGTGAGTTTTTAAAAACTATGACGGGATTAGGCATCCAGACCTTACCCAAAGGTATAGCTACTGGCAGCGCCGGATCTAGGTATTTTTCGAGGCGGGGCAAAAACTGAAAAATGCCGCCCCCCCTTGCCTATATTTTTGTCTTAATAATCATCATCATTTTTAGCAACCAGACGCCCACTCAACACAGGCCTTCGGGAAAGAACGTCATTTTGCCACCATGTTAAGCATTTTTACACGCTTTATATTAGCGTCACTTTTGAGGGTTAACGTCACACACGTCTGTAGGCTTTGACTCTAGTTTTCCTACACGTGACCCCTGGGTAGTGCCAAATGAGTGACACAGTTCGTGGTGGTAGGACTTAAGTGTCCGTCTGGGTAGCGATCACCGTCCACGAGGCGGAAAGACCGTCATGGTGATCTGATCGGAGGAGTGTTGACCCGCCGGCCAAAGAGACAGTACAGTACAAGAGCCCAATCGTGGCTAACCACCACGAGGGACTGCCTCACCATGTCGCACATAATCTTGGGTGGGTACGTCGTCCCGGTTGGTGACCGGATGTGGCCGACCTTTAGCGACATGCCGACCCTTTCATGCCGGTGCCCATTCGGCCTACTTAATGCCCGGACTTTGGCTTCTCGATGCCTCTTCATCAAAACAATTAAACAAAGCGGGTCTTTCAGCGGTACAAAAGCCCACCATCGCGTTCACTATGGAGTTCACCAACATCCGAGAACTCCAAACGACCTTAATTGCCGTCCACCAGCATCTCGAGACGGCCTAGTCTGCTTTGCTCTTCTTGGTGGAGACGCGGATTCGTTGTCCGGCCGAATATTCCTACCTGCTGTACCCCGGTTATTCGCTTGAAGAAAGCTTCAAACCTAAAGCCGGGGTATGCTTGTATGTATATTCGGTTGGACATCTACTGTCACCGTTTAAGCTGCATGGAGGGCCCCTCCTTCTCCGCTTTGTGTTTGCACATGAATCTTGGTTGCCTGAGCCGCATCGACGTGTGCCTTTACAGGTCTCACAACGGGGTCGATGAGACGACTCGGCTGTTCAGGTATCTCAGCCATGTGCCTGATGACGGGCGGACGCAGTTCCCGTCGGCTGAAATGGTCTTGGGGGATTTCAATGATGGCTAGAAGGGCAATAGAGAAGCTCAGGAAAATATGGAGGAATCGTACTACTACAAAGGCTACTAAAGATCAAGCTTGTCCGAGCACTTTCTCGTATTTCTGTACGCCGCTGAAACATTGACGTTACGGGAGAAGAAAAATGTAGATTCCCTAGAGATGAGGTGTTGGAATGCTTGGAATATCAGGTCGGAATTCCACACAAACGTTTCAAGAATTCGGCATCAAGTAGCGTCTTTCCGAGATAGTACGGCCCCGTATACTTCGAATATTCGGTCATGTCTTACGACGAATTAACGACTCCATAGTACGTCTTATGGTTAATAGGGCAGAGTAGACTGAAATAGACCTCGTGGTAGGACACCATACACATACATTTATATACATTATACATACGTACAGCGGCACAGATATTATGGCGGATATTATAAGGATAGCCTTGTCAGGCCTCAAAACTTCCAGGTCTGATTCAAACTCAATTTCCTAAAAACGCGGTGAATACAATACCTTTTTTTAATTGATATCTACGGGGAGATCATAAGGTGCATGTCGGGGTCTCCAGCCTTCCAATCTGGCGCACGGGGACAATTATTGTCCGTACCTACCGCATAGATATTGCAGCCCGGCTGGATCCCTGAAAAAATCTAAGAAGATTTTTTGCCGGCATACCGACTGAATCTCATGGTGACCATCGCAGGTATTACGGACGATAGGCGATGCGGATGAGCGAGTAGCACCTAGTTGACTCGCCGTGCCACCCGGCACACTTCCTAATATGGCTCCTCACAACTTAGATAGGCGTAGATTTTCTCTGCAACGGACGCCCTAACCGTGGGCGTCCGCTATGAAGCCACGAGTTCTGCCGCCCATCTTAGAGTTGGCCAGTGACCCCAATAACCCCTATTAATCGCCTTTTACGACACGCAAAGCAAACCGTGGAGGAATTTTGCCGCCCCTTGACCACTGGGTGCGTGAAAACAATAAATAACCAATTTAAATAAAAAAAAACAATATTATTAACAAGGAACTCTAAAGACTAAAATCAATGTTAATAGGTGTTTTTTCACATTTAAGCAAGATTTTTTTATAATGTATCACTATTGGAATATTTTATAATACCCAAGTATAGATATTTAATAAAGTGTTTATTATTAAATTTTCAACGTGGAGACGTGGGAGCATATTACTGAAATATTTTAACTATTCTTAATTTTCAAACCCCATTTTTTCTGTGTATAAAATATTGCCTTTTATTATTTCAGTAAAGCAAAACAAAAAAAAATGGCCCAGATTTGCCGCCCCTTAAAATCTGCCGCCCTAGGCTCCAGCCTACTCAGCCTACTAGTAAATTCGCCACTGCCTGTACCACATAAAAGACGTTCGTTCTTCGTTCGGTTAATTAACTAAAACTAACTAGTAAACACAAATTGGGTATTTGAAACTAAACGTAATTGTAATTCACGCACGGCGAAAAAAAAAGTGTAATTGGTGTTACGTTATTAATGAGTTTTGTAGTTGTCTCCCAAGATTCAATTTGCCGCCCCCTGAACTTGCCGCCCGGGGCACAGACCCCGGCTTGCCCCCCCCTAGATCCAGGCCTGGCTACTGGATTACATGCCGCGAGTGGCAATGAGGTGGGACAGTCACATACATAGTCCTGACCTCACACTAAGATCGAGTCTTGTGTCGTGGGTATCAGAAACTACGAGAGACTTTTCGGTGTCACAAACACCCAGACCCGAAAGAAATATTTGTGGGCCGCACAAACATTTCTCTCGGTGCGGGGATCGAACCCGCGGCCTCTCGTTTCACAGGCGTCGTAACGTCTAACCGACTGCGCCACGGAGGCTGTCAAACGTTTTGATATAAATAATATGTTGCTGATTTGGGACTGGATTCATCATTCAAAAAGGATCTGCACACGGGCGGAGCCAGTTGGGTCCAAGTATAGAAATAAATAGTTATTGACATTAACTTATACATAAATATATCTCTTCTAAAATATTGGTACCGTGGTAATTATTTTCACAAATTTTAAAATTAATTTACATAGTTATTAACTTGTCTTACTGGCTATTTTTGAACTGATCATCGGAAATCTAGTTTACATTTGATCGAACTCCATAGATTATATTTTTAAACATCACACAACAGCATATAATCTCAACATACATGTTGAATATTTAAAGAATAAAGATTTTTCACTTCCAAAATCCAAACCACAGCAAACCCAATTGGTAATTAAGTGGTAATTGAGAAAATATGGATTAAACGATTGTGAAGCAGTACCTACATCTAGTTTACAGAAACCACGCTTTACAGACGTAAAACACAGTAAGTAGTATCTTAGGAATTATTCCGATTTTTTCATATTGAACTGTTTTTTTAAAGTGTAACTAATGTCTGTCAGTAGCGTAGGTAACTCTATACTATCTGAGGCCCGTGGCAAAATCATCGGATGGTGCCCTCCCTTACTATAAAAAACTTAACTTTATAAATTCTATGAATAATCCAAGTATTGGTACGCAATCCAGCGAATTGTTGATTCTATTTTACTAATTTTATAAATCAATGTTACATTCATTCTCTGCTTACGGCATCTCGGGCCGAGGACCCCGTCAGGCCTGAGGCCTTTCAAGCTCGGGCCCCCCTTGGACCGGGGGCTCCATACCTTGGTGTTAAACAAATGTTTTTATGATGCATACATACTGTGACAGAGAAAACATTTATAGCATTTCACTATTAGTTTGGATGGATCTCTTTTAGGATGTGGAATTATATTATCACTAATCTACTGAAATAGATGATGAATACTTCTTACAAGTTCATAAATATACGTACATAGGTGATAGGAGTCGTGAAACGTGTGAGTAAATGTGTGAGGAAAATTTTCGGTTTGTATTTTTTTTACACTGGCTCTTCTTCGGGGCCCCTCTAAGGATGGGGGCCCTGGGCACGGGCCCCGTGTGCCCTTAGTGTAAAGACGGTAATGGCGAGGATGGAAAATGACCTCGTTGGACACGCGGAATACGGTTACTCGCTTCTTCACTACTGTGTGCGTACACTTTATCATTTTGTTTGTTGTAGCTCTCTTCTACGGTAAAATTTTTTTCATCTGATAAAAGAATTTCCCGATATTTTTTTCCCGCGTACCGCTTCAACAAAGCGCGGCATCTCTTCAGTCTCAGGTCCATTAGACGAGCATTCAAACGATGTTCTGTTTTTCTTCGATATGCCCGAAGCCCTAAGTCTTCATTTAACGCCCTTTTCACCGTGGTTCTGCTTAACCCTATCTGAAGGGCCAACAGTTTCTGCTTACGTTTGGGATTTCTTTAAATTCGCGTCTTCACAGCTTTTATCACTGCTGGAGTCCTAACAGACCGAGGACGACCACTTCTTGACCTGTCATCTACACTAGAGTCTTCATTGTATCGTTTGATGGTACGATAGACGAATCTTTTGGTTATATTCAAATTTTTCAGTATGTCAAAAAATTGAATTGGCGCGTAACCGCAACGATGCAACGCAATAACTGCAACACGGTCTTCTTTAAGCGTCCACTCCATATTTAAAAATGAGTTAAATTCTAAAACGTATACATTTTTATTTGCATGAACAATTCGAAATTCGAATTCAATAAACTTTTTTGTGGCCAGCATTCTAAAAGAAAAGTTTTTACTGTGTGACAATACTTATGACCTGACTGTGTATACCGGGTATATCAAGACTGCTACCGAAAACGAAGCCGGGTGGTAGTTTTAGTGGCTACAAACACAATGCAATTAAAAATTTCACATAGAAACGCGACAATTATTATTAAAGGAGGGAGCGCTGGTACTTCAAAAACGTAGATAAAAATGGTGGTGCCGGGCCACCTTTTTCTGCCTTCCTATTGGCTAATATTGGAACAGGTTGGGCAACATACACAAATTAATTGAAAAAAAATAATAAAAAAAAATAGTTTAGGTCTTAGAGTATATACCGGGTATCTCAAGACTGCTACCGAAAACGAAGCCGGGTGGTAGTTTTAGTGACTACAAACACAATGCAATTAAAAATTTCGCCTAGAAACGCGACAATTTTTTTTTATGATTTTTTAAATATCGTCATTTTTGGGTGGTAAATCCATAGTTTTTGCTAAAATAATAATTTAAACTCTTTTATACCTTGGAGTATTTAAAAATAAAAGGGTAAACACTATTATTTTAGGAAAAAATGTATTTACCACCCAAATATAGCCATAGGAAAAAAATAACAAAAAAAAATATTGTCGCTTTTTTTGCAACTTTTTCTGTTGCATTGTGTCTGAAGTCGCTTAAACTACCACCCGGCTTCGTTTTCGGTAGCAGTCTTGATATACCCTGTATATATATATATATATATATATATATATATATATATATATATATATATATATATATATATATATATATATATATATATATATATGTATATATATATCAGGGATGTTGCGAATATTCGCATCCGCATCCGCAAATGCGGAACTTCCGCATAAATTTGGACACCTGCATCCGCATCCGCATCCGCAATAATCGATGCGGATGTTTTATGCGGATGCGGATGTAATACAAAATGAGACAAGACAGAAACTTGGCGGTGCCGGCTAATGGCGCGTGCCGTTCGGAAGTAGTGTTGCCAGGTGTACCGCTTTACGTGGGACGTCCCGCTTTTCAGGGGTTTGGTAACGTGTCCCGATTGAACCTTCGGCGGGACGCCAAATGTCCCGCTTTTTGACCACCGCTCTCAGAACGAATAAAAAACAAAATCTTACACACTTTTATTTATAATCCGTACTGTATTTCGCGTTTTCCTACAATTATTTACCTACTTAGTATCTATTTCGATTCTAAAGTAGTTTCGATAGGCTGATTCCAAAAAAAATATAGGGCTTTGAATAAGTTCTTGCGGTTTGTTCACGAATGCCTTTCTTATTTTAGATGGTAAAACATGTGCAAGGAAATACTGTTAGTGAACTTATGTCTTAGTGAATATTAGCTAGCTCCAATGAAAATTCCTTAGTAACAATTTCAAGTTTCATACGGCTTAGAGAGCATTACTGGCGATTTTTTACGACATGTATATGTAGATGTAATTAAAAAAAACGCATCTTAACTTCACATAATTCTCTTCGAGTATTATAGCGATTTCCACAGAGACCTGTTGGAGGCAGCCTGCATCCAGAATCCATAACAATTAACATCAATAACTTGATGTACACCCATAGTAAACGCTAGAGGAAAAAATTAAATCGTTTTGTGTAAATTTTTGAAATATTTGGAGTAAGGTAAGAAACCTCTGCCTATCCCTTCTGGAAAAAAGCCGTGAGTTTATGTGTGTATGCATGCTAAGAAACCATGGCGCCTTATGAATTGAAGCCTCGAGAGATTTAGTACTTGGTCTGATTGAGCTGCGTTTTCATTATTATACTAATAACCAAAAACGGCTATTGTCTTTGAGAGCCTCCAAAGACGCGACGTTTTTCTATGTAATAAGTATGCTAGAAAGAGGGAGAGTAATAATTTGTGAAAGCAAAAAAAATATAATTGTCTCTTCTTTAATAGGCGTCCCGCTGAAGAACTCAAAATCCCGCTTATTTGAATTTCCTGTCCCGAATTTTCAAAAACTAAACCTGGCAACGCTATTCGGACGTGACATTAACTAATGGGAGCGAAATAAATAGTGACATGTCCGACGCGTTTGTTGTTGCTGTGTTAATAGATTCTTCTAGTGAAAATGAGAGTCGAGAAATACCAGAAAATGGTAGCACTGAAGCTGTACTCCAAAAAAATTTCTTTCTTACCCCAATAAAAAAAGAGTCTATGTGGATGAAAATCCTCTTATGTGGTGTTTATCGAGAGGAATCTATCCTAATATTATAAAGCTGCAGAGTTTGTTTGTTTGTTTGTTTGTTTGAACGCGCTAATCTCCGGACCAGTAGGGTCCGATTTGAATGATTCTTTCAGTGTTGGGTAGTCCATTTATCGAGGAAGGCTATAGGCTATATATCATCACGCTATGCTATATATAGGAGGGAAGCAGTAGTGACATTTCTAGCAAATACGAGGAAATTTTATTTGTTTTTCGTGGTCCGACCGGTCGATATTCTAAATATATGATATGATAGTCGGAATTGAAAATGTTGACCGCCACTTTGAAACGTGTATCTGCACCCGGGCGAAGCCGGGCCCGACCCCTAGTTAAAGATATTATTGTCGATAGCACAAATATTTTTATCCACTCCACTAAGTAGTAATCCTAGCGAACAATTATTTGCAGCGTGGGTTTAATTTACCAACCTCTTCCTAACCGCCAGTCGCCTTGTTATCAGAAAAGGCGGACCGGCGTTATACTTAATAAATGAAACGGTGTTCTTTTGCGAGCTCTTGGGGCTACTCAAAACGAAGGTAATGCATTTAATTATCAATAGAGAAGATGGCTAAACCCTTGCACAAGCATGGGATCGAATTCTACACTTAATTATATCGGAACCCAAAAGACCAACTGCCCGACATCAAGACACAGTTAGCTTCTTCTGCGTAGACTGAAATGCAAAAACAGATTAACGTTTTAAATTAACTTTTTAATTTAATAATTGTAAATTCCGGGTAATTAAATTCCGCCCTATGACCATGAATCCTTTAAAGTAATCGAAATATCGGGAAGTTGAAAAATATAAAAAAATAACATAGATAAATCGATAAATATAAGTAATTTCAATATTCATTCATATACTACATTTATATAAGATGTTAAACATCCGCATCCGCGGATGTGAGCCTTTGAAAATCCGCATCCGCATCCGCATCCGCGGATGTGAAAAAATCGACATCCGCAACATCCCTAATATATATATAGAGGGAGCGCTGGTACATCAAAAACGTAGATAAAAATGGTGGTGCCGGAGCCACCTTTTTCTTCTCCACATCCAGCTGTGACATCCAGTATGAATTGTGACAGCTTGGAATACGGATGAATTACATGAAAAAGAAAAATCAAAAAATGTACGAATACCATCCAAATTTATTTTAGGGGTTAATTATTTACTGTGTATTCGTTTATCATCGACAATAAATCCAATTTCTTATTAATTAACATGAAATAATTAAAATCATTTTACAGAAAAACATTCATATTTTTGAATTTTCGAACACCTTTTTATTCAATGTTGCAAGTAATTAAATTGTTGAAATTCCGGTCTGGAATATTTTTTAGGTAAAAATATAAAATATTTGAATTTGGAGCGAAATAAATTATAATAAGCCGATGGTGAGTTTTATTTTTCATTTATTATTAATATTTTGTATTATGATAGCTAAAAACAATGTAACGTGAATATGTTAATTTCCGTTTATTTATATATTATTCGTGGAAAAGTCATTTCTCGGTAACATTAATATAGCAGTGCTACCAACATTACGAACAAGAAAATATCTACGTTTTTGAAGTTGCAAATGTATGACAGTGCTCCCTCTATATATAAATACTCTAAGGTTTAGGTATATATTTAATTTCACTCAAACTCGTTTTAAAAGTGTAATAGCCAAATATAATTTCGGTTATCAAAGGAATTTATAGCAATTTATTGCTAAATAAATAATTAAATTTTCACTAATATAGGAGCGCTACCAACATTACGAACAAGAAAATATCTACGTTTTTTAAAACGCGAATGTATGACAGCGGTCCCTCTATATATAAATACTCAAAGACTGTACTGTATCAGCCTATTTACGTCCGACTGCAGGACACAGGCCGCCTCCACAATCGAGAGACCGATTAAGAGTGGTTAGGCCATATAGTCCACTACGCTGCACACAGAGGCGGCTCATCCGAAAGAGCGCTGGTGCAGTGCACTCCCACGAAAATTACATACTTAGCTAGTTTCATAATTTATATATATTTATAATACATAAATCCTTACATTACATTCTTTATATTTTACTACGCCTATAATAAGTCTTATTATATTAACTATATAGGTACATGTAGCGTCAATTTGTAATGAGTGGAGCGCCAGCGATTGTGCTCCTATGAAACGAAGTTTAGTACGACTCTTAGTACTATATTCAATGAGTGCGAAAGAGAGCTACGACTCGCGCTGACGCGTGAAACAAAAGATATCGTATGAGAAATTAGCGTAATGTGGAGCGCCGCCATAAGCGCCGCTCACGCGTCACTCAGTTGTCGTACAGCCAGTCGTGCCGTGCGCGCGCTGGCGGGATATCCTACCATGGCCCAGTAACCGCCCTTAAAACATTTGCGATATTTTTAATCTATGCTCTATATCACGACATGACATTACCACCCCTCGCGCAAACCCTACATACCCCGCGGTTGCCTATCGCTCTGGCTACTGGGGGGGGCATCTGCGCCGCGGGCCGCCATGTTGTTTACAACAACTTCGGAATTCGGATAAGTTTTGTGAAATGCGTCGATAGATTTAATTGTATTTTCTTGTGGTGAAGTTGTTACTGTAATGACCAGAAAGGATTGCTTTGTGCAGTGATTAATGTGCAGTGAATACGTGTATTAAACGGGCAGTGTAAGTGACGTCAAGGAAACAATTGAATATTTGGAAAATAATGCTCGTAACCTATAAGAAATCATTACTCATCAATTCAATAATCAAAAATGTAAATATTGTCTCCAAATATTTGTTTGATTTCTATGAATGTAACAATCACAAACAGTAGACACTTCGTAATTTTATAAATACATGTATTGTTGTTGCATCCTAATTAATTCAATTGAAAATGTTTATTATTATCTAAATTCATGTTTGTTCGATTTCGTTTTTTGTGTTTATTTACTACCCCTTCATATTAGTTTCATATAAATATTTAAATGAATAATGTGTAAAGTCAATGTACCAAATGTCAGAATTTTAATAAAATCTAATTTTATTTATGATGAATGATTTCTATTACTTATAACATAATACACATGCTTATGTAAATATAATCCAATATAAGAGACTACATTTTTTTGTATTTGGTACCTCCGATTCCAGCGCTGGATCTAGGTATTTTTCGAGGCGGGGCAAAAATTGAAATTATAATATTAAGTTTTCAATATTAAGTTTTTAATTAAAATTCAATATTAAGTTTTAAATTAAAATATTAAGTTTTCATCTCTTTTTCACGCGCCTCTATCGCATAATCACTAATTCGTGCACGGCGAAAAAATAAGTGTAAGTGGTGTTACGTTATTGATGAGTTTTGTAGTTGTCTCCCAAGATTCAATATGCCGCCCCCTGAACTTGCCGCCCGGGGCACGCACCCCCCCCCCCCCCCCTAGATCCGGGCCTGTCCGATTCAGGTACACTCAGTAAACCTCAACCTTTGTAAAATTGTAGCTAGGTAAGGCAAAAGTGTACTTTATTTCAACTTAAGATGTCATATTTGTAATAAACACATTTCTATATTTCGACGAATACTTTTGAATGTATAAATGAAATGAAATAAATAGTTGTTTATATCATTTGAAGGGTTTTATTTCCAATCTACACAAACACTAATATCTGAACTTGAAAAAAATTACATCAATTGTATTATTTTGCTAATTTTTTTTTTTATATCACTAATGTGTTACAAAGAAAATTGGCAAAATAATAAAATCGATGTAAACTTAGAAATACTTACGCCTGTGCACGGCGTTCGACTAGACTGAATACCACGATCTTTGCCTGCCCCGGAACCATGTTAAGAAAAAATAAGAGACTGTCATGTAAGGATATAACACGAATAAAGGCGAGTCGGCCGTCTGTAGTACTACTTGGTCTGTGATATCCTACTTTGCGCAGTTGTCGTCCTTATGTATACAAACAACGTCAAGCAAGCTCGTCGACTTCGTCAGTTAATTCGCAGTTTTTTTTTAAATAAATATTGAAAAATAATTTGTACGCTTAATCAATTCCATTTCTGATTTTCACAAGAAAGTAATAGATATCTTCGCACGCCAAAAAGAGCGGCGAATGGATTTTGTATACAAATATAATAAATAGTAAGCTCTATTTATTAGTAGTTTTTCAATTAATTTTTTGTGAACCCCCATGAAAAAAATTTACGAGCCGCCTCTGGCTGCACACAGGGGTATTTGAGCAATCTAGCTGGCCAAAATTATTTATCCCTCTTATTCATTAGGAAACGGCTCAGTAACTTATAAAACCTTATATTCAAGTGTTCGCTAACTGCTAATATCAATTTATATGGCAAGGGGTATACTAAATACGGGTGTAGGTAAAAAACAACACTTTATTAACAAAATTTGTTTTTTAACACAGAATAATATTCAAAATAATAAATATAAAAAAAATACATACATGAAATATAATAATTATTATATTAACAATTTTAACTTTTCTTTTATAAATTAATGTTGTTTCCTTTTTTTTCACAAATTTCATGGGGAGGATAACATTGTTTTTTATATTGCTGCAAAACTGAATAGCATGGAAGGTTTCCTGTGGTTTGTCTGATTCTCTCATATTGCGACCTTGACAGATTTGCATCTACAAACATTTCAAGCGCTTTCTCTGGGTGAACTTACTTAACTTGTGCCTTGTCATGTTCTACTGACTTCCTGTACTCTTTAGCACGATCTCTATTCTCCAAAATCTCTTTTAAAATATTTGATGCATTTCTGTTTCCCTCGGCTCTCAACTCCATTTGTGCAGCAAAGATTATTGTCTCAGGACTATCAAACAAACGTGTGTTCTCAGTTTTACGTCTTTTACTTTTTATTTTCATTTATTCGATACAAAAGAAAATTATACATCAATCATAACATGAACAGCATCAATCAAACCACAAAAAATCAAAAACGCTAAGTTTTATACCAGAGCTGATATGAGTTAACAACAGTATAGTAATACTTAATAATTAATCTTATTAATATTATCGATCTTACAATTAACATAATACAGCAATATTGGAATGTTACGTTATTGATTGCTTAGATATAATTTTTTCAGCTTAAATTTTATATTCGACCGTGTGATATTATTAACCATGTCAGTCAATGACGTTTTACAAATAGACACGCCATACACTAACTTAATGGCACAAAAAAATGGCGCGATGCGTATTGTACGGTATTGTAATTTCAAATTGGTTCGAAGAAAGAGTAAAAAAGCAAGAAACATATGTTTCTTTTTTTTTTTTCCTCTGTGGCAATATATGTCGTTGTCGACAATTCTGCCAGTGTCAGATGTGCGGTGAGAACACGTGTGTACTGTGTGATATTTTTAACTGGTAGCAAACTACCTACAGTATTGTTAATATTGTTTCGACAGTGAACTTTATGTATAAAATTATGGCAACGTAGTTAGTATACTGAAACAAAAGAAACATATTATGTTAGAAGAATATGAATAGACATCGGTAGTTACGTAACAATAAGTGCCGCACGGTTATTGGCCAAAGCGCGTGTGACGTAGCACCAAGCATGAAGTACGGGATGACGTGGCGAGAGCTGTCAAACGTCGCTCTGGGAGCGAATTTATTAATTTTATTTAATAAAAAATTAAATTAGTGTGTACTTGCGCACTAAATAAAACATTTTTTTTGTTTCACAGTTTCAGAATCATTTGTACATTATTTTAAATCACTCTAATCTATTTTTCCGCATTTGGTTTCGAGAATACAAATAGTCAGAGAAACGTGTATCCGCGACACTGGTTGAAACGTGACTAATTGCAAGGGAGGCAAATACCTTCCAAACGTCTTGCCATTATAAAGCTCGGACAACGCATCTATGCTTTATAAACATCTTAGATGTCAGTAGACAAATTATTAACAAGTCGGGGAACTATGTAGGTAGCTGTCCTCTTCGTTCATTAGCTTCTTCAAAAGATTTTGTAGATCTACCTGCTCTTGTCGGTATTTCGGGTAATTCAAGTACTCAATTTTACTACTTTTCATTGTTTTTTAGGAACAGATCACTTCTATATTTCACTCCTACCCACCGATTCTTCATTTCTGATTTTAAATATGTTAAGAGCGTTTATACCTTCCGCGCGCTTTTTGGCTTAAAAACAGGACTTTTCAAACGAGTTAATAGCCACCAATAAACAATTTAAAGGAAAAATATTAGTACCAATTTTAGAAAAGGTTGTCATCCAGGGATTTTGGTGGAAAACATTATAGATTGATTGATAATTTGTGAGTACTATAAGGATTACTGAACACAAGTTTCGTTATTTAGGCTTTAAAGGTAAGGTCAGAGGGTCATTCTTCTGGCAACCTGTCCGGCTGTCTTACAGAATGGCACGGGCACGCGCTCCCGGCCCCTCGAGCCACCATTGTCGAACTCCACTTCCCAATGCGCGACTTTGGCGTCCCCCTCCCTCCCCACTACTGGTGGCAGGATTTTGGTGTCGAGTCATATTTTTCACTCAATGCTAAATCCGAGCGGGTTGGTACCACCGTCTGGTCTATTTCTACCGCTAAGTAGAAATGCGTTCCGGTAGAAGGGCTGGATAGCCATTCCCTCATCCATTCCTCCCTCTTCGGTAATAGGTGTTGGTAAGCGCAAATCCCGTCCATGCAGAATATCGATTGGCATCAGACGGCGGTCCCGTGCCGTTCGACATAATTATGCCGGCCTGCTAAGATGCCTCTTCACGGCGGAAGGACCCAGGATTATAGGAAGGAGGGAACACGCGTGACGGCAAACAATTCCAAAACCTGACCGTGCGGCACAAAAAAGAGTTTGCGAACCTTTTGGTTCGTGCCGAGATGTATTGGACCATCAAGCTATCAAGATTCAGGCTTGAAAAGTCAATTGGAGAGGAGGGGATTAAGTTGAACAATACTTCAGAGCATTCACTGTGACTTCCTGCAACTTTAGCCAGGTCGTCCGTCCACTTTGTAGGCGGGCGCCTGACATTTCGCTTGTCTCTACGTGGCCACCACTCTAGAATTGCAGGAAGTCGCTAGATGCAGGTCGCTTCCAACAGGTTGATGTGGAGATCCTTGGGGGAAGCCTATGTTCAGCAGTGGACTTTCTGTGGCTGAGGTGATGACGATGTTTCACTGTGATACAGGCGGTAGAACTCCGCAGATATCCCTACGCAGTTGTAGCAACTCTACGTTGCTCGTAACGTCTGCATCATTCACAATGCGGCTGGCCCGCCGCTGCAATCCATCCAAGGCATCGAGCAGGTACTGGGTGGATACATCCCAGAGGTGCGAGCAGTATACCTTACCTGGCCGGACCCGCGTTTTATACAAGCGATAAAGTTGACCGGTCGTGAAAAACCGACGCACGCTGTTTAGGACTCCAACACAGATATTACGCCCTCGATGATTCCTTGGATTATGATCACACTGGATTTTCACGCCAAGGACACACTGGTCATTCCGCATTGAGAGGGGAATACCCTGAAGATTGGGGAGGGGAGAAAACGGGGATTTTTGCACGTGAACACACACGTTTGGGGTTTCCTGGCATTGAACTCAACCGTATTCCCGGAACTCCAAGTAGAAATGAGATTCCAGGGCCAGTTGAGCTCAATGAAAAGATCTTCGCGCCCATTTGCAGTGTCGACCCGGCAATCTGGGAGCCCATAGCAGTATAAGCAGCAGCCCCTGTACTGTACCGCGCGAGGCTAGCGGACAACCGTTTCTACGAGTCTCCCTGGCCGGCGCGGCCGGTCAACACTCCTTCCACCGACAACGTACCGCAAATACCCACACGGTACAACCCCATGCCTATCTAATCTGTCGTCGTTTGATGAATTTAGTGAAATCGTACGATCTTTGCCCCTAAACAAGGCTTCCGGTGACGATAAAATATCGAACAAAATGATTAAAGAGGCGTGTAAATCGGCAGGCGATGCGTTACTTACTGTTTATAACAGATGCATTGCTGAAGGGGTATTTCCGCGAGTATGGCGTACCGGTTTCATTCGGATAATACCCAAGAGTGGCGATAAACCTCCACATGATCCTAAGTCGTATAGACCTATTACACTCTTGCCGTCGCTAGGTAAACTTTTAGAGCGTCTTATCGTCCCTCGATTGCTACCGGGCGGACCAAAATTTCACGAAAATCAGTTCGGTTTTACTACGGGTAAGTCAACTATCGACGCGGCAATTTCGGTTAGAAGAGCGGTAAGTACATCGGTGTGTAAATATGTACTCGGTATTTTTCTGGACATCTCCGGTGCTTTCGACAACGCTTGGTGGCCAATGCTGCTTCTTAAGTTGAAATTACGAGGTTGCTTTAAAAATATATATTCACTTATTTACTCGTATTTCTCGCATGGAACAACAAAACTTAAACTTGGACACTATGCCGTGTCGAAACCACTGACGATGGGTTGTCCACAAGGCTCGGTCTTAGGTCCTTATTTGTGGAATTTAGGCTTCGACGATTTTCTTACAATCCCCTTACCGTCGGGGTGTTCTTTGACCGGATATGCGGACGATGGCCTCTTGCTTATAGAGTCAAACAGTAGGTCGGGATTAGAAAATATGGCAGACGCGTGTTTAAAATTAATATGTGATTGGGGACATCGAAATCGCTTACAGTTTGCACCACATAAAACGTTCCAATTACTTCTAAAAGGAACTTTAAAATCACCGCCGCGAATTAAATTTAATAGTATCACTGTAAAGAAAAAAGAATCGGTTTGTTATCTCGGTTTAATTTTGGAAAGGAATTTTTCCTTTCTGGAACATATTAAGAACGTCGGGGAAAAGTCGAAAAGGAACTTTTTTGCTTTGACAAGAATATCGAAATCAACGTGGGGGCTATCTTTCAATACACTAAAAATCATCTATGGAGCAACTTACTTAGGATGTATTTGTTATGGATCTCCCGTATGGGCTGATAGGGCTACTATCGGTGCTGTGCGAAGAAAACTGCTCCAGAGCCAACGTTTGGCGTTGATATTCTTGTGCAAGGCATATAGAACTGTTAGTACCGAAGCTTTGCCTGTCCTGGCGGGTGTACTTCCAGTCGATCTGGAGGTGCAACGTCGCGCCGCCATGTATTACTCTACTAAGGAGAATATGGATCAAAGATTTTTAACTGCACGTGAACTCTTAAAAGTCGACAGATTATTTAAACCGCTTCCTATGGTATATAGCGAACTATTAGATGAATGGCAAAATAGATGGGAGGTATCTTTGAAGGGACGGCATTTATACCAATATTTTCCTTGCGTGCGTGATCGTTTGACGAAGACATGGCTAGATGTCGATTATTGCGTATCACAGTTCCTCACGGGCCATGGTAACTTTAAGTCTAAACTATACTCTTTTAAGCTTGTGGAATCGCCTGCGTGCCCATGTTCAACAGCAAATTGCGAATATGAACAATCCGCGCATCATATACTTTGGGAGTGTAGTCTTTGGCAGAATGAGCGTAAAACCATGCTGGATAGTATGCAAATATCATCTGGAGTTGTATACTACACGGACCTTGTAGAGACTAGGACGAATTTCCGTGCTTTCCGGCGTTTTTGCCATACCTATTACTGGAATCAAGTGTAACAGCTCACATATTAGGTCCCATTTAAATGTAATAAGGATTTGATCCGTGGTGCTTTACAGCTGGCTTCTCCGGCTGTAAAAGTCTTTTTGCGAGGTTATTTACCTCTTTATTTCATCGTTTTGTCACCCGCTTTGCACGGAGGGAAGTGGACAATAATTTATTTCCAACTCCTCCTATTAATTTAACTTTCTGATTGATTTCGTTGCGGGTTAAAGACAAGTTAGACATTCCCGGAGACTCGCCGAGCTTCAATGCTCGGTGTCATTACATTGTGTGCCACTGTTGATCCTGGCTTACAGGAGTTGCAGTGGTGGGTGTGAGGGCGGGACAGTCTCCAACCCCATGCCTAGATACAAGCCCCTCGAGAAAAAGGAGGAGAACGGGCCGATCCCAGAACGCAACCGGGACTCATTAACTTCAACGGTTTTGAAGTTTCCATACAAACTTTCATCCCTTTCGACCCTTCTCATTGCAATAAAAGGTAGCCTATGTCCTTTCCTAAGGTCTAATCTATCTCTGTGCCGACTTTCATCAAAATCGGTCAAGTGTTTAGGCGTGAAAAGGAACAGACAGACAGTTACTTTCGCAATGATATATTAGTAAGGGTAAACCTAAGTTTTGATAATGAGGGATAGGAACCTCACGATCAGTCATGGCAACTTCGTTAAAGTAAGACGCGTTGCACTATCTCCTAAAGGTATGCGTCCCATCCCTCACGCTGTTTGGCGAGACCCCTATTATTTGATTAACACCTCAAGAGTGAGAAAACACATTACGCGCCAAGAGCACAACGCTTGTGCGTTCCGCAGCCAACGTGCTGAGGGGCCGTCCATTAATCACGTAAGGCTTGAAAGGGGTTGATCAAAATCACGAACTATCACATGGGGAGAAGCGGGGTCTAGTCAGATATCACGTTATAGCGCGCCATCTTGCCGCTCCCGCGGGCCCCGTATCGCCTCCGTCCGTACCACAGACTCCCATACCATACCGAGCCTACCGGTTGCGCCTGCGCTCACACCCCGCCGCCCTTCATCAGTGCCGTTTCGGTTGTTGTGATAAACGCGACACGCGTGCACGGGTATGGCCCGTGTGCTCTTCCGCAGTTGTCGATTTAGTAGTGTGTTACTTAGTTTCCGACAATATAGTTAATTCGCGAAGGTGGTCTTTTTAATCCACTTAGTCCCTATCCTGTGACCGACACTAAATTATCAAAGTTCATAATTCTATTTTTTATTTCTGAATCATGTGTTATATGGCAATCGCCAAAATACTGTAGATCAAATAGTTTATTGCATTATTTTATTCAAATGAGCACATAAACCTTACATAAACAATGAAACTACTATAATAATTTAAAAGAACATAAAATATTTCCTTAAAAAAATTACAGGGTATAGCTTTTTTTTGTCCTCTTGTAAAATTTGGTTGAATGGAGTTACGATGTCTGATAATTAAGTCATCGATATAGGTTACTATATTAATTAATCAATCTTCGTGATTTTAATACGCGCGATGTCTAAACCAAAAGCGGCGTGAAGTGTAACAAAATGCTAAATATAATCACGTGATTAATGGACTGCCCTTTACACATAATCTAAATAAACATACAAACGTATTATTATTATTAACGGCGTTATTCATAATAAATTTTAAAACCTATTTTGGCAATCGGATATTACTTAGTTCTTTAGTTGGAGCGAAGAAGACAAAACTATCGATAACTAAAATAGGTTTTGAAACTGTCCATGGATAAGATTGGAAGTGCGTGGTGGCCTGTTGGTTAACGGACTAGACACGGCTGCCTTCATGTTCACGGTGGTCGCGGGTTCGAATCCCAGGGCACACCTCTGACTTTTCGGAGTCATGTGGGTATTGATAATCAATCACCACGCACTAAAACGGTGAAGGAAAACATAGTGAAGAAACCTGCATACCATAGCGATTTATAAAAATTTCATTAATAATGGTATGTAAGTCCGCCAACCCGCACTAGGCCAGCGTGGTGGACTATATGGCCTAACCACTCTCAATCGTATTCTCGATTGTAGAGCAGGCCCGTGCCCTGCAGTGGGACGTATATGGGCTGATACAGATGGATAAGCCCGTTAGTAACATTCGGCTTAGTATTTGCGCAAAAATTAAAGAAATGAAATATCATATCTCTGGACTTACATTATTTATTTAGAGAATGTTATCCCCTACAAATACACAGAAAAATTTATATTACATGTAAACAATTTTGATGCAATTCTGAGCCTTTTCTTTGTAGATAATTTATAATCTAAAATACCAAATACCTCCATTGGTTATCTTCTGTCCTCCACATCTGAAAAACAAATAATCAAAGTTTATTAAATATGTTAATAGTCTATGTGTTGTACACATAGACTATTAACATATTAAGTTTATTAAGAAGTTAGTCTATATAGGGAGTATTTAATATACACCAGGCGTTTTTAAATGTTGGTGTATTTGTACAGTCACACAGAAAATGTTGATCTCACATACAAGTTTTGCGTGGTCGTTATCAGGAATTATACCTAAAACTTATTTTTTTATTGGTATGAATGGCGAGACATGTAAATTCGCCGTTCGCCTGATGGTAAGCGATATGACCGCTCATGGACAGTAAAGAGAAAACAACACTTTGAATTACAAAGCAATGCTTGGCATTCCACTGCGCTCGCCACCCTGGGACATAAGCTGTTAAGTCTCAATATGTCCAGTAGTTATTCTGGCTACAATGTACTTCAATCCGAAACACAACAGTGCATTTACATTGCTGTTTGGCGGGAAAAATAGATATTGCGGTGGTACCCAACCAGGCGGCCTCTGACATATGAGAGACCTAGCACCAGTGTTGTTTGTTTAATAATTACACCCTAACAAGCATTTGTGGATCACAAAAATATTCATGATTTTTCCTTGATGCAGTGATTGAACCTCAACCAATTGCATCAAGAAGGTTGTCTAAATTATTCAGTAGCTTTCTAAGTTTTTAATATTAAAATATGAACTATCTTTAACACCAATCACAATGATCAAGTTCCATTGCAAATAGTTTGTGGAATATTATTAAATAAATAAAAAAAATAAAATCTGCTTTTGGGTATTGCAAAACAGTCTTGCAAACATAAACCACAAGCAAAAACTCTTTTACAATGTGGCAAAGAGATTTTATCCTCCAAATTAAACAAAAAAGATAAGCAGGAAGAAGATAAATGAAAAAATAATATTTAGTATAATTAGTAACTTACTTTTGCCATCACATGCTACAATTTTTACTTTATCCACTTTAGCTACTTCTTGTACTTCTCGAAACTCCACATCATTCAACATGAATGTCCATACATTATCACAAAACCTGAAACAGAGTGAATTAAATACTGTTAAGTTACTCCTCAATAAAGAAATTGGAATAGGAGTAAATTTTATTTAATTTTACATTGCTATTTGCTAACAACATATTTTTATTAACATAGAATAATACCAGAGATGAAAATTATACTATAATTCTTAATAAAAAGTTATGCTGAAAACAAACTGTAGGTTTTTGTCTTACGCATAGAGTAAAGAAGCGGCCATAAATAAATAAGATTTAGATTCTTTTGTTGTGTGCACACTGTCGGTCGAAATTCGAGGGCATGACCTTCAAAAACAAAAAACGTGTGAGACATACAGCGCAACTAACATAAATTGACAAGTGGTGAAATTAGGAACTAGAAATGAAAGTAAAAAATATCTACAACGCTTTCATTAAAATATTCTTTCATAATTTATACAATGTACATTTATACTAGTAGTCCAATAGTAGTAATGATAATAATGTCCAATGTAATGAAATTTGAAGAGAGAAAAAAATAACAATTTCTCCGTGCACCACAGCGCTTTTGAGCGATTTGCGATAGTGGACAAACTTGAGTTTACACAACAATCGGTTTTGTAAATATGGCTACAAGCTTTTTAAGTCAAACTAATATAACATTTCTTAAAACTTACAATTAAATTAGAATTTATAATACGTACAAGGTATAATTTTCTTTATTCAATCTGCATACAATTTAAAAATTTTGAATACAATTTGGACATTTCTAATTATTTACATGAGGTGTTGCTGGTAATCTAACTTGACTTAACAGAAATAAACACCGCAGTTCTTTGACCAGTTGTTTGTAAATACTAGACTGGACGTAACTGACAGCCTCCGTGGCGCAGTTGGTTAGACGCCGCCTGTGAAACGAGAGGCCACGGGTTCGAGCCCCGCACCGAGATATTGGTCTCGGGTCTGGATGTTTGAGAGACCGAAAAGTCTCTCGTAGTTCCCGATACCCACGACACAACACTTAATTGATCTTAATGTGGGGTCAGGACTATGTATGTGACTGTTAAGTGTATTTATTTATTTAATTATCAGTAATGGAAGAAAAACGATCAGAGTATGTGCGTAATAGAGAAATTATTTATAATGTTAAATGTAAAGAATACAAATATGCTCACTTAAAGTAAGAAGTATGGGAACAAATAGTCAGTACCTATTTGTACTAAAGATAATAAAGTATCATACTAAAGATAACGGAGTAATTTTTTATACAATCAAATATTAAGTTATTTATGTTAAAATTTCAAAATACACGCGCTGTTTTAGGAATTATAATAGGAAAAAGTTAACCTTGTTATTTGTCTTCAGGTAGTCTCTTTTTTGTTTTCTTTTAAAATGACACTGGTAGTAGAAATATATAAAAAAAAGACAACAAGAACAAGACGTGTGCTCGAAACACGATCTTGCCTACTTTGGAATTCACACATTTTATACATAAGTATTTCTAATATGTGTACCTACACGGCATTATTGCTTAACATTTTTCCACAGTAAATTTATTCTCAATATGTAATCTATGTTTGTGTACAGAATTTAATCAATCACAGTATTATATAATTGATTGATGTGTGATATACAGCCGCTGCCAATAAACAAACCCAATCCAAAATTTGCCGTTTGAGATTGACAGCTCAATCTTTTTTCTGATACTATATTGCCAATAATCAATCTCAGTAGTGAAAAAACTATCCAAAAAATCAATCTACTTCTAGGAGGACCAATCCCAGTTTTGAGATTGCTCTTTGTATGGAAATGACAGTTTAGGCTTGCCAATATACAATTATCTGTGTTGACGTTTGGATGGATTGTTGAAAACTATCCAAAATTGCAATCTAACAATTTACACGGATTATTTATTCCTGAACGCCGAAATTGTTATAAAAATATATATATAAAGCAATAGTTATAGCAGTGATTTGGAAGGGTTGGCGCAGCTATCCGATTAGGATACTGATAGCGATGGTGAAACTCGATGATGATGTCTTCGTTAAGACTAACCAGGACTAATTATACGCAGACCTTAGACGAAGCCGAATTTTCTTTCAAATTTAGGCTGTCCAAACCAGCTTTAGAATTATTATTATACATACAGGGTATCTCAAGACTGCTACCGAAAACGAAGCCGGGTGGTAGTTTTAGTGGCTACAAACACAATGCAATTAAAAATTTCGCATAGAAACGCGACAATTATTTTTTATGATTTTTTAAATATCGTCAATTTTGGTTGGTAAATCCATAGTTTTTGCTAAAATAATAATTTTAACTCTTTTATACCTTAGAGTATTTATAAATAAAAGGATATACACTATTATTTTAGGAAAATATGTATTTACCACCCAAATATGGCCATAAAAAAAATAAAAAAAAATTGTCGCTTTTTTTTGCAACTTTTTCTGTTGCATTGTGTTTGAAGTCGCTTAAACTATTACCCGGCTTCGTTTTCGGTAGCAGTCTTGATATACCCGGTATGAGGAGTGATTGCATCTTTTTAATTTTTTCAGGAACTATGTATGTTGTTGTAACTATACATGGGCACGGGGCTTCATCAACTTTTGTCGACGTTATGGTTGTATGCACTCGGCACAATGCTGATATCAATAGCAGACTTTATCGGAGTTTCTGTTTCTATTGCAATTATTTTATTTTACTTACTTAATATTTTTCCTAACATTGAAAATATTTTTTACAAATTATTTATTTTCAAAATACTGAAACGATATTTATGTGCAATGAAAAATTCTGCGTATAAAATAATTTTATAATTATGTCAATGGTTTTATGTCAAAAAAAACTAAAATTGTCAAGAGGAAACGGATTGTTTTCAATCTACTAACAGACGCAATCGACTGTTGCCTGGATTGTTTATTGGCAACATGGTTATAGACCAATCGAAAAGTAGAAAACAATCCGGATTGTCTTCAATCTAATTTTTTCGATTGATTATTGGCATCGGCCGTTAATGTTAATTGAGTCATTGTTTTTGACAATAAAACAGTTGCAAACTCGAATGTGATAGTACCACAGGTTATCACAGATAAGAACTGTTTATAATAAGCGCCAACTAGGATTGATTTCATTTAATAAAATATATTATTTATTTGTTTATATAGAGATGAGATAAAGAGTACATAAAAATCGACTCTTCCATCCCTAAAAGCTTAGTCATTGGCAGACGAGAAAACCGTCCTTTGTCAATGAAATTAAAAAAATAAAAACATACGTGGGCCCTCTGACGACCCGTACGAACCATGTAAGATGTGCTCTTTACCATAGTTTTGTACTCTTTACTCTATGCGTAAGACAAAAACCTACAATGTGTTTTCAGCTTTATTTTTATTCAACTCATATAAAACATTTGAGTTGTTTGACTTGATTTGGTTGTATGAAAAATAGATAAATATATTGCTCTCCACTCCATTTCCAATAAATGGAAATATTCATTCAAAAACTAAGCCAGGGTAAGCTATAGTTATTCGATTTTTTTGTACATTACATGGATTGTAATATTTTTTTGGCAAGACTACAACTTCCCTGTTTTTTTTAATTTTAGTAATTTAATTAATTAATAATATTATTTTTGAAGTTTTTTTACGAAACCTCCGCTGTGTTTCTGTCACTAGGCTATATCTCATAAGCCGTGATAGCTAGAAAGCTGAAATTTTATCAAATTATGTATTTCCGTTGCCGCTATAACAACAAATACTAAAAATTTAAAAAAATTAAATATTTTCGGACGACCCCATACAATAAACGCTTTTTTGGGATTTTTTTTCTCAATAATTTGATAATGGTAACAAATAGACGCTAAAAATGACCACAGATATATAGTTGTATATTACCTTTCAAAATAAATAATAAATAAAAATAAAGTACTATTAAAATACAACAAACATCATTTTAAACAATTTTTAACTTGATCTGAATAAACAGGAACAAACACGATTTTTAGGGTCTCTTTTATAGATGATGATACAGAATCCTTCGTGCGCGAGTCTGACTTGCACTTGGCCAGGTTTTTTTCTCAGTAATGTAGCTTAACATGACTTCATATCGTGTGATATTTACTCTAAAATATTTTCTTTAAAACCGAACAAAATGCTATCCCAATACTAAATACTAAAAATATAAATAAAACTCCCCTTTTTTTAAATAATTTCACAATGGAAAACTAGGGTGGTTGGAAACAATTTTGAGTATCAAACATTATTTTGATACTTTTATTGTAACACATGTTTACTATTTTTCGTGAAAATCTCAAAAATATGAATTTGTTTATGCTCTCCAGTTTTAGTAATTTAGTTTTATAATAGCTTTCAACATAAATCCAATAATGATGGGTTAAGAACAAAATGTTGGTCTGTTTAAAAAAAAGCTGTATAAAAGAAAATGAGTAATTTTCAGTAGAATATTTGTTTTTAAATAATAAATATGTCTATTTGCCCCGCAAATTACTCCATTCCTCATTTTATGACTTATTTAAAAAATGTTTAGTGCCTACCCCTTCTGGGGAAAAGGCGTGAGTTTATGTTCAAGTGCGGATCCACCATAGTGAGCATGATGGGCATGCCAACAACCCTAACGGACTTATTTCATCATACTTCATTCTTTTACGAGATCAATAGACTGATAATATTATATCAACTGCCATAATACCGTCAATATAATAAAATCGCAGAATCAAATCTTTATTGCTTATAACAATCATGAGAAAGATCATACACAGACTCCCACTTCTTTGATTTTTGAAGGCTGGCTCTGCGATTGTATATGTGTTATAAAATGTACATGTTATTTACCCACAGAAGGCTATTCACTTAGATTATATACTCGTCTAGATGACACATCACACCTCACCGCGCGGCTCGAATAAAGTCTACCAAATTTGGTAGACTCGCTTCTCACGTACGTCAGTGTCATTTGAACTACATATGGATAACGTGCTCCCGAAAAATAATTAATTATGCCGGTTTGTGCTGTCGAATTGTATCGCAATTGTGTGGGAAAACTATAATAATACTAATATCACTTTCTATCGGTAACATTATTGTTAAACCACTATTATTTGATGAAAACATGAACTTTTAATTCATTATTTTGAAGATGAGTTTCATTGGCCAGTGTTGTCAATTTATTACTAGGAAGATTTGTTGAAACTATGGGAGAAACTATAAAACACAAATATCATTACATAATATTTCGATCAGAATAACAACAAGAAGAATGGCATTATTTATTTAATGAGTAAATAATACTTACCTACACGATATTAATGAAACCCACGACGACATGCACTTCATAGTAATTTTATTAATTCTTTGCCTTGCATGTGTATTACCTTTCAAAATTTCACAAACGGGGTACTGCTATTGTCATCTTTGAAGAAACAGCGAGAACTTATTCAAGGTCCTAATAATATTTTTAGACTTCCTACGGATTCCGTACTAGCAAATTGCTGGAGAGACATTACACAGCAGAAACGAAAAGAAGACCATTCGTAGCCTCACATTCAGTTGTGTGTTCCGAACATTTTACTTATGATGATTTATATTTTACATAAATACAAAAATCAGATAACAGCCCAGGCAATAAATCCAAAGAGTTAATTCTATTCGGAAACAAACACTAGGAGATGGGTTTAGATCTTTATTGTTTTTCTAAAATGCGTTATAAATATAATTAATAGTATGATTACTTTAAATAAAGAGTTAATAATCTGGAGTAGGCATCCCTAAACACACACACCTTGACAGTTGGATTGCAATAATTACACGACTGGTACACACACATATCAACGAAAGTGAGGACACTTTTAGCGCATCGTTTGTTGACATTGCTCAATCTAGACGAGTATATAATCTAAGGCTATTCATTTCGTTCTTTGTTCAAAGTGTAGGCCAACTGTTAATTTCACTTGCTAATGCACCATTGCATATTCTTTATGACCGAATTTTGATATTATACTATCATAGAACAAGTGCGTAAATTATACCTGTCTACAAGGTATACTATATTCAATTTAATGACACTAAATTAACCATATAGAAACAAACTGTATAATATGATTGTGCCCATGGACGCCAGCTTTGTTTTGTGCTACTAAACCGTTTGGGGACTATGAATAAATTAGGGAAATCAAATAGTATAAAAAATACCTGTAGGTATTTAATTTTCCAGCCTTGAAGGTTAATCTGGATTTTACCCTGTTTGACAAAGCTTGGTTTATAGATTTATCAAACTGCAATAGCACCTTCACTGCTAGCGCCGGCGTTATTTGACCATACTGTAAAGTAAAATAATTATCAACAACGAAATTACCTATTCCTGCAAAACGAGTCAACTTCTATGAAGTAAACAAACTTACTTGTATTAGTTCGTCAAGACTTTCCTGTAATGTGTTACCGATTGTGGTATTTCTATACAATTGATATGACATTACTAAAAGGTAAAGTAAAGATTAATTGAAATAAATAAAATAATTTTGAGAAAATCTATAAAATGAAACTACAGTCACAACACAATCACACACCACAGATATCACACACTATAGTAGAGATGTGTAACACTGCGCTACGCCGCGCAATTGCGCCAACTCAGTTCACTGCGCCGGATGTGTTCACTCACTTGTTCAAAATGTGTTGGCGCAAAAAGGAGTTATACCCACGTTATCTTTATTTTCTATAATTCATTTTACTTAATAACAATATAAGTGAACAATGATCATAATGAGCTTGAGCCAAGATGTGTCAACTCGATTTACTAACTCAAATTAAATTCTTTCTAACTCGAATTTGAAAATCACGTTAGGTGAACGCAAGTTGGTACGAAAGAGTAGCAAATATGCATATTTATGGGAACATTACATTTTCGGGATACATAGTATCCTATGCAATATATCAGGGTATCAGCTACGTACGAAATTTCATCAAAATTGCTTTAAAATTTAAAGTAACAGACTCATCGCGGCCTCTTACATATGAGACACACATAACAGTACAGTCTCATACCAGTAAAAACTATAAAAACCTATCTAATTCAATCCTACCTACAAAGTTCAACACTCAGTTTCTTCCTTCCAAGTCGAATTTTGTAAGTCGAGTCGGGTTTATCCCGAGTTGGCACATCACTGCCACAAACTAATAAACAGACTCGTGAGCGTGGCATGCCCCGTGCGCCGCGCAGATGACGCGCATAACGCATTTCGTTGCTCACTCGACGACAAGAGTTTTCATTTTGTTGCGCCATGGCGCAATTTTGAGTTAACTCAGTGAGCCAGCGCAGTTAACTGCGCCTGAGTTACTGAGTTAGACTCTATCTCACTAAAGAAGTCCCGCGGCGTAATGCGGTATTAAATTTGACAGATCTAACGTTCTAATAATTTGTTGTCTGTGGTTGTCGTTGTCAGGTGTTGTTTACGTGAACGTTTGCCATTGAGTTTTATATAATTTGCGTGCTTAAAAGTATTGTTAACGATGCCTAAAGTTGTAAAAAGTGCTGGTCGTGAAATGATATTGAAAGTGAGGGAGTTCTGTGAAGCAGAAAAGCAGAATCAAAGCGTTTTAATACCATTAAACAATGTTCGCAAGAGAGTGGCCGCCATCACAGGTACATATTTGGGGTTGCTAGTTACTGATTTTTTTTTTATAAATATAGGATTTTATTTATTATGTTTCCTATAGATATTCCGTATTTAGTTAATTTAAATTACAGAAATGGTATTATTTAAAATTCCTTTAAATAGCTTACACCTAAAATATATCATCTGTTTATCAATATCGCTTTTCTCATTATTTTATATAATAATGTTTTTTTTTGTCCTCGTCAATTGTTAAACACCTCCTTCTTTGTGTTGATGGTTGTCCCAAATAACAGAAAGAATTTTTTTTACAGGTGTATCCGAAAAAACCGTTTCGAGAATTACACAAGAAGGTAAAACAGCTGCAAGTACATAAAAAAAAATTGTAACACCTGGGAAGAGTCGTCCACGCCCGAGAAAGATTAATTTGGATGGTTTTGATTTGTGTGCCGTTCGCCATAAAATTCACGAATTTTATATAGTAAAGAAAGAGCTGCCTACTCTGAATAAATTGCGAGCAGCATTGAAAGACGACATAAATTTTGAAGGAAGCCGAGCCACATTGCATAGAATATTGCAAAGTATTGGATTTAGATATAAAAAATGCCAATCAAAACGAAAACTGCTAATGGAGCGCTATGACATAACCGCGTGGCGCGCAAGATATATCTTAAAAATGCAAAAAAAACCGAACGGTTGACAAAAGGCCTGTGATATTTTTGGATGAAACATATATTCATAACACATACCATGCCAAAAGCTGTTGGCAAAGCGAAACTGAGCCAGGACTTTTCACTTCAGAGTCTGTTGGAAGTCGATGGATAATTGCCCATGCTGGATCCGAGCATGGGTTTATTAACAATGCATTGTTAATTTTTAAGTCACAGTCAAAGTCATCTGATTATCATGATGACATAAATACTACAATTTTTTTTAAAGTGGATGACTGAAAAAATTATACCGAATCTGCCAGAAAAATCTCTTGTGGTTATGGACAATGCTCCATACCATTGCTCTCAAATAAATAAGGCACCTACCATGGCGAATTTAAAAAGTGAAATGCAAAAGTGGTTGCACGAAAAGGGTGTATTTTTTGAGGAGAGCTGGACAAAAGTCATACTTTTTGATCTCATAAAACAAAATAAAGGTCAACCAACATATGTTGTGGATGAACTTTTAAAAAGTCATGGCCATGAGGTTTTAAAACTGCCACCCTATCATTGTGAACTCAATCCTATAGAAAAAATTTGGAGCCTTGTGAAAAGACGCGTGGCAGATAAAAATGTAGATCAAGACCCAAAAAAAATAGTACAACTGGTAGAATATGCGTTTGCAAGTATCACGCCAGAAGATTGGTTGATACAAGTAAAACACGTAGAAAATTTGGAAGATCAGTATTTTAAAAACGATGGATTGATGGACGATGAAATGGACCGTTTCATCATTTCAACAGTAAGTGATAGCGAGACTGAATCTGATGATAATAATGTATATGATTCTAGTGATAGCAGTATATCTGGAGTAAATTTACTCGATGATCATAATTACACGATGCAAATATATTTTTCATTTTTTTATTTAACATGATACAAATATTTTACGTGCAGTATGTTATGGATGTCTGAACAAAGAAAACCTTTTAATTGCAGTCTTATGTCAATTTATATATTTTTTAAACTTAATTTATTGATTAAATTATAATTTTTGAATATTTAATTTTTATCTTAAAAATATAATGTAATTATCCTGAAATCAGGGCTATGGTAATACACCAATAAAAGCTAGCAACATTTCATTCCATGACAACCTACGCATGTGGCGCCGCGGCTGCGGGACTTGATTCGTGAGACGCACTCTAACGCAAGGATTTTCGCTGAGTTACCCATGTCTCACACCATGTCTACACTATAGTGATGCGACTCGAGCCGATTTTTACCAAAGAGAACAGTACCAATTTTTACTCGTGCTCGAGTCACGAGTGACTGTAGTGAATTTGTTATACTCGTAAGTCGTAACTCGAGTGAAAACAAATGTCACTCGAGTTCGTATGCACTCGAGTTACCGAGTAAACTCGGCGCACCCAGTAGATTCCTAATTTAATCAAGATAAATCCAAAAATTCTCGTCATCCGACGAGGAAGGTGTCCCACGCTACGTTTTCCAAAACGCGGTAGGGTCGGCAGCGACTGGATGCATAAAGCAGCAGAACTGACTTTGTGAAGTACCTTGGGAGAGGCCTATGTGCAAAAGTGAAAACTTGATTATTAACGTTGAGCATGTTTGATATTTTGGAATGGTTAGGGAATAATTTTGCACCAATTGCTTTATCAGTATAAAAGTACTATCATTTATGTGGTAGAATACAATATTCATTTATTGCGCTATCGTACACAAACATGACAATTTATATTACATTAAAAATTTAACACTTTAAAACTATTACAATTATTTTACATTAAAAAGTTTATCTCTCCGAAAAATCAACTTTCATCCATAATTTCAACGACTTTTTCACCATCATCATTACCAGAACTATCATCGCCAATCTCTAAAACTGATACGATAGGTTTATGGTAGCTGAAGTAAGAAACGAACAGTTTTGATTCGAACCTATTTAAATGTCTAATAAAGACCGCATCAATAGTAGTTTTGTATTTCGTTGTGCTAAGATTGCGATCATTCGACATAGTTAAACCAAATTCATTATTTAAAAATTCAATTAATAGTTGATTTTTATCGTCTGCGAAGTTTATGTTGAAATCTCCACTCAAAATCATTGGCAATTCATCAAAGCTTTATAAACTGACAGCTAACTGACAGCTGTCTACTCTCCATCCGTCTTACGCTTTTCGTCTTACGATCAGGTCACGTGTCCTGACGCGAGTTTAAGATTTTATACCCATTACAGAAAAAGTGCTCAACGCCGCTAAAGAAGTTTTCACTTCAACAATGGAGTGATGATCTTATAAAAATTCTAATTCTAGACTAAACAGAACTCGAGACTCGAGTAAAGCTACCACATGGTAGCCGTGTCCCTTTTTACTAGTGTATCCTTACAAATGTATATAAAAGGACATTTTTAATATGAGGTATAAAAAAGTCAATTTGTATACATAAATACATAAGGTTAGATTTCTAAAAATGCGATAGCTGAATGGGAAGACTAATGGATTGCGAAGTAGCAGATCTCGGACTCGACCCTAAGGCACGCACGTATAAATTACCTTAGGTTACATACGTTTTATATCCTTTTATTTTATATTTTTGTATCCGAGGCTAAATCCCGCATCTACTGCCTCTGTGTGTGCGTATTAACGTTGTACTTATTAACTCCATGGTATTAACAATCATAAATATCTCTTATTCATGGTGAATATCTACACTAATATTATAAAGAGGAAAACTTTTTTGTTTTTTTGTTTGTTTGTTTGGTTGTAATGAATAGGCTCAAAAACTACTGGACCGATTTTAAAATTTCTTTCACCATTCGAAAGCTACATTATCCACGAGTAACATAGACTATATTTTATTTTGGAAAAAAATAGGGTTCCGTAAGATATTTGGATTTTTCGGACACAAACTGAAAAAATCAACCAAAGAAGTTACTTATTTTGCGTACGCTGCCTAAACTACAAAAGATAGAACCATAAAATGTTAAAATTAATTGTATTATTTCTGCCTACAAGGAGCGCACGCCCCTGGTATTGATGGCAAAAATGTGACAATTCGAAGTTCGCCGGGTCAGCGATCATGTATATTAATTGATTTCAATGAATATCGTCGGAGTAGTAACAGTGTTATAATACCTCCGTAGCAAAATAATGATTTAAATCTGAAGAGATGGGATGGAACAGAAGGTGGATAAAATGGGACAGAAGAATAGGTATAGGATGGATAAGCAGTTTAGTTAGACAACGGCAGTCATGTTGATTTTAAATAAAATATGGACTGGAATCTGCACCCAGGCGAAGCCGGGCCGGGCCGCTAGTAATATTATAAAGAGGAAAGATTTGTATTTTTGTATGTAACGAATAAACTCAAAAAGTACTGGACCGATTTTAATCATTCTTTTTTCATTAGAAAGCTACATTATCACTGAGTAACATAGGCTATATTTAGTACTAGATTACTATTGAAATCTTTAGAAATTCCTATTAAAACCAACCGAAGGTGTAAAAAATTAGCCATAAAATGTCTTTCATCGCATACGCTGCGAAGAGTATTAATGATAGGACAAAATAATGTTCGACAATATTATAGAATATATAAATATCTACAAAAAACTTCGCGAGACCATATGTCTAGCTATTGTAGTTACGTCACTATAACTACTTTTTTACATTTAACAAATTGATAGAAATGCAAAATCAGACCGTGTTATCCATACCATTTATAAATTTTTATTCAAATAAATAATTTAATATTCAAGACTGTCTCAATACCTGATGATTACTTTTTGAATTATTGAAATCGGACTTTCCATTCAAAAGATATCATGAAATTAAAATAAAAATACACGCCGGCGGCGGCCGCCACGCAGCGCATCGAGTAACTAACTCGACGAGAGAGGGGCAGTGCGAGAGAAGGGGGTGTGTAGATAAATTTATATGCACCCGGGCGAAGCTGGGCCGCTATGGTGAATAAAACGCACATGAAGGTCTCCTTAAATGGACTATCTCCTATTATGTGTAAATAGTACTATCTATATCTTTTTATTAGCCAGAAAGGGACAGGTGCCCTGCATAACCTTCATCTATGTAGTCTGTGACCGTCATACTGGGAACCACAGACTATTAAACAAGACAGACCGCTAATTTCATACAAATAATTTTACACGTTAAGAAAACTCACACAACCAAAGCACTCACATGTAATTTATATCTATATCGTGTTTATATTTCATTCATGTCTTAATCGGTCGTTTCTTTTTATCCTGTGCACATTTTCTTAACGCATGGATTTGTCTCTTTCGCATGCAGATTATATCTATATAAATACATGGATACTAGTGCTGGAAATCGATACTTTTCCGCAGTACCGATCTTTAAATAATTAGGGATGTCCCAAATGTCTGGTTTACATCGCTCCTTCAAATTTACCGGTTTTTGATACCGGTTAATATGGTTGCACTCATGCATCAAATTTAATAAGGTATTTTAAAAAATTAAATCATTGTCAGGAAAAGTAAATTTTATTTTATAATTTATTATTACATAATTTTAAAAAATATACATTACACATTTCGTCCTTCTCACATTTAGTTTTAACCATGCATGGATCTCATATACATATTTTTTATTGTTTCCATGATTATTTACAATTTAGTGTAATTGTGTACAATGCTTACACATATATCTACTATTTTTATAAATAGAAAACAAATAATTATATAATTCAATACATCATTGATGACTTTAGTTGTGATGTAAACAGTTAAGACATAAATAAATAAATAACACCCAACAGTCACATACATAGTCCTGACCCCACATTAAGATCGAGTCTTGTGTCGTGGGTATCAGGAACTACGAGAGACTTTTCGGTCTCACAAACACCCAGACCCGAGAGAAATATTTAAGGGCCGCACAAACATTTCTCTCGGTGCGGGGATCGAACCCGCGGCCTCTCGTTTCACAGGCGGCGTCTAACCGCCTGCGCCACGGAGACTGTCATGAACATGTTCTATTTGGTTCAATTTAGATACAATGAAACAGTACTCATGAATAGAATACACATTTTTTACATATTGCGACATGTGAGGCATTCCATGCATAATAATATATGTATTTGGTTATATCATATAAATACACACTTCAAAGTTAAATATAATAATATCAGATGCATGCTAAAGACAAATAGACAATAAATAAATGGCCATAACAGGATACTGCAAATCAATAATTTTAAAATTTAAAATAACTGTCATAGGGTGTAGGAGAATGTTTATCAACATAGGTTGGTTTACTTTGATTTTCACCCTGAAAGGAGACTTGAGTGGCCACATTCAAATTTCATCTCAACAATTTTAATTTTAAGACAATGTTTCAATTTCAAGTATCAAAAATTATGCTATTAAAATAATGATAGTAACTATTATACAATACAATAAAGCTAGTAGTGTCAATATTTCTCTTTAATAAATATATTATATCGAATAAGACAAATAGATATATATTTACTAACATACATTTTCATGAGGGATGTAGTTTTCTGTAAACTCACTTTCTTCAGAATAAAGATGTTCAGGGAAGGAACCAAATTTTTGTTGTTAAATTATTAAAATTGTATAATATACCTAATATTTTGTCATCATCATTGGAACAATTCCTATATAATAATTTAAAAACTTTACACCATTTTTAAGCGCAAGTCTGACACATATATTTTATTGAATTCATATTAGGCACAAAATTCTTCAACAACAGAGGTTTTGCTTTCCTTTGATTGGGAGAGTCGTCAGATTGATAATATTTATTACACATACATTCCAGAATTAAATATGTTCAGAATCAAAGGACATAGCATGTGTCAACTTATTACCGATCCAGCCAAAACCAATTAAACTATCAAGCAAATCATTTATAAACAAAAATATTTCTGCTGTGAAAAAACTATTATCAAAATTCACATTTTAATCCTTGAATAATCATGGTCTTGGAGTTGTAGAATGTCAGCCGTCCTTATAAACTTGTATAGTGATATAGCCACTTGCCGGCTAAAAACTTGGGCTGCAAGTATGACCTGGAATGTACATACATTCTAATTATTATTATGTAACAATAAAAAATATCAAATCTATAGATATGGACATATGGTATCTGATTCAACCCCTATATTTCTCATCCCTCTAGTTGATATTCAAGAATTGAAAACAAAAACAAAGATTATTTTATATCAAAAATAGTGCTTTTAGTTTTCACCACTTAGCTGAACTTTGGTTCAATTGGGAAACTTATCTGAGCGGTAGAGTCTCATACATGTAGGGGTTGTTCCCTGGTGTGGTTAGGAACACATGGTATAAATTAAATAGCATATTAAGTAAATATCACTCCGTTTCGACATGTTGAACAACTATTGATAACTTTAAAACAGACTTTCCTTAGAAATAATATACATTAATTATGACATTACCTTCATTTTGTAATAAAATGGATTTATGTGTTTCTCAAGAAGTTTAGTGCTTCAAGCTCCAACAACGCCATCCTTTTTGTATATGTTTTCAATACATTCCCACTTTGCCCTTCAATAGCCAGCAAGAAGAATATTTTTCTGAAAAATTATTACCATATCATTTTAATAAATGAGGTACAATATTAATTTGATACATGTATTTGCTTGAACACAATTTTGAAACAGATATCATTAGTGCAATATTTAATATGTTCAGTTAGGAATTGGATATTAATGACTGAACAGCAATTAGCAACATTAGCAGAGCTTTTATCACTAATTGTAGCTCTAACTATGAAACAAGATCAAAAAACTTCCAAAATTATATTTTTAATAATATTCTTTAAAACATGAGTTTTAACTTTAGTTTAGTCTATAGTTGGTTGATCTACTCTATCACACAAGGCAACTGCTTTAAAAATATAAGATTCTGTGAAGCTATTACTGCGCATTTATCTAAACTTTTCTTAAAAATCGTATATAAGTTTATGAACAGAATTGCACAAAGGTTAATTCTAAGTTTTTCGTATTTATATCTTTCGAAAAAAATCATTTATGACAAAAACGAATATCGTTGCGTTTAATAAACGCAATCTTTTGTAAATAAGTAATTAAACTCCTTACCAGTGTCCACATTTCCTACCTTGCTTAGTTTCTGAAGGTAACAGAAAAATATGTATGTTTCAGTCCTGTATGAATGCTGCAGCCAAGTACAATACACATATTAACCATTAGTATCACACTATTATCACAAAAATATAAAGTATTTTAACAAATTAGTTAAACTCTTACTCGTTCGAGCCGGTTAGCACTAAGGTTTCCAAAGGCTATTTTATCTTTTACGTAAACAGTAGCAAACGAAATTAACAAATAAAGGAAAAATCTGCCTTCAAAACAAACTGTTGCACCAAAATCTACGGTGGGAATAATAATGATTATAATAATATTTTAATCGCCGTATTATGGTTTAATAACGGAACAATACAAAATGCCAAAATGGCAGCTATACGCTATGACGCAACAACAGTTTGACAACTAGCAATTTCAAATTTACTACGACACACACACTAATTTAAGTAAACGGAGAAACTACCATGCCATCCATTTAAAAAAGTGGGATAGCATATCATCCATAACGTGTAACTTTTTTTGTACTGAGTTGAACGGGCCTGCTGGGAACGTTTTCCCTGTGGTTTTCCCTGCTTGAAATATGTAAACAAATTAAAACTGAATTTCTTTCGAAATAAAGTATATTTTACAATGTGTAAAATTGTGTCGTGAGCATTCCAGTTAGGAGGTGCTTTATATCACATATGCAGTCAAACTTAACATTATATCGATAATCGATTCAAATACGAATTATTCGATATAAGCTTTTATGATATTTGCATAAAAATAACAATAGAGTTTTTCTTATTGGTCTGTGATATGTCTGTGATAGAGTTGTTTTCCCTTTTGTATTCACTTTCTTGCCCTCCACTACGGAATGTGCTATGGAAGCTTTATCCGGTTGCTTGAAATTGTTCTGGGTATAATCGACAGCGTTAATTAGAGCCCACAGGGACACTACGGCACATCTTATTTCTAAAGTTAAACATTTTAATCTGCAGTGTTGATTACATGAAAACTAAATTAAGTAATTCTTTTGTATTTTGGCATGGGGAAGCGCACTGGTTGTTTATGTCACAGAACAATGAATAGCATAGAAGGAGTGCTGATGACATTTCAACGTACACTCTAATTTTGACAACAAGAAATAATTGTGCTGTGATCTCTTCTGATAGTTTATCGATATCGATAGATGAACTTTATTTATAGTAAATTCGTAGACACAGTGGTAGATATTCATACATTAATCATTACTATTTATTTCAAATCCATAGCCATTTTTTTAATTACTAAAAACTAGTGTCTTATCTTTGTAGCTACAGAACAAAAATATAATACGATGATCTACTTTTTTTTAAAAGGTGTCTTCTGGTGTCCTCAGTCGTTACTAAGATAAAAAAAAGTAGCAAAAATATGAGATAACTCCCATAAAAACCCAATTTGAATTAGCAGTTGAAACTTCCGCATGTAAATGTAAAAAATAACATTACATGTGTGATTGCGTTACTCTGCTAGTACGCAAAGCCTCTAAAGAGTAAATTTTTGCCATGAACATGATGACATCTAAAATTATGAAGAGTAAGGTCGGAACTTCTTTACTGTTCAGCCCATATACGTCCCACTGCAGGGCACAGGCCTCCTCTACAATCGAGAGTACGATTAAGAGTGGTTAGGCCATATAGTTCACCACGCTGGCCTAGTGCGGGTTGGCGGACTTACATACCATAGAAATTTTATAAATCGCTATGGTATGCAGGTTTCCTCACGATGTATTCCTTCACCGTTTTAGTGCGTGGTGATTGACTATCAATACACACATGACTCCGAAAATTCAGAGGTGTGCCCTGGGATTCGAACCCGCGGCCACCGTGAACATGTTGGCAGCCGCGTCTAGTCCGTTTACCAACAGGCCACCACGCACTCGGAACTTCTTTATTAACACAAATTTTAATATTAAATAACGGATTTCAGTGAATTCCCTATCCAGCATGAAGGGTACCATTTCACATGTTTGTGGGTTTTTCTGACGAAAACTGTAAAATTGGCAAAAAATACGAATTCTCGATATACTGTAAAATCAAGTGTACAGATGAATAGAGAAACATCTGATTATGAATTTGGGGAAGGAAAGGTAGTATCTAGAAGGAATGTTTTGAAATAATTAATTCAGAAAAAAGAGTCGTCCAGGCAAATGAGAAAAGCTCAAGCAAGCAAGCTAAATAAATGCCATTAGGTCGTTGAAGAAATGGGTGAAAATAAATGTTTTTTTTTTTTAAATTATGTCGTATTTATTAAGAGTGATAAAAAAAACCATTAAAAGAAAAATAAAGAATATAATATGCAGTCTATTCGATTGGTAAAACTATATGTCCTACTTTTATGCTTATTTGGGATATGATTATCTCTCTTTCTTTCTCTCTCTTCAATCTTAAGCAAATACGGTGTTGTTTTTCCCATTGGAAATTTGTACGCGCAACAGCATGAATCCAATTTTGCCTAATGTCGTCATCTATAGATAATCTGCAATGAAGGCATTTTAATATGAAACAGTAAGTTTATATCATATGGCATCCTAGACCACAGCCCTCGCGCAGTGGCTGAGTGCTTTTTACCACTATACTACCGGGTAGGTATTTTAAAGTACAAGCCAATTTATGTAACATGGCTAGTAAATTAAAATATACATTTATATTATCGATAAAATCTCCAGCACATCACTATTGAATATTTCGTATAGTGCGACACAAGAGTATAAAATAAATGAGGGCGCCACCATCGTTTGTGTGGCAACACAGTTAGGGCGATACAATCCATCTTGATACTTTGTTTAAATTATTATACGGTAGACCGTATAACTAAGAAATAATAAAGGTTATTTTTCCTGACAAAACATATGAAATCACCATAAATATATTGAATTAGTTATAAGAGAATAAAAAATACTGTTTCTTTAAAAATATTTTATTTATTATACAATAGTCTGCAGTATCGCTCATCATAACAAATGTATTCCCTTTATTTGGCTTATATTTAACTAATTGTAGGCACTTCTTTTTGAACGATATAAAAGAAATAAATTTTCTGTCGAATCGCACATGTATCAAAATCATCTATTGCCTTTGTAGGACGACCCTTTCTTTTCTTTCGACGAAAACTTTCCACCTTTTTCAGCACCATGTTACGCTATCCGTGCGTAATGAACTATCAGAAACACCTAAAACAATAACAAAAAAATATTATTACACCGAGATGTACAATCAAGAAATAAATAATTTAGAAAAAAACACCAAATATATTTTACTTTTCCTGTTTCCGTTATACTATGTATTTTAGACTAATGTGGACAAACAAAGAATGTTATTTTAAAAATAATGTTTCTTGAAATAGTTTACGTCTTATTGAATTATTTGTACTTGTGTATATTTTTTTAATAAATGAAAGAATAAGTGACGATGCTCAAAATGTGGCAGTCGTGCTATAAATACTCCAGGTTATGTTTATGTTTGTATAACCTCAAAAATATGGTTAAATAAACAATATTCATTGGTAATCACAAGAATATCCATTATATGCATATGTTAGTTCGTTCTTTTCAGTGTTTTGTACAATTTTCAACTATTACTTACCAGTACAATCAGCCCTTCGTTTGTAAACATCGTCTTAATTTGTTAAGAACTTCTCGGCTTTATATTCGTCCATACACCACATGAAAACTTTGTATATTATTTCACGGGCACCGCCTCAAATTACTTTGTTCATGATAACTTTGTTTTATTGTTCACGATTCGAAATTAACACACTATTCTAAAAAAACTCGTGAAAAATGTCGAATAATAGCAATGACTGACAGCTCGTGTACTCCATTCTGGTGTTGCTAGGAAATGTTTTGCTTTTAGTTCCCAATTAATTAATTTCTACTCTTTTATGTCGTGCTATAACTAAATTGTGTCGGTGCTTTGGCCGTTTGTAACATTTGACATAATTGCACTTTTTAATTCGGCCGCGTTATCATGCCCAAACATAGCAATTTGACGTTTCATCAGTGAACATGAGCCGTCCTTAGCACATATTATTTGTCTCAATCTCTCACATGATGTTGGCCCATTGGAAAAAACAGGATAAGTATATGAGTATGTTTTAGACTCCTTCTATGCTTTAGTTGTTGTTCTGAGGTTCAAGTAGAGCATTAGCAATTACTGTTGTGGAGTGAAGTGAAAGAATATCGGTAATTGAGCCGCTCAAACTAAATTCAGAAGTCATTTAAAAGGGAAAAAATATTCGGTCACTAAATTAGGTTTTAAAACTGCCCATGAATATGGCCGTTAATAATTATTCTTACAAATATTACAAAATTTATAACACGCTGTGTATGATGTCAGCATAAGCATCAGTGTACGAATGTCAAATGTCAATTGTCAATTGTCAACCAAACCTTTCGTGAAAAGGAACGTAGCGTAGGCACTGACTGAATTGGATTTTCCTTTGAGAAATATCTGATGACTTGTGTAAATTCAATGTTGAATTGATTTGTAGTATTTGTAAAGAGGAATTGAAAAATTGTAACAGTTCGGTTGTTTGGCGCGCGGGTGGCGTTGGCGCTCATGTTGCTACCGGTTCCAAAGGACAACATAAGTGACTCGTAAATTTTGATACAAAAAACGTCATAAATTGTTCAAGATGCTGCAAGACGATGAGTATGACATGGTGTCAACCCCAGAGCGGATAAAGGCTCTGGGGTTCAAACCACAAAAGGAAAATTTGATTAATCACATCTTGCCATATGCTGCTGAATTGGATGAGGAGTCCAGCAGGTTCCTGGAGCAGGTGAAGACGAACTTGGCGAAGGCAGTGATGCTACGTGAAATGAAGCCGGCCTGCGGAGTATGGTCCTCCAGACTCATGAAGTAAGGAAATATATTTTGCCCATAACTTAAAATTACTCCTTTATAATGCACAATTCCATCTAATAAGATTTTAACAATAGGTATTTGTTGCATACAAAATAACAAAGACATGCAAGTAAGTTTAATTACTTCTTATGCAATATGCATTCATGCTATTCACTATGTTAATATATTATTAAACTTGTCTATACTTTAATAAAAAATTCAAAATATAATAAGAACAACTTCTAATAATTAAATGACTTACAGAAACCATTGAAATTTAGATAAGAGAGAGATATACATTACAAAATAATCTTTAAAAACAATTTTACTCATGGTTAGCTATATTTAGTGAGCATAATTATTGACTAAGTGGTATACATATGTATTAACTGTCAAATTCAATTTGGATGGTATAATGCGATTCAAATAAGAATAGGACTGACCCAGCGCCATATTGGTTCGTAATAGCTGTCAAATCACACAATTTAGGTAGGGTGAGCAAAACAACATTTCTTAAAATAGTATTTATGTTGAACAAAAATAATATTTTTAATATTTAATAATTCATAAAAAAATTAACGAATGAATAATGTTGTCTTATAGTTACTTTCAGGCGAATTACTGCACATGAAGTAAATAAAAAATTAAAAAATTATACTTTTTTAAGCTATTTCTGACTAAACATTCTTGTTTATGTGTCCATATAACATTTTGTAATTCTTCCAATTTATTTAGTTAATTTATGTTTAGGAATTTGACTATGTGAAAAAAATATATTAATTTATTTATTTATTTAAAGCTTTATTGTACACCAGTAAATAAAAGGAAATAACATTAACACAATTTAACAAGCAAGAAAAGACTACAATGGCGGTCTTATCGCTCGAGGCGATCTCTTCCAGACAACCAAATATTATAATTGATGCGTAAATATTTTTTTGTTGCTAACCATACTTTTCGTGTGATATTTGACAGCTAAGGGTCATTGACGTTCCTATTCTTATTTGAAACGCATTATACAGCACTTACCATCAACAGTAGTGACATTGTCACATTGCCATACCATATATAAATAAATATAATCAGTGTGATATTTCATTAGTATTATAAATTATTCGTATGCAACAGGTGTTCCTAGTTTTTCTTATTATAAAATCACAGATAGTTTGTAACATGACATGTTACTAAACGGTTCAGTGTTAACCTTTGGCAATAGTAGGCAAGCGTCAAATATGCTGGCCATTACCCAAAACTTCCTGAAAACTAAACATCTCAATTGACCTTAGCATTTTACAACACTATACACTCGCTATTGCTTGGGATAAAAATCAAAAGTACATTAAATACATAAGTATATAAAAAACTATGTAGTTACTAATAAATAAAAAGGTAATAAGTATGTGTATCAGTGATTATTATATAAAAATTTCAAAACATACTTCTGATATAATAAATTGATAATGTAATCTATATTTTTTTCCTCTGTGAAATTAACTGAGCAATATGGATGTTACTTAAATTATTTTAAAACATTTATCATTTATGTTGAACGGGATCATGATTTTGCATATTATGTTCATGGATTCTTTCAACTTATTGTTCTTTTTTGTAATATTTTAAAGAATATGTCCAGACCTTTTTTGTGTCAAGATGAAAAGCTACATGTCCAGACCTGCTGTATGGAAAAATTCTAAAAATACCTTTTTCCATAATCTAGTTTAAATAATAAGCTTTGTCCAACAATCTTGAATAGTAAAATTATTTCTTGAGTGATGGTATATTAAATAATATATTCAATTGCTCTCATGCCTTTTGTGATTTTATAATCAATGTAATTAATTCATGTCTTATATATTTAACAGGCACATACAATTTCCCCTCTGGGATTTATGCTTGAGCACATACATAATATGTAATGTGTATTGTATGTAAATTGTACATGAATTGATATAAATTGTGCAATATTGATAGATAAAGTATATTACAAAATGAATTATGAAACTTTTGTATTGCTTTTAGACACATGATTACATTTATTTACTGTACATATTCACATTTTCAAGTAGAAATTCTTTTTAACTATGTTTTGTAAAGTAGTGAATTGATATATGCTGCCTGTATTATCTTATGCTACCTATAAGAAAAAACATATGTTATAATGTATGACAATTATTGCATTTACCATTATTTGATCCACAATAGGACATTATATAGGTTTCCACTAAGCCTTGTTTTGTGATATTAAGAGCGTTTACACCTTGCGCGCAAAGTCAACTATAGGTATTCGTTCGTTCTTCGTTAATTTCACGCACACATAAGCGACCAAAGCTGTGTGCGTAGAGCTGCCGCGTCGGCTCGCTATACAGTTAGCGCAACCAACTTTGATCCCTGCGCTCCAAAATTCCAATATTGAATTGAAATGTAACTTATGATTTATACAATGTGTAACAGGTTAATTCACAACCTCAGACACCCCAACTTTAAAATATTATTGCAATCATAGTTTATGCTTTGAAATCGTACTACCATAATTAAAAAATCTTTTATTTATGAAATTAGTTATACCAAATGTAGGCACTTAACATGGTCACCTAACGAGTTACAAATAAGAGTGTACTACTACACACGCTCGCGGACACGCACACATGTACACAAGACCCATTCACTCGAGTACCTAACACCGAACGCTGCGCCGCGCCGGCAGAAACAGCTGACAATTAGTATTGAGTAGGACATACAAGAGGCAGTACATTTGTCCCGTACATGACGTCAAAATGTAAGAGCGGCTCAACTTTTAAATTTGTACTACTTCATATTTGGTGTACTCACAGATCACTTCCAATAGATACCGCATTACGATAGTTTTGTTTTGAACCGAAAACGCCAACGAAGGGAACTGCGCGGGGGGTGGGCGGGTTGCAGCGCGGTCACGTGGACTTCACTGGAGAGATGAGGCAAAGTCGATAAATAAAAAAATGTATCGATAGTTCGATTTGCCAGTAAGTTCATGTGTTATGATCGCTTCTATAACTTAATTACCAACTTGTTAAATGTTTGATAATATTTTTTCACCGGACTGATCTGATAAATTATACCAACCGGCAACCGCTAACTACGAATAAAATAGGATTAAGATTTATACTTTAGTATGTAACGGTTTTATTTCTATTATTCACCGTGTATTTTTGTATACCATAATGGCGAAATACCCAAATTAAGTGTTGATATAAAAGATCAGATAAAAATATGAAATAGTAAATAACTAAACCTCACGCCCTAAAGGGCTACAATAACTTATTCCGTTTCTTGAATTCTGACGGCGGCTGTAGTAAATGTAATATCGACAAGTGACGGTGAAACCCACTTGACGAACTATGAATGTTTTTGAGACGATATATACAACGTATGTTAAAATTAGTGCAATAGCTTGTGCTACTGATTCTCAATAAACTTAGTATACTAAAACTTATGATAAATACCCTCCCATTATATTTGAAAACGTATACAACTAGAGGGAAAAAAGGAAATTTAATTACGCCAAAGATAAATAAAAAAATATTGTAAAAGTACCTTGTTAACAAATTTAACTATTTCAAATTACATAAAATAACGTAATTATGGTAATTTGCAATTTTTATTTAAATCAATATATATTTTGTGACATTGTCTTTTAATAAAATTAATTTACATTATTGTTTTACAATATCGATATTTCTGGGAATTATACAGGGTATATCAAGACTGCTACCGAAAACGAAGCCGGGTGGCAGTTTAAGCGACTTCAGACACAATGCAACAGAAAAAGTTGAAAAAAAAGCGTCAATTTTTTTTTTGTTATTTTTTTCCTATGGCTATATTTGGGTGGTAAATATTTTTTTTTCCTAAAATAATAGTGTATACCCTTTTATTTATAAATATTCTAAGGTATAAAAGAGTTTAAATTATTATTTTAACAAAAACTCTAGATTTACCACCCAAAAATGACGATATTTAAAAAATCTTAAAAAATAATTGTCGCGTTTCTTTGCGAAATTTTTAATTGCATTGTGTTTGTATTCACTAAAACTACCACCCGGCTTCGTTTTCGGTAGCAGTCTTGAGATACCCGGTATTATAAACATGCGTCAAACACTAGAAGAACGCGTGATTTCGCCAAAAAAAGATGGCTTATTACGGTTATTGCTGTGCGAAAAAGAGACGGCTGATTCTCCATCCGTACTCGACTGTTTGACATTGATACATTAACCAGTATAAATTGAGCTCACTCGGGACCAAAATAATTTAAAGAATATTAGTTATCGATGAAAACTTATTGCGTTTTTTTAAATACTTTATTTTTTTGAGTTTTTTGCGCACCATTTAATTGAACAAATCATTTTAACTGGTATATTATGTTCCCAAAATGTAATTTTCGCTAACGTGCGACGACATGTGCGGGTCCACTACTTGGACAACACTGATGACGCGACATTTGGCATCGGTTTATATCTATCTGATAACTTATATGTGTTGGGCGCAACCGCTGCCTTGCATTAGGTATCTATTGGGAGTGATCTGTGGGTGTACTACTTGGTCTGTAATGTCATTTCATTGGCGTGAGCCGTGAGGCAAAGTTATGACACACAAATAAGCATCAGTACGCCTCACTTCAATTGAAGTGGGACATTGTACTGGCTCAGTACAAAAATGAGGCTACTCTTACAAACTCTTTTTCAAGTCATGTCCTACTCAACACTACTGACAATACACGAAATACAAATTACGTACGTAACTGATTACTGGGTGGTTTGGTAAACAAATTATTATTAATTTAATCTGTAAGCATAACATTTGTGTTTTCGCTATAAAATCTAAATATTTTACTTACTAGATATAATGCGTACGAACCCAACATAAGACAATATTTTGCATTAATCGGCTATAAAATATTATTAATTTCACTTCCGCTAAACTTAGTTCCTACAGGCGGGCAGGATACGGGCGTCATTTATTTTGCATTACTAATGAATAAGATAATAAGATAACGCAATATCTAACAACGAAGACTAGATTGGGAATCACAACACAAAAAAATACAACAAAATTAACTTACGTGTTACATGGCACTCATGCGGCGATTTCTTTTTAAAATATGTTCGAAATGTCCACTACCTTGATACACTTTGATGCACATTTGCGTAATTGTTCACGTAATTTATGTAAAACTTCAGTGTCACTCTTCACTTTTAGAAAGGCTGCCACTATTCTACTTTTTAGTTCCTCCACATAAGTACTTTCACTGAAGTAAACCAGAGATTTATCACGTCCCCACAAAAAAACTCAAGAGGCGTCAAGTCAGATGACCTAGGAGGCCATTGCACAGGTCCGCCGCGACCTATCCAGCGCTCTCCGAACTCAGCATCGAGATACTGTCGGACACTACACTGGTGCCGTGCCTGTTGTTAAATGTCCTGCATGCCAATGATACATTATCACCACACAGTGCCAAAGTTCTCACCATTTCAGTGTATTCAATATTCGAATACCGAAAAGACATCGCGCGCGTAAGTTATCGAAATATCTACTTAGCACTTAAACACAAGTAAACACAGATAACTGCGGTGCAAGACTAGATTTTTTTCACATAGTCGGTGCCCATTTAGGGATTGCAATAACGGGATATCCGACACACGGGGATTCCGCATACATTGTAGCAAAATTACAAACCGAATTTAATCACCATTTTAACGTTCCGCGAAATTATTTTTCATAGAAATACCTACTTGTTGTTTCTTTTCATAGTGATTTTGTTACAATTTAATTTGTTTCATTTAAGTGCATGTATTGCGCGGGATTTGGAACGCCCGGTCTTGCAAATACCGGGAGTAATTTTTTTCGCGGCGCATCCCTATGCCTTTTGTTGTACCGCCGCGCGCGCCATCGTTTGTCGGATGGATCAAATTGCATTAAACAATAGCTGCATCCTGCTCTATCCAGTTGTAGTTAAATGTGCGGAAAAGAGAATATGATAGTTATTTATTTTGGTAGCTTATTACGTTTATTGAGGCCTATCGTTGTGTGCGTTTGATTAATGATAGATTGCTTAAATAAACTTTATGACTATCGAAATAAAGTTCATTTTTGTTCATTATTTAGTTTATTAGAGTATTCGTTTAGTGATTCATTTGAAAATGATCTTATGTCCTGGAGTTACGTTTCAATTTCGTTTGTTCGGAGTACTAAATGAAAGAGTGTCTGTAATTTACTTGGTCTTAATTAATTATTTTGAAAAAAAATACCTACCAAAAAAATTTTGATATCGGTTCAGTAGCTGATTCTGAACGTACTACTTTCCGCCTTTACATTTAAATCTGTTACATGTTGTATATTGGTAATATAATATCATAAAAATATTTTATTTGCATTATAAGTAGACAAATATTACTGTGCAAGCAATGAACAATACAAATAGATCTAATATTATTATTATTATGATAAATATCTAAATAGATACTAATCATATTTTCGTTATTATTGCATTGTTAAGTTGCATTCAAATCAGTGTTCAATCAGTAGACACTACGGACGTTTATTAATCATTTCGTGTTCGAACACATGAAAAGAGTTAAGGGCCTTACAACCCCTTACAATTACGAAATATATTTAATTTTATATTACAATACATAACATAATTTAGCCTCGGAATTACATCCCATTATATTATCTGAAACATAATTTATACTCACTACAAAATCATTGTAGGTAATAAAAAGAAAAAATATGTTTTACTACCAAAGTACTAAGATGTGGCAATCGCAGTCCGCGCGTGGCTATTTTTCGACGCACGGCAAAAATCGACTGCAGCCAAGCCGGAGCGACGAGCGATACGTCCTCCCTCTAGAAGGCCTTGCGGCGGCGGTCTGATTTGATGCACGGCGGACAGCGTGTTTTATAGTGGTTTTTAAAATATATGTAGAAATAATGAAAACTAATTTTATTGAAATATAAAAATGGCAATTTATTGATAAGATGTTCTTCTATTATAATATGCAATTGCTATAAAAAATTATGTACGATAAGTTGGTGAAAAAAAATATGTTCTTGACGAGAGTTTCTGAATAATTTCGCATTGTTTAAATTTTAATTTTTCAGGAACTAAACATAAAAAGATTATTTTTCTCAGCAAAATCCCTCCATAAGGGTCTTATTAGTCGGATAATATTTTTATTTTCATCTTATATTTAGTGATTTCGGATATCTTATCTAAATTGCCACTTAAAGCCTAAATAACGAAACTAGTGTTCAGTAATCCTTATAGTACTCACAAATTATCCATCAATCTATAATGTTTTCCACCAAAATCCCTAGATGACAACCTTTTCTAAAATTAGTACTAATTATTTTTCCTTTAAATTGTTTATTGGTGGCTATTAAGAGGACGGTAGACGCCAATGACCTTGCTCGAACGGGCGGAACCAAATCTCATGCACCGGCGCACGACGTGCGAGCGAGCGCGGTGCGTAATACCTATTTATTCATTGTTTCGCTGCGGACAGAACGATATATTCGTAGTGTTATTTCATTCGATGTTCCCATCGAGTACAGTTAGGAGCGGTCTGACCGTAGTGTATGATTAATTCACTAACAAATGTCACAGCAATCGTGGCGGAATTGCTCCAACGCCGATTGTTAAACGAGAAGACGTGGGTTCAATCCCCGCACTTGTAGTTCGATTTTTGTGTTTATTTATTTCATCTATCTATACCAATATTACAAGAAGGGAAACATTTGTATTTTGGCGTGTTTTGTATTTTAGATTTTTAATATTTTTATTTTTGTTTTTCTTTTCTAATATTATAAAGAGGATAGATACATTTATATTTTTGGATTTTTATTTACAATGAATAAACTCAAAAATTACTGGACTGATTTAAAAAATTCTTTCGATTTTCGAATGGTAATTATCCGGGAATAATAGAAGCTATATATTTACCTGAAGGGGTTGAAATAAGGGTTTATATGAAAAATAAAAACTATTGAAGATTTATTTTTTAATTTATATCAATAAATATTTAAAAAAAATTATCTCAAATGGGTTTTATTTTTCATTTCAACCCTTATTTCAACTCCTTTAGCCAAATATACAGCCAATGTTACTCCAGGATAATGTTGGATTCGAATGGTGAAAGAATTTTAAGATTAAGTCGGTCGGTTAAGTAATTTTTGGGTTTATTCATAATAAACAAAAATCGAAATATTAAAAAATCTAAAATACAAAAATGTAAAAATACACATGTTACAAAAATGCAAAAAATGAAATGTTTCGTCTATAAAATATTGAGTTAGATGAATTTATAAACAAAAACAATTGTTACGATGCGGAATCGAACCCGCGGCCACTCGTTTATCAGTAGCCATCCAGGCAACTACGCCACGGTTGCTGTTAAGTACGATAGTGAAATAATCATTCACTACGGTTAGACCGCCCCTAACCGTACTCAATGAATATGTCAAACGAAATAGCAATATTCAATTTACTTCGATATTGCGGAGACAAGCGACATAGGTCCGTTTAGCACGGCGGTTCGCCCCGCATTGATTTGTTGGGCGACAGCGGGGACGTGCTCGCGATTTAGAGTATCGATAGTGTGAAAAAATTCGTTAAAAATAAATGAGACAGAAATTGGAAAAAATAAAAAGAAGGTCCCATCCGTCTTGCATTTCTTAATATCCTGATAATAATAAAATAATCCTAGTGCTCATAGTTTAAGAGAAAAAACGTTGTAAATGCGAAAACAGAGGTCACTTTGCAATTTAATTTGAAGTACTTTTAATACACTTTTAAGAATTCTGAAAAGAAGGGGACATGCTCCATATAGTGTAGATCAACATATATTTTATAAGACCTAATAATAAAGATCACCAAGAAAAAACGTTGTGAAAAAGGCCATTTCACATAGACCCCCCTCTTAACTCATTTCAAAAGTCCTGTTTTTTAGCCAAAAAGCGCGCAAAGGGTATAAACGCTCTTAAAATGAATAGATTACCCACAATACAAGACTCAATCTTAGTATGTGATCAATACTATTTATGTGACTGTTGGGTGTAAATGATGATGTTATATTCACAATGAGAAAATAAAGAAGAATTTATATGTCTGTGTCTCAAAGTTTTAAATCATATTGCATATTTATAATTGATTATAATGTTTAGAGTAGAATGTGCCCTTGGTAATCCAACAAACCTTTTGCAGGGTGGTTTTGGGATATTGAATTTGTTGGATTATACATACCGGGTATCTCAAGACTGCTACCGAAAACGAAGCCGGGTGGTAGTTTTAGTGGCTACAAACACAATGCAATTAAAAATTTCGCATAGAAACGCGACAATTATTTTTTATGATTTTTTAAATATCGTCATTTTTGGGTGGTAAATCCATAGTTTTTGCTAAAATAATAATTTAAACTCTTTTATACCTTAGAGTATTTATAAATAAAAGGGCATACACTATTATTTTAGGAAAAAATGTATTTACCACCCAAATATGGCCATAGGAAAAAAATAACAAAAAAAAATTGTCGCTTTTTTTTGCAACTTTTTCTGTTGCATTATGTCTGAAGTCGCTTAAACTACCACCCGGCTTCGTTTTCGGTAGCAGTCTTGATATACCCTGTATATACTTACATACCAGTGGCGGTACTTCCATACAAGCCCAAAAGCCCGGCTTGCCTTAATACGCATATACTCAATCCTAAAGGCAAATTAGTACCTTAAATAAAATACATTCGTTTAATGCAAAACGTCTATCATTTTTAAATTTACCGCGCCATAATGGAGCCCCGCGCCTGCGACGGAGCACCCGCGCCCCGCCCGGCAACTCGCCTAAGCGAGCGCCGCGCCGCGGTCTAAAACTAATATAAAATTATTTAATTCAAAATCAACGCTGGTCCACGCGTGACGCAATATCTTAAAAAGATGGAACACAGCAAAGTATTATCTATCTTTTACTCTCTCGTGTGCTTTTACCTGGCTTCTGGCGTATATTGCCCTCTCAGTCACACCCATTGATGAAATGCTACTACCATGACACTACGTACCTATACATATAGCTATTTTTTAATGCGATTTGTACCAAGCAAAATGCCCGGCTTCGCGGAGTGAAGTTGTGCACTTGACATGTCATATTATGATCCAAATTTATCGAAAAATATTTATGTTTTGCTACAAGTTATATTGGAATATATATAAAATAAATGGATATTTTTTGAGACCGTATTATAATGTTTTAAATATTTTTATTAATATGTAATAAGAATACTTAATTTGGAATTGTCCATAATTTAGGACCTGTGGCTAGCTTCACACTTATTATTATGTCTTTCAAGCGGACGATTAACCAGTAACCACTGAATATCTACGTTTAGTTTTCGTTTAATTATAGTATTTTACGTTTATTACGTATAATAATGGGTGAAAATGTGCCTTGTGATGGTTTGAAGTGTGTGCAAGTGTTGATCGGCGAGGAAAAGGTAAATTCATTACATTTCGTAGACAAACAGCTACTCGTATCTGGTCGAAAACCTACGCCTGATTTGTTGTGTATTTCTCGAAAGTAGTGAAAACTATAGAATACAATTTTATAGATCAGTGCATATAACTACATAGATTGCTGGATGTTCTCATACTAATAAGTTATACTGTCGGTGTTGTATATTTTTTTCGAACGATGTACTTAAATTGGAATTGTTCCGGCTATAGTGATATAAATAATTTAACTGGTAGGTACTTTTATAGTCATTGACAAAAACATGTGAATGCATTAATATATTTTCATAATTCCGGTAAACAGCGTATAGAAACCTCTTTAAGCGTCATATACATAACATAATATGTGATGAGATTTCTTGACATTATGCTCGCGTAGACAGTAATCGTAGTGTTTTTCAGATATTCCTTAGCTTCCTTTCAGGGCTCATGATGAATCAAAAAATCACATGCATACACAAAAACATAACATGAATGTATTAACAATAATTTCTGGCCGCGAAGTTAAACACGGCGCCGTACTTGTGCTATTGTAGTGCTGTTTATTAATTTACAACATAATTACAATATAAAGTTACGTATGCATGCCCAAAAGTAATTTAACTTACACATTTGTTTTATTCATCTATTTAAAACTAATGATGGGGCCTAAAGTATTTTGGCAATATTAAATAGATGGCCGAGATAATCGCGCCATCTATTAGATTTTTTCGAACAACTTGTTGTAATAGATTTTTTCATAACGGTGATAAAGATAATTATTATTTAATTGGTTTTTATCCTAATCTTATATAGATCGTGTGGTAGTTCTAGGACTGCCTTGATGGCGCAAAGTTGAGGTCTCGGATTCGAATCTGGGGTCGTTTTCTATATATTTTTTTATTTAATAACATCGCATAGGCTCGCCCCCTATCGCATGATGAACACGTTCTTCTTTCTTAATACCATTTTGCTCCTGAACCAATACATATTCTTACTAAAAAAATATTGGGCTTGCCCTAGTCCACAACCCTAGGCACGCCACTGTTACATACATGTACTTACTCTTATAGTCCAACTAAGTTGAAAGGTTCTATATGACAATGATAATGCAGTAACAAAATGTACCGTTTTGAGTCACACTGAGCTATAGGCATGTCAGATTACAAGGTGCTCTGGATTAGACAGGGGCCAGGTCACCGAGGGTCCACTATATGTATAAAGTATTTAAGATATAATTATTGCTTTTGAAATAACTAAGCATTTATCATACATATAAATTACAAGCAGGTGTGATTTACATAAGTACATATTATAAAATATTGGACTTTAATCTTTACACAATATTTTTTTTATGCATTTTTTTTATATAAATTTAATATCTATTATATTCAATGTGCCACCCTGAGACAAGTAGTAAATATTGGTATTGAGTATTATGTTTACTAGTGTTTCGATTATTAATAATGTTAAATATAGGACCAAGTGAATGAGTCAGAGCAGTTAAGACACATATTGGGAAAAAATCACAGAAAGACAGAATGGGAATTTAGAGGAAATATTATACCTTTTGGGATGGTCATAATGTACCTAAGTAAAGGCCATTACAGGGGTTAGTTCTAGCATCGTCATTACCCTAGTGCGAAATTGTTAATATGCCCTGCCAGAGATTATTGCGGTAGCTTCTATTTACCATCAAAAACAATTGTTTGCGTACAAAAATAAAAACATCGCCTTTGCGGCTCCCTAGGAATGCGTCCGACTGAGCCTCGACGTCGCTTCTGATAGTAGCGTAGATCTCCGGCTATTTTTAGTCCCGAGACAACCGCATTATTTTAGATCAGCTAAATATAAATTTTAAAAGCCTTATCCCCTTCAGCGCCTCTGCCAATTATTTAGCTATATAATATAAAAAAGTTTACGTCATAAATTAGCGCCCACGAGCCGCAAATTAATCTTTGTAGAAAAACAAATTCTTTATTCTTTTTAGTCTCCGTTTAAATTCTTTCAAATCGCCTCATTGGTCAAGTGACGGTACATAACTATGAGCTTTGAAATCTTAGGTTCAAATCTTATTTGTGTAAGGACTGGTATTCCCGCCTCTGTGTCCCGCTGTCACTACTTTTGGGACAGGTTAGGTGAATTTTGTTTCGAGTGTCATCTTGGTATACCACTTCGTAAAAACAGTTGACATACCTAACGCCTACCTAGTCGGTATTTTTTAAGACTATTATTTCTCGTGTGCCGTGGGTGCGTTTTAAACACAAAAAACTCCCCGCGCCCAAAAAGTCGGATCGTGTATTGAACCATCTCCATAGAAAGTAGATAATAAAAATTGATTTTGGGAGAAGTTCATATAAAAATATGACTTCCCGCAGAGATTGACATCCCCGAAATGGCAATATAATAAAGAAAAATATTTTTGCAAACTGCAATAGCAACATATGTATTGCCAATCGAAAATTCAGTAAACCCTTTAAAATGATGAATCAATTTTAAGGCATTGCATAAAAGGAGAAGGGATTCTTCATCCTTTTTTTTACCATTATAATCATCAACAGGCATAGGAAATCCGCTGCTGGAAATAGATTAAGATTTTTACAGACATTTGTAGATGTTGGCTGATCTAGCTTCTTTCTACAATAAGCACCTATCCTAGTTTATGATGAAATCGTGCCATTTAATTATGTATATACTTACTTTGAAATCTGAGTATGAAACACTTTCTGTAATATCTTATTGGTGACAATTAATCTGCTGAGGGTGTTAGGTTAGGTGTTATATTAGGCACAAATGCTTTAAATTGAGGCTGATTTCAATCAATTATATAATAGGATATGTTAATTATGTCATCATTAAATAAACCGTTCAGGATTGTCACACAACTTAGCCATATTGCACTTCCTATAAAATACGAAACCCGATTCTCTATGGATAGTAAGCTTAACCTTAGTAACGATTTTGATATATTTTCAGTAAGCATCATAATCACAGACTTAACCACAAATAGCACGTCATGCATATATTCATTGAATGAATATAGACATTAGACATGTAAGCTTAATTATATTCGACAGCGAGTGGATGGGCCGCCAATGTAATTTTCCTCGCTCCATACCTCGTGTGTTATAATTAATGTACGTATATACTGTACTGAATAGGCAGGCCTAACGACGTAAGTCATACCGTGGATTCGATATTTGTATCTTATTTCCTTTAAACTACTTTCATCGTTCTAATGAAGTTATTTCTTTCAAATTAAATTTAATTACACATTTTAAACTGTGGACAACTTTTTTGGGTGTTTTTTTTTATTATGCACCAGTAAGTCTTTACTAATATGTATACGCAGTTGAATAGTTCTCTGTGTATCGCATCGACTAATAATTGTAATAGCGATAAGTTCGCCCCCTGCCACTTTAAGGGCAGACATAATATTTGCGAGTTAGTGGTCGCATTAGTGGCACCTCTGCCTACTAAGTACTTCGAAGATCATGTCATTCTAACATTTATCTATTTCTACACTTATCAATCAAACATTAATTACATTTGGCAAGTGTTTCGCCTAGGGCCGCTTTAATAAAATAATGTTACATAAAATAGTATGTAATGAAATTCAGTTTGAGACCTAGTAATACGCATGGCATGCATCAAATAGGAGAGCTACGCCCAAAATCGATTGCGGGGCCTTTGACCGGATTGCGTTCGGCAATGTCCGAAACCGTGTAATGTACATGTACACGGTAGCTACAAGCACAATATGCCAATTACTCGTCTAGACGTCGATAAACGGATTCAATCTGGTTGCATTCGCATGCGGCAAGGGTCGCATGCCTGCCGGCAAATACAGAATCAAATTATGGCGCCAACTTTCGAGTTAACAATATATATTTTTATCGAGTAGATCTAAATAAACTCATTTGCAAAAAAAACGGGCACGTAAGCAATGAACCATTTCAAATGTTACTATTGGTTTGTTTGATAATTATAGGTAGTTTTACTTTCACAATTTTGTAAATTAATAAGCAAATTATCGTTTTCGTCAGTATTATCATAAAATTTTGATAAAATTTATGGGTTTTAATGCTAAAGTTCACTAGTAGTGTATGCTCGCTAGTAGTGCATATGCTCGTGAAGTAAAAGTTAACAAAGATTTTTGTTTGTTTTTTCTTTAATAAAGTAAAAGCAGATAAATGTTTAGTATCGAGTGTGACCCCCTCTAGCTGAAATCACAGCTTGAATTCGTCTGGGTATGCTAGCGAGGATATCCCGGATACTTGCGTGCGGAATACGTTCCCACTCCGCGGTAATCACATTCTTCAGCTCTCTGATGGTCTGCGGAGCCGGTTGTACTGATCTCACGCGTCGTTTCAGAACGTCCCAGACATGCTCTACAGGATTGAGAATATCCAATCCGAATCCAAACGACGAATGCCGACCTCTTGCACATACGCTTCCACATCGCCAGACCGGTGGGCGCGAGCGTTGTCGTCCATAAAAATTGAGTCTTCGCCTAAAGCGGCCAATGCGGGTTGTGCATGAGGAATTAGAACTTCCGTTATGTATCGATGTCCAGTCAGTGAGCCGTTTTCAATGAAGACTAACTCTGTACGATCCATTGAATTTATTCCTGCCCAAAACATAAAAGAGCCCCCACCATAAGGTGTGACTTCTTCAAAACAAGCCTCTGCAAAGCGTTCTCCTCGTCTTCGTAGCACTCGCCGACGTCGATCTTCACCGAACAGAGATATCCTGGCTTCATCGGAGAACAATACCCGATTCCAGTCTTCTTGAGTCCATGACTCACAATTTCGAGCAAACCTAAGCCTGACAACTCTGTGCTCACGGAGTAACTTAGGGCCGCGGGCCGGGCGATGACTGCGTATATTGGCCGCGAGAAGCCTCCTCCTGACCGTCCATAGACTAAAATGCACATTTCTTACTTCTTCGAGGTTGTTCTTAAGGTTCACATACGAAGACTTGCGATTTCTCAATGCGCGACTCACAAGAAAACGATCATCCCGTGGTTGGGTACATGGTTTTCTTCCAGAACCAGGCTCAATCCTATAGAGCATGTCTGGGACGTTCTGAAACGACGCGTGAGATCAGTACAACCGGCGCCGCAGACCATCAGAGAGCTGAAGAATGTGATTACCGCGGAGTGGGAACGTATTCCGCAAGCAAGTATCCGGGATATCCTCGCTAGCATACCCAGACGAATTCAAGCTGTGATTTCAGCTAGAGGGGGTCACACTCGATACTAAACATTTATCTGCTTTTACTTTATTAAAGAAAAAACAAACAAAAATCTTTGTTAAGAGCGTTTATACCCTGCACGCGCTTTTTGGCTTAAAAACAGGACTTTTCAAATGAGTTAATAGCCACCAATAAACAATTTAAAGGAAAAATAATTATTACTAATTTTAGAAAAGGTTGTCATCTAGGGATTTTGGTGGAAAACATTATAGATTGATGGATAATTTGTGAGTACTATACGGATTACTGAACACAAGTTTCGTTATTTAGGCTTTAAATGGCAATTTAGAAGCTTAAGATATCCGAAACCACTAAATATAAGATGAAAATAAAAATATTATCAGACTAATAAGACCCTTATGGAGGGATTTTGCTGAGAAAAATAATCTTTTTGTGTTTAGTTCCTGAAAAATAAAAATTTAAACAATGCGAAATTATTCAGAAACTCTCGTCAAGAACATATTTTTTTCACCAACTTATCGTACATAATTTTTTATAGCAATTGCATATTACAATAGAAGAGCATCTTATCAATAAATTACCATTTTTATATTTCAACAAAATTAGTTTTCATGTTTTCTACAAATATTTTAAAAACCACTATAAAACACGCTGTCCGACGTGGATCAAATCAGACCGCCGCAAGGCCTTCTAGAGGGAGGACGTATCGCTCGTCGCTCCGGCCTGGCTGCAGTCGATTATGCCGCGCGTAGTAAAAATAGCCACGCGCGGAATGCGATTACCACATCTTAGTACTTTGGTAGTAAAATATTTAATTATTTTTATTACCTACAATGATTTTGTAGTGAGTATAAATTATGTTTCAGGTAATATAATGGGATGTAATTCCGAGGCTAAATTATGTTATGTATTGTAATATAAAATTAAATATATTTCGTAATTGTAAGGGGTTGTAAGGCCCCTAACACTATTTATGTGTTCGAACACGAAATGATTAATAAAACGTCCGTAGTGTATACTGATTGAACACTGATTTGAATGCAACTTAACAATGTAATAATAACGAAAATATGATTAGTATCCAAAATTTGTATTATTATTTGCTTGCACAGTAATATTTGTCTACTTATAATGCAAATAAAATATTTGTATGATATTATATTACAGTTACATTTCAATTGAATATTTGAAGCGCACGGATCAAAGTTGTTTGAGCCGATTGTATAGCGAGCCGACGCGGCAGCTCTACGCACACAGCTTTGGTCGCTTATGTGAGCGTGAAATTAACGAAGAAATACCTATAGTTGACTTTGCGCGCAAGGTGTATACGCTCTTAACTTTTACTTCACGAGCATATGCACTACTAGCGAGCATACACTACTAGTGAACTTTGGCATTAAAACCCATAAATTTTATCAAAATTTTATGATAATACTGACGAAAACTATTATTTGCTTATTAATTTACAAAATTGTGAAAGTAAAACTACCTATAATTATCAAACAAACCAATAGTAACATTTGAAATGGTTCATTGCTTAGGTGCCCGTTTTTTTGCAAATGAGTTTATAAGGGTATTCCATATTTATTCTAGCTCAATTCAATATAACAATTAACAACTGCCAAGACTTTTGCTTTCCCAAATCCCAATAAGAATTTTTGAAATGTTTAGAAGCGAACTACTTGCACAGTGCACTTATTTTAACTTTTATGATCCATATCAAACTTTGTGAAATAAAATATAATATGAAAACATTCTTAAACAGTTTTAAGATCATTTCATCATAAATTTGCATACCTCAGTCTCAGTGGCGCAGTTGGTTAGAAGTCGGCTGTGAAACGAGAGGCCGCGGGTTCGATCCCCGCACCGAAGCAAATAAAGTGTAAACTGGTACTTGTATGGGGTCTGGGTGTTTGTAAGACCGAAAAGTCTCTCGTAAATTCTGATACCGACGACACAAGACTCGATATTAGTGTGAGGTCAGGACTATGTATGTTACTGTTGGGTGTATTTTTCTTTATACCTGTAAGCATGGTTCTTAAATTGAGTTGCAAAATGCACTTTATACTAAAATTGATACTAATTGATATACCTGACCTGGGAATGATATCTAGATCCTCACGGTTTACGGTCCGCGTACATTTAATACTAGATCAATTAGTACACCCACGAAATGTTTTCTCTCTCACAACTACAAAAACACCACTACTAAAATAATAAATATCCCAAAGAATTCTATATCTGCCTGGTCGTCTGTCCACCTTTTGATTGAATATATTGTAAGCTTATTTTCTTTTCCAGATATTTGCGCATCTATGGACTAAAGTTTAGCAAAGAAGATCATATAGCTCTCATAAAACTAGCCTACGAATTAGTAATTATACCGGATCTCGAGCCTTGCAAGATTCACAAATATGCCACAATGTTCGTCATGCTAACAAAGTAAGTTTAAAATACGTTGCATAATTATATTCAAGTCTCTAGATTTATCTTGCTATATTTGTATTTAACTATTCCCATAAACGTATTTGTTTTTCGCTTTTTTATCAGTAATAGAATTATTTATAATGAAAAATCTAAATGCAACTGGTTTGGAATTACAAAGCCTAAAATAGGCATATCACTGAATTCCAATAGCATTGTTCCCCTAAGCCAAGACATATTTATATCTTGGCAATAAACAATAGCTTTCCTCTTTGGCACACTCCAATGATTAAGATCAATGTGTGACGTCACGATTACAGGAAAAGACAATTAATTTCACCCGAAGAGCTCACTCTACCGTGGCGCCCTCTCTACGACCTGGGAAAGAAATTGTTCAGCGCAAATGCATTACATATGGGATTGTTCCATTATTTGACGTAAGTATGAATATTATTCAAAAGCGCGCGCATTTCATTTTATAAAAATATATTTTTCTATGTTCCTTCTATCTGATAAGATACTCATCAGTTCTTAACCTTAATTTATTTTAAAGTATATTTGTGATGGAACAAACTATTATAATTATCGATATTGCATCATAAGGTACATTAAAGATAAAGCTTCCCGGGTCTATGAACACTACCTTGCCAATAAATAATAAATAGTTGTGTCAAGTGGGCTCTGCATATGATTTAATACAAGATAATGTATTTCCAGTAAACATATCGCTGTCCATTTATTATAATTTTATTTATTTATTAACATGTGTGTTCAGGCCAAAACGTTCTGGCAAACAAGAAGGCGATATGCTCGATATGATACGCAAATTCATGTCGGGATACGGGCTAGACGACGCCCTACATTTGCTCGGCCTCGCGGGGAAAGACGAAAATGAACTGCCCACGTAAATCAAAAAGATATTACAGGGGTCGCTTATGTCCGCACATTGGGTGGCAGATGGTTTGGGCTCATGTATCATCAGTTGTCACATTTGTCCTTCAAATTCACGATCTTCCAGCCAAACACGGTGGCAGGGTTGCATGGTGTCCATGTCGATGTGTGATCCTTCTCGGGTTAATGTTTATTTTACATTTTTAGCTCACTGGAGTCATCTTACCTATCGATGGTGAAGTGCGCTAGACCGTAAGTAGAGACAGTACTATGGAAGTATACCATGCAACATGATATGTTTTTATGAGCAAATAATTTGCAGATATTTTGATGTGTCTGCGACAAAGGAAATATTGGCAGAGTTGCTTCCACAAGTCAATCCGTGGACGTCCGACACGTTCCCAGTCAGTCAACTGGTGGTTTTCTTACCCGTGTCATTACATCCAAAACACACTGAGCGGGGCCACAAACTGTGGTTCGATGAGTTGATGACGCTGTGGGATACTTGCTACAACTCGCAGTGCGGTGTTTGGGTGAGAATATTTATTATAATTTTCGCGCAACTATGGCCATGTTGAATGCGTTTTTGCACAGTTTTTCTCCCACCAGTTTGGGTTCTGATTTTTTACAAGGAAAATATTGCTTTGAGCACTCATACTGTTGTCCTACAGTTTCATCACAATCGGTTGAGCCGTTTTGAAGATCGTTTCAGAAGAACATACAGTCACATGTTTAATTTTAAATCACTGTGAATGTTATAACTTAGCTAGCTTTAGAAAACGGCAATAATACAAATAACAGACAGATTGTCTCATTTCATGCAAAATGTAGATTATTTACAGTAGTGTACAAAGTGATTTGACTAACTTGATTGTCGCACGAATAAATAAAAATTGTATTTTATAGAGATGAGAGCAACCAAGATATAAGACTTGCACAGTAGGTACTATACAATGGTATAATAATCTGTGTAATCAATATACCAGGAGTCAACATGTGCAAATATGATGTTGATGATTTAACATAGTTTTTTGCTTATTCACTACCGTTGCAATATTTTAGCACCAATTTTTGTCACTAATTTCAGCTTAGCAAGAACATCCCTGAATTTGGAAATGACTCTGTTTAGTTATTAGCTTTAAAAGCGGACCCCTTTGCAGTGCTATCCCTGTATATTATATGCATAGCGACTTTTTAACCTAATTGATGCTAAATTATATTAAATTATATTATTAGAAATTTTGCTCCCACTCCCTTACCGCTGGACTGGATTTACACAGGGCATAATACTTAAAATAAAAAATAATATTATAAGATATATCCCTATTTGCAGAGGGTATTTTCGTCTGACCAAAGATTTTTTTTCAGGATTTCATGATTCTGTTCGCTGCTCTCGCCAAAAGGAATCCAGGCGCTGTTGATTGGAGCCCTCATGTTGGAAAAATGTTCACGCGCTTCCTCCACGCGCTGAATTTGCCCGTGTCATACAAAGACTTGCAGATATGTCAACTTCATACTTTAGGTAAGTTTTGATGCATTCATTTGAGTTCAGAGGAATATCGAATGCGTTAATAATCTTTAAGTAATTGGAAAGTAAGTAGAGTAATAAGGGATATTTTATTGAACGTAGTTGAGTTGATAATTAATATTAAATCATGTAAAAAAAAAACTAATATCCAACACATTTAAACATCGTGATATTAAAATACTACACATTGTGTGTAAAAAATTATTCAAAATTATTTAAACAAATTTGTATTAAAGCTAAATCAATGTATATAAGTAATAAAATAAAAAACTCCAAAAATAAAATAAAAATGACTTGGAGTGTAATCAACAAAGAAACTGGTAGAGCTAAACCTCGGGACACAGAGTTTAGCTTAAATATTAATAATAAAATTATTACATCTAATGTTGAAGTAGCTAGGATTTTTGAAAATTTCTTCTCTGATGTACCAGTTTCTATAACAAAAAGTTTAAACTCATCCCCTGACATAGCAGAAAAGTTACTACAAGAAAATGTGACTGGAAGCAGAGATTCATTTGAGTTCCATTGTGTTGACAGTATGGTTATAATAAAAATATTTAAATGTATTAATATTAAAAACACATGTGACCTTTGGGGAATTTCAACAAAAATATTAAACTCTGTAATACCAGTCTTGGCTCCCCAGTTAGCTGTAATTTTTAATGCTTGTATAAACAGTGGTCTATTTCCTGATAAAATGAAGTTGAGTAAAGTAATACCTCTTTTTAAATCTGGTAGTACAGATGACCCCTCTAATTATAGACCTATTTCAGTACTACCTTCATTCAGCAAAATTTTTGAAAAACTGATGCTCTTACAACTTCAAACTTATTTTTCAAAAATAAAATTTTTCATGGTAAACAATTTGGTTTTACGCGGGGTCGCTCCACAACTGACGCTGGTGTGGAGCTTATAGGTAATATATTTGATTCTTGGGAGAATTCACAGGATGCCTTGGGTGTATTCTGTGATCTATGCAAAGCATTTGATTGTGTTCACCATGATATACTTATCAGGAAATTGAGCCACTACGGAATTAATGGTATTGCTCTCGAATTATGCAAATCATATTTGAGCAATAGGGTCCAAAGTGTTGATGTCAACGGAATAAGATCTCCTGGGTCTGCCGTAACTATGGGAGTTCCACAGGGCTCGATTCTTGGACCCTTTCTATTTTTAATTTACATTAATGACTTACCTTTTTTTATAAGGGACAACTGTGAGGTAGTGTTGTTTGCTGATGATACTTCACTAATTTTTAAAGTAAATCGACGTAATCCCGATATTGACGACGTAAACCACACCCTCTCAAAAATAGTACATTGGTTTAGCATTAACAATTTGTTATTAAATAGCCAAAAAACTAAATGTATAAGGTTTGTGACACCTAATGTCAAAAAGTTAATGCTAACATTAGTTTGAATGGGGATGAGTTGAGCCTTGTGGATACAACTAAGTTTTTGGGAATCACTTTAGATCCCAAACTTCAGTGGGGCTCTCACATAGTCGCTCTAGCTAAAAAGCTGAGCGCCGCAGTCTTTGCGGTGGGTAAGATTCGCCAATTGACTGATGTTGATACAGCTCGGTTGGTATATTTTGCCTACTTTCATAGTCTGATGAGTTATGGAATTTTATTGTGGGGTGGTGCTGCTGACATTAATACCATCTTTGTTCTCCAAAAGCGAGCTATAAGATCAATTTATTCGCTAGGGTCCAGATATTCTCTTAGAGAAAAATTTAAAGAGATAAATATAATGACAGTAGCATCACAATATATTTTTGAAAATTTAATTTATGTTCATAGAAATAAAGAAAGTTTTCGTAAGATTAGCGATATTCATAACAAAAATACTAGGAATAAGAATAATCTAGCTACTCATAAGACTAGGCTCCACAAAATCAGCAAATCTTTTAAGGGTTACTGTATACATTTTTATAACAAAGTTCCCAGTCATATTAAAGCCTTAACGATTACAAAATTCAAATCAACTATCAAGCAAAAATTATGCAATAAAGCATATTATAAAACTTCTGAATATCTAGATGATAACAAGGCTTGGGAATAGAATAAAATTAAATAAATGTGTAGTATCTCGGAGCGGAGGTATTGGTGTGCTCTGTATAATATCATTCAAATTAAGTAACTTTTGCAGTTGTTTTGCTGTGTAAGTGATTGGGTATGTCATGCTCGCTAAAAAGTCTATGCTTGCGGTGGCGTCGTGTGCCGGGTCGGTCACTTCCCTATAGCATGGTTGAGGAGGCCGATGGCTGGCACATGCGTCATACTCGTGAACGGGTGCTGCTTGCGTAGACTGGTCTATCCGATTTGCTTACATTGTAACGGATTAATTAATGGATTACATAAGGCTTTCGCAATTATTCGCTGCTTTGGCGAAAAAGAGTATACTGATTCTTCGTTCTGGGTGACTTCGCTACTTTCGGCCGTAGTAATTATAACATAAACATATTCATATAAAAATATTTTTTTGTAAAATTACAACAAATTATTAATGAACTGCTCTGATTAAACCAACTTGTAAATTTTGTAATAATTCCTACATTGTAAACTGGTTTTGAAAAGAGCAACACTAGAGTTTCTTGCCCGTTCTTCTCTAGTGAAAACCGCTTTCCGAACCGGGTGGTAGATAAAAAATGACTGAATCTAAATGATGTTGAACATTTTAATGGATTCAATAAATTATTTTCATTTCATTTCATTTCATTTTTATTGCAAACTGTAAAAAATAATTCTGTCTCCTTCGGCCTTATTAGTCATATTATCTCTTATCTCACTCTATTATTTTCCTGCGTACATATAGAGTACTATTTATATGATATAGAGTACTATTGGTACGGCCCAGCTCTGCCCGGTTGCAGATACACATTTTAAAATGGCGGTGAAAATGTTCAATTTTGACTATTTTTTTTTATCTTCTGTGATTATTTTTTTCATAACAAGTATCCTTTGTTACTTCTAATACCTGCAAGAATATATGTTTAAAGTTTCATGATGATCGGTTAAATAGGTTTTGCGTGAAAGTGTGACAATCAAACTGAGATCCTCATACAGCTTCCGTGGCGCAGTCGGTTAGACGCCGCCTGTAAAACGAGAGGCCGCGGGTTCGATCCCCGCACCGAGAGAAATCGTTTTGCGGCCCACAAATATACGTTCGGGTCTGGGTGTTTGTGAGACCGAAATGTCTCTCGTAGTTCCTGATACCTGAGACACAAGACTCGATCTTACTGTAGGGTCAGGATCATGTATGTGACTGTTGGGTGTAATTTATTTATGTAATTTAAGTATGATTGTTTGTAGACACAAAGCACATAGCGTCGTGGATAGTGTGGAGCATATGTCCCGACGGCGTGGTGCTAAAGCAGCTGCGCAGTTTCCTGGGCGGCGTGGAGAGCTACCTACACAGCGCCAACACGGGCCGATGGTCATACAAACTCAGAGACTTGCTCAGGAAACTGGCGCGAGAGTTTTTGAACAGGTTGGCTTAACTTATGCTTCTTGTGACCTTTGAAGGTTTTTTGTGTCGTAGAGATTTATTGTCAAATTTAATTTAAGTTCAGGTATAGAAAAGGTTGCTCGCCATTTTAGACCAGGGTAGCCTTTAAAAATAATAAAAAGTGAAAAAAAATTATAGTAGGATGAAACCCATTAGAAAAGGAGGGGGATAGTATAAAAATGAAAGGAAAAATAATTTACGGGCGATCTGAGGTCGGGAAGAGGATGGGGGTGGGTTTTTAAGGGTGAAAAACGGTTTTTCTCGATTTCCGGCAAAACTAAAAGTCCTATCGAAAAAAGTCAAATGGCAAAGTTGTAGGTAATAAAAAGATCTAAAACTTTTGTATTTACACTTTTTTCACAAAACCTCAAAGTTTATGTGAAAAATTCAAAAAACCAAGTTAATGGTTTTTTATTTTTATCTTTTACAAAAAAAATATTTTTTTAACGAAATTTGGTGAAAACTTACCTTTTTATGTCCCAAATACGCTGTAATTTATTTGATTAAAAATATTTATTTTTTCGCCTTATTTTGAATTAATATCGAAAAAGCACCCTAATTTTCAATCGAAAAATCACCTGTCAAAATATCAGCTTTTTTCAAAAAATTGGTATGTTTTCTGTTCGTTGAAATCTCTTCTTTCCGATGGTGAAAATATATATATATGTTACTATAGTAAATCTTCTCAGAAAATGCAAAGCAAAGCTGCTTTTTTTAATATATTCATAATATATTTTTTATACATTTTGACATTTATTTCTTTAATATATTTTTTTTTCATGGGTATATACTCACCATAACATAGTGAAGGCATTATTAATTCGATTTTGTGTTTCAGATTATCAGTATGGATGAATCTGTTTGTATCATCTGCAATAAGGCAGATGATAAGCAAGTGTATGAAATAAAAAAGCAGCTTTGCTTTGCATTTTCTGAGAAGATTTACTAGAGTAACATACATATATTTTTTCACCATCGGAAAGTAGAGATTTCAACGAATAGAAAACATACCAATTTTTTGAAAAAAGCTGATATTTTGACAGTTGAATTTTCGATTGAAAATTAGGGTGCTTTTTCGATATTAATTCAAAATAAGGCAAAAAAATAAATATTTTTAATCAAATAAATTACAACGTATTTGGGACATAAAAAGGTAAGTTTTCACCAAATTTCGTTAAAAAAATATTTTTTTTGTAAAAGATAAAAATAAAAAACCAAAAACTTGGTTTTTTGAATTTTTCACATAAACTTTGAGGTTTTGTGAAAAAAGTGTAAATACAAAAGTTTTAGATCTTTTTATTACCTACAACTTTGCCATTTGACTTTTTTCGATAGGACTTTTAGTTTTGCCGGAAATCGAGAAAAACCGTTTTTTACCCTTAAAAACCCACCCCCATCCCCTTCCCGGCCTCAGATCGCCCGTAAATTATTTTTCCTTTCATTTTTATACTACCCCCTTCTTTTCTAATGGGTTTCATCCTACTATTATTTTTATTGGTTTTAAAAATTATCGACTCTGGTCTATTTAGGTTTGATATTTCTCCAATTTAAAACCGCATCGCATTTACCTACGTACTATTTCGTGCCTGTTTCATACCAACGGTTTATTTTGTAAAAATATTGAACCATTATACGTAATTTATATTCTCTGTCTTTTATATTAAACCTGTTTTATAGGGTTCGACGAGAGCGTGAAAAGAAGTTCTCGGAAACCTGGGAGAATCAGACACCAGCTGAATACAGACTTACAGAGAATGACATATCGGAATTCGTAAACATCGTTCTTGAACCAACCTTGCAGGCGGTTTACAGCCGCAGTGGCTCCTTGGACATCTCCATCGCCCTTCAGAACTTAGCCACGCTGCGTCCTGCGGTGGTGGTGCCGCCTCTACTCGAGAGGCTCAAGACTTCGTTAACTTCATTAACAGAGCCACATAGAGTCACGGCAGCGATGTCTGCGGTGGCCGCCGTCGCCAGGCCAATGCTAAGAGGCCCAGATGCCAACTACCCCGAAGGCCCCACTCACGTAGTGCCCCTACTGTTAGCCGTTCTACCAGGTCTTGACCCTAACGACATCAAGAAGACCCTGGTCTCCCTGCACTTCATTCTGATCTTCAGCTGGATGGTGCCGTTCATAGACTGCAGCTCTGCGCACGAGCACTGGCCCGATTTGACTGAAGAGGAACTGCTCACTTGTGAGTCGACAGCGCAGTTCGAAGACTTCGTTTTGGTGTTCTTCGATAGGCTTTTCAATATCATCGAGTCCAGTGTACTGGAACACGTGCGTTTGGACACGAAGGAATCTGACGGCGTTCGCAGCAAGACCGATGCGGTTATGGAGACGGCATTGTCTTCCGCTGCCACAGCCGTACTCATGCAATGCTCTCCAAAAATATTCAAAGAAGCCTTGCGGAAATTTAAGTCCTTTGCAACACAGACCACGTTTGAGACCAATGTATCGGGCAGTATGGTGGGGGTGCTACTCCGAGTGTTCGCTCGCGTCGACTCGGAATCGACTTTAGCGGCGTTCCTGCCGAATTTGTGCGAGGAGCTCAAAGATTTATTAGCGAGCGACGAGGCCTTGAAAGAAGAAAATCCTCCACGCGACTTAATGTATAGATTGGTCCTGCTGATGCACGTCGTTGAATGCGACGGAGTCGTTCTGTTGAAGTACATCCCTAACGTAGTGGGCGTGCTGGACAGGGCGTTGAAGTTGCACTCTAATTACGCGTTGAACCGCGCTTGCGAGATTCTCGGTCACACGCTGACATCGCTCAGTTGCATCGACCTGAAGGACTGGAAGAGTTCGCCGAAAGACTACGGCGCGGCGCCTGAGAAGTGGTTGCCTATTCGCGAGTGGGGTCACGGGTCGTTGTTGAAGAACGCGGAGTTGAAGTGGCACGTGCCCAGTGAGGCGGAGGCGAAGTGTGCGCAGGTGCTGGTGGACCGCTACCTGAAGCCGGAGCTGACGCGGCTGCGGCGCTGGCTGGCGGGCGAGCGCGACATGTGCCGCGAGCGCCGTCTCCGCTGCTTCTACATCATCAACGCGGCGCTCAGCTGCGGAACCTTCCTGCCGCAGCCTGATGAAGTACCCGTTCAACTGTAAGTTTACATTACTTTTATTACTAATACATTTACACACGGCAATTTGTATCTCTCCCGCCAAACAGCAGTGTAAATGAAATATTATGTTTCGGTTTCAAGGACATTGTAGCCAGAGTAACTATTGGACATATTGAGACTTACACCCGTATTCACAAACAATACTATGAGGACGCATAGTGTAGCCAAACGCACAGAATTGTCAATTTTGATTCATAAACAATACTTGAGTGATGAGTGTCACTATGCGTTCACTTAAGGAGGCCCTCAGGTAAAGAAACTCAACAGCTATTTTACGCAACGCATAGTGTCGATTGAAGACGTGAAAGTGACATGTAAATTGCCATTTCATTTTATGTATTTTGCACTAAGGTTTTGTATTAGGTTTTTTCCATTTTCAATGCAATGGATTACAGCAGCGAGAAGAAGTTCGACAGTTATATTGATGATACGTGATGATCGTCCTGCGTTCGGTGTCCTTACCGAACGCAGGTCGATAAGTGCAAGAAATATTATTCGAGATTTACAAAATCCTTTTGATTTTTACAATGACTAACACTTTAGAAGACGCTATCGATTTACTAGGGATATTGTTTTCATGCACTTTTGCGACTAGTTTGAAAGAGGCCTTTCAATACCGCCTATTCATCAATTACTTGTGGCCTTAAGATTTTATTCATCTGGGAGTTTTCTGTTGGTAAACGGACTAGATGCGACTGCCAACATTTTCACGGTGGTCGCGGGTTCGAATCTCAGTGCACACCTCTGATTATTTGGAGTCATGTGTGTATTGATTCTTTGATAGTCAATCACCACGCGCTAAAACGGTGAAGGAAAACATCGTTACGAAACCTACATACCATAGCGATGTATAAAAAAAATCTATAGTATATAAGTCCGCCAACCCGCATTAGGCCAGCGTGGAGGACTATATGTCCTAACCACTCTCAATCGATCTCTCGATAGTAGAGGAGGCCGTGCTCTGCAGTGGGACGTATATGGGCTGATACAGATACGGGAGTTTTCAGGTCAGTAATCATCTATTTGGATGCAGGCTGCCTCCAACAGGTCACTGTGGAAATCATTGGGGAGGGGGGAGGCCTATGTTAACATCCACAATTTACCGTTTAAAAATGTGGGAAATAAATTTTATTAAATATTTGGAACGTAAATATTTGAAGTTGTCAAAGGCGCTTTCACTCACGAGTAATTTGCGGGACATGCGCGGACACCAATTGTCAAACACCAGAGAGAAATTAGTAACAGTAATTGACCAATCACTGATCCGCATTGGACACTGTGTGTTCCCATAGTAAAAGGGTGACTCAAGTATTGTTTATGAATAAAAAGGCTGAGCGGAACGATCACTATGAGAAATGTCTTACTTAGCATAGGGTTACTTCAACACTCAGTAAATTATTGTTTGTGAATTCGGGCCTTAGTATGTCTCGGGATGGCGAGCGCATTGGAATGCTTTGTAATTCATGGTGTTGTTTGGTTTGATGTTGTTCATTAACGGTCGCATCGCTTAAAATCAGGTGATGCTATATGGTCTCCTTTTGGGTAAGGGAAAATATTTTTTCAGTTCAATGAAAACGCTTATTTTTTTCAGCATGGAATCTCAAGTGCCTGCGACAAGCATCCCGTATACTAATGGCGTTAAGTTCAGAGTCACGTTAGACGGTGAGAACCTTCGGCAGGCTCTCACAAGCCTTCTTCTGGAGGTGCAGGCGCGTATGCTCGCTGACAAGACTGATGATACGCGCGGATTGGAAATGCTTATACAGGTATGGTTTTAAATTACATGCACCTGCTTCGTTTTAGTCTATTGAGCATAATTCGAGCATTATTTTGTACTGCTTGGCTTAAAATAGTTCTCATGAAAGAATAGGCAAATTAACCGTATAGTTGTCGATGTACTCTAACAAACAATAGCTAAATGGTAACATATCGATTTAGTCTTTAATTACGTGTATTAGCAATGATAAGAATTTAATGTATAGAACATTTTAATAGTATCAGAATGCATACATATGTACGTTAAAAACAATGTTCAATAGAGAAAATCCGTCATAGAATTAGACGCATGAAGCGTACGGATGTTGAATCCTACCGCGTAAAAGTTGCATTATCAGTTTAGAGGATGATGTGTGTGCATTATTATACTAGAGCGGAAATCGGGAACAAAATCTCTGCGTATGGTGTACACAGTGAAGCGAGAGGGAAGATAATGTTACTTCGTAGGCGTGACAGAGACAGAAATGGAATGTACCTTTCATTTTGTTACAAAAATTTTGTTTGCAGTGTCTCCTCTAGTATATTATGTCAATGTGTTCGGTGCAGGTGTGGGAGCGCGTGGTGGTGACGAAGGGTTCCCGCGGGGGTCCGGGGCTGGAGGCGCGGCTGCGCTCGTACGGCGCGCTGGAGCGAGCGCTGGACGGGCGCGGGGGTGCGGCGCGGCGCGGGGGCGGCGGCGGCGCGGGGGGCGCGGCGGGCGAGGAGGCGGACGCGACCGCGTGCGCGCGCCTGCGCATGCTGCTGGCGGACGCGGCGCGCCTGCAGGACGACTCGCGCCTCGACCTCGTGTGCGAGGCTGGGATCACGCCATCTGCACTGCAGGCGTTGCACGCGCTCGCAGACCTCGCCGTCAACACTTATAGCTCCGTTAGTATACTATATTGTCTACATACTTCATTCCATTGTACTAAAATCGGGGCATGTATCTGGGTAGGTACCACCGCAATGTCTATTTCTCCCGTAAAACAACAATTCGTAAATGCACTGTTGTGTTTCGGATTGAAGGACATTGTAGCCAAAGTAACTACTGGACATATTGAGACTTAACATCTTATGTCTCAGGATGGCGAGCGCAGTGGAATGTTGCTACTGTTTATGAGTGGTCGTATCGCTTACCATCAGGCAAAAGGCTTGCTCGTCTCGCCATTCATTGCAATAAAAGAAAATGAAATGGATGATAACACTGTCTACAACAAGGATATTTCTGTTCTTTCTTTTTTAACATTAATGTTTTCTTGCATATTTTTCCATGGAAGTCCTATTCATGAAGTATTAGTATGATTAAAATAAAATAATTTGATATCTATAAAATAACTAGCGGCCCGGCCCGGCTTCGCCTGGGTGCAAATATAGATTCCAGTCCATATTTTATTTCAAATCAACATGACAGCCGTTGTCTAAACTGCTTATCCAATTCCAATCCCATCCTGTACCTATTCTTCTGTCCCATTTTATCCAACTTATATTCTATTCTATCCCATCTCTCCAGATTTAAATCATTATTTTGCTACGGAGATATTATAACACTGTTACTACTCCGACTGTCTGTATCTGTATCAGCCCATATACGTCCCACTGCAGGGCACGGGCCTCCTCTACAATCGAGAGTACGATTGAGAGTGGTTAGGCCATATAGTCCACCACGCTGGCCTAGTGCGGGTTGGCGGACTTACATACCATAGAAATTTTATAAATCGCTATGGTATGCAGATTTCCTCACGATGTTTTCCTTCACCGTTTTAGTGCGTGGTGATTGACTATCAATAGACACATGACTCCGAAAAGTCAGAGGTATGCCCTGGGATTCGAACCCGCGACCACCGTGAACATGTTGGCAGTCGCGTCTAGTCCGTTTACCAAAAGGCCACCACGCACTTATTACTCCGACTACATTCATTGAAATCAATTAAAAGATACCATAGCTGACCCGACCACGCTAAGCTATGGCTTAGTTATTATATGATTAATATTAAATTGAATTATTTACCATAGCAAAAAAGCCCGACCCCCCTTTGCCTGGATGCAGATATTTTTTATTTTACTTCACACCAAATACATGTTATTTTTCGTATAAGCTCTTGTATACCTTAACATGACATAGCTATCGTACTGTCCTGCTCAATTCCGTCCCATCCCGTCTATTCCCCGTCACTTCCCGATACGTCCCGTCCTTTCTCTTCATTATCCATCCCGTCTTATACCGTGCATTTACATTTCGTCCTATCAAATCTGTCAGCTAACCCAGTCATCTCCCGTATGTCCCACTCTATAATATCCCGTTTCTCCATAGCCAAATAGTGTTCCTTATAATTTTTTGACATTAAACACTTTTAAAGCGATTTTGATTATCCATGCAATATTCCATCCCTTATGGGGGTGAACCCCCACTATGCTGTTTTTTCCATAAATATTACGCCATTACTTTTGTTCGTAATAAAGAAATGAAATATTAATTTTCATACAAATAACTTCAGTGGTTTCGATTTTCTTCGACATAACATTTCAGAATGTATAATATTTCTATCAGTGAATTTTAGCGAAGGAAAAGACACTGTAAAAATTCGTGATAAAAGTAAACATAATAACACATAACACACACACAAACACAAACGTACACTATTAGCACTTTCTCACACTGACACCCACAATTAATGTAATTACAATAATTATATTTAACTGGATTCTCAAGACACAGGCAACACCTAATTTGAAAACCCCTGCAATATTCTCCATATGTAAAATTGTTATTTTAATAAAGATTTTTCATTTTCAAGTGATATTCTATCTGAAAAGAAGTAAATCTTCTTACGTGTGAATAGTATTTATTTAATTGTCCTATATTTATTTAACTTCATAATACATTCTCTTTTGGTTACACAAAATTAATTTCTGAACGCATGCATTAATATTTGACAACCAATTTAAATGTCAATCCCTTTTCATTAATGTCATTAATTTACATCTTTAAAATCTAAAATACGCCATTAATCGAATATTGTGGATATATGTTGTCGATTCGAAACCTTTATTTAAATACGTTCTTTAATTTGAGAGAAGAGTTTACCGTATCGACGGGATGAACATTAAATGTTTGACAGTTACGAACCCATGAACATTTTGTATGAGAAAATGTTAATAAGCTAATATAAACTCGGGAAACCGAGAACGTGATAAAAAGTATCCTATGTCCTTCTCCTGGTTCTAAGCTACCTCCCCACCAATTTTCAGCCAAGTCAGTTCAGCCGTTCTTGAGTTATAAGTAGTGTAACTAACACGACTTTCTTTTATATAAAATTAATTGAAAAAAACATTTTCCAGTAGACCAAACTGTAAATCTAAACCATTCTCGAATCTCCACGAACACACACAAAAAATTTCATCAAAATTGGTCCAGTCGTTTAGGAGGAGTTCAGTCACATACACACGCACACAAGAAATATATATATTAAGATGTACTAAAAATAAAAATAAATATCTCCAGTTAATAAATTATAGAATTAAAGTGTTGAACTTGAATATCAAAAGCAATATTAAAACACTCATACAGGTCCGTATCCTGTCCCAAATCCGTCTGTACTGGATGCTGAGCCACTACCCGTACTCGTACCGCGCGCTGGTTCCGAAGCTGGCCGAGTTGCTGGTGGCGGGCGGCGAGGGCGACGAGTGGCACGCGCGGCACAAGGGCGCGCTGTTCATGATGCTGGGCCCGCGCACCGGCCCGCTCGTCGCCAAGCAGGACTGGGAGGTGGTGCGCACGCTCTGGCCGGCTGTGTTGAAGGCGCCGCTCAGTGAGAAACCTAGTATTGTCAGGTAATATCTAATTTAAATTATTTTATGGAAATTTTCGCGGCCGAAATGGCCGAATTACTTGACATATACTCCTCAACGTTTCGTTCATCTGGAAACGCCACGTTAATAAATAATAAATATAAAATAAATAACATCCAACAATCATACACATGCGTTGTCCGGACCATACACTACGAAAAACTTTTCGGTCGCATAAACATCCATCCGAGAGAAATATTTGTCGGCCGCACATACACAAAAGCAATTAAATTGTGTTTTTTGGATTCAAATAAAAATTATAAATGGCAAATTAAGACCGTCACCATCTTCATCCACAAGAAGTACATTATGGAACCGAGATCACCGACAAAGATCCTTACTGCGGCCATTAGAATTGCATCGCAATTATAGTGTTTTTAAATGCAAGAGTCGTATTAAACATAGAAAATACTACCTTATATCTTGTATTTTAGAGCACATTTTTCTGTTTCCTAGTTATTTACTATTAAGAGCGTATACACCTTGCGCGCAAAGTCAACTATAGGTATTTCTTCGTTAATTTCACGCACACATAAGCGACCAAAGCTGTGTGCGTAGAGCTGCCGCGACGGCTCGCTATACAATCGGCTCAAACAACTTTGATCCGTGCGCTTCAAATATTCAATTGAAATGTAACTGTAATATAATATCATAAAAATATTTTATTTGCATTATAAGTAGACAAATATTACTGTGCAACCAAAGAATAATACAAATTTATATAGTAATCATATTTTCGTTATTATTACATTGTTAAGTTGCATTCAAATCAGTGTTCAATCAGTATACACTACGGACGTTTTATTAATCATTTCGTGTTCGAACACATAAATAGTGTTAGGGGCCTTACAACCCCTTACAATTACGAAATATATTTAATTTTATATTACAATACATAACATAATTTAGCCTCGGAATTACATCCCATTATATTACCTGAAACATAATTTATACTCACTACAAAATCATTGTAGGTAATAAAAATAATTAAATATTTTACTACCAAAGTACTAAGATGTGGTAATCGCATTTCGCGCGTGGCTATTTTTACTACGCACGGCATAATCGACTGCAGCCAGGCCGGAGCGACGAGCGATACGTCCTCTCTCTAGAAAGCCTTGCGGCGGTCTGATTTGATCCACGTCGGACAGCGTGTTTTATAGTGGTTTTGACGTGACAACGTCTTAAATTAGGTTGCGGCTGGGAGTCACTTATGAAAAAGTGTAACGCCCGGTAACGTAACGGTGCGCGCGCAGCACTAGAGAATTAGGTGCATTGAATCGGCGCATGCTTGTGTCTCTGTCTTTGTCTTTCTCGAACGTTCTTGGCGTTGGAAAAACAAGAAAGCGTCACAATACAAGTTCACACGTGTGGTTAAAGTATCGTCAGCTGTGTCTGTAGTGAAAATATGGAGTGCTTAGATTCGTCATTACATGTACAATGTTTTAGTAAACAAAATATATTTCTATAGTTAAAATTTGTGCAATTCTTATTTTCATTCAATTCCTTGTTCCTATTGTGCAATTTAATTATATTCATATCAATAAATATTCTACCGAGAAAAAGACGTTGTCACGTAAAATCTTCGCCCGTAAAACCGACTTTACAGGCAACCATTTTTTAAAATATTTGTAGAAAACATGAAAACTAATTTTGTTGAAATATAAAAATGGTAATTTATTGATAAGATGTTCTTCTATTGTAATATGCAATTGCTGTAAAAAATTATGTACGATAAGTTGGTGAAAAAAAAATATGTTCTTGACGAGAGTTTCTGAATAATTTCGCATTGTTTAAATTTTTATTTTTCAGTAACGAAACACAAAAAGATTATTTTTCTCAGCAAAATCCCTCCATAAGGGTCTTATTAGTCTGATAATATCTTTATTTTCATCTTATATTTAGTGGTTTCGGATATCTTAAGCTTCTAAATTGCCATTTAAAGCCTAAATAACGAAACTTGTGTTCAGTAATCCGTATAGTACTCACAAATTATCCATCAATCTATAATGTTTTCCACCAAAATCCCTAGATGACAACCTTTTCTAAAATTAGTAATAATTTTTTTGCTTTTGAAATGAAATGAAATGTATTTATTGATCACGTAGGCAATTAAGGAGCTCTTATGACAAGTCAATACACATAGAACTTAATCTCTATTTACAATATATTTCCTATGCTTATTATTACTTATTTTAATTTCTTGCTTTTATCAATTTATTTATTAATTTTATTTATTTTTAAATTAATTTTATTTTTATTTATAATTTATGATTAGTTTTTTTAATTTATTTAGTTTTTATTCATATTTTATTTAAAGTATTAGTTTTTACTTTATAGTAATTTATTTGTCAAAGAAATACATTATTTACGTTAGTCAAATTAAATTATATTATTTGTGGACCATAAATATTACAACGGTGCGTAGCGGTTTATAGTTACCACCGGATCCAACGCGGCCCTTCCTGAGAAGACCCGGCGAAACAAACTCAGTGGGCTTACACTACCACTGGAACTACGCGACGCGACCCAGTCCTGAGTATATCCAGCGACTAAGACTCAGTGGGCTTGTTTTGGGTCCAACTTAAGACAACGACCATAAGTATTTCCGATACGTCCCGTATGTTTAGGCTTACTGCCGGATCCAACGCGGCCCTGACTGAGAAGACCCGGCGAACAAACTCAGCGGGCTTTACTTTACCACTGGATACTACGCGGCGCGACCCATTTCTGAGTAGATCCAGCGAGTCAAACTCAGTGGGCTTGGTTTTGGTCAATTTACTAAAATAAGTATTTGTGACTTGTCTTACAAGGATTTGCCATATTAATTATTATTTTTATATGATTTTTTCGATCGGTCGTCATATAATTTAATTGATTTATTTGATTGTATATAGCTTAATTTTTGAGTTCACAATTTTAGATATTTTTAATTATTTAAATTAGGTGGTGTAATAAGCGAATAGTTCAGGGCCCCAGGAGGTCGCAATGTGCAAGAGAACACCTAATCCCAGGCTTTTTTATCCTCAATATATTCCTTAATATTATAATAACCCCTAGTCATAAGTTTGTTTTTAATATGGACCCTAAATAGTTTGTCCGGTAGCTGCGTTATCCTATTGGGAAGTTTATTATAAAATTTAATACAACTACCCAAGAAAGATTTTTTTGACTTTTCTAGTCTAAACGAGGGTATTGCTAGTTTATTTTTATTCCGCGTATTAATGGTGTGGGTGTCACTGACCTTATAAAACTTATTAATATTTTTACGAACGTGCATTATATTCTGAAAGATGTATTCAGATGACACGGTTAGTATATTGCTTTCTTTAAAAACAGATCGCAAAGAATCGCGGCTTCCTAGATTATAAATAGCACGGACTGCTCTTTTTTGTAAGATGAATATCGATTCGATATCAGCCGCTGATCCCCATAAAATAATGCCGTATGACATTATACTATGAAAATAAGCAAAATATACCAATCTAGCCGTTGCAACGTCAGTTAGTTGTCTTATTTTTCGGACCGCGAACGCTGCGCTGCTAAGTTTAGCTGATAATCTCTCAATTTGTGGACCCCATTGTAATTTTTTATCTAGAGTGATCCCTAAAAAAATTGTGGAATTAGCTAAATTTAGAATTTCTGAATTTAATTCGATACGCGTGTTTACGCTTGCCACGTTCGGTAAAGCAAAACGGACGCATTTAGTCTTACTAGCATTTAATAGTAGATTATTAGCAGAAAACCAATCCGAAATTAAATTAAGAATATTGTTAGGTGTATCTAGATTATCGTCTTTCCGATTAACTTTAAATATTATAGAGGTGTCGTCAGCGAATAAAACTATGTCTGACCACTTCTGAACCATGCAAGGAAGATCATTTATGTAGACTAAGAATAAAAAGGGGCCCAGAATGGAGCCCTGCGGAACCCCAATTTTAACTTTTGATCCTACCGAAGTGAGCCCGTCCAAAGAAACCTTTTGTTCACGACCCGACAAGTAAGACATTACGAGATCAAGTGACGTATCACTGATTCCGTAGTACCTTAGCTTCATAATAAGTTTTTGGTGGTCAACACAGTCGAAAGCCTTGGAGAGATCACAAAAAACTCCTAGAGCATCTTGAGATGCCTCCCAGGCTTCTAAAACCGACGTGATTAGTGATGTCCCGGCATCTTGAGTTGAGCGACCCTTTGTGAAACCAAATTGATTCCTATGTATTAACTTATTTTCATCAAAATGTGCTAGCATTTGATTAAGTAAAAGCTTTTCGAAGATTTTGCTAAGAGCCGGTAGTACAGAAATGGGTCTATAATTCGACGGATTGTTCGAACATCCTGACTTAAAAATGGGTACGACTTTACTAATTTTCATTAAGTCGGGAAAGATACCGTCACTTAGGCAGGAATTAAAAATAGTAGCTAATAACGGTGCAATGTTAACAATAATAGCTTCTATAGCTTTAACAGACAGTCCCCATATATCTTCTGTAGTTTTTATTTTAATTTGCTTGAAAGCCTTTATTATTTGACAACTGGTTACCTTTTGAAAGTTAAACTTAGACATATTTCCAGGAACATTTTCCTTTAAAAAAGATTCCGCTAAATCTACTGATGAATCTAAATGTTTAGTTAAGTCTAATGGTATGTTAGTGAAAAAATTATCAAGATAATTGGCAATAGTAGATTTATCTGAAATAAGGTCGTCATTTATGCGGAGAGCAATTTTGTTGTCATTTTTTTTATTTTTCCCAGTTTCAGTATTAATAATTTGCCAGGTAGTTTTTATTTTATTATCTGACAATCTAAGCTTTTCACTTATATAATTTGATTTAGCCTGCATACATACTTTTTTAAATAATTTTGAATATAATCCGACATATTTTTTAAAGTTGACATCAGGTGTATAGGACCTTTTGTCATATAACTCATACAAAATTTCCCTACTACGTCTAATGCCTTTAGTGGCCCAAGCACTAAATTTTATTTTAGAGTTAATTTTAATAGTTTTAATTTTACATACTTGGTCAAACTCTTTACGTATAATTTTAAATAATGATGAGTACATGTCGTTTGGACTGCCATCAAGTGTAAAAGTATCTATTTTTGATTGTACATTACTGTTAAATTGACCGAGGATTTTCTTAGATAACGGCCTAAAAGTTATTAATCTACTGGTTTTGTCTACAGCATGTTCTAATTTCACTAATTGGCATTTATGGTCAGATCTAACCCCTATCTTTATACCTTTTTCAAGTACTTCGAAGTTTGTTATGATATTGTCAATACAACTCGAAGTTTCAGACGTAATTCTAGTAGGCTCCGAGAACAAACATGTAAAATTAAATGAGCCGAATAAAGACACAAACCTACACTTATCAACCGAATCAACTAGTAAATTAATATTAAAGTCCCCACAGACTAGAACTTTTTTATTACTTTTAATTTTATTTAAAATATCCTCCATTGTTGATAAAAATAGCGAAATATTTGATGAAGGAGGTCTATAGACACACAATATGACATAGGAATTTGTTTCCGCACATGCGACCTCACACACTCGTTCAACCGAGAGGCAAGAGATATCCTTTCTTTCCCTAAATGTGATATGATCACGAACTAGAATTAAGGAACCTCCACCTTCCGCCGAAATCCTGTTAAACGAGCTGGCGACCCTGAAACCATTCACATTGAAATTCATAAGGATTTCTTTAAATTGTTTATTGGTGGCTATTAACTCATTTGAAAAGTCCTGTTTTTAAGCCAAAAAGCGCGTGCAGGGTATAAACGCTCTTAATTTTCTTACAGATTAGAACAAGCATTCAACGACTGTCTGCATCGTCATTTCCCGACGATCAACACTCGTCTCGTGATGTCCGAAGCCGTTGTGAAGGCGGCCAGTCACTTGCTCACGGAGGCTCAACTGAATGAACCCGAGTTTGTGGAGCAGTTGAGCCACGCTGTGGAGAAGGAAGTCGCCTCGTCAGACAGGACTGAGAGGCTGTATAAGGAATTGATTGAAGAACTCGTTGATGTAGTTGAGACGCCTAATGCGTAAGTTTAAGTCATTATGCTTTTTAAATTCTGTTGGAGTTTTTGGGTGGAGCATAAAATAACAATAAAAAAAAAATGCCAATTTAGATTTTAGCTATTAATAGCAGATTTTTAGGACACATTTCAAAAGTGATTGTATTGCATCTGAAGGTAAATGTAGTGCAGTTCGAGTAGAATCTTTATGAGATAAGTTTCTCGTGGTTGAAACTGTTACATTTATAATTATATTCTATTTCAGTGTTCTAGTTGTTATTAATTCATACAAAGTAAATAATGGTGTACACATTATTCTGGAAAAAAAAGATTAACACGCATTAAAACCATAGCTCTAAAAGCGGGGAACATTGTTGAGTTGCCTTTACAACTATATATTATGATGATGATGATGATACTAAAATAACGATTATACCGGGTATCTCAAGACTGCTACCGAAAACGAAGCCGGGTGGTAGTTTTAGTGGCTACAAACACAATGCAATTAAAAATTTCACCTAGAAACGCGACAATTTTTTTTTATGATTTTTTAAATATCGTCATTTTTGGGTGGTAAATCCATAGTTTTTGCTATAATAATAATTTAAACTCTTTTATACCTTAGAGTATTTATAAATAAAAGGGTATATACTATTATTTTAGGAAAAAAATGTATTTACCACCCAAATATGGCCATAGGAAAAAAACAACAAAAAAAAAATTGACGCTTTTTTTTGCAAATTTTTCTGTTGCATTGTGTCTGAAGTCGCTTAAACTACCACCCGGCTTCGTTTTCGGTAGCAGTCTTGATATACCCTGTATAACAGAATTAAACTGACGTCTTGTGTTGAATCATATAATGCGTATGTGCACGTGTTGCAGTCAGTGGCGCCGCGTGGAGTCAGCGATGCAGATGCTGACGTTCTGCCCGTCGCTGCAGACGGCGTACAGCGCGCGCGCGGTGGGCGCGGTGGCTCGCGCGCTGCTGCACGAGGCGGCCGCCGTGCGCCGCGCCGCCGCGCGCCTGCTGCACTACGCGCTCAAGCAGCGCAAGCACAAGCTGCGCAAGCGCGCGCTCGACCCCTACCTGCTCGCCAGGGTGCACAAGCCGGAGAATCATGTGCCAGGTCAGCGGTACTCTATATACTTTGTATCTGTATCGGCCCATATACGTCCCACTGCAGGGCACGGGCCTACTCTACAATCGAGAGCACAATTGAGAGTGGTTAGGGTATATAGTCCACTACGCTGACCTAGTGCGGTTTGGCGGACTTACATACCATAGAAATGATTATAAATCTCTATGGTATGCAGGTTTCCTCACAGGTGTCTTATAAACTAACGCCATAGTGCACAAGCCGGAGAATCATGTGCCAGGTCAGCGTTACTCTAGCTTATACAGGGTGTACTTTAAATCAATTTCGGTGTTGGCCACTCCTTGCCTTATCACCTGATTAAGTTAGCTATAAAATTCCAATATGAATAGGTAATCTTTGTTTCGTTGCTTTAATTAAGTATTCATAAGTAAAAAAAATAATTAAGTTATATATTGGCACTATGAGTATCAGTGACTAACTTAGTTTGTACTTAATATTTATTAATCTATTTTTTTGTATCTCATTTTAAGTGAAATGTTTCTTATGAGAATAAATGTCTTTAAACCGAAACCGAAGTTAAATATGTTTGTTTGTAACAACCCTGAAGCATTGATTGAACTGTTAGTTTATGTTGGGAAAAGAAAATATATATAAATATATAAATAGCTATGAGACATGCTGTTTACTGCTATATTTTGATCACTCGCGATAATGTGGCTTTGGCCGTCTGTTTCAGTTTTTGTTCGACAAGCATGAATATAAAAACAGTTATTTTTCTATCTCTCAAAAGCTATTGTTTTATGGATGAAAAGTATCTATGAAAAATTAAAAATTGGTCAGTTGAGTAAATAAGGCGATCGAGTAACAAACATTCGAATTCAAATTGTTGATAAGAATGCTAAAGTAGAAATTACATAAATTTTATATTTCCTCATAGGGTACAGGAAAGATCTGGAGTGGGCCATGTGGGCTGAAGACAAAGTGCCGAAAAACTGCGAGGAATGGGACCGGCCGTGGCTGAGGAGCTCCATGTATGGCTTCTACGCTTGGCCTGAGAAATTAGTGGTTTGTTGTTTATACATAACATGTATTTCTGTTCCACTTCTGTGCCACTCTTTTTGAGAGACCGGTAACACCTAGTATCCTGGTGTTGTAATTTCACACGGTCGATGGTCATGGTAAGAACCGTTTGTTCGTTGTTCAGAGCTAAACTGTATAATTTTTTGTTCTCTATTAGCAAAAAGTACCATTGATTCGTATAAATTAAGTTTTGCTAAAAAACTGGTATATGATATGCAACGAATCAAATTGTAAGTCACAATTTTGCAACATGAATAGTCATGAATAGCTCTCCTACACTTAATAAACACCCACACTAGGATCGAGTCTTGTGTAGGGGGTATTTGAAACTACGAGACATTTTTGTGTTACAATTACCCAGACGCGAAACAAATACTTTTGGATCCCACAATTTTTTGTCTGGGTGTGATTAAATGTCAGAATAGATCTTGTCATTGAGCTCAACCGGACCTTGGATCTCAATGCCAAGAAACCCAGGTGTGTGCGTTCACGTGCAAAAAATCCCCGTTCTCTCCCCTGCCCATTCTTCAGGGTGCTCCCCTCTCAGTGCGGAATGACCTGAGTATCCTTGGTGTGGATATACGCTGTGATCTCAATCCAAGGAATCACATCGAGGGCGTAATATCTGCCACATCACGTAGGGTTGGAGTCCTGAACAAGGTGCGTCGGTTTTTCACGCCCGGTCAGCTTTATCGTTTGTATAAAGCGCAGGTCCGGCCGGGTATGGAGTACTGTTCGCACCTCTGGGATGGATCCGAAGCCATAGCTTATCGGTCTACACCATCCCGGCGCGAACCAAACGGTTCTCTTATTTTTTCTTGTGTCGCACCGTCAGGCTGTAGAATTGTTTGCCGTCTCACGTGTTCCCAACTTCCTACAATCCTGGGTCCTTCCGCCGTAGTGTGAAGAGGCACCTTAGCAGGCCGGCATAATTGTTTCCATTGGCATGGGACTGCCGTCCGACGCCAATGGATACTCTGCCTGAGCGGCATTTGCGCTTACCATCAGGTGCAATGTCGCCACTAGACCAGGGTAAAAAAAAAGAATAATGTTAAAATTATGGTTAGCTATTTCACAGTATAATTAGATCGGATATTACGAGGTTTTAAATAATAATGATGCATTGCAGGTAGCTGCGCCCATGAGCGAGCAGGTTGTCGGCAAGTTCCCCCCTCCCGAGCAGATGGAGGAGGGCGAGCGATATTTGTACGAGTTCTTCAACGACGATGCCAACGTGGAGAAGTTGGTAGGATTCTTCACCGTGGAAGAGAAGAAGGGGAAGGACAAATTCAGCGGCATTCGCTTCTCTGTGTTTAGGGTAAGTCGATATTACTATATCAACATCTAAAATTCAGATATTATTTAGAAAAAAAAATTTTGATTTTCCATAAGAGTGATCTATTTTCACCACTGGGCTGAGTGCTCGATTCCATTATGCAAGTATGACGTCACAGTTGCTTAAATTCGAATTGCATGGAAGTTTTACTGCAATAAAAATGGGGGTTTCCAAAATCGAATAGGAAATCATGGGTGGAAGTTAAAATCATGCAACTTTAATAAAAATATACAAGGTCAAACTTTCCATGCAACATGCTTTGCACCTTGTACGTAGGTTAAGAGCGTATACACCTTGCGCGCAAAGTCAACTATAGGTATTTCTTCGTTAATTTCACGCACACATAAGCGACCAAAGCTGTGTGCGTAGAGCTGCCGCGACGGCTCGCTATACAATCGGCTCAAACAACTTTGATCCGTGCGCTTCAAATATTCAATTGAAATGTAACTGTAATATAATATCATAAAAATATTTTATTTGCATTATAAGTAGACAAATATTACTGTGCGAGCAAAGAATAATACAAATTTTGGATACTAATCGTATTTTCGTTATTATTACATTGTTAAGTTGCATTCAAATCAGTGTTCAATCAGTATACACTACGGACGTTTTATTAATCATTTCGTGTTCGAAAACATAAATAGTGTTAGGGGCCTTACAACCCCTTACAATTACGAAATATATTGAATTTTATATTACAATACATAACATAATTTAGCCTCGGAATTACATCCCATTATATTACCTGAAACATAATTTATACTCACTACAAAATCATTGTAGGTAATAAAAATAATTAAATATTTTACTACCAAAGTACTAAGATGTGGTAATCGCATTCCGCGCGTGGCTATTTTTACTATGCGCGGCATAATCGACTGCAGCCAGGCCGGAGCGACGAGCGATACGTCCTCCTTCTAGAAGGCCTTGCGGCGGTCTGATTTGATCCACGTCGGACAGCGTGTTTTATAGTGATTTTTAAAATATTTGTAGAAAACATGAAAACTAATTTTGTTGAAATATAAAAATGGTAATTTATTGATAAGATGTTCTTCTATTGTAATATGCAATTGCTTTAAAAAATTATGTACGATAAGTTGGTGAAAAAAAATATGTTCTTGACGAGAGATTCTGAATAATTTCGCATTGTTTAAATTTTTATTTTTCAGGAACTGAACACAAAAAGATTATTTTTCTCAGCAAAATCCCTCCATAAGGGTCTTATTAGTCTGATAATATTTTTATTTTCATTTTATATTTAGTGGTTTCGGATATCTTAAGCTTCTAAATTGCCATTTAAAGCCTAAATAACGAAACTTGTGTTCAGTAATCCTTATAGTACTCACAAATGATCCATCAATCTATAATGTTTTCCACCAAAATCCCTAGACGACAACCTTTTCTAAAATTTGTACTAATTATTTTACCTTGAAATTGTTTATTGGTGGCTATTAACTAATTTGAAAAGTCCTGTTTTTAAGCCAAAAAGCGCGTGCAGGGTATAAACGCTCTTAATTCAACTTACAATTTATCTCAAACAATATTATTCACAGATGCTATTCGCCCACTTCGGTCCGGATCTGTCGGACAAGTACCTGTCTCGCGCGGTGAAGTGCGCGGCGGACACGCAGGAGTCGCAGCAGCGGTTCGCGGCGGAGGTGGCGGCGGCGGCGATACGCGCGCCGCGGTACTGGCGCCGACCCGACGCGATGCACATGTATAACGCTGCTATGGATATTGTTGCTGCCGGTTAGTAGCTGTCAATACCAGTGTCTGTCTTTTTTAGTTAAATTCCTCGTAGTTGAAGGTTATTATCACTTTTTTTTTATTCATTAGAATCAACAAGGAATACACTTCACATGCTTTACTAATGGACATTTAATGGTTTCTTTAATTATAAGAGATAACAACATGCAATTGTATTTAACAACAGGAAATAACTAAGAAATAACTTATTTATACAATTAAAAGCAAAGTTAAAGTTCAGATCGGAATATAAATATTTTATTTGACAGCTATAAAAGTGGTTGTAGTACCCCTAAGATTTGTACTAACCTGGGTAGTAATTACAGTAAGCCACAGTGGAAAAGTTGAGGGTTCTGGAGTAGTCCAGTCTTTTTGTAACTTGTTAAATCTGTAGTTTTAATGTATTAATCATTAATTAAATATGTGTCAGGTTTCGAGTTTAGCTTCTGTATTAGGCCATATACATCCCACTGCAGGGCACGGGCCACCTCTAAAATAAAGAGTACAATAGAGAGTTAGGCCATATAGTCCACCACGCTGGCCTAATGCGGGTTGATGAGAGGTTTGGCGGGGTTAGATATTTACTATTTGAATATTCCCAGGGTTATCATCAGTAACCCCGGAGACGATGGAGGACTGGGGCACGTGCCTGGCCACCGGCGTGGAGAAGCTGGACCCGCTGCGCGGCGGCGTGGTGCTGGAGCGCCTCATGCAGCTGTGCCTGCCGCCGCCCGTGCGGGGCGACGCGGACCCAGACCAACACACGTCGTTCGTCATGTGCGCCAAGCTGTATGTGCTGCAGGTAGAGATTATTATTTTATTTTATTGCCTTGATTGGGAAAAAAGGCGTGAGTTTATGTTTTTTTTTATTACAATGAATGGCGAGACAAAAATTCCTGTTCGCCTGGTAGTAAGTAATACGACCGCTCATGAATAGTAAAACCAAACAACACATTGAATTGCAAAGCAATGCTTGGAATTCCACTGCGTTCGCCATCTTGAGACATAGGATGTTAAGTTTCAATAAGTCCAGTAGTTACTCTGGCTACAATGTCCTTCAATCAGAAACACAACAGTGCATTTAAACTACTGTTTGGCGGGAGAAATAGACATTGCGGATAGACTATCACATATGAGAGACCTACCACCGATGAAAATAAATAGCAATAGCAATCACAAATAGCAAGTGAACTCAATAATAACATTTCGCAACTTATATAAATAAGGTAAACTTTGCGATTGCGATCCACACAGGCTAATATTTCTATGCTATCTCATGTAATCTAAGAAGGATTAAGTATTTTATGTGAACCCATTTAAAAAAGACACTGAAAACAGACATTATTATGATTTTTTGATAGGTAAATAACGCTTGTTAGAAGCAAAGATTGATTAAAAAGTATTTTTCTCAGTGTAGTTATTTTTATGCCCTATTTTAATACATGTTATATTTTAGTAATGTTAATGAATTTTTGAGTATTTCTGATCTATTGTATTTTTTAAAGTCTTGTGTTTTTCTTTTTCTATCTAAAGTCCACCCTATTGTTCCCATAAATATCTATATAAATTATATTATTCTCAGGGCACACTGGGATCATTAAAGTGGCGCGGTGCTAGACTGGCGAGTAAGATCCTGAAGCGTTTGGACGCGGCCAACTTCATTCAGCATCCGTACCAGAACGTACGCGAGACTGTTGGCAGGTAACTATCAACTTTTGTACTATAAAAATACGTGTTGCAGTCCACAAAAAAATCCATGGTGTTAGAAGTAATATTTAGAAAGCCGTTTAAATTATATTAAACTCCTCAGTATTAAGATCAAAATACTAAGTTTATTTAATAATTATTAATAATCATAACGAGCTATGTGCCCGGCCCACTGCCACTTCAACTTGCCAATCCTATGGGCTATGTCGGTAACCTTGGTTCTCCTACGGATCTCCTCATTTCTGATTCGATCTCGTAGGGAAATACCGAGCATAGCCCGTTCCATGGCTCGTTGAGTGACTTTGAGCCTTTTAATGAGGCCCACAGTGAGAGGTCACGTCTCGGTGCCGTATGTCATCACTGGTAACACACAACTATCGAAGACTTTCGATTTTAGGCACTGAGGTATTTTGGACGAGAAGACGTCGCGAAGTTTCCCGAACGCTGCCCAACCGAGTTGGATTCGCCGATTGACCTCTCTCTCGAAGTTGGACCTGCCTAACCGGACCACTTGTCCTAAATAGACATATTCGTCTACAACTTCGAGAGTCGAGCCCCCAACTCCAATGGGGGTGGGCACAACATGGATATTCGACATGATCTTCGTTTTATCCATGTTCATTTTAAGACCCACCTGTTGGGAAACTCGATTAAGGTCTTCGAGCATAGTGCTAAGGTCTTCCAGCGATTCTGCCAAGACTACAATATCGTCGGCAAATCGAAGGTGAGTAATATACTCGCCGTTGATGTTGATGCCGAATCCTTTCCACTGCAAGAGCTTGAAGGCATTTTCCAGCGCGGCAGTGAACAGTTTTGGAGATATGACATCTCCCTGTCTCACGCCTCTCTGTAGTGGAATAGCCTTCGTGCTCTGATCCTGTACTCGGACCGACATGGTGGCGTTGTTGTATATACACCTCAACACTTCGATGTACCGATAGTCTATGTGGCACCGCTGAAGAGACTGTAGCACAGCCCAGGTCTCGATCGAATCAAAGGCTTTCTCATAGTCCACAAACGCTAAACAAAGCGGCAAGCTATACTCCTCGGTTTTTTGTATAACCTGCCGTAGCGTATGAATATGGTCTATGGTACTAAAGCCTTTTCGGAAACCGGCTTGTTCGGGAGGCTGGAAGTCATCAAACCTGCCTTCGAGACGATTTGTGATGACCCTTGAAAACAACTTATAGACATGGCTCAGGAGCGAGATGGGCCTGTAGTTCTTCAGCAAAGTGTTATCACCTTTTTTGAAGAACAGTACCACCACGCTCCTGCTCCATGCCTCCGGCGTTGAGCCCTCGAGGAGAACGGAATTGAAGAGCCTCAGAAGGACTTTCAGTACCGGCGTTCCGCCCGCTTTCAGAAGCTCTGAAGTGATTCCGTCCTCACCCGGCGCCTTGTTGTTTTTAAGTTGTTTGAGGGCCATCTCAATCTCAAACAGGCTGATGTCCGGGATATCATCGCTAAAGTGTCGGATTAACTCGGCTCTCGGGTCTTCGGCCGAGCTAACAGTAGGTTTGGCAATCGAGGTGTAAAGCTGTCCGTAGAACCTCTCGATCTCCCTTAATACCTCTGCCCTCGTCGATACCACGCGGCCGTCTTCCGTCTTCAGCCTAGACAACTGGCTTTGCCCAATAGACAAGTCTCTTGCAAACACTTTGGAGCCTCCGTTCCGCTCAATTGTCTCCTTAATGCTCACAGTATTGTGAGCACGGACATCGTGTCGCAAGGACTTCCAGATCCGTCTATTGAGCCGCCGATATGCTTCGGCGTTGGCCGTTGGGGCCGAAAGGTTCTCGAGTGGAGGCCACGTACAGGCAAGCGAAGTGTTGGACGCCCGCCTACAAGGTGGACGGACGATCTGACTAAGGTCGCAGGAAGTCGCTGGATGCAGGCCGCTTCCAACAGGTCATTGTGGAGATCATTGGGGGAGGCCTATGTTCAGCAGTGGACTTCCTGTGGCTGATATGATGATGATGATGAATAATCATAAAATAAAGTAAAAAATTACTATTTGTAAATGTTGTTTTAATGAATAAGGTACTGCGCCATGTTTAACCATAATAGATTTATGTTCTCTTTTTATAAAATGCTATGATGTGTATTATTTAATTTCCAGTTTACTAATGACGATATTCGACACTGAGCTGGTGTTCCCTGGCGGCAGCCGGGGTCCCGCCCCCTGCCTCGCTGAATTTATCGAGAGTCTACAGCCGCGTTTTGCGCCGCTTTACGACGAAAATGGAGATATAAGTAAGATTAAGTTCTGTTTCTAAATGTTGACTACTAGGATTTATTTTTATGTAGTATTTAATTTTTTTAAATATTTTACTTTTTAACATAATTATGTCTCAGTTTTGTAACTTGATCGCTAATGTTATCAAGCCTTGAATATATATATATATATACACACTATTATTTTAGGAAAAAATGTATTTACCACCCAAATATGGTCAAAGGAAAAAAATAACCAAAAAAATTGTCGCTTTTTTTTGCAACTTTTTCTGTTGCATTGTGTCTGAAGTCGCTTAAACTACCACCCGGCTTCGTTTTCGGTAGCAGTCTTGAAATACCCTGTATATATCCCTTGGTAATACTGAAATATATATCACACACACAGGGGCTGTCAGAATGTGTCATATACACATTCTGACAGCCCAATTCATGGATTTTATTTATTTATTTATTTATATAAGCTTTATTGTACACCATAAATAAAACAAAAGGAAACAATTCAAACTAGAGAAAAAAAAAAAAGTACAATTGGCGGTCTTATCGCACAAGGCAATCTCTGACAGACAACCATTGTCTTCTTGTGGGATCTTATTGTGGGGTCTGGCTATTAGATGTATTTATATGTGCCAGTCCACTTAATTTTATATGCACGTAGATAGAGATTTGTATTATAATATTATAACTAATAAAGAGTGACACAAAGAGCATGTTTGTCACAGTAATCAAGGCGGCAGTATCGTCGTGTTCTGCGACGCCGCGCGTGTCTACAGACTCGGCGGGCGGGTCCGGCGGGCCGGCGGGCGCGCGCGGCGGGCCGGCGCTGTGCCTGGCGGAGTGCGCCGCGCCGCCGCCCGCGCTGCCGCCCCGCGCCGAGCACCCGCCGCCAGCAGACGACACCTCGCAGGTACACACTCATTATATACTGCTATTTTACTATTATATTATCTATGTATATAATATTATTGCCTATTGGAGAGTTAAGATGGTATGTGAAGTCCATCAACTCGTGACAGATTTACGTGGATTATGGCCTAAATGATCTCAGACAGTGTCGATTGTGGATTCCTATGTACAGCAGTGGGCGACCATGGGTTAATATAATATTGCGTAGAGAAACTTTCATAAGTCCTAAAACATTCCGTTCTGACCGTGCTGGTGCGTGGTTTTCCAATCAGTGTTTTTTTCTATACAGGCATGACAAAGTGACTATAATCTAATAAAAAATAGGTATGTTGCTATATAGTGCAAGGGTAGAATATTTATTGATAAGGGAAAACGACATTTAATTTATGCATTTTTTATCTATACGTACAGGGTATATCAAGACTGCTACCGAAAACGAAGCCGGGTAGTAGTTTAAGCGACTTCAGACACAATGCAACAGAAAAAGTTGCAAAAAAAAGCGACAATTTTTTTTTGTTATTTTTTTCCTATGGCCATATTTGGGTGGTAAATACATTTTTTCCTAAAATAATAGTATATACCCTTTTATTTATAAATACTCTAAGGTATAAAAGTGTTTAAATTATTATTTTAGCAAAAACTGTGGATTTACCACCCAAAAATGACGATATTTAAAAAATCATAAAAAAAAATTGTCACGTTTCTAGGCGAAATTTTTAATTGCATTGTGTTTGTAGCCACTAAAACTACCACCCGGTTTCGTTTTCGGTAACAGTCTTGAGATACCCGGTATAAATAAAATTGAAGTGTCTGTTTTAAGAGTGAAAATAAAAAAAATGTCCTACTACATATCGTTATATACACGATACCTGTGCCAAAAATGATATTTACATTTTTTTGTCTGTCTGTCTGTTTGTTCCGGCTAATCTCTGAAATGGCTGGACCGATTTTGACAGGACTTTTTTTGTCAGGTAGCTGATATAACAAGGAGTAACTTAGGGTACATTTATTTTAGAAAAATAAAGTAATGATGCAATGCCCGCGCGCAGCTCACGCGCATGCCACCACTGGGCCGTCACGTCGGGCGCCTCCCACCACTTCTCCCACCAACGAATCAATATCGCATTTTTGTATATAAAGAAAATTTTCAATAAAGCTAATACAAATAACTGAAAATAAATGTGTAACGGGAGTTTACCGCCGCTCGCTAAGAGATGGCGCTACCGTAGAATTAAATCGCGGTATGGTTTCGTTACAAAGGTTGATAATTAAAATAAAAATGCAAAAGCCAAAAAAAAAAAACGTTTTTGTTAAATTCCACGCAGACGAAGTCGCGGGCACAGCTAGTTAAATATATAAACGCTTAAGGGGCCGTTCATTAATTATCACGTAATGCTTTATGGACGGGGTTGGACACGAAATATCACAAGGGGGAGGAGGGGTCTAGTAAGATATCACGTATGTTTTTTTCGACACGTAATTTGATATATGAAGACTTACTAAAATACACGTGATGTTTGATGGGCTGGGGGGTCAATCAAAATCTCACCACATATCACTAAAGGGGAGGGCGGTCAAAAATGCTAAATAAAATATCACGTGATTAATGGACGGCCCCTAAATCAAAACGACTAACGAAACCACTAAACTTTATAAACCCTATAAGGCTTTATTTTTTTTTGTGGTTAAATAAAAATATTCGTTATGTAGTTAGTGATAAATAGTAAGGGAAAAATAATAAAAAAAAAAATTGAATATTTTAATGGAAAATCGTGTTTTTATTTCAGTTCCACATATGGCACACTGAGCCTTAACTATACTTTTTGTTAATAAACTAGTACAATGGCATTATTATAGAAACATTTTCTTGGTGGATTATTGTAATGTGTGTTTAACCATAATTATAAAATTAAAAGCGATATGAAATTCAAATAACTATATTATTTTTATTATACATATTGAACTATTGATGAAAGCTTCTGAAACAATTGTTATCTTTATTCAGGCAAAGATCGACTCGACATTTTTCACAGGATATGAAGGTTTTTCCTCTGCATCCAGGATATTTGCATCGTTGTCTCTTTTTACCCCAAAGAGGAAAATGCTCAAAGCCGTCACACCGGACATCACGAGGAGGGAGAATTGCCGTATTGGGCTTCTTTCTCGTGTTTTCTTCCAAAGGCATCTCCTTTTTTTCTTTATAGTTACAGACACAGAGGCAGGGATTTTAGTTGTAACGGCATTATTCATAGTAGATGATCGCCTCGGTGCCCTAGACTCTCTAATGGTACCTGTCCCTGTCCCTGAAGTCCCACCTGAAGTACTAGGATGAGGAGTATCTCATCCTATTATTATTAGTAAATATTTATTGATGAGTGAAATGAGTGGAGAGTAGCGAGTGCGTGGTGGCCTGTTGGTAAACGGACTAGACGCGACTGCCAACATATTCACGGTGGTCGCGGGTTCGAATCCCAGGGAACACCTCTGACTTTTCGAAGTCATGTGTATTGATAGTCAATCACCACACACTAAAACGGTGAAGGAAAACATCGTGAGGAAACCTGCATACCATAGCGATTTATAAAATTTCTATGGTATGTAAGTCCGCCAACCCGCACTAGGCCAGCGTGGTGGACTATATGGCCTAACCACTCTCAATCGTACTCTCGATTGTAGAGGAGGCCCGTGCCCTGCAGTGGGACGTATATGGGCTGATAAAGAAGAAGAAGATTTATTGGTGTAGATTTTCGGTATTCATAACATTAATATCCTCATTGACGGGAGACGAACATTGATTTCTTTGCGGTGATAACGAAGTTTCCATATCACTAAGTGATTCAGAAAAAAAATTGTATATACTGTTTTTTTTTCGATGTCTTCATCACTTTCAGCGTCAGAAAAATCTTCTTCATCTTTACTCCCAGAAGGAATATTTAGGAAATCTATAATATCTTCTTCACTCAAGCCTTTTCGTGACATGGTCTATAAATTATAAAAAATGATCATTAGAAAAGTTGTCGTAAGTACTTATACTGAAAACGAGCGTTAAAGCTCAACGTTCCGTAAAAAAATATGATTTGCCAAAAGAATACTGTAGTAATATAAAAAAATAACTTACCTTTGCTAAATATACACTTTTTTACAACGCACAATATTTTATTTTGAGTGAAAACTACACAGTAACTTTATTTATTCGCTGTTTGAATTCACACGAATAGCAAACTTTTCTTGTTTCTTTCGAATTTCACACCAAGTATACCATAAAAAAATCAGTAGAGACATATTTACGTAACGATATGTATTAAACGGTTGATTGATATCCGATGCTTCTATTTAGATGGTAAAAGACATCGCTGCTAGTATTTTTACAGCTGTAGGAACGATTAAAATGGTTGTACCACATATGGTACTGGGAGCCTTGTAGGGTTAATTAGTCTGATCTATGTATAATCTGTATGTATGTATAATCTATGTATAATCTGTGCGTAGTCATCGGAGGGTGGCGAGTCGGTGCAGGGCGCGGAGGGCACGGAGGGCGCGGAGGGAGCGGGAAGTACGCGCGGCGAGCGAGTCAGCAAGCAGCTCGTGCAGCAACTCGACTCCGCGCTGCGACTCACCGGCGACGCCGCGCCCACAACGCAGGACCACGCGCGCGCACTCAACTTGCTCACTACTGGTAACAAACTTTACTATTATAGAATCTTTTCTTCGTTCTTTTGGGTAATGTATAGGTCCTGCAAGCGCGGAAAAGGCTTGTGATTTTATTTGTTACTGTCATCTAAGATTTATTAACATCCACAACAGTTAGGCCTAGTTGCATAAACTAACTTTCACGATATATATAATTTTGATGTTCATGTCATCGTCATAAATTTGAGACGTATTTGACGTTGCTATTGTATGGGGTTGACAATCTCAAAGTTAATGTTATGGGCAAAGTTAGTATGTGCAATTGGGCCTTATATTACCTTTAAATGCGTTAGTCGGACGCAAAGTGTGGAAATGCAAGGAAACTGGACTAGAGTAAGACAGAGACTATAGGGTGTTTGATCATTTCCCTATTTTGTATTTTTATAATAATCAGTTAAGTATTGGAGATTGTTCCGCCCTCACACTCGCCAGTGCAACTCCTGTAAGCCAGGATCAACAGTGGCACGTAATGTAATAACACCGAGTATTGAAGCTCGGCGGGTCTCCGGGAATATCTAACTTGTCTTTAACCCGCAACGAAAATAATCAGAAAGTTAAATTAAGAATAGGAGTTGGAAATAAATAATGTCCACTTCCCTCCGTGCAAAGCGGGTGACAAAACATTGAACTAAAGGGGTAAATAAACCTCGAAAAAAATTATGTTGAGTATTATTACTTTTTTTGTGTTTTCATCAAATAATTCCACTAAGCCTGTATATGAGTTTAAGTATGTTTTGTTTATGTGCGCAGTACTCCGCGGCTGCACGGGCACGCTGGTGCGCGGCGCGGGCGGTGGCGCGGGCGGCGGCGCGTGCGCGGCGCTGGCGCTGGGCGGCGCGGCGTGCGCGGCGGCGCGCGGCCCGCACCACCCGCACGAGGAGCTGCCGCGCGCCGCCGCCACGCTGCTCGCCTCGCTGGCCATCGCGCACCACACCGCGCACGCGTTCGACGCCGCGCTTGATCTGCTGCACACACTTGCGCTACGTATGTACAAGATACACTTATACCTTAATACTAATATATGTATGTATGTATATTATTGCAGTTTATCACGAGACGAGCATGCCGTTCGTCTGATGGTAAGCGATACGACCGCTCATGAACAGTAGTAGAATTACAAAGCAATGCTTGGCATTCTACTACGCTCGCCATCCTGAGACATAAGATTTTAAGTCTCAATATGTAAATAATAAATAAATGAATAAACCCAACAGTCACATACATAGTCCTGACCCCACACTAATGATCGAGTCTTGTGTCGTGAGTATCAGAAACTACGAGAGACTTTTCGGTCTTACACAACAGTGCATTGACACTGCTGTTTGACGGGAGAAATAGACATTGCGGTGGTACCTACCCAGGCGGCCTGTAACATATTAGAAAGCTACCACGAGTAATGTTGGAATAAATAGCAATAGCAATCATAAATAGAAAGTATAACAACATTTCACAACTTATACATATCCATGTTCAACACCTAATTGCGAGTATGAGCAGTCCGCGCATCATATACTTTGGGAGTGTAGTCTTTGGCATAATGAGCGTAAAACCATGCTAGATAGTATGCAAATATCATCTGGAGTTGTATACTACATGGACCTTGTAGAGAATAGAAAGAACTTCCGTGCTTTCCGGCGTTTTTGCCATACCTATTACTGGATTCAAGCATAACAGTTCACATAATAGGTCCCATTTAAATGTAATAATAATTTGATCCGTGGTGCTTCACAGCTGGCTTCTCCGGCTGTGAAAGTCTTTTTGCAAGGTTATTTACCTCTTCAGTTCAATGTTTTGTCACCCGCTTTGCACGGAGGGAAGTGGACAATAATTTATTTCCAACTCCTCCTATTAATTTAACTTTCTGATTAATTTCGATGCGGGTTAAAGACAAGTTAGACATTCCCGGAGACTCGCCGAGCTTCAATGCTCGGTGTCATTACTTTGCGTGCCACTGTTGATCCTGGCTCACAGGAGTTACAGTGGTGGGTGTGAGGGCGGGACAGTCTCCTAACTTATACATATAAATGGAGCTAAATTTTGCGATTGTGACTCACAAAGCCGATCGGCTAATATTTTTATACGATCTCGTGTAATTTATGAAGGAGTGAATTTTATTACGGACCCCCTTTAAGAGGAAACTGAACAATCAATTTTGTGTGTTTAATTTGAGTTGTGAAACATGGTTATAATATATGGTAAGTTTTTTGTTTTCAAATTCTGTGGGAGACAATTAGCAATAGCAGAAAGAAAGAAAGAGACTTAACGCCAAAAAATCAGTTATCTTATTCAAAAATTGTCACACGGCATCATTGTAAATACAGAATGTATTAAATAATAAATAAATAATACCCAGTAGTCACGTACATAGTCCTGACCCCACACTAAAGATCGAGTCTTGTGTCGTGGGTATCAGGAACTACGAGAAACTTTTCGGTCTCACAAACATCCAGACCCGGAAGAAATATTTGTGGGCCGTACGAACATATCACGAGTCGGCTGTTCCGCGCGATCGTGTGCAGACGTGCTCATCGATGACTCATTGCGTATAACAATGACGTCAAATATTGTTAAGTGCGCGAGTTGTGAAATCGTGATAAATGAACTGTTAGCCTTTCTCAGGCATGTTTTGGACTATATGGACGAGGAAAGTGTACACCAATTATGTACTACATCTTTCTCGGAAGAGGAAATAAAAGCAGCTAAGATCGTGTTGTTTGAATCGCTTCCTAGTGGAAGAAAGATGCCACTTCGAAGGAAGCAGGGTAACAAGAAAAGATCGAAGAATCTAGAAGATATAATTAGCCTCATGAAAATTACAAACTCCGATCTACTTCCAGTCTTTGTAGCTAAAGACCTACACAAGCTTCCACCAGTTACTTTTGATCATGTGGATGTAACTAGGCTATTAAAAGACATCCTATGTCTCCAAAAGCAAATGAATTTAATACATGAAAAATTTGTAACACTTGAGAATTTTGAATATCTAAAATTGGAGGTAGATAACCTGAGACAGGCCTCTATTAAAGATAATATTCGTTCTTGTATGAATATAAACAGAAGAGAAAATTACGTGCACAGCAGTCCACTTGACAGTGGTCCTATTGGTTTGCAATATGTAAGAACAAATGTAACGGAAGATTTATTATTATCAGCTGATATAAGATTTATACTTATATATATATATATATAAGTTGAATGACCGCTCGACGTCTTCAATTCATAAATCACTCAAAACGATAACGATAATATCGGCATCTCTTTTCAACACAAACAAAAAATACAAGAAAGCAATGAGGCGACCACTTCGGTTTCAAAAAGTGCGAGTAAGACGAAACATAATCCCGAGCGAGTATTAACTGAACATGCAATAGTTTGCGAGACAGAGAAAAGAAATGGGCGCGTGGAGACTGCAGTGAGTACCCTACTTTCGCATAAATCACAGACCAAGTAGTAGTACAGACGGCCGACTCCCCTATATAATCTTTAGCCCATATCTCATTCATTCCTTTCTATCATTGCATGAAGGTTGGTATTTTTTTTTGACATGGATCGAGGCAGGCGTAGGCAGTTATTGTATTCAGCCTTAGCACGAGCGCCGCGCGTAGTTTAGTATTTATTAATTTTATCCATTTTATTATTTTGCCAAGTTTCTAAATCACATTACAGCGATTCAAAGAAACTTAACAAAATAATAAATATAAGTTTTTAGGTGATATTATGTGTAGAAAATAAATAAAACCCTTAAAATTATTTATTTAAAGATTTATTTTTTAATTTCTTTTTGTACTTCTCTAAAGCTTTTAATTGCATTTTTGGTAACATAGGCCTTTTTGTCAATCTTGAAATGTCGGTACCCTTTAAAATTTTATTGATAGTGTTGCACCAATTCATTATCGTAAAATTCACAACAATATTTATAAAATTATTGAGAATATACTGTTTGTGGTCATCACAGGTTATGAAGTCAAATGAATATTTGGAGAAAATATTTGTTTTTATTTCGTTTGATATATTATTTCTGTGAGCATTATTCTCCAAATATTCATTTGTTGCTGTGACGACGTTGGTAAACAGCATGACTGCTCCTTCGGATGGGTATTTGAGACTTTTTTTTATGAACATTGTCATATTCTCTTTTACTGATCCAGTCGTGAATACCAAGACTTACATTGCTTGTTAAATTGTCTTGGCATTCACGACACTTTGTCTGGCTAATTAATTTCTTTACAACCCATCCAGCAGTATAGGCCCGTGAGTGAGTATTCATACGTTCACGTCGGGCCTGTTCCAGTATATTCCCAATATCACATATTTTCTTTGGATGAATCGACTGTCCAGCAATTTCATTTTCAAATAATGTATTTAAAATTATAGCTGGATCAGTCGAATCATCCTCACAATTGAAGCTATTGTTGTGAAACTTGATTAATCTAGTAACTAATAATGATTTAAAGGTGCAACTGAAGGTATGGCAGTTGGGATAATTATATCTATAGTTGTAGGCCCTAATTTGACCAAAAAAATTTTCAATCGGGTCTGAGTTGAAATATCTGGGCCTCATTATATTAATTTTATTACATTTTAAATACTGCCACACCCTCATAAAACTTTTTAATGTAGTAATAAAATTTTTTATAGAGGGCACTGACTTTTCTTTGCCATTTTGATCCAAATATTTCAATTTTTTTAATGTTTGTATAGCTTCTGGCCAAAATTCGTGATGCTCGAAACATTCAGTAACTGCTTTTTTGAGTGGTTTTACATGCCTTTTTGTATTATGTATCATTGATCCGTTGACACTGTCAAATAATTTGTCAAAGAAGGCCACAATTCCAGCAGTGTTTTTTAATGTTGCGCTAACTGGTCTTCCATCTATGTATGTTGCTGGAATGAGAAATATTGATATTTAAAAAAATATTTACTTTGAGTTTAACCTACTAATAAATAGGGTACATAATTAATTCCTTTTTTATTGTTAATTCTATCAAAATGCTACAATAAGCAAAATCATAACAAGGAAGAATATTTAAAATAAATTAAGTAATAAACATCTTTCAAATATCTCAAAATTAATTTTAGGTAAGCAGTGGTGGTAGGTCTCTCATATGTGAAAGGCTGCCTGGGTGGGTACCACCGCAATGTCTATTTCTCCCGTCAAACAGCAGTTTAAATGCACTGTTGTGTTTCGGATTGAAGGACATTGTAGCCAGAGTAACTACTGGACATATTGAGACTTAACATCTTATGTCTCAGGATGGCGAGCGCAGTGGAATGCCAAGCATTGCTTTGTAACTCAAGGTGTTGTTTGGTTGTACTACTGTTCATGAGCGGTCGTATCGCTTACCATCAGGCGAACGGCATGCTCGTCTCGCCATTCACTGCAATAAAAAAAAAAAAGCAGAAAAGGATACAAGAGGAGGTCACCTTACATAAGATGCGGGAGACCGGAAAAAAAAACGCATGGATCTTTATCAATATCTTGGACAGAATTTGTTTCAATCCTACCAGTTTTATACCCACTGTATATTAAGCAAAATAAAAGTTTATAGGTACCCAAACCAATTTCATGTACACAAACTGAGTCAGTTATGTCACATTAACTTTACATGAACTATGAAGTAAAAACAGATTGTATGAGTTTTCAATACTTACAAAAATTTGCTGTATAAAGAAGAGCAGCAGACATTGTTCTGCTTAAAACTCTGACACAGTTATTGACCTGAAAATAAGTTCAGAAATTAATTGATTATACTGACTTTCATACTAAATATAACTAAAATATACACATCACTTTAAAAATGAACTTGCTTTTAGTTTAAAATTTAATATACAGTATTTAAAATAAATTTCATGAAACTGGTTACAAAAATTTCAGTAAGTTGGTTAATTTTCTTTGGTGCCAGTTTTATTTTGAAGAAATTACTTAAAACACAACTTTCATAAAAATTCAAGTATTCATTACCTTCATCTTCTTTATTTTTTGAGGCATGACATATTGGTCATTCAATTTATGAAGTAATCTCATATCAGTATGCAGGCAATCAGTTTCGTAGACATCGATAATGTCTTGCCAACGAGATATTTTCCCGTCCAAAACAATATTTTTAGTTAAGAAATTATTACGTATACCCTTGAGTAAATGTGGCGGGTCGTAAATTATATTTAACTTGACATTTTCTATAATAATGGTTCCATCTGCAATAAATAAATAGTTATAAGTTACCTTTATGATAAAAACAAAAGAGAATGAAGTACTATGTTTAATGAACTAACCTGGGTTTTGATTATGCAAAACATTATAACGACTGTCTCTACTTCCAAATTTTTAAAGGCCGATTGGAAGGATGTTCCTTGGTCGGATATTAAGGCTATGGGATCTAGCCCCAGTGTCACTGCAGAGGCCACAACCTGTCCTAATATTACTTTGATTTCTAGGCCAGATGTTGCTCCTTGGCAGAAGTAAAAGCATAATGGCTGCTGCCACTTATAAACGGCCCCCCGCAACATGAAGACTAGGGCGTGATCGGCAAATTCACATTTTCTGTTTAGCACCTCCACAAATCCTTGGATGCTATCCTTATATTTATCAAAGATCAGTGCTGTATCCAACGACATTTCATCGAATATAATAGAGCACATTTTCTTTTTTGAGTCCCAACTGCTAACCTGGAAAAATACTAGTTAATTGACCAAATATATGACAGTAGGTAAATTATATAACTATAATATGTAGCTAACCTACAAAAAAGCTAATTGATTTTCTAATGTCCTATAAATTCATTTATAATGGTATATAAATACATATGTACCATTTAATAAAATGGTAAGGAAATAAAATAAGAATCTAGAATAACAAATAAACACTTGACTGAAACAATGTAGCATGGCTTTCTTTTGGTAAGTGGTGTGTGGTGTGGTAAGTGCTAAGCTATGCTGCAGTATGAAGGTACTAGATCAATAGGATGGTACCAGTATCTCACAATAAACTTACATATTGAATGTTTTGAATGCAAGTGAAATAAATAATACATTCGTAAAACCTACCTCCTTCTTTAATAAGTTGAAAACTTGAGGATTAATTCCAGGCCTTAGAACTAATTTAGCAATCATTGAATTTAGTGTAGATTTAGTTGGTAAAATGAAAATTTTACGAAGAAATCTGTAACATTTTGGGCTCTGTTTCATTATTGACAGAGCAATAATTTTTTCCTCTGTTGTGAATCGCCTTGCATTTTTATTTCGAGTGCAGAGGTTAATTTGCATATTGAATATTTTTTTTGCATATGGGTTCATGGATTTAGTAAGCCTTTCAAAAGCTATTTCTTGACACCATTTCAATGCTGTCTGTGCACGTTTTCGGAAGCTTAATTCCTTCTTAGCCTTTTTGAAAGCTATATGCATTTTTTTACACAGTGGATGTAATTCTTTACATTTTAGTCTGGAACTTGGTGTCTCATAAGTTTGCTCTGTAATGTAAAAACAGTTAATCATTATCATTTTATACATAATGAATGTAATTGAATTCCCTTAAAAATTAATATATTTTTTGTGTTTTACTATAGGGCATTTTTTGCCTTGTTACACAATTTTAATAAATTTAGGGTAGAATAAGCAATCTTCATGTATTATTTAAATATTATTATACAATTATAGCCCAAATCGAAATATACATATTGTTTTATGTGCAAGTTCCAAAAGAATTTGTACAACTTAAAAATATTTTTGTTATACATATACAATTGTACCAAGCAAAACTGTATATTATAAATGCAATTATTACCGGAGGTATTAGCTGTTTGGGTTACATTTGATTTACCCGAACAACTGGGCAATGTCCCAGCATCAGCTTCTAGTGCTGGTTCTTTCAATATTCCAGGACCTAAAAAATAACAGGTTATCAAACAAATGTCCACTTTGATTATCAAACTAAGAAAAAATATTGGAAAATTATTAATTTCAACAATATACATGTTATTGTCATATGTCACTTACCATTATCAGTAGGAGACTTGGCATATGTGTGTTCATAGTGACGTTTGCGTGTATAATTGTGGTCTGCAAGAAAGTTTTCTGTAAAAAAATTAACACAAATTTTAAGGTTAGGAAATTTTATGTGACTAATAATTATTTATTGTTCTATAACATCATGAGATTTACTATAAGATTTTTCTGGCACACTGAATGGCCTTATAGATGAAATGTTATTTATTAAAAGTTATTTGTTCATATATTTGAGTCTAACTCTAGTATTATAGGAAACTTATCAAGGCGAATAATATACTAGAAGTAATTATACAATTAAGGGCCTCTATATTAAAGTTAACTTGGTATGCGAATTAACCTTACCAGTAATTTTCACAGATGGTATTCCGCTTGAAGTCTCATCATGTGTAAATAAAGAAGGATATGCTTGGCATGAAAGACGTGATTTTAAAGTAATAAACCTCGTCTCAAAGTGTTTCTGACACACCACACTGATACCAGGAAGCAAACTTGAAATATTACAAACACCTTCAAGCTGTTTCAACCACAATTTGAGTCTTTTCTCATCGATGGGAATTTTAAATAATATAGCGTCCTTTCGCGAATTTTGGCAATTGCCAACACAACACTTCACCATTTTCCTCAAAGCAAAAGCACAGTTCACCACGAGAAAGATTGAGCTTTTATTACAAAATACCACGGAGAGGATAAGTTCACTCAATCGACGCAGTACTTGTAATGGCCGTAAACAAACATGGCTGCGCAGACGCCGCGTAGAAAGGTACCGCTCACCAAGCAAGGCGAGCGCGGGGTATGTAGAGTTTGCGCGAGGGGTGGTAATGTCATGTCGTGATATAGAGCATAGATTAAAAATATCGCAAATAATTTAAGGGCGGTTACTGGGCCATGGCATAAATCAATAAGTCTACCGACTACCTGCGCGCGGGCATCGGACCTTTCCCCTACTAACAACGAACAACTCACTTCGACGCCGCCGAAGTTTAACTCGAATGTGTCACAGCAAGTAACGTATGGAGCTAACTTAAATAGTGTGAACGCAAAGTGCGAACCAGTAGTAATGGATAGGAATAATGAGTGGACATTAGTGGAACGTAAAACATGTAAACAAAATAAACTAATAGGACAAAAGGGTAGTGCAGTGCCGAACGGAAATTTTAAGGCGGCAGATATTAAATTGCCTTTATTTATTTCCAACGTTAGTAAAGAAACAAATGAGCACGATATAATTACCTATATTAAAGAAAAAAACAGGTGAAACTGTATCATTAAAAAGAATTAATACAAAAATTATAAAAGACTATAACGCCTATAAATTATTTGTATCTAAGTGTAAGCTTGATACATTTTTAAATGATGAACTTTGGCCTGACGGCATAACTTTTAGACGTTTCATACATTTTAAGTATAGAATGAAATCAGCTGCTAAGATAAATTCACTATATTACTATGGATTCCAAAAATAAGCATATAAATGTATGTAGATTTAGTAGTTTTAATTGTAAGTCTATTAAACGTTCGATTGATAGTGTTAGAAAAATTTGTGCAAAGTCAGATTTAGTGGCCCTTCAAGAGACGTGGCTTTTCCCCCATGATATACCAATATTAGGCACTATTTGCGGTGACTTTGAATTCACTGGCAAGTCGGCAGTGGATACATCTGCAAGCTTACTGGTAGGAAGACCATATGGGGGAGTGGCTATTCTTTGGAGGAAAGGGTTATTTGAAACGGTAGCTGTTTTAGTATGTCGCAGCTCCCGTCTCACTGCAATTAAAGCCACCATATGTGGCTCTGATATTATTGTTTTCTCTGTTTATATGCCAACGGACTCACTTGATAACTTGCCTGTTTTCACAGAAGTGCTTGGGGAGATAAGTGCAGTTGTGGAGAGTAATAATGTTGAAAGTGTGTACATTCTGGGCGATTTTAATGCTCACCCCCGTGAGCTTTTTTATCGAGAATTAAATGATTTCTGTTCAGATCAATCATGGGTATGTGCAGACATTGAGAAATTAGGGATCAATTCAAATTCGTATACTTCTATTAGTGAGGCCCATGGGTGCAAAAGATGGCTAGATCACTGTTTTGTCTCATTATCAGCTTTGCACACTATTGTTAGGACAGAAATAGAGGAAGATGTATTTATGTCAGATCATTTACCAATCCACATACAATGTAATCTAAATAAAGTAAGATCAAAAATAGAAACTAAATGTACCCAACGTAATTTAATTGTATGGGGTGAAAGAAATGACTTACAAATAGAGAGATACCACGAAATATGTCATGGTAAACTTCGTGATATACATTTTCCTGCGGAGTTTGTAAAGTGTGGGTACGGATCATGCAATTTGATGGCACATAGACGTATATTAGATGACTTATACGAGAAAATTGTGTGTACACTGTGTGATGCCGCTTCTCGTACAAACAAACCCCATACTTGTGGAACTGGGAGACAAAGAATTTTATGTGGTTGGAATAATCACGTCAGAGAAGCTCATCTGATGGCCAGGCTTAAACATAAAACATGGGTACTATACAACAGGCCAAGTACAGGTATCATATATGACCAAATGTGTGCGGCCCTTAAAGTTTTCAAAGGCCGTCTAAAATGGTGTTAAAATAACCAAGATAAAATTAAAATGGATATTTTGGCAAAGCACAGAGCTAATAAGGATTTTAGAAAATTTTGGAAGGCAACAAATAAACTCGATAGCAAGCCTGGTCGTCCGGTGAGTGTGACTGGTGTCAGCGATGATCGGGAAATTGCTCATAGTTTCATGGAACATTTTAAAGTACGACATCCGTTGACTCCTTTAGATATGGCCACCAATGCTGGGCTTGTCAGTCGAGGGGAGGCGCCACTATTATGCTTCACCAGTAAAGAAATCAAAACTGTGATTGAGAAGATGAGTAGGGGCAAATCCCCGGGACATGACAGCCTCAGCATTGAACACTTTAAATATGCAGGCGTTCACTTGCCACGCGTGCTGTCGATGTTTTATGCAATGTGCATTAGTCATTCATATCTACCAGAGAATTTGATGAAAACCATAGTAGTGCCTATAGTCAAGAACAGGACAGGTGATATCTCTGATAAGGGAAATTATCGCCCAATCTCTCTTGCCACTACTATGGCTAAGATATTGGATAGTTTGCTGGATGGTTGTTTGGCAAAATATCTACATGTACATGACGCACAGTTCGGCTTCCAAGCGGGACAATCGACAGATGGCGCTGTATTGGCAGTTCAGCAAACTGTCCAATATTATGTGGGCCGTGGAACACCAGTGTATGCCTGTTTCCTCGACCTGTCGAAAGCTTTTGACCTTGTGCCCTCGATGTGCTTTGGAAAAAGATGGGTGCCAGGGGTGTTCCACCGGATATTCTTAGAATATTTCAGTTTTGGTATGCAAACCAAATAAACCACGTAAAATGGTGTAACACACTCTCAGAGGCCTACAAGTTGGAGTGTGGAGTGAGACAGGGAGGCCTATCTTCGCCTAGACTTTTTAACTTGTACATAGATGATCTTATAGTTCAGCTCAGCAGCATGTATGTTGGTTGTAGACTGAACGGCGTGAGTGTCAATAATATCAGTTATGCTGATGACATGGTCCTGCTAAGTCCAACCCCAGGGGCTTTAAGAAAAATGATAAAAGTATGTGAAGGATATGCGGGGGCACATGGCTTACTGTATAATGTAAAAAAGACCAAATACATGGTCTTTGGGGTCAACGGCTAACTTACTGATAGTTCACCTGATCTCGTTCTAAATGGGGAAGGCATTGAAAAAGTAAGATTTAAATATCTGGGGCACTATCTTGTCGATGACCTCAAGGACGATGTAGACATGGAGAGAGAGCGCAGAGCGTTGGCGGTCCGAGGTAATATGTTGGCACGTAGATTCTTTCGTTGTTCAGATCAAGTAAAAATTACACCCTTTAAAGCATACTGTCAATGGCACGGGGAGTCTATGGACCAGCTATACCAAAAGATCGCTAGATGCCCTGCGAGTACAATATAATAATATATTTCGTATGTTGATGCGACTACCTCGTTTCTGTAGTGCCTCGGAGATGTTTGCACAAAATCGTACAGATGGTTTTTATGCAATCCTTCGAAAACAGACTGTATCACTGGTAGAAAGGACGCGGGCTAGTCGCAACATCATTCTGAAAGCTGTGTCGGAGACAGTCATGTCGCCTATTATGAGACATTTTGTATGGAGAATGATCAACTAGTCTCTTGATCATACTCAGACTTTTGCTGTGTTTACCGTGTGCTACTAACATTAGATCTTAAGAATTTGTCAGATGTTACTAAACCCATGGATTTTTGTTGTCTGAAAAATAAAGAATTATTATTATTATATCTCTCGGTGCGGGGATCGAACCCGCGGCCTCTGGTTTCGCAGGCGGCGTCTGACCAACTGCGCCACGGAGGTTGTCAAATTTTAAAATTAATAATTGTCACCTGGTTAAATCAGCATGTTTGTGATTAGGTCGGTCGTGGTGGGCGCGTCTGGCGTGCCTGGAGTTCGCGCAGCCGCTTCTGTTCTACGGGCTGCCGTGGCTGTGCGAGCAGCCCGAGCGCGCCGTGCGAGCCGAACACTTCACCATGCGGCTCATGCGAGACCCGCGACTTGAGGTAACGTGTCTTTATTATACTACAGCTACAATAGTAGTTCGGCCTTGCTCTGCCCGGGTGCAGATACACTTTCTATATGGCGGCCAAAATGTTCAATTTTGAGTATCAATTTGGAATATCGGAGCAAAGAATCCCTCAAATATCAATATCTGAGGGATTCTTTGCTCCGATCAATTTTGAGACTAATGGGACCATGAAAAAAGATAAAAAAATCCTCGTATTTGCTAGATTTTTCTCTACTGCTTCCCTCCTATAATTCATAGCGTGATGATATATAGCTTATAACATTCCTTGATAAATGACCTATCCAACACAAAAATAATTTTCTTATTTGAACCCGTAGTTCCTGAGATTAGAGGTAACAAACATTAAACTCTTCAGTTTTATATATTAGAATAGATTTAATATAATACCACCCACAATGTTCACAAATGACAAGAAAAAAGGTTGCAAGGAGTCATCGGATGCAAGTCGCATTCAATAAGCAGTCGTTTAACAGTTGATATTTATCTTGATGATATCATGATTGTGCGTGCAGGTGCGGCAGTCTGCGGCGAAGTTGCTGACTGGCCTGATGCACTGCCGCGCGCTGCGCGACGAGGAGAGCACGCTGCGCACGCTGATGCGCAGCTGCGAGAGCCGCGAGCTGGTGGAGCGGCACCGCGGCGTGCTGGGCCTGTGCGCCTACCTGGCCTCGCGCCCCTACAGCATCGGGCCCGCGCTGGGCCGCGTGCTGGCCGAGCTGGCGCGCCACACCAGCGCGCCGGACCCGCTGCCCACCACCATCCGCCTGGCGCTCGCCGACTTCCGCCGCACGCACCACGACGACTGGCCCAAGCACCGCGACGCGCTCACCGAGGACGAGCTGGACCTGCTGGCCGACCTCACCTCGCCGCCCTCCTACTGCGCCTGAGAGCCGGCCCCGCGCCCCTCCGTGCGGACGCGCCGCTACCGACAGCCGCGCACGCTCGCAGAGAAGGTGTGCTCCATCATCGCGTCCATCCTTGGGTTTGCGATCTTCGCCAGCTTTACTGCCGCCGTTATGATTTTTATGTATCTTCCGCTGTTGAATATCTGAACGCGAGGGGTGCTGTCGCTCGCTGTTTTGATCGAGTGCTGGACGAACGGGTGATGTTTCGTATTCACGTGTTACCTGACTACACCAAATATTAAGGTGTATTTTTTACTTATGTTTACATCCCTTATGTACGTGAAGTAGTTATGTAATTTCGGTTGTGATATTACGTTCGGTTTTGTTGTCGGTAAATTTTACGGTTATGGATTTTTTATTAATTATAGAAATAGATGGATGTGTTCGGTTGATATATTAACTTTGGTACATAATCTCAATATGCTTAACTGGTAGGGATGTACTCTGAATCAATAATAATAAATAATTAATCTTTGACCGATGTGTCCCAATCATATCATATCTCAATAATATAATCGAATTATAATAGGAATAAACTCGATGCGTGTACATATTTTGTCTGTATACAATAAACTATATGCTACTGTATAAGCCTGAAAAGTGGTAAATATTTTTAAAGTTAATATTGGACTGTTAACCCTGGATTTTCACATAATATCACATTCATAATCCTTAATTTTGGGGTAATCTAGTCTATACTATGCTAAGAAAATCTATCCATAAGCAGGGTATATTAGTTTGTACTTCTCTAAAAGTTTTGATTAAAACTCTATTGAAAAATGGAAAATCTTAGGTTTTAATAATTATCATGAAATTAACAAAAAGCAGGCTTTTACAGTAAAATATAATTCTATAATACCTAATAATATAATTCTGCGCTAGTTCCTAAATCAAGAACTTGGTGTTTTTACTCTGGTAGACTAATATAATAAGTATGGTACTCTCGACCGTCTATTTTCTTATGTTTTGTTTTTATTATATACAAACCATGCGTCAGAGGCACTGTAAACTTAATTATTAAACGATTGTTATTTTGTACGACATTGAATCTTTACATTTATGTGTGTATGATTTTGTTTATTGTATACAATTTGTTTATATGTGAATATTGTTTATGTCCTTTACGGGTTTCGGGTTAATTGAGTGGGTATTTTTCATTCAGAAGTGATCTGTCGTTATGAATATATTAACTTGAGCGTTCCGCGAGTTTAAAATAACAATAAATTTTAAAGTGTCTCGGTCTACTGGTCATAATAATAAACTATTAATGGTAATAAGTTCTATGTATTATATAGAAGCGAATAACGGTGTAATTTTCCTTCATTGCGACATCATTGATGGTATGTGTTGTAAATAATTGTATAAATATAACAGTGCTCATTTTTTAATCTTTCGATTAAATGGCATTGATAAGTTTTGTTTTATTTACTCTACCTAACACAGATTTAACTCCAGTTTATAGATCTATTCCTTGGGTGTTTTTCTCCGGCCATTGGGGAATTCTTATTACACAGACTCACGATTTTTCCTAGAAAGGGTAAGGAAACATGTTGTCAGGACAAATAAGGTGAAACATGTTCCATTATGTAATATTCTCAATATTCTCGAATTAATTTCTTTTCTTGATAGATTTTTAATCTTGTAGTTTTGGAAGGAAGTCAATACAATCGCAATAAAAATGCATTAAATTGTATAAGTGTTTATTTATGCAAATAAACAACTTACACTGCATATACTTTTTAAATATTGATTTTCATATTGGTAATATTGATTGTAAAATGTACTCTGTGATATTGATATTTCCTCGCATGCACAGAGTACATTTTACATACTTAATTCTTCTTTGGCTAATTATAAGAAAAGTTACGACCGTGTATAGTATTCTATATTTTTATATTTTGAGACATAATATAAGCAGCTTATATCAAAAATAAACATGTTCAGTATATATAAAATATATATGAAATTATTTTTGATTTATAAATACACCAAATTCCTTGCAGTTTCATTATAAGAGTTTAGAATGAGGTAATATCATGTTTGAAAGCAATTAATGTAGTATATTAGACATTCATACAATACATATATATGTACGGTCTACAGGAACTTATTGGAGGTGTTGTATATTCGATATTCCACCTGAATATATATTTTTAATGAAATTATATTATCCATTGACTTGAGAGCTTTTTGTTGTTACTGCTGGCCGGTAACTACGGTATGTGCAAAAATGTGCCTGCACATAAAGACAATTATACTCGGAAATCGAATTTGAGATCAAAAATGTAAACAAACAAATGTCATTGTAAAAGTGTCATTTCAGGCTTATGAAACATTTTCTCAAAAACATATTGGGTATAATTTGATTAGTGAATAGATTCAAATGTTGCGAGTACTACGTTTTATTTATTTATATTTATTTTGAATTTTGAACATTTTAAATGTTTTATTATGCCTTTCGACGTGACCATTGACTTGGGCCCAAAAAAATTCTAATAAGTTTAACTCACAGTGATTTTCAAAGACCATAGTGCGTTTGGCTAGGAACACGAGAGCCAGAAATCTTAGGAACAAAATAGAACAAAAACTTAACAGAAAATGTGCAACCAGCTTCACGGTGTTTTAACTTTATCACATGATGCACATTCATCAAGTTAAGCAACTAAATGAACTAAAGGGAGGTGTCGCGGGCGTCAAAGCGACGTATTTGTAGTTAAGGAGACGAAATTTAAAAAAAGTTTTATTTCAGTGGCCTAAGGTTACAAATTTCTGCATAATACCTGTAGCATAAAATATTTTCGTACCATTTTTTTCACATACTTAAAAAAAAGTTGAAATTGTAGTTTATGTAAATATTATAACAAATAATTTTTATTTGGCTTTGTTTTATAATTATTTAACGAATGAGAATAATTCCAACCTGTTTTTTTAACGGTTGTGAACAAACTACCATGACAAATTATTTTATTGTAGTGGTAACACTTTTGTTTACATTTTTGATCTCGGATTCCATTTCCGAGTATAGGGTCATCCATAAAATATATCACAAGAATTCCATGATGTTTGATCCATCCTTGTCACAGCTGATTACATTTGTGAGGCATCCCCATACCTAGTGCGATATATATTTTGCAATTTTAGACCGAGTTACAACTATTTTTATGTAGTTTAAATTAAGTGTTGTAATAGTTAAATATAAAATATTATATAAACTTTTTGCAAAAATGTGATGTCACAAACTTTGGACACCTCCCGCTCTTTGTCTAACAATGTCACACTTCGTTGACCCCCGCTTAACGTGTGACGTACTTTATGGATGGCCCTTAACATGTGTAATGACGTAAACTATAGTACCGAGCGGCATCGTAACACAGTGAGACAAAATATTTTTAGGAAGTTTGATTGAGTTTCATAGAGACCTGTACTTAAATACCTCGTAAAATTTTATTCATGTGTACTATGTATTTGACTTAGAGTATTTATATTATATAGAGGGAGCGCTGTCATACATTCGCGATTTGAAAAACGTAGATATTTTCTTGTCCGTAATGTTAGTAGCGCACCTATATTAGTAAAAATTTAATTAATTATTTAGCAATAAATTGCTATAAATTTCTTTATTAGCCGAAATTATATTTAGCTATTATCCTTTTAAAACGAGTTTAAGTGGAATGAAATATACCTAAACTACTTATTTTTAATTATTTTTTCAAATAATTTATGTACGTTGCACAACCTGTTCCAATATTAGCCAATAGGAGGGCAGAAAAAGGTGGCCCGGCACCACCATTTTTATCTACGTTTTTGAAGTACCAGCGCTCCCTCTATATATATATATACTCTAAGGTATTTGATTATTCCTGTTACGTTTCAAAATATAATTCACTCCTTTCACTAGCTTATACAATATATGCCAATTTTTAATAAATAAAGCTATTAGGCAAGTCAGTCTATTCAGAGAGAGACATTAGTCAGAATATAGGTAGACACTAGTCAGATAAATGTTGGTTAGTCAGAAACTAGTCAGTGACGGCCTCTCTCTGCGTGGTATAGAGACTGGCAGCGAATACGATGTCTCTCTTGATGGCAGTGGACGCCTCCATCATCTTGGCTTGTAGTTGCGGATCTCCTATGGCCACGGCAGCGTCTTTTACGTCCACCAGAAGCTGTGAATAATAAGTTACGTCAGAAAATCGTACAATCAAATTCAATGCTATTAGGTGTTTTATCGTAGTTTTTATGTATCACTGATTGATTTTTATTTACGGAATTATTCATAGACAGTTTTATAACTTTTTCACTCAACCTGAATTCAAAAGTAGTTGGAAAGGGATAAAACATTCAATAACTATAAAAGATTTCAAAAGTGTTTATGAATAAGGTCGATATTATAAAGTGAAATTGTAGAATAGTCATTATGTTACACTCCGAGGTATAGCAAATGACTTACCTCATGCAGCTGTTGTATGCACCTGACAATAATTCCCTCCTGCACATCTGTGAGTTCCATTATCTCAGCGAATGGCTTCTCAAGGGCCCACTCGTATACCACCCTTACTAGACCGAAGTTAAGCCTTTCTTGCTGACCTTCAAATTGATTCACCTGGCAACAAAACCTTCATTAATATACCAGAATAAATAAATTTTGCGTTCGTGGTATACGTAATACGATAAAATTAATTTTTAATTTTAATAACATTCTAATCTTTATTCAAAGATACATTGATAATTTACAGCCTCAAATTTTATTTTGGTTATGGGTTTTTGCTAGATTGAAAAGTTTCTCATACTCGTATTTCCCGATATCTAAACATAAGACTCGATCTTAGTGTGGGGTCAGCACTATGCATGTGATTGTTTGAAGTATTCCTTATAATTTAAGTATAGATTATTGCATTCAATTTCTGAAATTATATTGCAACACATTGCAAACTTATTCAATAATTTCACGTTTTGTTGTACACCACATACTAGTCCAGGTTCCCTAGAACAATTTTCATAATTGATTACTAACAAGTTGATTTTTCGTGAGTAGCTTCCTTTCGACTAGACGCCCAACTTTCCCTTAAAGTAACGTTGGTAAATGGTAGCTTAGTAGGGTAGCAAGGACAAAACATGTCGATTTGACGATTTTTTAAAATTTATTAGTAACCGAATTTTCCTTTGTTATCGAGATAATTATCTAAATAACGTGAAAATATATTTGTCCTACAAAATATAAGGTTTTGTTAGCGAGTCCCCCCTCTCCAACATGTATCATAAACAAGGTCATGGAAAATAATTACTAACCAGCTGATTTTTTTTTATTGGTTAGCTAACATTTGTATAGTTTACTACCCACAATGTCCTACAAATTGCGTGGTATGTCATCTTGGTCCTACGCTCAAAAGTTGTCAATACCGCAAGACTTTTTTTTAAATTAGTAACTGTAGGACAAATATATCACGTGATAGGTTAATATATTTTTCATCCAAATAAAACAATGTCCTACAAAAATAAAGGTATGTTAGTTATATTAGTCCTACAAAATTTGTAATTTTTGAGTATACAAAATAAAATGAAATATACATTTATACTTACAGTAGTATTCGTATACAACGACTTCACTTATAATGACTAACCGGTTTTAACGACGATAATGTTTACTCAAGTTAGGTTTCATAGTATGGTACTGAGAAAATATCACCGTTTAGTGCGACCCCGGTTTAAGCGACCAACTGCTTATTGGCACCAATAATTATAATAATACGTCCAGCTAAAACCACAGAATATTAACAGAAGTCAACCTTGTGTATGTACTTCACTTTTGTTGCCACACTACGCTCGGCGTTCGCGCAAAAGTTGAAACTCGCTCTCGCCGTGGTCTCGACTGGTTTGGAATATCGTGTCGGTGAACGCTGTCTATGCGCGCTTTGTATGAAGCTTGACTTCTGTTAGTCTAGTATTCTGTGGTTAAAACGACGCGCAATGTTTTGTTTGCACAACCTATGCACCAATACCTCGGTGCCCCCAAATTTACCCCGCCCCGCGCGCTTCACCTCTCGTTATTAGCGCGTGAATCCATGCTTAGTGTTTGCCACTTCTTAAGACAAGTTCTAAAAGCTAGACAAAATAGTTATTTCGGTAAAATACCGATTTCCAGCTCCGGTGCGAAACGCATCTAAATATATACCGGGTACATTGATTTAAAAACTAAGGATAGGCCTTTCAGTACATTGGGTACGTCAAAAAGATGGCTGTGAAAACAGCGCCATCTGTTAGAATTTTACGTCAATGGCGGCCATGAAATCGTTTTTCAATTATGCTAAAATACATGCTACATTGACTTAAAGTAATATAATTTTTACTTAGCGGTGATACAAATTTTTTTTTGGGAACTTTCGGTCATCTTTATTGCACCCACGTACGATAAAATTAGGCATTTGTAGACGACTTGTAGACCAGTGCGCTGTGACGTCACAACCGCTGCACTGGTGCTGGGGACCACTTTCGTGACAACACTTTTCTTGCTCTCCGCCCCGTCCATATATTTTGCGTCAATGACCGGGTATATCAAGGGTGCTACCGAAAAAGCCGAAGCCGGGTGGTTGTTTAAGTGACTACAAAAACAATGTAACTGTGTGTTGGCCGTCTGTATTTTAGTGCGGAGGCGTTTGTGAGCAAGGATAGCAGTGTGTGAGTGTGAGAAAATAATATTTTTAATTTCATGAATTTCAACTATGTAACTGGAGGACTGGAATAACGTACCACGCAATTTGTAGGACAATGTGGGTGGTAAACTAAGTAAATGTTAGCTAACCAATAAAAAAAAATCAGCTGTTTAGTAATTATTTTTCATGACCTTATTTATGATACATGTTGGAGAGGGGGACTCTGTGATAAAACCTTATACAGGGTATATCAAGACTGCTACCGAAAACGAAGCCGGGTGGTAGTTTAAGCGACTTCAGACACAATGCAACAGAAAAAGTTGCAAAAAAGCGACAATTTTTTTTTGTTATTTTTTTTCCTATGGCTATATTTGGGTGGTAAATACATTTTTTCCTAAAATAATAGTGTATGCCCTTTTATTTATAAATACTCTAAGGTATAAAAGAGTTTAAATTATTATTTTAGCAAAAACTATGGATTTACCACCCAAAAACGACGATATTTAAAAAATCATAAGAAATAATTGTCGCGTTTCTATGCGAAATTTTTAATTGCATTGTGTTTGTAGCCACTAAAACTACCACCCGGCTTCGTTTTCGGTAGCAGTCTTGATATACCCGGTATATTGTAGGACAAATATTTTTTCACGTTAATTAGATTATTACCTAGATAATTAACAAAAAAAAAACGGTTAGTAATATTTTTTTTAATTCGTCAATTCAACATATTTCATCCCTGTTATCTTAGTTATAAACCACAATCGAGAATTTTCGTACAAGAATTACTTGGGCGTCTCATTGAAATGAAGCTATTCTAGAAAATTCAGCTTGATAGTAATTATTTTTACATTAAGTATTAGTACTACAACTTTTGAGCGTAGGACCAAGATGACATACCACGCAATTTGCAGGACATTGTGGGTAGTAAACTATACAAATGTTAGCTAACCAATAAAAAAAGAACCAAGTAATTATTTTCCATGACCTTGTTTATGATACATGTTGGAGAGGGTGGACTCGCTAAGAAAACCTTATATTTTGTAGGACAAATATATTTTCACGTTATTTAGATAATTATCTCGATAATTAACAAAGGAAAATTCGGTTACTAATAAATTTTAAAAATTCGTCAAATCGACATGTTTTATCCTTGCTACCCTACTAAGCTACCATTTACCAGTGGCGTGCCTAGGGTTGTGGACTAGGGCAAGCCCAATATTTTTTTAGTAACAATATGTATTGGTTCAAGAGCAAAATGGTATTAAGAAAGAAGAACGTGTTCATCATGCGGTAGAGGGCGAGCCTATGCGATGTAATTAAATAAAAATAGACCCTAGATTCGAATCCGAGACATCAACTTTGCGCCATCGAGGCAGTCCCAGACCTACCACACGATCTATATAAGATTAGGATAAAAACCAATAAAATAATAACTATCTTTAGACTTTATCACCGTTATGAAAAAATCTATTACAACAAATTGTTTCAAAAAAATCTAATAGATGGAGCGATTTCCACGGCCATCTATTTAATATTGCCAAATACTGAAGGGCCCATCATTAGTTTTAAATAGATGAATAAAACAAATGTGTAAGTTAAATTACTTTTGGGCATGCATACGTAACTTTATATTGTAATTATTTTGCGTCGTGTTTAACTTCGCGGCCACAAATTATTGTCAATATATTCATGTTATGTTTTTGTGTATGCATGTGATTTTTTGATTCACCATGAGCTCTGAAAGGAAGCTAAGGAATATCTGAAAAACACTACGATTACTGTCTACGCGAGCATAATGTTTTGAAATCTCATCACATATTATGTATATGACGCATAAAGAGGTTTCTATACGCTGTTTACCGGAATTATGAAAATATATTAATGCATTCACATGTTTTTGTCAATTACTATAAAAGTACCAGTTAAATTATTTAAATCACTATAGCCGGAACAATTCCAAAAATTTAAGTACATCGTTGGAAAAAAATATACAACACCGACAGTATAACTTATTAGTATGAGAACATCCAGCAATCTATGTAGTTATGTGCACTGATATAAAATTGTATTCTATAGTTTTCACTACTTTCGAGAAATACACAACAAAACTGGCGTAGGTTTTCGACCAGATACGAGTAGTTGTTTGTCTACGAAATGTAATGAATTTACCTTTTCCTCGCCGATCAACACTTGCACACACTTCAAACCATCACAAGGCACATTTTCACCCATTATTATACATAATAAACGTAAAATACTATAATAAAACAAAAACTAAACTTATATAATATGTTCAGTTGTTACTGGTTAATCGTCCGCTCGAAAGACATAATAATAAGCGTGAAGCTAGCTAGCCACAGGTCCTAAATTATGGACAATTCCAAATTAAGTATTCTAATTCTAATATATTAATAAAAATATTTAAAACATCATAATACGGTCTCAAAAAATATCTATTTATTTTATATATTATCCAATATAACTTGTAGCAAAACATAAATATTTTTCGATAAATTTGGATCCTAATATGACATGTCAAGTGCACAACTTCACTCCGCGAAGCCGGGCATTTTGCTTGGTACAAATTGCATAAAAAAATAGCTATATGTATAGGTACGTAGTGTCATGGTAATAGCATTTCACCCAGAGGTGCGACTGAGAGGGCAATATACGCCAGAAGCCAGGTAAAAGCACACGAGAGAGAAAAAGATAGGTAATACTTTGGTGTGTTCCATCTTTTTAAGATATTGCGTCACGCGTTGATTTTGAATGAAATAATTTTATATTAGTTTTAGACCGCGGCGCGGCGCTCGCTTAGGCGAGTTGCCGGGCGGGGCGCGGGTGCTCCGTCGCAGGCGCGGGGCTCCATTATGGCGCGGTAAATTTAAAAATGATAGACGTTTGCATTAAACGAATATATTTTATTTAAAGTACTGATTTGTCTTTAGGATTGAGTATATGCGTATTAAGTAAGGCAAGCCGGGCTTTTGGGCTTGTATGGAAGTACCGCCACTGCCATTTACCAACGTTACTGTAAGGAAAAAGTTGGGCGTCTAGTCGAAAGGAAGCTACTCACGAAAAATCAACTTGTTAGTAATCACTAATCAATTATGAAAATTGTTCTAGTGAAACCTGTACCATACATAAAAATAGACAGACAAGCATTGATTTAAAAACTAAGGATAGGCCCTTTAGTACATTGGGTACGTCAAAAAGATGCCTGCGTAAATTGCGCCATCTGTCAGATTTTTACGTCAATGGCGGCCATGAAATCGTTTTTCAATAATGCTAAAATAAATGTTATATTGACTTAAAGTAATATAATTTTTACTTAGCGGTAATAAAAAATATTATCTTTTTTTTGTGAACTTTCGGTCATCTTTAATGCACACACACGCACGATAAATTAGGCATTTGTCGGCGATTTACAACCGGTGCGCTGTGACGTCACAACCGTTGAACTGGTCTGCGGACCACTTTAGTGACAACACTTTTCTTGCTTTCCGCCCCGTCCATATATTTTACGTCAATGCAGACAAGACAAAGGAAATGCACTAGTGGCGGTATTATTACTTAAGGCGATTTCTGCCAGCTAACTATGGGATAGTACCAAGCGAACTGTAGGACGCCCTCCAGCTAGGTGGGGAAATAATTTGCGAAAGATCGCTGGCAAATGCTGGATGCGACAATTCGAAGACAGGGTGAAATGGCGCAATTTGGAGGAGCAGGGGTCAACAGTACAGGCTGATGATGTTGATGAACTATGTGATGGATAAATAAATACTAATGAACTTACCATATACTTAGACTCTACAGCAGCCAATTCCGCATCAATAGCTTCAATAGCCTTGACTCCCTCGGCGAGTTTGTCAGTGAGCGTGTGTTCAGCCTGCGTGCGCGCCTGGAACACGAAGCAACTGAGCAACGCCGCGATCTCCGCCGGGTTCTTGTCCGTGAACACGTTGCGGAATACCAGCTCGGAGATTATCAGCTCGTTGGTGCCCATACAGCAGGCTACGCGACCTGGATGTATACAATTATGTACATGGTATATAATTAATTAAACTTAATTAATTATATAATTTAAAATTTAAACGGCTGGCTTTGCTGACACCCATAGTAAGTCTAAGGGGCCTTTCATTATTCACGTGATCTTTTATTTGGCATTTTCGACCCAAGTTTAGTGATGTGTGGTGAGATTTTCATTGACTCCCCCCTCGATCCAACATCACGTGTTATTCTAGTACATACTATAAATAAGTTTGAACATTTTTAGAATATTATCATTATAATAATAATGTAATCCGACCGATTACGGCCATGGCGACCACTTCGACCCCTTATAGGGCTTGGCGCTGATGCGCCCGGAGATGGCTTATATAGCCGATTTGCGCAACAAACTCCCTTGCACAAAGTGGGCATGTGAGCTTACCGCTTTCATAATTGAAGTGAATAGCGGCGAGCGGACGGGCTTTAAGCTCATCGCGCTTGGCTTCGAGGTCAGCTAAACTAATTATCATTAAATACAGGTATAAAGTATAATCCTTTATTATTCTGAAATTAAGGAAAATGATATAATAAAATATCGCGTTATCATCCGAAAATTATATTATGCTGCATTTTAATCAAAATTATGTGTCTAAAAAAATACACGTGATATCTTACTAGAACCTCCCGCCTCCCCTTGTAATATTTCATATTTGTTCAACCCCCCCCCCCCCCATTCAAGCCTCACGTGATTAATCGACGGCCCCTAAATTATTTCTATCCTAGACGAGCAATTGATATGAGGAATTTGCCACCATAATATTGTTTTTCATTGGTTCATTTACTAAATTAGAAACATAGAATATCAGCAGCTATACCATGAAATTGGTATTTGAGTGTACATTTTTTCTTACCTTTCAGTATAACATTGTCGTGTTCATCAATGTAGTTGAGTTCCTTCAGAACTAGCAGTCTCCGCTGGTAGTCGGGATACAGCGCGAGGTTCTCAAAGGATAATAACCGCTTGTACTTGTCCCGCTTTCTCTCGGCTTCCTTGCGCTCGTATATTATCGCGAACTCTGACTTGAAGTTCGCTATGTCTGTGCTTTTCTTTTGTTGCTCCAGAACAGCCTGGAAATATATATTGATGAATTTGTTTTAATGCTGGTATTAACAATTAAATATGATGGTGATGATGATGAATTCCTAGCCGTCTTCGGATTCGGCGACTGTTATACAGGGTATCTCAAGACTGCTACCGAAAACGAAGCCGGGTGATAGTTTAAGCGACTTCAGGCACAATGCAACAGAAAAAGTTGCAAAAAAAGCGACAATTTTTTTTGGTTATTTTTTTCCTATGACCATATTTGGGTGGTAAATACATTTTTTCCTAAAATAATAGCGTATGTAGCAATTTTGAGATACCCAGTATTGGACACAAGGATGTTTAAATTGGAAGTTGTTTTTCCATCCTCTGATGCGCTCTAATGTGACTTACGGACGAAAGTTTGTTCGTAAAAGTACATAGTTGTAATTAATGGCCACAGGTGGTCGGGTCGAGCGTATTTTGTCGAGACCTTCGTGACGCACTTTTTAGACAAATCTATCGTAATATATTATCATGGCGATGAATGTCTTTCTTTTAGTGTACACATTTATTTAATATACCGGGTATCTCAAGACTGCTACCGAAAACGAATCCCTGTGGTAGTTTTAGTGATTACAAACACAATGCAACTAAAAATTTCGCAAAGAAACGCGACAATCATTTTTTATGATTTTTTAAATATCGTCATTTTTGGGTGGTAAATCCATAGTTTTTGCTTAAATAATAATTTAAACTCTTTTATACCTTAGAGTATTAATAAAAAAAAAGGGTATACACTATTATTTTAGGAAAAAAAAATGTATTTACCACCCAAATATGGCCATAGGAAAAATAACAAAAAAAATTGTCGCTTTTTTTTGCAACTTTTTCTGTTGCATTGTGTCTGAAGTCACTTAAACTACCACCTGGCTTCGTTTTCGGTAGCAGTCTTGATATACCCTGTATAACAGAAATGTCACTTTTCTGTTGGCATGGCCTATGGAAAGATCAAATGGAAGTGACATTTAGGCCCCCAGGATTCAAAAGTTATCTGCATCCTGGCAAATCCGGATCGGGCTGCCAAGTAGTAGTAAATAATAAAATAACTTACAGTAAGAGTCTTCATCTGCGTGAGCGCGGCGAGTATCTCCCCGGATGTGAGCGCGAGTGACTGCGTGAGGTTGACGCGTTGCAGCGTGCTGGCTGCCGTGCGCACCGCGTGCGACACGCGCGACAACTCCTGCACGGCTTGCGCGCAGCTCGAACCTACTGGCGCGTCTTTGAACCTGGTAAAACAGTATATTGAGGAATTATATTGAGTGTCGTAATATGTCTCAGTTCGATATAATTATATATAAAATGGGATATTGTCAGATAACAGCTAATGATAACACATAACACCGCCTTTCTTCAGTTGTTGGATAGTGTAATCTTTAAATATAAACCTTAAAAATATATGGTAATACTAATATTAATCTATACTCCATCGGTTTAGGTACTTAACTAAATGTAAACAAACCGTAAAAAAGGTTATTTATCATAGTCATTTGTCATTTCTAAATTAATTGACAAAAAAATGTTTACGTAAATGTAAAACTACATTGCATGTTCAAATTTATTATAAGGGTTATAATTATGAATGTATGAGCTTGGAAACAATTAAATTATGTAAGATCATCATTAAATTATCAAAATGAAATTATCTAATTTTACATATGCAATCTGTCTATAAAAAAAGACCCAAACAATCAGGCATCCAAAACATTTTCATAAAAGTTACAAGAAATATTATGCTACAAAATCGAGAAGTACAACTTTACCGTAATGCGACCATGTAATGAAAGATAATGCGTTAGGGCGGATAACTAAGCATCATCATATGTTATCTATGGCAGCCAATTATTATTCATTGCGTTAATGTACTTACTGTTTTCGTGAAATGGTGAAGTGTTTGGAAGTGTTCACCGTTGTTCTTTACTCTGGTTTAGTTATTGTTATAATCTGCGGTTAATTGTTGTTAATACTGTTATTTGGTTGACTAAGAAAATATTCGTAAATTGGACATTGCAATAAAATGTTGACCAACCATGCGTCACGTGTTCTGGTTTGTTTACATTTAGTTAAGTACCTAAACCGATGGAGTATATGTATATATGCTAATACATAAGACTGAAGAGTTTGTTTTTTTGTTCCCTCTAATCACAGAAACTACTGGTACGAATTGAAAAATCTTTTTTGTATTGGACAAATCATTTATTAAGGAATGCTATATATCATCACGCTATGACCTATGATCCATCACAAGTAATAATGAAAAATTTTGTAAATACGGGGAAGTTTTATTCGTTTTGCGTGTTCCGATTGATCTCAAAATCAATGTATTGGATTAAAAATATTGGCTGCCGTTTTGAAAAGTGTATCTGCACCCGGGCGGAGCCGGGGCGAAACGCCAATGAAATGTAATAAAACTAGTATAATATAATTAAATAATAGAAATATTTTACGTACACATGAATTTTTGAAAAATGTTGGAATATAAATAACTATAATAATATATGATAAAAATGTTACCTTGGCATCTGTCTCTTCTCCCAGTCTTGTATGATAATATTGGCATCAATTTTGAGATCAGTTTTTGTTATAGCTATAATATTTTTAGGCGCTATGCATAGTATGGTGTGGTCCAAAGTACTTTCCTCAGTACCTGAAAACATTAAGAAAATTCAATATCTATTTTATACATAATGTTTTTAAAACATTTTCTGTGTATTTAAATGGTCTGGTCATAGCAAAAAAAGAAAAACTCAGCATTAATATTTGGTCACTATTGCAGAAAATATTTATTTTATTTTCACAATTTTCAATTTCTTTAAAGTTAACAGTACTGAAATGTATTGCAAGTTGTTACTACTTTGTTTTCTTGATAAGAATATGAAATATCTTACCTACAGTGTCGTACATGGCTGAGAAACTAAGCATTCTGTACCAATTGTCGTCCACTTCGAAGTTGTATCTAGTGGTGTCTTGTTCAGCTGTTTCCAGGACTAGCACTTTGTATGGAGTTTGTCTAGGCCCTGAAAAAAATACATTTTTTATCCACGATTTTTTATTTAAAATCAAATAAAATTGTCTCACATAAAGTATTATAAAAGTAGATTGACATTTTTTTATTGAAAATGTAACAGATTAATATTTAATAATTCCTCGAACAGTATAAATATTTTTAGAATTAAAAAAACTAACAGTAGATGCTTAATTTGGTGATCAAGGCCAGAATCTCATGTTTTACACTCACAGCGACCAGAAACAGTTTTTCAACAGCGGACTTGGAGTGACTGGAAAGTTGAAGATTTTCTTCCTACCAAAATATCATAAAATCATATTGTAGTACTCACCATTGCCATTCAAATATATCCCAAGTTGATTTATATACGGACCAGCGGATATTATCATTATCTTGCCTGGTACCAATTCTTTAGCCACTTTAGACTGGTTCAGCAGTATCGGCATGAGTTCATTCATTAAGTCGATGTACAACGCTGCGGTATCATAGAATGATGTCAACGGCGCCAAGTGTGAAGGCAGCGGTGTACTGCATTTCTCCGAATATTCCTTTTCTGCTAGTTGTAATTGTTTCTTGTAGTTGTCTGCTTGGCATAGTTGATGGATTTCTCGGAAGGAGCGCTGCATCATGCCTTCCACCGATACTGTCGCCGCTCTAAAATTCAGTACGGAATAGGAAAAAATATTTAGCATTGTATCAAATCTACAAGCTTATTGATTTTAAAATAATTAAAAAAAGATTTACAATAATGCGTAATGCGTATTATGTGTGTAATGTTGATGTGCATTATTTAAAAAATAAAAAACAGTCATAAAATCTATTTTAGCTATCGAATGTTCTGTCAAACTAAATTCAAAAGTCGTTGGAAAGCGAAAAAACATTCGATAGTTAAAATAGGTATTTTAAGTCTATGAATGAGACGGTTATAGTAAAAATAATAAGGAAAATTACAATTAACATTACATGACTCACCGCAGCAAGCTGAGTATCATGGCGTAAGTGAGCCTGAACTGCGAGGAGAGTTTCTGCGGAGTGCCCAGCATCATGCCCTTCAGCGTCACCAGGTCCGGCACGCCCTCCTTGCACAGGATTATCACTGTACCCGTCGCGTCCAGACCTAATCAATTGCAAAATATATTTTTATAATTTATTACTGTAGGTTATTCATATCCTTTATGACTTCAGGGTGAATTTTTCAAGTGTGCGTGGGTAGCCAAAATGCGAAGCTACAAGGAATAGCGAAAAATGCTTGGAGGAGTACGGGTTCAATTTTGATGAAAATTGAAATTGTGTTGTGGGGAAATCAATACGCTTAGTGAAGTAAGAACGAAAGAAAAAAAATGTATTTTGCTAAAAATGAATTCTTTCCTTTAGTTTTCCAACTGATATTCCTTCACACAATACGATCCTTATTAGCAACAGTACTAGAATAATGTAATAAAACACTTTTTTCTTTAACCAATGGGGTCAATAATTATCAAACACATGCACACGCACGCACGCATGCACGTACACCCACGCACGCACACACGCACGCACGTACGCACGCACACGCACAGAGAGAGAGAGTTAGAGTGAGAGAGAGTGGTAGTCACCCCTGCGCCCGGCGCGGCCCGCCATCTGTATGTACTCGGCGGGCGCGAGCGTGCGGCGCTGCAGCCCGTCGAACTTGGTGGGCTCGTCGAACACCACCGTGCGCGCCGGCATGTTCACGCCCATCGCGAACGTCTCCGTAGCGAACAGGATCTTCACCTGAAATAAAATTAAATGAAATTGGTTTATTAATCATGTAGGCGATTAAATAGCTTTTATGACAAGTCAATACATAGTACGTATTCTATACTTATTTACAAAGTAATTGATAATATTATTATATAAATTAAATTTATTTAGTTTTAGTTTTAGGTTTTTGATAGTCGCCTTTTTATTATTTATAACGATTTATACTAAGTAATATACTATTTAAGAAAATACATTATTTGCGTTAATCCATATTTTAGCGGACCATGAAACGACTGGTAACGATTTAATGTTACTACCGGATCCAACGCGGCCCGGTCTGAGAAGTCCCGGCGAAACAAACTCAGTGGGCTTACATTACCACTGGAACTACGCGGCGCGACAATGTTTTGAGTATATCCAGCGAATAAAATTTAGTGCGCTTTTTTTGGGTACAATAGTTTAAAATAACGATCATGAGTATTTCCGAAACGTCACGTAATCCTAGACTTACTACCGAACACGTCACGTCACTACATTTCTTACTTTTCTTATACAGGTGACAAAGAATCCTCTGTCCTATCGATAAATATGTTATCTAGTATCATTAAAGTCCTATTAAAATGATCCGGTTCACATAATACGATTTAAAAAATAACCTTAATAAAATAAATTATATTATTGGATCGGATAGGGTTTTCGCCACACTGTACTTGAACTTAAAAAATATTTAAATATTTACGGCCTTATTCATAGACAGTTTTAAAACCGTTTTAGCTATCCAATGTTTTATCATCTTCGCACGACTTTTGAATCAAGTCGACAGAAAATAGTGTGTACTCTTTCATTTATAAGTAAATAAAAAAATATCTTATAACAGAATTGAATATTTAAAATGATTTGCCGAAAGTTATGTTAGTTAGTAACATGCACATTTACTGAGTAAAAAGACGGGTTGCACTCCGGGAGTGCCGGCAGAAGTGAAAACTTGATTATTAACGTTGAGCATGTTTGATATTTTGGAATGGTTAGGGAATAATTTTGCACCAATTGCTTTATCAGTATAAAAGTACTATCATTTATGTGGTAGAATACAATATTCATTTATTGCGCTATCGTACACAAACATGACAATTTATATTACATTAAAAATTTAACACTTTAAAACTATTACAATTATTTTACATTAAAAAGTTTATCTCTCCGAAAAATCAACTTTCATCCATAATTTCAACGACTTTTTCACCATCATCATTACCAGAACTATCATCGCCAATCTCTAAAACTGATACGATAGGTTTATGGTAGCTGAAGTAAGAAACGAACAGTTTTGATTCGAACCTATTTAAATGTCTAATAAAGACCGCATCAATAGTAGTTTTGTATTTCGTTGTGCTAAGATTGCGATCATTCGACATAGTTAAACCAAATTCATTATTTAAAAATTCAATTAATAGTTGATTTTTATCGTCTGCGAAGTTTATGTTGAAATCTCCACTCAAAATCATTGGCAATTCATCAAAGCTTTATAAACTGACAGCTAACTGACAGCTGTCTACTCTCCATCCGTCTTACGATCAGGTCACGTGTCCTGACGCGAGTTTAAGATTTTATACCCATTACAGAAAAAGTGCTCAACGCCGCTAAAGAAGTTTTCACTTCATAAAATATTTCAATTTTCAACTATACACACACATTCTAGAAAACAAGCAACCATCATTAGATCTGCTTTACATTTATTTGCATATTTGTGGACTTTAGGAAATAGCTTCAGTAAATTTTATGCTAAAAATAATTTAAGTTTTACTTACAAAGCCAGACTGGAACAACATTTCGACGATCTCCTTCAACAGCGGCAGAATACCGCTGTGGTGCACACCAATACCATTTTCCAAAACTCTCTGTAGTCTTATCACCTAAAAAACAGTAATAAAATGAATATCAACTTTTCATCACAATCATACTAGCGATTGTCTACAACCTTTTGGCGTCTGAATGCGTTACTGCCATTTTGTTGTCAACATATTAGGAACAGTTTTTCTCACTTCAAATTTTATGAACTTGGACTTTTTAATACTATTGGATTACAAATATAAATGCATGTTGTTTATAATATGAAAACATATCTCAAAATAATGTAATCGATAGATATTTTTAAATTTTTATTGTTCCAAATTTCGCCACATACAACAATAGAGTTTAGATGAATTGTATTATATTTTGACATGCAGGGTATAACAAGACTGCGATCGAAAACGAAGTCGTGTGGTAGTTTTAGTGATAATTTTTTTGTGCTGTTTTAAATATTATCGTGTTTGGGTAGTAAATCTATAGTTTTCTAAACTAATAATTTAAATACTTGCATACCACAGCGTTATAAAAAATTAAATAGTGTACATTATAATTTTAGGAAAACCTATGTATTTACCACCTGTATATTACAGAACAACAAAATTGCCAAGTTTGTACCAAGTCACAATTTAATTGGAGGCCACCATAAGAAACATTTATCTAAAAAAATAAACCTGTACCTACCTGTGGCAATTTCCTGTCAGGTTCTTTCAACCTTTGAAGACATCTCTGGAAGAACGACCTTATATGACCTTTCTCTTTGGCAGTAGTCAAATCAACTGAAATTAGGTTTTCAGCATTCTGATCACACCTAAAATAATTTATACCATTTTAATGTAATTTACATTGCCATGTCTACACTGATTATTAATATGTAATGGAAAGAAAATAAATAGTATTTTTACCTGTTCCGGGAGAGTGTAAATGCAACCACAGGCAATTTGTCTTTTTGCTTCAAATGATCTATAAAAGCCACCCACATAGTTTGTTCTGCTTTTGTATTTCCTCCTTGCTTTCCACCTAAGAAAATAATATTTTTTGTGTTTTACCTATAATTGAAAGGGATCATAAGATTAAATAAAATATTTAATAGTTTTACCTTTAGGTCCAAAATTCTTTTTGTATTCATTTTCTCTAGATTTCTTAGCCGCCACAGCTTCATTATACCCTCTGAGTTGAAAGTTACCGTCTTGGTCCACCACCAAAAACCTTTCGTTCTTTGATTTACCTCCAGATCCTAAAAATACATACTACAATTGACCAATTTATATAGCGCCTTACAAAGAATAATTGTACATTATAATAATGTAATAATTTTGAATATCTAATATGTGGTTTTATTAGACGCCACTATATGTCAGTATCGAACATTTATTTGACAAAAAAAAAATTGGTGACTATGGAAGATACATCAAGAAGACCGAAGTATACATCTTTTTTTGCATTAGTTCACTTTAATTCTAAAGGTGCGATATGTTTTTAAATACATTATCCCACCTGTATAAAGGTAGTGGCAGAGCGGCACGGGTCTCTTGGGTGTGGACACGACGTACACCTTGCGTTTCTTGGTGCGTCCCACCCAGTCGGCGAACTGCAGGGTATTCGGTACTGTGGCGCTCAACATCACGATACTCACGTGCGCAGGTAGCAGGATCAACGCCTCCTCCCACACGTAGCCTCGCTGAAAACATACTATTAAGTATAGGAACCATTTATTATGGTGGGGGTCTAACAAACAAAGAAATTTATAAATCCATTCGGAATGAAACAAGTTACAAATGTTTTATGTAATTGAAAAGAAAAGAAGAAGAGAAAAGAAATGCAAAACAAACATGTTGTTATTATACATAACAGAGTGTGCGTGTGAAAGAGACAAAAAGATATCCCCACTACACCCTTACTCATAAATTTAAAATTTTAATATTTGCTTTATTTTACAAGCTACTTTAATACTTTTTTGACAGCAAAGCTTTATTTTTAACGTATTTGTATTTGTAAGTGAAATAATACTAAAAATCGATAATAGTCAAATACCCTACTGAACATAGTATTCCATAGACCTTAAAAATAAACCGTACCTCAGCATTATTAATATAATGCACTTCATCGAATATGACAAACTCGAGATCCCTGGTGACGTCAGAGCCGCAGTAGAGCATGGAGCGCAGGATCTCGGTGGTCATGACGAGGCACGACGCCTTCGCGTTGATCTGCAGGTCGCCTGTCAATAACCCAACCTCGCCAAACAACTTGTTGAAGTCGTTGTACTTCTGGTTGGACAGAGCCTGATTGGGGACGTGTAGATGGCTCTGGAAGGACCAAAGTTATGCAAAAGGTTTTAGGAAAATGGAAAAAAAAACTCGTCGGTCTTTGTAAAGTCGCTTTGATACAGATAGGCATTACAGTTATGCTAATAAAGAATATTCATAGATAGCGCGAAAAAGGTGAACCAAAATGGTTCAGTTCATTGTGTGGTTCAGTAGCCATCATACTACAAACTAGCAAATAAAGGAAGACATATTTTTTTTTTGTGGCCATGTGCTTATACGAAATGAGATAAACTGATTATCTACTTAATACTTCTCTTCTGTACTTTGAAGTAAACAAACTGAGAACTGTGTACAGTGTGTGTAAGCGATTCTTACCTTGTACAATTCCTTCTTGACATTGCAATAGCGTATTCAGCGACAACAGTTTTGCCAGCTGACGTGTGCGCCGCTACGAACACATGGTGACCTTCTTCAAGTTTCAATATAGCCTGAAATTTTTGAACTTTATCATTACGATTTTATTTACACCTTGGTGAGCCACCAGAGCTCGATTTATTGCAATATAGTATTAGAAAAGTTCAAAAAGCTTCAGAAAGTATAATTTTATATTACCAGTAACTTACTTGTTTTTGGAAATTATCCAATTCAAACGGATAACTATGTGCCATGTCCTTAATTTTCTCTTTAAATTCAGGTACTGGTAGAGATACATCAATCATTTCAGCCCATTCTGTAGAAGTGACTGCGGGTCGCCCTGTTGATGAGGTGATGTTCAACACTGGTATATCGGGCAATTCCACTGGAGGTCTGATTACAGTGTCTTCAAGGAAGTTGTCGTCTGTAGCGTCGCCTTCAAATTCAAACTTCTTGATTGGTTTAGTTGGTTTTTTTTGGTCCACTTCTTCATCATCTTTCCAGAGATCTGTGAATATGCAGTGTATTTTTTAAATCTTTTAAGGCAAGATTACGGCATTTGTGTCGTCAAATACATTTCCTTATAGATGTCCTTCCCTATAATTATTCACTATTTTGTGTCCATCTGGATCTATAATAGTTTAAGGACCCTAAAGAAACCTCTGTCAGATTCAGTGGCGTAACAATAGGGTGGCATAGTGCGCAAAATGTCACGGACCCCCGACCTTAGGGGCCCCCGGTGGCCCGGCTCCTCAGGTCAAACCAACCAATATTACCAACTAAATTGTTAATCAAAAAATATTTTTCTATGAAAATAAATTTTGATTTCTGTGATACATAAAAAATGGTTCTTTAGATTTACGCGAATTTTACTAATTGAAATAAAACTATTATGTATAGATTATAGCGCTGATTTGGTTTTAAAAAGAATTTAACTTCAATATTAAGCCTCTCACGGAACCCATCACAATTGCTACGTTTGCTTTCCGTGGGACAATCGATAGATTACACAGAGAATCCCTATCTTTTTGATGGCAAATTTGTCCTTGTCTTCCAAATGACACCTAAGCAACACTGCAAAAGGGGTCTTGTTGGTTGTAAACGAGCAAACTTGTGTCTTCGTGGGATTAAACTGAGCTATGTTCAATGCATTCCATTGGGAGGCGCCGCGCCCCAAAGAAGTCTTGACTTCCGACAAAAGTTCAAACCAGTTTTACTCAACGGATCCTCGATAGAGATTTTGTAGTCTGATGTATCTTGCGTCACTTGCACTAGCATCTATGTACATAGCAATGCCAGCTGGTGAAAAACAACATATCATTGATATGCAGGAAAAACAGTGTCGGTGAAAGCACCGAGCATTGGGGTCACCACAGAATTAATGGTCTTAGTCTCGATGAAAAAGCTGTCCAATACGACTTTTATGCTCCGATCATCCAGAAAGCGATGTACTTTCAGAGTTCCTCTGGTTGAAATGCCAGGCAGGTAGCTTGACCAGAACGGCGCCATGCCACACTCGATGAAAATTTCCTACTGTAATCGCCACATCCCAACTATCCAATGCCTCCGCCTGATGGTGTGTGGGATAAATGAGCACACCATCAGAACGACACTAATGGAAACCGTACTGACGGCCACAAATCAGTTGGTGATCCTCATGATATCTCAAGTGCTGCGTATTTATAACTCGCTCTAAGACCTTGGAGAGTAAGCATGTGACAGCAATCGGCCTGCGATTCGAAGGATCCAATCGGTCACCCTTTTTGGGGATTGGATGAACATGGGCTATATTCCATGAAGTCGGGCCTGGGTTGTTTTATAGAAAATACGATATAGGCGCGTGAGTACGGGGGTTATCTCAAGGGCGAACATCTTTAGAACTACTGCGAGGACACATTCCGACCCACTCGACTAGTAGATGTCGAGAAGCTTGACTTGAAGTAATGAGCGAACTGTGAGTGTTGGCTGTGATTTTCTCCATTGCCAAGAGTCGTTGGTTTTGCGAGAACGTAATGTCACGGTTAACGATCGCGATTGTGAGCGGAATCATCCCACTCGCCGCCGCCTCCAAAGAAGAAAATCAGGTCACGATCTGCTTAAAGGACTCCTCTATCTTAAAGTTAGAGGGCTTCAGAATTCCAGCATATTCTCCCGAGCAAGACTTAAGAGTCTACCTACCGGGTATATCAAGACTGCTACCGAAAACGAAGCCGGGTGGTAGTTTAAGCAACTTTAGACACAATGCAACAGAAAAAGTTGCAAAAAAAACAATTTTTTTTTGTTATTTTTTCCTATGGCCATATTTGGGTGGTAAATACATTTTTTTCTTAAAATAATAGTGTATAACCTTTTATTTATAAATACTCTAAGATATAAAAGAGTTCAAATTATGTTTTTAGCAAAAACTATCCACTACTACCCAAAAATTATGATATTTGAAAAATCATAAAAAGTAATTGTCGCTTTTCTTTGCGAAAATTTTTGTTGCATTGTGTTTGTAGTCACTTAGGCTCAATTGCACAAACTAACTTTGCCAATACCTTTACCCTTGAAACTGTCAATTCCATACATTCGCAAGGTCAAATACATCTCAAATGTATGGCGATGACATTTTCATAGGCAAAGTTACTTGGTGCAACTGAGCCTTAAACTACCACCCGGCTTCGTTTTCGGTAGCAGTCTTGATATACCCAGTATAGGAGACGTTTTAAGTTAAGTGACTGCTGTGGGGCACACTCATACTAATTGTGATTCTGAAATGGACAACAGAGCACATGGCCTTGCGTTTGTCGTGGATGCCCACAAAATCTAAAGGGGCGTTCAGGTCTAGACATAAGTGGAGATCAACTTTCATCCACACTGAGAGACCTGCGTCGAGGTTTTGCGCCGGGCAATCACTGGGAAGGAACCAGGGCGTTTCTCATCCTGAGGTTATATCCAGTACCACCCGAAATGCGGAGGGTTTTATTTGGTATGTTAGCGCAGATTTTTGTTAGGACCCGCCTCAGCCACAGTTTGCTCGCAGGTCAGTGATACTAATATATTATACCTTTCGGCCTCCGCCAGGGTATCAGAAAATGGTAGCTTAGTAGCTTATCAGTTTTCTTTTCCATACAAAAAAAGGGGGCCCCATCTGATGATTTTGCCACGGGCCCCAGATGGTGTAGTTACGCCGCTGGTCAGATTAAGAGATATATTAAAAAGTGAAGTGATTTTTTTCATTTTTACCCAATACAATTTCTAGAACAGTAACATGTTTATAATTACCTACTAAATGTGTATTATTCTCTATAACTTCCTCTAGATTAACTTTGATGTTGATATCAATATTATCTTCCTTCTCTGTTGGTTCCGGGGTGTCTGTCTGTTCATCCAGGAGAGTGAAACCATCTTTAGCAAACAACACACTCTCCTTGCAACCAGGTGCTATTGTTAGGATATCTGGAAAAAAATAAATGTTGAATATTGGTGTGACTAGTATTGGGCAAGGTAACTTTGTCATGCAAATGAACAAAAATCTTTTTGCATTAGACTATCAAATTGAAGTTATAGTACTCAGTCTGTACTATATAGTTTATTCAGATAATAATATGGAACAATAATGGGATATCTTTACCTTCACCCAAGAACTTCCCCGGCTCTTCATTATCAAGATCAATTTTAATATCACAGTGCTGAGTTGATTCTTCCAGAATTTTCTGTAATTCTTCTTCAAAGCCAGCTGGCAAGAATGGGCTTTGTGTGATGGTACCTCTTGTTGCCAGGCTGGGGGGCAATGGTGCCCGCGCCATAGTGGGGTTCTCATCGCCATCTTCTAGAGGCACACTTATTTCTTCTACACCTTTTATTTGTCCTGTTATTAAATCTCGAACAACCTAAGGTTGAGTGATTTATATAAAATAAGATATTATTTCTGTGTCAATTTACATGCTTATAGTGACATACATTGCCAACCTGCACTAGGCCAGCGTGGTGGACTATATGGCTTAACACACTCTCAATCGTACTGTTGATTGTAGAGGAGGCCCGTGCCCTGCAGTGGGGCATATATGGGCTGATACAGTGATATACGTATATTACCCTTTTTTAAAGTCCATTAATAATATTTGTTGAACTTACTTTATGAACTATCTAGACTTGATTCAAAATCCACAGGTGATGTAAGTACTTGTACGTATTAATAATTATCTATGATTAATAATATGTAAATATTACTAACGTCGAGTGTAGTTTCCGGTCCATACTTATCATCGTCGAATAAGTACAATGAATCGGCGTTGCTCTCCCGGTGCCAATGAGTCTGCGATCGCTCCCATTTGTGGATCGATAGTTTCTCTGGGTTTAACAGATATTCCTGCACCCAACTGTTCAAATCTTCCAATATTGGTGGTACCTAAAACATATTGTACAACAACAATGAATATTGGCTATTTTGTAAAGTAGTTTGCCACGTAGAGAAAGGTTATATTACTGAAACATCTGAGAATTCGTCTCTAACGTCTTGAGACATCTAGAATATGTATTATGAAAAGTAATATAAGAAAAACAGTCGTCGGCGGGTTATCTGAGGTTAAAACATCTGTCTTTATTTTTGTATTCCTGTAATTCCCCCGACGTTTTTGACAGGCTTGATTTATAGCATTATTTTTATATCTATTTCGTTTTTTTCTAACTGTATTAAAGAAGACAGAAAACTAGATCTACTGCCAACAGATGTTGACATTGACATGGTCATATGTATTGCTAAAATGAAAATAATTAAAAATACACAAAAATGAATACCGTAAAACGAGGTGGATAGGGACAATTTTCAACTTCACGACGAATTTTCTGGTAGTATTATACAGAAATATTCTTGTGTTATAGCATATTTCATTAAGTCTTAGTTGCGTCTTGACTATTAACTATACAATTTTTTTAGATCCCTTGGAAAATAAGAAAAAAAGGGCACAAAATAACGGTTTGGGGTTAATAGGGATTTTGGGGGTAATAGAGGCGGGATCGAGTTCAATGGGGAAATTAACAAGGGTTGGCACTGAATTGTTTCTTACTAATTACTTTTTAACCGACACATCTAAATATTCTGAATTATTTATTATAATAATTTGCTTTGACACAAATGAAATAATTAAAGATTATAACTGTCTTAAATGATATTTATCAAATCAAGTGACACATTTCAGTAAGATATAGTTTCAAAAATTTAAAAATCCACATATTAGGTATTCTATAATGCAGTCTTATTATTCTTCTAAGAAGTAATACGTAGAGTATTATGTATAGTTTGGAATCAGCTAATGATTTCTTACTTATAATATGCTAAATTATGAGATACGCTAACAAGACAAATTACGAAGAAAATTGATAGGCAAAATAACACACGAATTTCTTAAGTGCGTAATGCTCTTTTTTATTATTGCACTGATGAGGCGATCATACCGTTCGCATGATGGTAAGTGATATGACCGCTCATAAACAGTAACAATACCAAACAATACCTTGAATTACAAATAGACATAGATGTTAAGTCTCAATATGTCCAGTAGTGACTCTGGCTACAATGTCCTTCATAACGAAACACAACAGAGCATTTACACTGCTGTTTAGCGGTTTGCCCAAATTGATGTGTACTACTTATTAGAAAGAGGAAAATGGCGAATCAGTTTTTTCTATATTTAAAGAAATACTCCATGCACCGCACAGTACTAGATCTATCTATCAAAAAGGAATAGTTGTTATGAAGAACATTCTTACTGCAGTTTCTACATATAATATCTTAACCATTGTGAACAGAACTGAAGCAAAATTTTAGTTATTTTAAGTGGAAGTACTTTCAATGTAACTTGTAGCATTAAAAATAAATATAATTAACAGACAAAGTTAATTAAGAACGACAAAATACTTTACAACAAAAAAAACTGTTGCGACAACCCTAACACACCTGTACCTATACACCCTTTTTCGTCCCAATTGTACCTTTTCACGTCTCTATAAACCTTAGTATCGTTATTAATCACCCCCGAGTCTCCTCTATTCCCCCCAAAATATCATATTTTTTTATTTACTTTTCAAATGATCAAAAAAAACATAAATTAAACGAGAAATTGAGACTAACCTTTTATGAATTCGATAGTCCAATACTTATGATTTGTGTGTTTAACAATATCTCCTTCATAAATGGCGTAGTTTTTGTAGTAGACCGAAGTTCGTTTCAATATATTTTTGCTGCATATCGAAAGGCTATTTTCAAAAGACTAATAAGACATTTTGTAACTCAAATTAATTGTTACTGATTGTTGCACTAGGGACTATATATAGTCTTCTATTGTTATAATTTGTTATAATAAATTATGTGCAACTAATGGCTCACATTTCATCTTAAAATGTTTTCTCAGTTTTGTCCCTAATCTCCCTTTGATCCCTAATCACCACGTTTTACGGTAATTAATTCTTCATTTATTCATATCAGCAAAGCATTGTAATAGGCCAATCATCATCTATAGGCATGTGGCGAAAGATATATTTTTTTTATAAAAAAACCAAATAACATGTGCAACAGGGACAAGAACGGAACGTAGTACTTGCGTTCACGAAAAGTGCAGAGTGACATGTGAGAGTCATGGATAGTCGGAGGGCTTTTTGGCGGGAATTTTTAAACGTCGATTTCTTTATTAAATTGTTGTTAAATTGTTAATATGAGTTTTTTTAGAGATCCTTCACTTCTCGTTTCGGTCACAGCTTGAATATATATATATATATATATATATATATATATATATATATATATATATATATAGTATGGGAGCCCTCCTTTAATTTTATTTTATTTTATTTATTTTGAAAGGTAATATACAATTAAATATTCCGTGAAAATTTTAAGCGACTATCTGATACCGTTATTAATATTGAGCAACAAAATACGAAAGAAACACGTTTATTGTATGGCGACCCCGTTTAATTTGTGAATATATCAGCTTTCTAGCTATCACGGTATATGAGATACAGCCTAGTGACAGACAGACAGACAGAGGAGGCTTAGTAATAGGGTTCCGTTTTTACATTTTAGATACGGAATCTTATAAATGGAAGCTAGTGAACGAAAATAGCAGCGGATAACAGTAGCAGCTGAACTGGATTTGGTAAAAGAAAGCACGAAAGCGGAGACTAGCAGATGTGGTAGCGGCAGTAGAAGCAAATACGGAAACAGTAGCAGAGATGGGAAAGCACCTCACTGGACCTTTCAGCAGGGTTGGGCTCTGCACTCGGCAGCAAGGATAGAGTAACAGATGGTAACATTTAAATCTTTTTCTTCTTAATATATATCTGAAATAAACTGGAATATACGAGTAGTTACCGATATATTTGGTGGTTTGGTGGTTGGTATGTATATCAGCCTTCTAGGAGTGATTAATCCATGGGTATTAAAATGATAGCATCAGTCTGTGTTGCGTATAGGCTCGTTGCGTAGTAGGTATGTACCAGAAATTACTCCCATGAGTTACAAAAATAGGGTAATTTTGTCGTATATGTATTTCTTAATATTCTTGCTCTTATAGAGTAGAGTCTTCATACTTGTAATTCTGTACAACTGATCAGCGTGAAGTTTCCGGTTGCATGGCGATTACCGGTGTAGACATTTTGGCCTCAAGTTCTGTCCTCTCGTTTCAAAAGCGTCTTCGCAGTTAAACTAGATCCCTAACTAGACAGTGTGACTGCGATTTTTAAATCGCAGTCAATCAATTTTAATTGATTTCTTGGTAGAGCTGTACAAATTTTGATCACGTATTGGGAAAAACCCAAATTCTAATGAAGGTCGCAGAAGTTATTTAATATTCGCTGATTGAAAGTTCTAAACTGTATCTAATAAAGTCGCCAAGTAATTTTTTATGCAATTTGTTTTTGCCAGAACATTTACGTAGAAAAATAAAACAGAAATAAAATTGTTCGTTTCGTCGTGCATCAGCCGGTTATTATTATTATTTTTATTTAAACCAAAATAGCATTACGCATGCGAGCTTTTATTTTGATTCACCTGTTCAATCCATAACATATAACATTTTATCAACATACTCTTATGTATGTAAGTGTATATATTTGTTGGTGCACGTCCGCGTTGTATGATATTGTCACCAATATTTATCATAATACTAGATCATGCATGGTGAAAGCATATTAGTTACCGAAATTATAACTACTTAACATTAAGTATTAGGTAAGTTGAAAAAGTTTGTATGATTAATTAACTGAATATTATTTCGGTTTTTTCTTGTATATTTACGCGCCGTAGTCCTTAGGAGCTTTAAGCACCAAAAGATTGATTGGTTTAAGTAATGTAAATTCAAGTTTAGGTAATGGATAATTATACTATTATCTAACGCATCAGAACGTATCAAATATAACTGAGTATAAATCATATTTCACGAAGGTTTTATGATCACAACACCATAATTAATTCCGCGGGATGTTAATCCATAGTTTTATAATCAGTACCTACAATAAGTATTGTGTGTATGTGAGTCAGTGAGCCTGACGGTCAAGGTTGCGGGGCAGGTCCCTCCAAAGCTAGACCTCCTTGGTTAGGTCGCCAGTTTGTTCACTCATTCCGCAGCCGACGGTCACCGCCGGACGCGTCCTATCTTTTTATTTACGTATTTTATTTCTATGTGTTTCCGATAGTGAAACGCCATGGCGTGCAAAATATATAGCAGTGTTTTTGTTTTGTGTTTATTTAATTTAATTCTCAATTCCACCAGTAGTTTAGAGCTGGTACGTATTTTTTCTTTTCTTATTGCATTATAAAAAATATATTTATTAGACTTTTTTGAAAACTCTGTTAACTTAATAATTTTACATTGTTGACTAATTTAAAATTAGTATGGATATGGGTCTATGAAAGTTTCACAAAATGAGCACAATTCGATATTATTTATAAAAAAACAATACTGATTTTCAAATGATTATAATACAGTAAATGCAATTGCGGAAATTATGTCATTTTCCACAGCACTATTCCACCTGTTATTCAAATATTATGATCATGAATAATAATAAATCCATGATCATATTTAAATAACTGGTTATTAGACTCATTATAGCTAATTTGTTTTCGATTACCCGTGGATTAAAAATAACTTGTAAACTATAAGCCTTAATCGAAAAATAACAACGGATATAACTAAATGATTTATGAACGTTACGAACGCGCGAATTTTACTTAGTCGCAGAAATTATTACATGTTTAATATTATTTTTCCGTCATGTAAGTAATTTAATTACTTGCCTTTCTCTTGAGCGTGATGTTGGAATTTTTAAACACGTACATAAATACGTCAAAAAGCTTGTATTCACTCAATATTGAGACCTTGTATTACAACCGATAATGTGCAAATAAATACTACCCTTGCTAATTGCTATGCAAGGACTGAAGGTTCGAAATTTGGGTAATGACGATTAACGATGTTAAGATAATAATATTATTTTAAATGTTTCCCTGGCTTGGAAAACCATTGTGTTAGTTCTTCAAGGTGTTCTTAAAACAATATTATCTTGATGGTTATTTAAATACGCAAATATTTACTTCCGAAGGTTTCTTTATTTTCTTTTTAATATGTTTACTATCAATAATTTATTAGCGTTTCTTGTAGATTTCTGCCATATCAGCCCATGGACGTCTCATTTCATGGCACGGGCCTACTCTACAATCGAGAATACGATTGAGAGTGGTTAGGTGATATACATATGGGTACCATTATTTTTATAGAATATATATAATAACAATAGATATTACCAGTTGCAGCAACAAAAAAACTTGAGAGGTGACAGCGAACACCCGGATGGAACGAAGTTCCTTTCGATTAATTAGTGAAGGAATTGTAATAAAATTTTATTTCTTAAGTTATAAATACTATTTTTTTATTATTAACAAATATAATGTAATATAAACTTAATCAGTAGGCTCAATTGTAGTAATAATTGGTAAATATACATAGTCAAATCTAGGGTTGACGATTGACAGCAGGGTAACAAACTAAAATTGTAAATAATAAAAGTTATAAAAATAATACCTTTCATTACTAATAAATATAATGTTATATAAACCTAATCAGTAAGCTAAATTTTAGTAATAATTGGCAAAGATACATAGTCAAATGAAGGGTTGATGATTGACAGCAGGATAACAAACTAAAATTGTAAATAATAAAAGTTATAAAAATAATACCTTTCATTACTAACAAATATAATGTTATATAAACCTAATCAGTAAGCTAAATTTTAGTAATAATTGGCAAAGATACATAGTCAAATGAAGGGTTGATGATTGACAGCAGGATAACAAACTAAAATTGTAAATAATAAAAGTTATAAAAATAATACCTTTCATTACTAACAAATATAATGTTATATAAACCTAATCAGTAAGCTAAATTTTAGTAATAATTGGCAAAGATACATAGTCAAATGAAGGGTTGATGATTGACAGCAGGATAACAAACTAAAATTGTAAATAATAAAAGTTATAAAAATAATACCTTTCATTACTAACAAATATAATGTTATATAAACCTAATCAGTAAGCTAAATTTTAGTAATAATTGGCAAAGATACATAGTCAAATGAAGGGTTGATGATTGACAGCAGGATAACAAATTAAAATTGTAAATAATAATAAATTTATTAAGGAGGATCAAAATCAATGTATTACGGTTTTATCATGTAATTTTAATAAAAAGTCACCACCAAAAGAATCATTTGGGTATCACCATCATTATGTTTTTTTTTCACATATTTATGCAATTTATGTTTCTTTTGTACCAATTTGATTTATGACATTTGATGAAAATTAGAAATTGTCGCAACGTTTCCCACTTAATTTTGGACTTCAGCGTATTCTTAGTTTTTACTATAGCCTTTAACATATTAATATGTATTTGGATATTTTATTACCTCTATTAGAGTTAAATAAAATGTATGACGTCATTTTCAAATAAAGAAATAAAAAACGATTGTCAAATGTTTTAAAGTGTCGTGCCAACTTTTCGTGAGAATTTTTTCCGTCTAGCCCCCTTTCACACCGCGCGATAAGGAACTTCGTTCCAATATTTTCGTTGCTAAATATCAAGATTTTTTACAATAAAACTAAATGCAGACATAAAATTTTACGAGATAATTCCATTAAATAAAATAAACTTTTGAGAACGAAGTATACGTTACAAATCCATATAATTAAAAACAAATTACACACACGGCACATGTCCAATAAAGTTTAGTATGCTAGTCTCATCTCGCGAAGGATTTTCTAGAGGTTCTATCGATTAATTTTGTTCACGTGGCTAAGAAACTGGTGTGTGTGGAAAATGTGTTGTCGAGTCGAAACGGGAAGCGTTTCGCAACCGGCTGCCGCATGTCTCGGTGTATCTAACCTGCAGCGACTGGTGCGTTTCCATTGTACAAACTATTATTAATAGTCATAAAAGTGTCATTAATTAATAATATTTTGATGATAGACTCAATTATTCCACAAATGAAAAAAAGTGAAGAAGCGTTAGGAACAGAACATTTGTTCCGAGAAAAGCTGAGAAGATGTTGTCATATTTAGTTTAAGGGTAAAGAACTTTTTAGGATATTTCCGCACAAAGTGTTCTTTAAAAGAATTTGTAAGGGCAGCACTGATACTAGTTTTTGAACCATAAAATCCTTGTTTAGATCACAGCTCGGGATACCACTTTGTTGTTAGTTTTGAAAAAGGGTGTAATTAGCACCCATGACTGACATTTGTGCCCGGAATTATGTAAGGCTCGCCTATCAGACTTTCGATGAGAGTAAACTCGTTTAAAATTAGGTTGGTGATTTGAACTGATTACTAATATGTATTTATTTTATTCTTCACTGAACATTAAGAAGAAGAACACTTAATGAAATTAAAAAAGTACAGATGGCTAATATTATAAAGAGGACAGATTTTTTGTTTGTTTGCATAGAATAGGCTCTGAAGCTACTGGACCGATTTGAAAAATTCTTTCATCATTAGATTCCTACGTTAACCCTGATGAATATAGGCTACAGAATATTTTTTTAAAAGATCATCTGCAACCCGGCGGAGCCGAGCCGGGCCGCTAGTGCAAATCCTTTTGAAAATTGCTTCATAAAACATGTCGCTCTGAATTTGTGGCAGCGTGGGAAGGACAACAGTAACAAATAAATATCCATTCACAATGAATTGTTAAAATCGCAAATCCACCACCATTTAACAGTAATAAAAGTTGATGTTGTCGTACAGTCACTACTCCAGAGATCGGATAATTACACAGATTGACTCTAATTACTCGTAAATGCGAGTCTTAATAAATATTGAGTGCAGCTAGTAATTGGTTACGGATAAGTTTTATTATGCTTTGATTCAAATCATACGGTTTGGTATCTGAGAAGTATGGCGGCTCGTTGTTCTGCTGTGGTCTGTCTGTCATTACTGTCCCCGCAAAAATATGACCGTGTTGCATATGGTAAAATTACAAAAACACTAAATATCTAAAAGGAGCAATGTGTAAAACATGGTTGGGGTAAAATATTCGGATTTGTATGGATAGCGCCAACCGTACTTAATAGTGGAAAACATGTTTACGTGATTCCATTGATTTTAAACTAAGAATAGGCTCTCAGTACATCGGGAGTAGCAATAAAATTTACGTGAAAATCGCACCATCTATAAGATTTTTTTATTATTTTTTACTAAACTTTCTTTTATAAAACAGCCATTAACAAAATCGTCTTGATAACTTACAATAGCGCCGCACTACTTACTTCGACATTTTACACGCACTTCGCCCTCCCCATATATTTATGACAATGCGTGATTCACACAAACATGTCGCATTTCTGGTTCAACGTGTATGTTCGATTTAAATCAGGCCGGCAGGCAGACATATTTGTTAAGTCCAGCTTGAGTAACCATAACCTGTCAGTCAGGTGGATGCTCTACCTGACTGCAACGTACCGTACCTATAAAGATGCATACCGTACCTTAAAGGCATCGTAGTCAATTTCTGGTGTCGCTTGTCAGTACAAAATACATTTTTTTATTTTCTTTGTCAAATGAATAGGTTGTAAATTATTTTTCTCTCTCGGTCTTACTTTCTCTGTCTTCAGCCTCAATGCTGAACATAGGCCTATGTAAACTATTTAGTAAATTATTTCAGGGTGAATAGTTATGCAACCATCGCCTAAAAGTCTCAGTGTAATGAGTTAATGACCCGCACTTATACAAGTACACGTCATTTTGTTCGTATTACATGACAATGTGTGACAACGGAAACAATTCTGCAGCTTCGCTGGACAGTCGTGTCACGGACGCACGCAATTATTACTGAATGCGGCGAATTAAAATTGTGTTTATAGGAAAATGATACTTGCTTTGTGAAAACCATGATCCATGGACGAAATTGCGTTATTATATATGCATAATGTTATCTTTACATTTATTTTTATTGCGTAGAGGCTCTCAAAGTCATGTTAAGTTTAGAAATTTATAAAGTAAAGTACACATATTTGTCGATGTTAGTATTTATTCATTAAACTGATATTATTTATCTTGACACGCAAATATAAAACTTAAAGTCTATCTTGAATATTAACTAAAACAATGCCTAAAAGAGAGCAATTAAATTATTTCCACTACTTCAACAAACATTAAATCGTGTAGGTCGTATTTGAAATTAAACCAAAGCGCCCTTAGATTAGACAAGTCCACAAAGTAACTGTACCACATCTAATACAAAGGTAATTATGCCCAGATACAATATTAATAGTCAATAGAAAGTTATTTTTTTATGATTAGAAACAATTATGCCGCTCTATGTAACTGCCTCTTAGAGCTAGGGCGAAAGGCTCTGATTGGAAAGAAAGTGACAAATGCCAGAAAAGGCATATGGTACGCGATTTATATGCATTATCATAATGGATAAAAATCATAGAAATAAAATTAAAAATTACGGATCTTATCGTGAATAAAATCCGTTAAAAAACACTTTTATATCAGAGTTTTTGTTCTCAATTCGTTTTTGTGCCGCACCGTCAGGCTGTGGAATTGTTTGCCGGCACGCGTGTTCCATCCTTCCTACAATCCTGAATCCTGGCATAATTGTTTCCATTGGCATGGGACTGCCGTCCGATGCCAATGGATACTCTGCCTGGGCGGCATTGGCACTTTCTATCAGGTGCAATGCCGCCACTATGACAGGCAATCATAAAAAAAAAACATTCGCGTAAATCTAAGAAACCATTATGGATAAAAATAATATGTACAATACTTAGGTCAATTCCAGTAGGTAATGTATGGCACTATTATATGTTAGTACCAGTATAATTACATTCTCATGTGCTCGGTAATTGTATGATCTAAAGACGGATTAGAACTTACAAATGCAGCAAAAAATAGTACAACAGGTGTGAACAATACACGTGATTCGTGGACGTGCCGGAGGCTAATAATTTCAAAAACTTCTATGGTAAACACATGTATCTAGAACCTACAATTATAAAATATATTTTAAATGATAGAATATTCATAACGTTATTTATGCGACTTCAAAGACGGCGATTTATAATAATTTATTTTTGCTTTTGAATAGCAAATTAATTTAAAACTTGAATATTATTGTTATTGTGATTTCAGGTCTATTTGTTCTAATTTTATATACAGATTGGCATTCCTCTACTATACATACCTTAGATAAATTATTTCAAAAGTATTCATATTTATTGTATTTCTTCCATGCGTTTAAGATTGCGCGGCTAAAACTTGGCTTTGTTTAAAAAAATACCTATTCAATTTGTTTTAGGCTACGGAGTCGTTGCAAGGTTAATTGCTTTTTCAAAATCTGAGTGTCTAACCCTAATTTGTCTTGTACTTATTACTTTACACGTATATTCGGAGATACGATATTCTAAGCACATTAAGGTTATCTGTCCTTTAGTAATAGATTTCAACATTAAGCCATGTAATGCAGTGAATGGTTAACGCATGAGTTGATGCGTATACCGAACCGGTTTAGATTATTAACAATAATTATTATGAGCGGCATTATAATTATTGATTAGTGGTCGGGCCTGACTTCGCGCTGATGCAGATAGTTTTTGAGTTCAGTCCAGTTATTTCGGCTACTTACTGTTTTTTTTTTCAATACACAGTCTTGACCCCACACTAAGATCGACTGATCACGTATTTTTTTGATTGACGTTTTGAATCGCTCACGGTTTCATAATATTGATTAAATCCATCATGTTAATAATGAAAATAACGCAATGCAATGAAATAGACTAACTCCAAAAGAAACAGTTCTACATTTAGACCAGCGTTAAACTATGGTTTCGCGGCGGTCAGGTTAAGCGATAAACCATTAAAATCTCCAGGTTATGTCGTTAAACCACTTTTTGTAATTTGGATTTAATACAAACTATAGTTTACTAAGATTTAAATTAGGGTTTTTCGATAAACTACGTTTACTAACAAGGCGGATTGTGATTGCGCCGTCCTCGACTATATTGTTTTTTCCATCCCGTCCCATTAGGTTCAATTTTGTCCCAGACCTCTCTTGTCATGTGCCATCCAGTCAAGTTTGAAAAAGTTATAAATATGCGTGTTTGAATTTCTACCTCATCCCACAGGAAAGTGTTAATCCAGGGTATCAGCTACCCCTATACTAAATTTTATCAAAATTGGCAGACAGCCTAACATCCCTACACCCATACTAAAAAAATCGCAATTATAATATTAGTAAGGATTATATATATCTACGAATTAAGTAGTGTTTTATTATATTATTTCCGGGTCTTTACTGCATATCATATTATTATAACTTTATTTAAAATTATGCAACCAAAGTTAACAATATGAGAAAGATTCGTCATTGAATAATATATTATTCAAATATGATATTAATTAAAAAATAAAATATCGAATGTTGAATGTTACCCGGAAATATTATATTAACAAGTAAACATAAGTATAAAATATATCAAGGTCAAATATACTAGTTTTCTTTTTTTTATGATGGCCTGGTATAGTGGCGGCATTGCACCTGATGGTAAGTGCCAATGCCGCCCAGGCAGAGTATCCATTGACATGCCAATTATGCCGGCCTGCTAAGGTGCCTCTTCACACCACGGCGGAAGGACCTAGGATTGTAGGAAGGAGGGAACACGTGAGACGGCAAACAATTCCACAGCCTGACGGTGCGGCACAAAAACGAGTTCGAGAACCGTTTGGTTCGCGCTGGGATGGTGTGGACCGTCAAGCTATGGTTTCGCAACGCGTGGTTTTGGTTAGGAATGGAGAGGAGGGGATCAAGTTGAACAATTCTTCAGAGCACTCACCGTGATACAGGCGGTAGAACACGCTTAGAGAGGCGACATCTCTCCGTAGTTGTAGCGACTCTAAGTTGCTCGTAACGTCTGCATCATTCACAATGCGGATGGCCCGCCGCTGCAATCCATCCAAGGCATCGAGCAGGTACTGGGCGGATCCATCCCAGAGGTGCGAGCAGTACTCCATACCCGGCCGGACCTGCGCTTTATATAAACGACAAAGCTGACCGGGCGTGAAAAACCGACGCCCCCTGTTCAGGACTCCAACCCTGCGTGATGTGGCAGTTATTACGCCCTCGATGTGATTCCTTGGATTGAGATCACAGCGGATATCCACACCAAGGATACTTAGGTCATTCCGCATTGAGAGGGGAGCACCCTGAAGAATGGGGAGAGGAGAGAACGGGGATTTTTTGCACGTGAACGCACACACCTGGGTTTTCTTGGCATTAAACTCAACCATATTCCTGGAACCCCATGTAGAAATGAGATCCAAGGTCCGGTTGAGCTCAATGACAAGATCTTCGCGTTCCTTCACAGTTTCGACTCGGCAACCTGGAGGCCCGCAGTGGTATCGCCCATGAACCGTGCTGTCATCTGCATAGCAATGAATGTTGCCAAGCGACAACATGTCATTGATATGCAGAATAAACAAGGTGGGCGACAGCACCGAGCCCTGAGGAACTCCGGCATTTACCGACATGAGCGCCGAAGCGTGTCCGTCGACGACTACACGTATTCTAAGCCCATGCAGAAAGCCGGAAATCCACGAACACAGGTTGCCGGGTAGACCGTATGCCGGAAGCTTGGACAGAAGACCACAGTGCCAGACCCTATCAAACGCCTAGGCAATGTCGAGGCTCACAGCAAGAGCCTCGCCACGCCGGTCAATCGCCTCACCCCAGCGATGCAGGACAAACGCTAGAAGATCACCCGTCGATCGATTTTTACGGAACCCGTATTGTCGGTCACGAGTCATCAACGAGTGATCCTCCAGGAAGCGGACCAATTGAGCGTTTATGATCCGCTCCATGACCTTACACATCACTGAGGTGATAGCGATAGGGCGGTAATTGGTAGGGTCCGACCGATCACCCTTTTTGGGGATCGGTTGCACATTGGCCTCCCTCCAAGATTCCGGCACAACACCTGTGCGGTAGGACGCTCGGTAGAGCGAGTCAGTGCTGGAGACAACTCGGCTGCACAAGCCCTTAAAACCACCGCTGGTATCCCATCCGGACCACTGGCTTTCCGCACATCGAGAGACCGTAACTCACGCCGCACATCACACTGCCTGATGCGAATATCTGCCATTGAGAAACCGCAATCAGGCAGTGTGGGCAGCGTTTGGGAACCACGGTCTTCGAGGCGGGAATTAGCCGCAAAGAGATTTGCATGCAAGGCAGCCTTCTCTTGCGGCTTGTGGGCCAGCGACCCTTCTGGGTACCTCAGCGGCGGCAACGCTGGACGGCAGAAGTTAGATTGAACGGCCCTGCCCAACCTCCAATAAATACATTTTCTGAAGTTGTATTTCATTTAATTATCTTTTTTTGGCTTTATTTGGAAAAAAAAATACTAAATATATATATGCTAATAGTGTACATCTCAGAAGTATAAGTTAAGGTAATAGTGGCATGAAAAATTTACTTTTCATAATGAATTTCCAAGATGTCGAAGGTCCCACGCAAGGCTAGCCTGGTTGAGCAAGACATAAGCCCTTCTAATTAGTAGAGAAAGCCCATACTCTGTGCCCATACTTAATCAAGAGACGGTTATCATCGGTCCGCCCCGTGACTACGAAAGCTGTAAAGTGATCGAAACGTCGGGAAGTTAAAAATGTAAAAAATTAAACTAAATTCGGGATAAAATCCGTAAATAATAGTTTTATTTCAAGACGGTTATCAGTTTGAAATTATGATTGTTTTTATTGATTTAAAATAATGAAAGTGGTTTTTTTCTTCGCAGTATTATGCCCAATTAATTCATACTGGTCCTTGACAAGTCGCCTAATACACCTGTTATACAAGTAAAACAGTAGGTACTTCGCAAGGCTATTCCGTTCTCCTTAATTATATTATAGTGGACATGCAATAACTAAATATCATGAAGCTAGGCAATAGAGAAAAACATAGGTATAGATGTAATAACTAGTCGAGTAACTATTGACATTTGTGTGGTAGCGTAATCTACAACGGAATAACAGAAATTACGGAATCGTGTTTGAAATTGTTGATGAAGTTAGATTTATTGAAATGAATTGAAAGTTATTGTTATTACAATCTTTATTGTCACATTAAAAAATACAATAAATTTCTAAATATCCTAACGTAGGTGATTCAACACTCTTACGAATAAATTTTTAATATTATTTTATTCTACGAATGGATTGCCCTCTATTTGCGGAGGACTTGCTAGTGGTTTGGTGGCTATTTCCTTTACATATATACATACATTATGTGTTGTTGTCAAGCAGCTATGTTTATATATTTGAGTTTAGTGTCTCGTATTCAGAACACAATATTAAAAAATATATCAGTGAAGCATCAAAATACATTCAATAAACACGATCAAGTGTGTTTTAAATTAAGGTTTCAATTAGGATTTAATACTGTGATCGATTAGTCTGTGGACTATGGAACATTTCCCAAAATTTTATTTCCTAGTTATTTGATGTATTACAAGAAAACAAAATGGCAGCTTTATTGCAATTTCTATGTGATTTTAGGAACTTCAGTAATTTCCTGTTATATCAGGGTTATATCAGAGCTTTACCAACTATAATAATAAAACTATTGATAAATTGAGAATCTTTTGCACAGGGAGGCATAACAAAGATTACATATTGTTACGCAATATAGGTCATAGCTGTCCCCTATTCTGTTATCTTTGCGGTTAACACCTATGTGAACTAATCATACACTCACATGTATAAATCAACAATACATACAAGTAAATTTACATTTACACAACAATTATCACTTTTACATTTTCCTTTGCATATTTACCTCATACGTCGGAACATTGCATCCGCGGACTTTGTAGTTTGAACAATGTATGTTTATACAAAGTGCTTTGAAATAATTCTCCTTTAAATTCCGGCGACTCAAATCAACTTTTTGACATCATTAAGGGCTGAGTTTTTGGAATAACCGGATTTCAGTTTTATAAACATAAAGGTAAAAAGGTAAAAATAGTTGTAGATACGGCGTTCTTTCTATGAGGTTTTACTAAGAGTAAACTCCAACAACTGACTCATTATCCCAGGGTTTTTCCTTAAAAGTGGCACTTGGCAGCCCTAGAATTTGTCGATGAAACATTGTTAGTCATTGCTATCATGTCGGGGAACAATTGCGACCCGCATTGTGTACAGCAAGAACTATGTTAAACGGCCGTGTGTGAATGCAAATTACTTATTGCACACTGTGGGTGATAACTGATGGCAATGGTTTCGTCATTCATAGTACAGATGGCCGAAAAGTGGAACTTTAGTTATATTATCAAGTAACAACATTAACATATTTTTGTTTAAGAATTTAGCACGCAAGTTCATTAAACAATGGTTGAGCGAACAGTAGCAATCGAAAAAAAATAATTATCTCACTAAAATCCAGATTCACTGATAGTATTGAAACAATAGTAACAAGTAACATTTATATTTTAAGAAGCACTGACAGATTAGATCTGCAGCAAAGTATTTTTGAATCAGATACATATAATAATTATTTCATATAATTATTTTCTTTATGTGTATGTGTAATATCATTTTAACCACTTTCAATCGTACTCTCGATTGTCGAGGAGACCCATGCCCTGTAGTGGGATGTAAATGGGCCGATACAATATAGTATGCAATGCACTGTTTTTCGGTTTGAAGGAAATTGTAGCCAGAGTAACTACTGGACATATTGAGACTTAAACCTGAGTGGCGAGCGCAGTGTAATGCCAAGCATTGTTTCAATAGTTATATGTAATGCTATGATTAAGTACATTTACTAAATTCGTTTAAAACGACCAGACGTTATGACATATTTTTAAACTTATTAACTAATATTTATTAAGTAATGTAGATGAAGTATTTGCAATAGTTAGGGAACTATAAGTATATTTTCCTCAAATTACACACTCTTGAATATTACGTTTTTGACCTCAATGTATTTAAGAGCTATATGGCTATTGCCCTTGAGTTCCTTACGATTCTTAGTATTCACTAGCTATTTTGACAAAGATCTTAAACTTCCGCAAAGTTAGTTACTTGCGTACAATAAATATTTCGTGCTTCCATAATCTTTGTGACATTGCCCATTAATAATGTCAAGGCATGAAGTACATTGGTCATTGATGTATTAAACTATGTAAGTTTTACCCGTAGGTTTTACCGCTGTTAGATTAATAGGCATATAAATTGTCTTACCAAAAATCATTTTTAAATACAGGGCACTCTCAATAATCAGTAGGTACATTGGAAAACTTTACAGCCAGTATTTTTAATCGTGGACGAATGGCTGCTGTTGTGTTATATGACTATAGGTTTTCCAAACCCCTGATAAATTAGATTAAAAAGATTTTAAATGAGACTCAAAGCTTGACGGTATCCTGTCAACTTCCACTAAAATATCGTTTTTTAATCAAAACAATACTAAACCTTATGCTTTTTTGCAGCACGCATCTAGAGTATGCATAATCGGCGGCGGGTTTTCCGGGTTGGCCACAGCACGATACATGCAACAGTATGGCCTTAACTACACTCTCTTTGAGGCCTCCAGGTTCATAGGCGGTACTTGGAGGTTCGACACCCATGTGGGTATCGATGAGGATGGCCTGCCGCTCTTCACTAGCATGTACAAGAATTTAAGGTAAGCAAATGGTGGGCTTAGATACTTGAGAGCATTGACGCGTTACGGAATATTCCCGAGTTGACTAGATGTGGTTATTTTATGCGCCCATTGCAGAGGACTGTTAAGTATTGCTATGGTAATTATAGAGACCATTTTGTGTGTCCAATAATAGATGTTTAGGCGTCAATAAACGCAACACGTCATCTTATTCAGAGCATACTAAATACGAATGTTTGCATTTGTCAATTAAATAAGTACGCGTTTTTAGACTGGCTGATCGGTTATACTAATAATTGTGCGTCGCTTTTTCCAAATTATTCGTGTTTGATTTCCATTTAATATTTGCTGTAGTATATTTAAGATCTAGTACGCAAAAACTGGTTAAAATAGTTTTGAAGTAGGTAAATCGCAATATCCTTTACGATCGTAATATTTAATACCAACCGGTACATAACATTATGGAAAGTTTTATCAATTCTCAGATTCGATTGATTTTTTTAAAACACATTTTGTTGCATAACATTTTACAACAAAATTGACGAAATATAAGTACTAACATTTATTAATACAAGAAAAACGAACATAATATGACATTATGAAGTGATTTTATTGATTAATCGTAGAAAAAATATTTAATACATAAAGATGGCCCCTATGGAAAGCGCTGCGATGATGATGTCTTCACAGCAAGGGAAGTCCATAAGTGATTTATTTGACTAAGTGGATTTAATCCTTTAACAAAGATGGACCTTACGTGATGTGTAATCGGGTGTTAAGCAATAATAAATACATATAAATAGCCATACATATAGCTTGACTGATTAAGATTCAAGACTTGTGTTATGAGTAACAAAAATTAAGAAGGACTATTTGGCCTCATAACACTGAAACTCAAAATACGTGAAATCCATACAAATATTTGTCTCACAGACGGCGTCCAAAGCAACTGCTGGACCTAGCTTTTGCTAGCTAGTGGTAGGTTTCTGATATGTGATAGGCCGTTTGGGTGGGTAACACCGCAATGTCTATTTCTCCTGCCAAATACCAGTGTATATACACTGTTGTGTAACGGTTAGAAGGACATTGTGGTCAGAGTAACTGCTGGACATATTAACACTTAACATCTAATATTTCAAGATTTGCCATCTTGCCGAGTGAAATGCCAATTATTGCTTTGTAGTTCATGGTGTTGTTTGGGCACAGGGCATGCTTGTCTCGCCTTTTATTGCAAAAAAAAATAACTGGTCGTCTCACTGCAAGGCACAGGTCTTCTCTACATTCGACAGTACGATTGAGAGTAGCTAGGCCATATAGTTGACTATGCTGACCTAGTGTGGGTATGCGGAATTTATATAACCTAGTTTTTTTATGAACCTATGGCAGTTATAACTTTCATAAGCGCAAATTTTAATTTTAGCCAACGAAATCAACTCACGAAAGGGTGTCACGTTTGGGGAATCATCTTATGAATATCCGGTTTCTACCAAGCCTGCATAATTATATCAACCGGTGAGAAATAACCAGCTCTCATTATTACCATACAGTTACTATCGGGTGTATTGTCATGGCTTTCTTGCAAGTTTTGTTTTTAATTGCATAGGTCAGGCAAACGAGCAAACAGGTCACTTTATGGTGAGTGATCACTCCCGCTCATGATCATTAAAAGCGCTTGGGTCATATAAGTCTTGCTGGCTCATCAAATCGGAAAATGAGTGGAAAAGAAAAAGGATGGAAAGAAGAGAGGGGTTTTCGGCAGCAATCTCATTCACTGAACGAAACGCGTCACTAAAGCTGTCTCTTTACCTCCATCTCATTTGAAACAGTGGTAACGCCCAGGGTCATCATGACTAATAACAACGTGGCTCTACCACTTTTAAAAGTATTAAAATATCCTCTAAGGACAAATAAGAGGCATTCATGACAGCGAATATAAATAAATAAAATAAATAAATAACACCCAACAGTCACATACATAGTACTGACACTAAGATAGACACTAGACACTAGACACTAAGATCGAGTCTTGTGTCGTGGGTATCAGGAACTACGAGACTTTTCGGTCTCACAAACACCCAGACCCGGAAGAAACATTTAAGCGAATATAAATATAAAATCATCAAAATTACATAATTAATGTGTATGTATGTATTGTTTGTATAGTAATTATGTATGTGGGTTTTGCATTCATTACTCCGATGCTAGCTCATGAATGCTTTGTGAATATTTTTTGCCTATATATTTGGAAGTCAGCAGCTTTCATAATGGGAATACCTAAATGTGGTGTTACTGAGGATTAACATGTTTTATACCCGGTAAATGATATGACAAAAACAACCGATGCGATTTTCCTGCTGTATTTAGATAGTGTTTTTAATAAATAAGTATATTATGAGAGAAATAAAACTGATTACAATATTGATTTTCTTTTAAATATAGAAATTAGTTAGAATTTCGTATTGTCGCTTTCACATACTTTTGAAATTCTTAGGAAAATTCTTAGATATACAATTACTTGAAATTTCTAATAAACATATTGTTTTATAAACTCACATCTCCAATCACCAAAATGGTCAGTCTGATCAAACTAAGTAGAGTAGTCTGATTTCAAACTAAGTAGAACAGGTTTTGTTTTTGAAACTCGTTATGAATATTGGCAGGATATAGACATAATGCAACGATACCGAAAGTGTTAAAACAAGTGTGTAATGTACCACGCATTGTTTGAATAGCAGTACCGAGTGAAATCACGGACATTAGGTAATGATTATGTCTGTTACCGGTTGGTTGCCGAGGAAAATTCTAATGACCACTTAATTATTTTTATCGCCCCTTCATATTTATTAAATTTGTCAATGCGCCAGTTTTACACTAAAATTGGTACATCTAGTTAAAAATTATCCATGGCGAAAGAGAATTTTTACATAAATCATCAACGTCAATGTTGTCCACAGCTGGACATAGGCCTCCTCTAAATAGCGCCATTTAACCCTGTCTTCGGCTTTTCGCATCCAGCATCTGCATTTTACAATTTAGAAATAAATATTTAGAATATTCGACGTTAGTTTATTATAGTTTATGCGTAAACATGTTATCTTATTATTTTATTTTATGAAATAAGTAGAAAGTAAATACGAATTGTACAATCAGATTAGATTTTGGAAACAAGTTGCAGAGTGCAATGTTATTTTAATGACATTTGTTTATTAGGCTATTGTGTTAGAGAGGTCTTGTTTACTGTTTTTTCAATGAAACTTTAGTCTTTTAGTTATGATTTGCAAATAATTTTCTGCAATATTCTTCTATATCTGGAACATAAAAAATATTTCGCCTCTGAAAAATATACATCCGATACTATTTTATCAAATTCTTATTAATTACATTTGTTTAATGACATGATATACAAAATGTTCAATAGATTAAAAATAGTAGAAAGCATACTATACTATTCATAATTGTTTTGTATGTTTTAATAAATATGAATCTAAAATAGGGATGAAACGGATAGTGATTTGGCCGGATACCGAATACCGGATATTCGGCTAGCTACGAGGCCGGAGCGCCGGATATCCGGCTACCGGATATTCGGCACAATTCGGGGGCGTTCGAGTGTAATCACGCCTAAACTACTGAACCGATTTTGATGAAATTTGATACATAAAAAGATTAGACAAAGAGAAAGGAAAAAAAAAACAAAGAAAATAATTTTAATCCGACGGAAAAGCGTGATATAGACGAGTTTATAACGTAAAGAATTCAACATCTAGTGATATATACCATGTATATTTATTTATTTATTATCCGATATCCGGCCGGATAGTGAGCTACTATCCGGTATCCGGCCGGATAGTGAAAATAGGTCGGATAGGCCGGATACCGCATAGTTACCGGATATCCGTTTCATCTCTAATCTAAAACAAGCTGTATAATAAATGTTACAACAGACATTATATGAGTTTCAAATTTTTTTATTAAGTCAAGCCTTATATAATTATATTTATGTGAAACTACTCGAATTTGGTGGAGTCTTTGGGCTGCTGACTTTATATCTTGTTTACAATATTATAATGTGTATATAGCTTTTCATGTAGCCGGTAGAAATATCGAGATCATTGATTAAAATTCCAATATATATACACACACACACACATATATATATATACCGGGTATCTCAAGACTGCTACCGAAAACGAAGCCGAGTGGTAGTTTTAGTGACATCAAACACAATGCAACCAAAAATTTGGAAAACAAACGCGACAATTATTTTTTATGATTTTTCAAATAACGTCATTACATTTATTTAGTTACAAGACAAAACTGTTGACAAGACTGCCTCGGTGGCGTAGTTGTACTGGGTACGGATACAAAGCTGAGGTCTCGGGTTCGAATCCCGGGTTGGACAAAGTGATATGGGTTTTTCTATTCATTATCAGCCCAGAGTCAGGAATTTGTGCCCGATATGGCGATAGGCTCGCCACCTATCACATCGTGGGACGGAACATACAAGGCGAAATGCGGGTGTCCTGGCACCTCCGCCTACCCCTTCTGGGAAAAAGGCGTGGGTTTATGTATGTATGTAAGATAAAATAGTTATCGAACTGTATTTTTTTTTTGCTTTATTAAAGATACCTATTTGCTTATAATATGATAAGCGGGAAGCTTTACAATTGATTTACTTTTAAAAATTACAGTCGATTTTAAATTGGATCAAAAACCATGTTTTTGCCTCGAATAAGACTACGATTTGTATAATCTGGTGATAGCAAAAAAATATAGTTGAACAGTATTTAAATTGACTTCTATTCAAAGCCTTAACAGTGATTGGGACTATATCAAGAAAAAAAAAGACGGGTTGCACTCCGGGAGTGCCGGCAGAAGTGAAAACTTGATTATTAACGTTGAGCATGTTTGATATTTTGGAATGGTTAGGGAATAATTTTGCACCAATTGCTTTATCAGTATAAAAGTACTATCATTTATGTGGTAGAATACAATATTCATTTATTGCGCTATCGTACACAAACATGACAATTTATATTACATTAAAAATTTAACACTTTAAAACTATTACAATTATTTTACATTAAAAAGTTTATATCTCCGAAAAATCAACTTTCATCCATAATTTCAACGACTTTTTCACCATCATCATTACCAGAACTATCATCGCCAATCTCTAAAACTGATACGATAGGTTTATGGTAGCTGAAGTAAGAAACGAACAGTTTTGATTCGAACCTATTTAAATGTCTAATAAAGACCGCATCAATAGTAGTTTTGTATTTCGTTGTGCTAAGATTGCGATCATTCGACATAGTTAAACCAAATTCATTATTTAAAAATTCAATTAATAGTTGATTTTTATCGTCTGCGAAGTTTATGTTGAAATCTCCACTCAAAATCATTGGCAATTCATCAAAGCTTTATAAACTGACAGCTAACTGACAGCTGTCTACTCTCCATCCGTCTTATGCTTTTCGTCTTACGATCAGGTCACGTGTCCTGACGCGAGTTTAAGATTTTATACCCATTACAGAAAAAGTGCTCAACGCCGCTAAAGAAGTTTTCACTTCAAAAACTATAAATCACGAGGAATTTAAATTAAATATTGTCATTAGTTTTTGTATTTTTCTTTGAACGATAGATACACACACACGTACTCTTAATGGAAATACTTCTAAGAATACCTAATTGTAAAACCGGTTTTAATAAATTCCTAACTAGCTATATGATTGTTGAATTGTTCACCATAGTTACTTTTAACATACATTATTTGACCTTCGGTATGATTATTTGTAATTCAAATCAATTTTATAATTTAACAACAAGGAAGTAAATTGTTACAATCCCATTAATTTACTTTAATCGAACTTCAATTGTTCAATACATTTTATATACATATATACATTAATTCACGCCCTTTCCCAGAAGGGAAAAATGTGCCAGGACACCCACATTTCAACTTGTATGTCCCGGGCTGATATTGAATAGAAAAATCTAACATTACTTTGCCCGACCCGGGATTCAAACTGAGACCTCAGCTTTGTATCCGTACCCACATAGTATTATCAAATATTTTATAAGTTATTTATTTGTATATAGAGAGAAGATGCGTTTTTCATAATTATGGTACTCACTACTCATTCTATAAGGTTAACGTTTATTAGTCATAACGATGATTGATAGTCCTCATGGCCAGTGGGCAAGACACAGGGTGTGGAACGTTGGTCTGCAAGTTGAATTTGCGATTAATATATTGTACTTATTATTATTTATATTTTCGGCTCTAGATCCTATATGGTTGAAATTATGTGTCGCATTTAGATTTAACATTTCTTTGCGTAGTTCTGGCAAACTAGCAAACACCACCTAATGGTAAGTGATCACTGCCACCCATGAATATCCGTAACTTGGATCATAGTTGTGTTACCAAATCGGGAGGAGGGTAAGGAAAAACGATGGGGAGAGTAAAGGTTATTGGGCATCCTGAAATCTCACTCATTGAACATAACGCGACAGCAATGCTGTTACTTTGTGGCGAACTCCTGTGGGACAGCGGTATAACCCCGAATGAGGCTGCCTATTCATGCCTAGTCATGGCTTTCAACAGCGTGACTCTACCACTTTAAAGTATATTCAGATATTTAGCATGTGATAGTAGCGATGCTAGTAATAAATTCCATAATTAAATATTTAGAAGTTGCTTTAATGCAAACCGACTGGACAGGGCACATCAAGTCATAATCGTATATACTTATATATATCATACTGGTTTAGAATCACCAAACTGTTAGTTTTTGAATGTAAAAATAAAATAGAATACTATTTTAAACAATTTTTTTTATTATTTTTATATTAAGACCACTCATTGATATATTATAAGGTGAATAAGAATTGATATATTATAAGAGGTAATAAGAAGTATATTGATACCATGTAAATATTTTCAGGACAAACACGCCACGACATACCATGGAGTTCGCCGGGTTCCCGTTTCCCGAAGAAACTCCTTCATATCCCTCGGGAACGTGCTACTACAAGTACCTGAATGCGTTTGCCAAGCACTTCGACTTATTTAAGAATATTCAAGTAAGTAATTTTTTAAATATTTTTAAAATACACAACAAAAAACAATGTTTTTTTTCTTTCACGGAAAAATACTATTTTAATTTGATATTTGCATTGCTTAGGGGTTTTCATAATTGTGTACAATAATTTTCCGTCTAAAATTATTCTTATTGAGAAAAAAAAAACTTTATTTCAATTAAAAATAAAAATCCACTTAAATCTAACAACGTACAATACAATACAATACATATGAACGGATGAAGGCTAAACTATACTAAACAGATACAGCTTAAAGCTGTCGTTATTGGAACTCCTTCAACTTTTAGAACGGCGACATCTTAGTAATGGTCGTCTTAGGAAAAGATAATTTTATTATCTTTAATATTTGTCTGGGCTACATTAATTTACCGTTTTTAAGAAAAAAATACAGACAGTCTTGACTTATCTATATATTGTATTATCTATGGCCTTGACTTTGACCTTGAGTAACTTTTTTAGCACCCTTGGGAACAATGGGGGGCTTTTGACACTTTATTTGTGTACCCAATGTATCAACCAAAATATATTTGTCGGAATTTTTGTGAATTGATTTCTATTTATACTCGTATATCCAGTTAGACCGGACTATAAGACACGAATCTAAGATTGCCTCATTAATTTAAGTTGGTGAATTGCAATGGCCTATTATTCTTATCCTATCCTATTATTATAGTGCGTGGTGGCCTGTTGGTAAACGGACCAGACGCGGCTGCCAACATGTTCACGGTGGTCGCGGGTTCAAATCCCAGGGCACACCTCTGACTTTTCGGAGTCATGTGTGTATTGATAGTCAATCACCACGCACTAAAACGGTGAAGGAAAACATCGTGAGGAAACCTGCATACCATAGCGATTCATAAGAATTTATATGGTATGTAAGTCCGCCAACCCGCACTAGGCCAGCGTGGTGGACTATATGGCCTAACCACTCTCAATCGTACTCTCGATTGTAGAGTAGGCCCGTGCCCTGCAGTGGGACATATATGGGCTGATCCAGATTATTATTATCAAATCTTAAGACAACAAATAGACCCACCAAAATATTTTCACATATGCGAGGTAATATGTAAGTCCAACCCATAATTTTGTCAATAATATTTATTTAAATTTACATCAAGGAATAAAATCGAATGTTACTTTGTCAAAACAAAAAATTATTACATTTCTTCCGTTTTTAATGTCGTATCCATAGTATAATTAGGATCCAGTGATTTAACTTGTGTGATAACTGGGTTTGGTAGACATGGTTCCTCCATTGCATCACTCGACTGTAAGAAAAATAATATTATTAATAGTTACATGTTCTCAATCAGGATAACGGGCAATTTCAAGCCAATAAAGTAACCATTAAAAAAATATGGGATTACAATGATATATAAAGCCTTTTGCAGCTTTTAAAGTTTGTTGGTATCGATGTTAACCAAATATTCTACACTCAGCAATACAATACTAGAACACTTTGCAACAATAACAAGGAAATAAAATAAATTAATCAAAACAATAACAATAGTGTTGCAGTGGACGGTCTTATACCTTAAAGTGATATCTACCAGATATGAACATTAGATTTTATTTCAGACATTAAGGCTGAGTTGCATAAACTTACTTTGCCAATACCTTTGCCTTTGAAAATGTCATCTCCATACATTTGAGACTTATTTGACCTTGTGTATGTATGGGATTGACAGGTTCAAATTCAAAGGTATTGGCAAAGTTAGTTTGTGTAACTGAGCCTAAGTAAGAGGAGTAAGAGTTTGTTGGTCAGTACTTGACTCGAAGAAGATTTGAATTTGAGTTCCAACGAAGAAATTTGACATTTTTGCCTTCACTAACTAATTTTCTGAATCAAAAGTTTTAAGATACCTGACACGGGGGTTAGTTGGTAGATGGTAGACATTAACCATTTAAAAAAAGAGCATTTTCCTCGAATTTAAGTTTTCTTACGTTATTTAACTTAATTTTAAATTGAAAATTATTCAATTTCCCATTGTTTATACGTTTTCGGATATAATTTGTAATTGTGTGATTTTTACTGACCAGCGTTCGTTGGTAGTACCCACAGTTTGGGTATCTACATGGTCCATTAAGGGGCCTCGAGATGCAATCTGGATGAGTTCTGCTGGAGTATGTGTTGTAAACATAATTATTGCGGTAAGAATTCATTTGTGGGACAATTCCGTAGGTACATTTCTGCTGCTGAAAATCATTTTTATGATTATGATTTATATTACTGCTACCACCTGCCGGATGAATTGTTTCTTCCAATATTGTTGAGTTTGGGTGAATCAAGGATTTTAGTATAGGGTACTGTCGGCGATGCCAAACTTGTTCATTTTGTAATTGTAATATATTATTTGTACTTTTATTTAAAGAAATGTGATCTATTTGGTGTGCGTTTTTGTTTAGTTTTCGCTGTATTTCTTCTGTAGATGATATCAGTGAATGTGCAAAATTTCTAAATTTCTTGCTTTTTTCTTTATCCATTCCAGCATTTCAAAATATAATGGCTCTATTTGGTCGTAGGTACAATTCATGAAGTTTTTACTTGCAAGCCTTATAGTGCATTCGATAAATCGTTGTGCAAAAGTGTCGAGTTTGCCCTGTGGCATAAACATAATTTCGACTGTAGTAAAAGATAATTTAAAATAGTGATATTTCACTTGAAAGTAGTGTTCCTTCCATTTTTGGATATTTTTTGATTTCCTGTCTTTTGTGAATGCAAATAAATACGTTGTGCTCTTATTATTATAAGTAAGTATTCAGATACAGTATCCATTAACTTTTTGAGATAAGAGCTCATTATTTCCATGTCATTATTTTGTCTATTAGTATCCCTAGTTACTGTACTAACTTTTTCAGGAATAATTTCATCGGTTTCGCTTAATTCTTTAGATGATAATTGAGTGGTACTATCTTGTACCTTTTCTTGCTCATTAATATTCTTATCAATTTTATCATCACTTTTACCGTCTACTTTGTTTGCTAGTTTTAGCGAGCACTCTTTGTTTACGTCGCGTACATTAAAATCATTATTGCAATTATTTACTGTTACAGTAACTTTTTGACGTTGCTTCTCAGAGTTTTCCAAACTATGATTGTTTACTTCCTGACTCGTGCATTCTGACGGACTATTAATACTATTATCGGTTTTCTCATCTTCATATTTTATTTTCTTGGAATGTGAGCAGGATTCTTCATCAAAGTCATCTTCGTAGAAAGTTATAGTTTCCACTGGGGCGCTGAAGTCAAACCTCGCCATTTTGATGAGAATTTTGTCTTAAACAAAAAAAAAATTGTTATCGCGCCCTAGTTAGATCCAATATATATTTTTATTTTAAATAACTCCAACTTACCTTCCATTACTAAGATTGTCTCTTTTTTCCAATGTATTAACGATGCCACTGTAAATAATATTTTGATTAATAGATAAAAAAAATCAAAAGACAATATTATTTATTTTTTCTTTTAAATGTAGTTGCTAAATATTTAACAATTATTATTTCCTAAAAGTAGTAGAGATGCTCTTATAGAATTTTAAAGTACGAAATCAATTGAATATTGAAATAAGTGTTAAGAGCAGAGTGATAGAAAACAAGTTTCTGCGAAAATCATGTGACAAGTTCAATCTCATTGTATTAAAGAATATTGTATGTATTTTATACATATATGATATGCGATGCAGAAATGTGGCTGCGTGCCTTAAAGGATTATTTTGAACTTATACGTGTAATCAACGCAATGCAATACTATTCAATTAATCTATATGTTAAGGGCCAAGTGATTAATCGAGTATTATTCATAATGCCCGGGCAATATGAATAATGCCCAATAAAAGCGGGCAATGTGATTATAACCAATCAATTTATCACATTGCCCGGGCATTATGAATAATGCCAAGTGCCTATTGGGCAGAGTGATGTAAAGCGAATCAAAATGAGCCGAAGTGGTAGAATTTAGAATAGGGTAGCACGAGGGGGTGGGTTGGGAGTAGTGAAGGGGGAGGGGGAGTGTCGCACCTCCCTTGGCACCACTCACATGAAAAGGTAACGCACCATTCCTGAGAAATATCTATTATAGCAACCTAACCCTTAAAGCACTTATTGTAATACAAATTAGCTTCTGCATCGTCTCCGGCGTTACGAGAAGTTCAGCCCCTTCGCCCTTGCGTAACAAAAGATAGGCACCCATGCTCACCTCCGCAACTTCGGCTTGCTGGTCGCCTCCGGCGACCAGCCTCAGCCGCTACGGCTCGCACGGTTGCCTATCCTTCGTTACAGCGGGCGGGGGCTGCTCTCCCTCCGCGCCTCCGGCTTTTTATATACACTCTAGGGTCGGTAGCCAAAAGACTACGTGAAGTCGGGGTGTTCCGAGTCGGTTTTGGGGCACAGTCGACCTAACTGATCCATAAAGCATATAAGCAGATCAATTCAACCTTTCTAATTTATGGGTCTATCGCAGATGCGACAATGCGGCAACGCACCACGCAAAAAATCACCTATTAATCACATTGCCCGATCATCATGTAGCCATATTCATAATGCCCGGGCAATGTGATAAATAGGCGAGTTTCGATAGTAATTTATCACTTGGCCCGATATGGCTCGGCTATATTCATACTGCCCGGGCATTATGAATACTGCTCGCATTAATCACTTGGCCCATAACATATACACAAAAAGGAGTCAGTACAGAAATATCGCTGGAGTGCTGAGTATTCTAAATTCAATCCACAGTGTTTATTAATAATTTTTAAAAAGTCATATATGTTCAATATACCATGTACAAGTATCCGATAAAAGTACAAAATTATTAACACGCGAAATAATATAAATAAACTAAAGAAAAAAATTAAGCTATTATTTGACTCGATAAATTATTTGAAATTACCAAAATTTTTAATTTATGGAAAAGGTACGTACCCTTTGTTTTTTATTACAATCCAGAATATTGATAGACTGCATTCATTGCACACTTATCACCCACCTTCATTAAATCACAAATGAATATTTATCAATCATACAAAGCCTGAGTAGGTCATTTGTGACGTATTTATGAGATTAGCCGACTTGGATTACCTTAGTTCGGGTTCTAAGAGTGGGTTTACTACTTTTGGTGTGGCCAGTTTTTATATTTTCTTTAGCCCATTTTTAAATCTGGTTGGCCGTATTTTTCCCCAAATGATTGTAGATTTTATGGGGTTTTTGTAGACATTTGTATTATTTACAGGAAATAATTAAAAAAGGATGATTTATGATTATGACAGCCTCCGTGGCGCAGGCGATAAGACACCGCCTGTGAAACGAGAGGCCGCGGGTTCGATCCTCGCACCGAGAGAAATGTTAGTGCGGCCCACAAATATTTCTCTCGGGTCTGGGTGTTTGTGAGACCGAAAAGTCTCTCGTAGTTCCTGATACCCACGACACAAGATTCGATCTTAATGTGGGGTCAGGACTATGTATGTGACTGTTGGGTGTTATTATTATTTTACTTCTCTTTATTTCCATAATATTCTTTTTTACATTTTTACACACCATATATATATATATATATATATATATATATAAAACATTATGTCGTATAAAAATATAAAAAAGTAATGACCCTTCGGTGGCGGGGCTCAAGACCCAAGCCACCGGCGGTTAGGGATCCAAAGTAAGGAACCTCCTCACTATGCGTGCCGTGTCCAACAATACCGCCTTTTGGATCTGGCTCTTGACCCAACGACCAATTGAGAGCCTCTGAAGATGTTGGTCGAAGCTCTTTGGCATCAGTCCATGTGCAGAAACAACAATCGGGACAATAACTGTTGAGTCCACATCCCACATATCGGTAACCTCGTGTGCCAAATCTAAATACTTAGACAATTTGTCTTTTTCAGCTTTAACGAGGTTAACGTCATGCGGAATGGTGACGTCAACAAGTATAGCCCGGCGCGCCAATCGATCTATTATCACAATATCAGGCTTATTGGCGACAATAGTCCTGTCTGTGATAATAGACCGATCCCAGTATAGCGTTGCATGACCATTTTCAAGAACTGGTTGTGGAACGTACTGGTAATATGGCATTTCAAGAGTCACAAGCCCATATCGAAGAGCAATTTGCTGATGTATGATCTTGGCTACTAGGTTATGCCTATGCAAATACTCGCCGTTAGCAAGATACGAACAACCGGAGATAACATGCCTGATTGACTCGCCCGGATGGTGGCATGCCCGACAAATGTCGACCGTATCGTCCTTCAGGATGTATTTCCTATAGTTGTTCGTCTTAATAACTTCGTCCATAATTGCAAAGACAAAACCCTCAGTTTCCCCAAAGAGGTTACCGAAACGTAGCCAAGATACAGACGCAGGTCGGTCCACATCAGGTCCATGGAGGGCCCGATAGAACCGACCATGCAGCTCTTTGCTCTTCCATACTTCCTCGCGATCTTTCGTGCTCATCACCAGTGGTTTCCGCCAGTTCTCATTCGCCAAAGAGAGCGGGGTGAGTCCTTTATCTATCTTAACTACAACCCTATGCATATCCACGTCACTGTGAAGGAAATAATCCCTGAGATTGCACACCTCGCGATTATGCAAGTCCTTAGCATTAAGGAATTTAATTATTTAATTATTATTATTATTATTATTATTTTAGAATTGTCATATGATTTCTGTTATAAAATCTATAACCTCCACACCCCTCCCTCCTTGGTGCGATTTCGTAAGATTTTCCGGACCTCCCTACCCCTCTCCTAATCACACGCGAGATTATTCAATATTTATATTTTGGATGTAATACGTGTTGTATTACTGAGAAAAAAAAAAGCACAACTTGGTCTATTACTTTTATTGAAGACTAGCAAGTAGTAAATAGTATATGTCAATATTATAGCAGGTAATTCAAAATCAGTGTTTGTGTCCTGGCACCTCTGTCTATCTATTCTAAAAAAAGGCGTTGATTTATGATTATATGTAAAATAATAAACATAAAAATAAAGAACAAAATAAAACAAAACTTCAAAAAGATTTCCGCTGCGAGTTACTTGGTGATCTGTAGGGTTCGGACGAATATGACAAACCCTATTGTATCAGATTTGGCCATATTTTATTGTAGAACTAATTTTTCACGCAATTTTACACCGTTTTCTGCTATAAAAAAAACGTGATATTTGCTAAGACCACCAGTTCCCCTGAGCGAGATTTGAACGACCTAGCTTGGTGCCGATAGAACACGTCAGGTAATTAATGTACGCTCTTTAGTTCTTAGTCCTTAGTATATTCAACTACAAAAACAATTATAAATAATGTTATCAACACCCTAAACATCGGGTGTGCAGATTATTCTGGCAACTCAATTTCCATGTAATATGAAGTGCTGTATAAGCAGTGAGCACACACTTTTTGCTTCGTTGCGTAGTTCTATACGAACCCACATGCGCGTGTTTTTTTGCGAAACCAAAAATTTATGTATCAGCTAATATTGTGTTATACATTAGTATCACTTTGAAACGCTCTTTTGATATAATTCGATAGCCTCCGTAGCGCAGTTGGTTAGACGCCGGCTGTGAAACGAGAGGCCGCGGGTTCGATCCCCGCATCAAAAGAAATATTTGTGTGAACCTCAGGTATTTGTTTCGGGTCGGGGTGTTTGTGAGACCGTAAAGTCTCTCGTAGTTCCTGATACCCACGACACAAGACTCGATCTTAGTGTGGGGTCAGGACTATGTATGTGACTGTTGGGTGTATTTATTTATTTATTTAATTAATATACAATGATGTTGAACTATGTGAAGATTTTTTTTTTGTTGGCGCGTGGAATCCTGTTTACCGTTAACTAAGAGGTGGGGCCTCGGGGTGAAGTGGGGCGATTATGTGAGGTTCACCGATCTACAGTATACCAACCAAAATTCTGCGATGCCCTCTTCGGCGCATTTGGAACGGCCCCGGGAGCCCGAAGCAAGAGCGCTCCAGCTTCCACCGGGACCATTCCTGCAAGACTTTTTAGACTGCCTCGGTGACGCAGTTGTACTACGGTATAATTATAACGCTGAGTTCGGTCTCGGTTTGAGTCCCATGTTGGGCAAATTGATATTGGATTTTTCTATTCATTTTTAGCCCGGTATCAGGAATTTGTCACCGATATTGTGCTAAGCTCGCTCCCTATCACATTATGGGACAAAATATATAAGGAGAAACGTGGGTGTTCTGATACCCCCCTGCTAGCTGCCTGTCCCTTCTGGGAAAAAAGGTTGCGTTTATGTACATATTCTATTTAATATGTATCCTTTTTAATTTTAATTGTAATTCGAATTTGTAATAATCGTGGCAGGATTTACGTGTGTACTTTCAATTTGGATAGTGATGATTGTCCAAAACGGTGGAAGATCCTTCACAGTGATCCACAGAATTTGTTGAGTACAGGTTTTTAAACTAAATAAATTGAAGTGATAAAACTGCTTCCCGAAGGTGTGAAAAACTTCAATAATAAACTGATTTATTCAAGAAATAAATCGCTTATTTAAAATCCGTTGGTGAAACGAAAGTTGTAGCTCATGCGTTTCTGGCACTTGTGTCCAATTAGGTACGCGTCATCCATTTCGTCATCAACGAAAACAAGTATTACATTTTTCCCATTTTTCTCTACAATAGTAATGTTTGTCGGAACTCTAAATATTATATACTAGCGGTGGGGCCCGGCTTCGCCTGGGTGCAGATAGTTTTTGAGTCCAGTCCACGTCAAGAACATATTCACATATATTTCACATACTGTTTTATATTTAAATACCATGTGACCGCCGTCGACTATTGGTATTGCTTTCCCGTCCCGTCCCTTTACCGTTCCCGTTCTATCATATCTCATTCTGTTTTTATTTTTATTATCTCAAAAAGCAGGTCCTTTTGTCCTGTCCCGTGCCACACATTCCAATTTGAAGGAGTAGCAAATATGTATTTTTGAATTTCTGACTCATCTCACGGGATGAAAAGCAGCCTATGTCTTAAACCAGGATGTCAGCTATCCTTATACCAAACATCAAAAACACTCCAGCTATTTTTGCGTGAAAGAGAAACAAATATCCATACATCCATACTTACAAACTTTTGCGAATTTGGATATTTTTCACGTGTGGAAACATTATCGTTAGAAACCATAACAATCAATTACTTCCCAATTTATCACATGTCACTAACCACTCTCAATCGTACTTTCGATTGTAGAGGAGGCCCGTGCCCTGCAGTGGGACGCATATGGGCTGATACAGACAGACTTCACGAGCATATGCACTACTAGCGAGCATACACTACTAGTGAACTTTAAAGTGCGTGGTGGCCTGTTGGTAAACGGACTAGACGCGACTGCCAACATGTTCACACTGCATACATACATAATATTTAAATTAGATTCATTCTTATTTCTATCGCGTGTAAGACTTCATTTTTTCTGTGGTGTCCTCGACAATATCTACGTTAATCTTTGGCCTCTGATGATGCTCATTCCTGGAGGACTACCGATGACAATGCATTTGAATCTCCATGAATAACCTAAACATTATGTAAACCTAGGTCATTATTGTGATTAAATTCCCCAACTTCACTTAATTCAGTAAGCTAAGGTTGCGTCCAGCATTGCATATATATTTAGATTTATACAAATTAATTCAGAACATGAATTACTTTATTGCAATAGGACAATTATTTCGACAAAAGCGTTTAGAGGAATGTTGCGCAGACGCAGGTATTACTAGAGGCAGAATCCAAAGGACTTGGACAAAGTTATAGACTAAAAGATTACTAATAACTAAATGGACAGCGACAAATCATAGAAATGATATATATACATATATATATATTAGAAATATAATAAATAACGGTGAGGAAATCTAGTGCATCGTTTCTGCTCTATATACCTAGTCAGGTCATAAATTCTGTCACATGTTTAATATAAAATAATTGAAACAAGTTTATTCATTATGTAATCATTTATATACCAAAATGAACCTAACAAGACATAGATTCTTATGACACTAAAGTTTATTCAAAATGACCTCCGTGATTTTGAATACAGGCCTTCAATCTGCGCGGCCAGTTGTCTATCGCAGCACGAACGAGGTCCATGTCAATATCGGCGGCTGCTTGAGTAACTCCAAATTGGGACGAGGCCTTGAGCACGCCTTTTCCTCCAAGTGTTGTCATATCTGGTAATCTAACGAATTCAAATCTGGACTGGAGGAGGGCTAGTCTTCGTGCCGGATGAAGTCGATTTGTGTGCTCTTCGCTCTATGAGCTGGCACCGAATCTTGTTGGAATACTCAGTGCCTGTTATTGAACATGGTATGAGAAACAGGTTCCACAAGGTTCGTTAGGACTGTATTTTGATACACAACTGCATTCGTTTTTACATCTTTCTCACAAAAATGTACCTCTGTTAAGCCCCAATAAGAAACTCCCAACCATATCATGAGCGAGGATGGAAAATGACCTCGTTGGACACGCGGAATACAGTTGCTCGCTTCTTCACTATTGTGTGCGTACACCTTATTTTGTTTGTTGTAGCTCTCTTCTACGGTAAAAAAGATTTTCATCTTAAAAAAGAATTTCCCGATATTTTTTTCCCGCGTACCGCTTCAACAAAGCGCGGCATCTCTTCAGTCTCAGGTCCATTAGACGAGCATTCAAACGATGTCCTGTTTTTCTTCGATATGCCCGAAGCCCTAAGTCTTCATTTAACACCCTTTTCACCGTGGTTCTGCTTAACCCCATCTGAAGGGTTTCTGCTTACGTTTGGGATTTCTTTGAATTCGCGCCTTCACAGCTTTTATCACTGTTGGAGTCCTAACAGACCGAGGGCGACCACTTCTTGACCTGTCATCTACACTAGAGTCTTCATTGTATCGTTTGATGGTACGATAAACGAATCTTTTGGTTATATTCAAATTTTTCAGTATGTCAAACATTTGAATTGTTGCGTAACCGCAACGATGCAACGCAATAACTGCAACACGGTCTTCTTTAAGCGTCCACTCCATATTTAAAAAGAGTAAAATTATAAAAATTATACATTTTTATTTTCATGAACAATTCGAAATTCGAATTCAATAAACGTTTTTGTGGCCAGCATTCTAAAAGAAAAGTTTTTACGGTGTGACAATACTTGTGACCTGACTGTGTAATTATTAATTATTCGAAACTATTGCTAAACAGTAGTATTGTTCACAGATACTTCAATTTTTTTGTATGAATCTCTCCGTGATGTTTGTTTATCTGCTATTTTCAGAACACATCAATATTCTAGCGAATAAAATAATATAGCTGTATTTGTGTTTTTTTCTTCGATTTGTTCACAATAAAGCATAATAATTAAATTACAGCATCACCAGTATGATTTCACAGCCGCTTCAATGGCATAGTAGTTACATTACATCAGTGCGTCCTTGCTTGTATTCCGTATAATATTCGCTTATACTCGTTTGTTTTATTAACCACACATCCCTTTTTAATCTTTGTTCTATAGATGATTCTTAGCTATAAATGTCAACTTATTTCATCTGCTACTGTTTCGTATTCGATCAAGGAGCATCAAGCAACGAATTCTTTGCGTATGCATGGCAGATAACTTGTATGACCATGGATATTACGATTTACCGTTGCATATGATCTTGAGTTCTGCCGAACAATTTTTAATAAATTGGAGTATATTTTCTGAAAGAGATTCATGATCAAACATTTAATTGGGTCTTCCTTAATTAAATTTTAAAGTTCCAGAATTCTAGTTAAGGACTACACAGTTTACATGCTATTAGCACGAACCAATGAGCCCACTCGGATGATATTGTCTCATAAAAATATTTGTAGCAAACGATTTGAGTCACTTAAAGTGAGGTTCATTGCTGATGTATGTGTCTTTGTATTAAAGTAAGTTATTCATAAATGCGACTTCCTTTCACACTTTGCTGCAGTGACGTGACGCGCATGTCCATGTTTGTGTTTCCTCTCGTTTTAATCGCATAACTGGCTCATCTAGTTAGCAAAACACTAGTATTATGTGTCGCATATAAACAATTGTACATACAATGTGTATTATTCCACAATACAATGTAAAAAAAAAAAACAAAAAATGAGAGAACAAAAACAAATAAAACAAAACGGAAGATAGTTCGTGTCGCTCGTGTTCATGTGTGTGTCGTTTTTTTTTTCAAAACCTAATAGTACATGTGGTATCTACAGACTACAGAGTAACTAGCAACTACATGTATTAATCGATGATTTAAGAGATTTTGGTAAAACTATTCCAAAGACAATATTGAGATTCAATAATTACTTTTAAAACAGGAGTTCCATATGATAACACAATTAAAAAAGAGAATTCATAATCTAAGGGGGATAAACATGTAACAAAAGTGATGTTTGACACTAATATTTGGTTAGGATTGGTTCGGCTTTTGAGATGTTATCGATGGGAAATCCCACCAGGTACGTGGCTAATGTACTTAAGATAATTAATGACTGACGTACCGTTGAATGTGACCTAGCAAGTTTTTCCTCAGTTTTTTTATTTAGTTTAGTACGTATAATGAGTACTTTGCAGGGCTAAGATAAAATTATATTATAAAAATAGAAAATAAGATTAGATTATTAAAATAAAAGATTTAGATCTTTCAATAACACTCCTTCCTCCTCTTCCCAATGACTTGCCATGCAATTAATTAAAGGAGTTCTAGGTGGCAGTAATCATTATCATGAATTCCAGCTGCCCGTTGCTAAATATCGAGCGCTTTTGCAGATTTGAGGCTCTGAGATCGGTCAAAGAACCTAGGTTCGTGTCATCAATAAATAAAGTCAATGTCCTCAGAGTCGTGGATCAAAAATACTGAGCAGAAAAACAATCTCTGGCTCCAATCGGAATAACATGAGGTCAAAAGAAACAATATTCCGCAGCCTCTTTGCCAGAATTTAAAAGATGTGCCCATTGTTGCATTGCTCCTGACACCATTGTACGTATAAGGAAACTTGTAAACAGCCAATTATATTTGAGAAACACAATATTTCATCATGCTAATGTCGGTGTTTTTAAATTTGAAAAGTTGCTGTGTCAAGATCAGAGCCCATTTAATTTTGTAAATTGATGATCCCCGAGCCATTGTGACCGTATATGGAAAGTTACCGGCCCATAATGAACTCTCTGAACACGGTTTGGTTAATATTCATTTTGATTTTTATATATAGTTTAGTGGTATTCGTCGGTTTGTATGTTGCAAAGTAAAGTAGTTAATAGTTATTGATATAGATACAGTTCATTTCTATGGCATATAGTATAGGAGCTAGCAACGTTTTCGAGAAAGAACTTTAGGTCAGTTGATTTTGTGATATGTCGTCCTTCTTGCACTTTCGGTTAGAGTCTGGGCTATCTGGCTGGCGGTAGTGGTTGCGTTCATTAGTGCGCATCCTACCTGTCCAGGTAATAATCCTGGATTTTAAAAGCATTTTAGAAGGCGTAATTTTTGATTTTTTGTTTTTAAATAAATCTCTCTGACATACTTTTTTTATTGCCAGACATCATTGACAATGCTAACTATGTGCCATACGCGATTTTATATTTTTTTTTTATAAAAATTTCAAAGTATTTTATAATGTCTGTAATTTTAATATTATGTTATTTAAAGATAATAAAAACTTAAAATAAATTTGCCAGCCAATAATTCGATTGTTAAGCCTTAAATTAAAATTAAAAGTCATGAAAAGTATTGCAGTATGATGCTAGTAGTCCGACAGAGACAGCTGAAGTCATCCAGTTTGCCACCCTGTAAAGTGGAATTGAAACAGCATTTATTGAGGGTTCGTTACGTCACGAAAATTTGGAGAAATGCTCACTCAAAACATCCAACATCTTTACCTCCAATGGCTTTCGGTTGGACCATTAACGGTGACAAATATGATTTTGTCTGGTTTTTGGGAGATCAATTACCATCCTCAGTTGCAGATATTATTGTTCAAAGTAAGTGTAAAATTGAATATTTATCAATAATAACTAAAATGTTTTATAACGAACAAGAAGAATTACACTGTTTATTTTTTTTCTGTTGCAGATGATAGAGTTTTAGAAGATTACGAAAGTTCCCAAGAAGATGATATGAATGACACTGACAAAGACAGCGACGATGATGATGATGATTATAAAGATGCCTCTTTTTTGTGACGTCACTATGGGCTGAAACAACTGAAAAACTTAATATTAATTATTTATAATTTACATTTAGTAATCAGAACAATTTAAATAAAATGTGTTGTTTTTTAAATTTTAATCTAATTTTATATTCCTTTTTATGCTTAATTTTTTTTTGGAATTTGCTCTGACTAGAATGATTATTATTATTATTATTTATATGGTATTTAAAATAATTTCTACTATTTCTGGCGAAATAATCAGCTACGCAGGCTTGCGGCCAAAACGAAACTGATAATGAATAAATGATAGTTAAAACACGTAAGAAATAGAAAAATAATGGATGAGCTTATTAAAATGTTTCTATTGACAGGAATTTACGAACTATTCGCAGGTATTTAAAATGACAGCTTTTTGCATGAAGGTATATGTTAGGGGATGTATTTGGAGTGTCTTCAAACTTTTATGAAGATACTTAGGAATTACACCCATAGTTGACACCACAATTGGTACGGTTCGCACGGAGTCAACTCGCCACTGTCTTTTTAATTCTATAGAAAGGTTATATTTTGCTATTTTTTCTATATATGTTGTTTGTAGGTTATGGGTATTTGGTATAGCTATATCAATTAGAAAAACTGCTTTGTTTCTTTTATCGTGTAGTGTAATATCCGGTCTATTGTGATGAATTGTCTTGTCTGTCATAATAGTCCTGTCCCAGTAAAGCTTGTAGTTGTCCGATTCTAGTATTATTTTGGGTGAATATTTATAATATGACGTTTTATTTGTTATTAACTCGTATTTGTATGCAAGATATTGGTGTACTATTGCAGCTACTTGGTCATGTCGATGTTTGTAATCCGTCTGGGTTATAGATTTACAGGCTCCGGTTATATGTTGAATTGTTTCAGGACTACTATGACAGTGCCGACAGAGATCATTTTGGACTGTAGTATCTTTGATTATGTGTTTCCTATAATTTTTTGTGTCGATTGTCTGGTCCTGGATGGCAACCATGAATCTCTCCGTTTCGGGAAACATTTCGCCTCGCTTAAGCCACGCGTTTGACGCTATTTTGTCAACGATAGGATTAGTAAAGTCGAGGCGGTGTCTCCCGTGGAGAGATTTTTGTGTCCAGGCATTCAGCTTTTGTGTGTTAGTGGTCGGGTTTAAGTCCATCATGGAATCTAACAGGTTAAGTGGTGTATATTTATGATCAGCTCGTACTACAGCTCTATGTAGTTCTGACTCATGGGATTTGGAATGGAAAAATAACCGTAGTGTTTGAATATAATTATTATTTTTATTACATTTACAGTGACAAGTAATTTACTTTTGTAATGGTTCTCTGTATCATTCTCGACTTATTCTGCAACTGTCTCTCTCCGAATACTAGCATTATACTGCAATACTTTTCATGACTTTTTCATTTTAATTCCAGACTTAGCAATCGAATTAATGTCTAGCAAATTTATTTTAAGTTTTTCTTATCTTTAAATAACATAATATTAAAATTACAGACATTATAAAATACTTTGAAATCTTTATAAAAAAAAATAAGATTCGCGTATGGCACATAGTTAGCATTGTCAAAAATGTCTGGTAATAAAAAAAGTATGCCAGGTAGAGTTATTTAAAAACAAAAAAATCAAAAATTACGCCTTCTAAAATGCTTTTAAAATCCAAGATTATTACCTGGATAGGTAGGATGCGCACTAATGAACGCAACCACTACCGCCAGCCAGATAGCCAGACTCTAACCAAAAGTGTAAGAAGGACGACATATCACAAAATCAGCTGACCTAAAATTCTTACTTTTCAAACGTTGCTAGCTCCCGTACCAATAGAAGTATCAAGTAAGTATTCGAAATGTTGTAGGTAAAAATAATTTTAATTTTTATAACGATGTGTGAAAACTAGTTTTTGTTTCCTTTTATCTAATGTATTACACGTATACATATTTAAAAAATAAATTAATCATAATATATGCCATTGTTTTAAAATATATTGTTTTTTATAATAAAATTCTGACACAGGTCTCAATTAATTATCATTGCTATTTCATGGAATATAGAGCAGACAGATTTAATAACTTCACACCAATACGGAAGCATACTTGTGAGTTTTTTTATTAGTTTGTGGCGCCTTTTATTTTCACATCCTTAATTTTTGGCCAACTTCAAAAAGCAGGTTTCCATTTGTATTGTAAAACATGCCCACCAGCGAGAAAGGGCTCGTTCCAAATAAAAATTTAAGTGGTTTTTGTAATATATTTAATTTATTTTATTTGATTTATTTCATAATTTTTTGCTGCGTATTACGGTCAAAACTATGCGAATAAACCCATGGGCGTAGCTTGTACGGTGTAAACAAAGTATCTATTGTGATGAAACTTGTTTAAGTTATGCAATATATTGCTTGGACGTGACTCCGCGTCAGCCTCGGCGAACTTGAGATAACACCGGGAATTCGTTTTAATTTTAGTAGTGCTAAGCTTATGTTTATACAAAGTGATAATGGCAAACTATTTTATCTAATAGTTTGGTATACTTTTATTACCTAAAAGGAAACTTATAGATAACAATGCCTGTGTTGATTAATCTTAAAATGGTTAATTACAAAATCTGGCTTAAACTCGACTGAGCGTATGTATTACTCGTATTATATTAATAATACGAGTAATACATACGCTCAGTCTAACATAGGTAGCATTTTTTTACTAATAATAAAGTAACAAGAGCCTTTGGCCACCAGACTTTCGTCATTATATAGAAGCTGAATGTTTGTCAGCGCATACCTCTAACATAGCCATTATGAAGTCACGATCCTCGTAATCTTACCAATAATGCCCTATTTAAAGTGAATAACTTTCTCTCCAGTTGCGCAGCCTAGTTACGTCAGTGAAATGGTGTGGGCAATCATTGGGAGCTGGTCTACATGAGATCAGACACTAAGCAGAGTTATGCAGAGATATGTGATTTCGTGGTCGTTGCCAGCGGACAGTACAGCTCACCATACTGGCCTAAGATTGAAGGAATAGACGCTTTCACAGGTAGAGTAATGTTTAAATAACTATAAATAAATAAATATTCCCATCATTGAGCTAGCACTGATCCCACACCTAGATACCAATCATGTGTCGTAAGTACAATAAACTACGCGAGATATTTTCGTAAACACCTAAGTCCGAAACAAACACTTAAGAATACTCAAACATTTGTTTAGGAGCGGGGATCGAACCCGTGGCCCTTAGATTCGAAGCCTAGTGACTATCGAACTACGCTAGGTAGTCTGTCTATTAAACAAAGTCTGCACTATGCCGCTTATAGATTGTATCGTAGAACCGATGGCCGTTGGGGCCGAAAGGTTCTCGAGTGGAGGCCACGTACAGGCAAGCGAAATGTCGGTCCCCGCCTACAAGGTGGACGGACGATCTGACTAAGGTCGCAGGAAGTCGCTGATGCAGGCCGCTTCCAACAGGTCATTGTGGAGATCCTTGGGGGAGGCCTATGTTCAGCAGTGGACTTCCTGTGGTTGATATGATGATGATGATGATGATTTGCGGCCAACAGGCCAAGGCTTTGAGGATCAAAAGGTTTTCCAATTGACCGCCTGGATTTAAAAAAGAAAAAATCGGAAAGAAAAAACCTCTTGCCCAAACGAGAAATGTTGGTTTCTGTGTAATAGTGTCGGTTTGATGGAATTAAATGGAAAAAGTGCAATAAGGTATTTTGTTCAACACAATATGGCAATACTCAAGCCTCATTTAAGAGCGTTTATACCCTGCACGCGCTTTTTGGCTTAAAAACAGGACTTTTCAAATGAGTTAATAGCCACCAATAAACAATTTAAAGGAAAATAATTATCACTAATTTTAGAAAAGGTTGTCATCTAGGGATTTTGGTGGAAAACATTATAGATTGATAGATAATTTGTGAGTACTATACGGATTACTGAACACAAGTTTCGTTATTTAGGCTTAAATGGCAATTTAGAAGCTTAAGATATCCTTAACCACTAATATAAGATGAAAATAAAAATATTATCAGACTAATAAGACCCTTATGGAGGGATTTTGCTTAGAAAAATAATCTTTTTGTGTTTAGTTCCTGAAAATAAAAATTTAAACAATGCGAAATTATTCAGGAACTCTCGTCAAGAACATATTTTTTTTCACCAACTTGTCGTACATAATTTTTTATAACAATTGCATATTATAATAGAAGAACATCTTATCAATAAATTACCATTTTTATATTTCAACAAAATTAGTTTTCATGTTTTCTACAATATTTTAAAAACCACTATAAAACACGCTGTCCGACGTGGATCAAATCAGACCGCCGCAAGGCCTTCTAGAGGGAGGACGTATCGCTCGTCGCTCCGGCCTGGCTGCAGTCGATTATGCCGCGCGTAGTAAAAATAGCCACGCGCGGAATGCGATTACCACATCTTAGTACTTTGGTAGTAAAATATTTAATTATTTTTATTACCTACAATGATTTTGTAGTGAGTATAAATCATGTTTCAGGCAATATAATGGGACGTAATTCCGAGGCTAAATTATGTTATGTATTGTAATATAAAATTAAATATATTTCGTAATTGTAAGGGGTTGTAAGGCCCCTAACACTATTTATGTGTTCGAACACGAAATGATTAATAAAACGTCCGTAGTGTCTACTGATTGAACACTGATTTGAATGCAACTTAACAATGTAATAATAACGAAAATACGATTAGTATCCAAAATTTGTATTATTCTTTGCTTGCACAGTAATATTTGTCTACTTATAATGCAAATAAAATATTTTTATGATATTATATTACAGTTAAATTCAATTGAATATTTGAAGCGCACGGATCAAAGTTGTTTGAGCCAATTGTATAGCGAGCCGACGCGGCAGCTCTACGCACACAGCTTTGGTCGCTTATGTGTGCGTGAAATTAACGAAGAATACCTATAGTTGACTTTGCGCGCAAGGTGTATACGCTCTTAAGGCCAATTGAACTATAACATCGATGTTATGTTCAGTTCAATAAAATAGATAGTATATTTCCTTACAGTTTTGACCCCGATTGTTCAATGTTAACTTATCTAGCAGAGGTGGAAATAAAAATAATCACATGAAATAATACTGTGTAGGATGTAATTGTTTTTCCATAAAAAATAGTAAATATCATTGCATAAAATACATATTTATTATTGTGGCGTGACAAAGTATTTCAGTTGGGCGGGAAATATTTTTTTAGTTGTATCAGTTTTGCTTATGTAATACATATTAATTACATAATTCACCTGTGTGCCCAAAATTTGAAACACACATTAAATAAAACCTTATAAACCGTATCCGTTTTAGGCAACATGATCCACAGTCACGACTATAAAGAGCCTGAGGTGTACAGAAACCGTAGGGTTTTGATAGTGGGTGCTGGCGCGTCTGGTCTCGACCTGGCCACTCACCTGTCCAACGTCACCAGCAAGTTGGTGCACAGCCATCACATATCCTTCAACCAGCCGCACTTCTCCGACACTTATGTAAGGAAGCCGGATATAATGGCGTTCACGGCCAACGGAGCTATATTCCAAGATGGCACCTTTGAGGAAATCGACGATGTCATCTTTTGTACAGGTAATTGATGTTTACATTCTTGTTTGAACAGGATGTGTAGTTATATGGTCTTACCGAATTTTGTTGTTTGATTAAATATAGTTGGATTTAGAAGTACAATAATATGAAAGTGTTTTTATATTGTAATTTTGGGCGATTTGATTGTAATACATATTAATTCATAACTTTTTTACTCGTAATTATTTTTCATATCACACTTCCGAAAAATAACAGATGAATCTTCCAGAAAGTCGCTGGATGCTGTTTCTAACGTATTAATTATTGTAAAATCTCTGGCACCAATGTTCGGCATTGGACTCTCTTTACTTAAAGAAGATGAATACTGTCAATGTATATTTCAAAATATATGAAATATCTTTATATTTCCAGGATACACATTCAGCCATCCATTCCTGGACAGCAGTACCGGAGTGACGGCCACTGAGAAGTTCGTATTACCTCTGTACCAACATGTGGTGAACATCAAACACCCCAGCTTGGCCTTCGTGGGTGTATCCACCAAGGTCATCAACAGAGTCATGGATGCTCAGGTAGGAAACATACATGCAATACATTTAAGTAAACAGTCCGTAATTGGTGATAGGGTATTTGCATCCGGTCGGATGTCGTGACCATGAAAAGGTGTCGTGTTTTGGGTTCAATCTTTGTATTATACAAGCTGTTTTGACAATTCTTAGAATTGGATTTTTTGTTTATTTTGGTGCTATTTGAAAGCTAGAGCAGAAATCAATGTTACTTCTTTAGCGCGATGGAGTTAAAGGAAAATTATGGAAAACCGAGTGTTAAAAGTAGATCATGGTGGCCTGCCTTGATGGGGCATTTGTACTACGATACCATTACGATGATTGATCTCGGGATCGAATCTCGGGTAGGTCAAAGTGATATTGGATTTTTCCACTTATTAGCAACCCACAGTTAAGAATTTTTGCCTGATATGCCAATAGGTTCACCTCCTATCACATCATAGGACGGAACATATAAAGCAAAAAGTGGGTGTGTTGGTAGCACCTGTGCCTACATCTAAATGGGAAAATGGCACGAGTTTATGTAAGAGTAGTCCAGGAGGTCATTTAATTTAATTTATTATTTATTTTATTTATAGTTATCTTTTCATTTGAACTACATTACACTTGCCACCGTTGCGGTCAGTTTATTCTGGCCAATAGAGCATTATTGGACTATATAAATGATTCCGAACATCCTGTTAAATTTGTGCACTCCAACCAAAATAGCCCTGTATAATAGCAAAACGTTTTGGATTTCTAGGCGGAGTACGTTGCGGCTTTAGCGGCAGGCAAGTTTAAGATTCCATCGCAGGAAGAGATGCTCAAAATTTGGCTCGATCACGTGCACGACATACAAGACAAGGGGATGAAGATACTCCACGTTAATGCTATCGGCAATGAAATGGTAAGAATATTTAAATGTAGGTTATATTTGGATAGGCTAAGGAATACAGGGCAATTCAGAATATAATAGCTAGGATTGTAATTCGGATAAATATTTTTTCTGTAATTTCTTTATTATTCCATATAGTTTGTTTCCAACTTTGCCCAGGGCTCCACTTCATAGTTTGCTAAAACAACGATCTGAATAACGAAATAAAAAGACATCAAATACAATTGAAATTTAAAAACATATCAAGAAATCCAGTTCCCATTGTAATATAAAGCATCATTTTCACAGACAAAAATAAACAAGTTACAGAATCCCCTCAATATGTTTGTTCATGTATTGTGCATATATGTATATATATTTATTTATGTTTTTGTAATCAAATATTATGTTTAAAATATTTTAATTACTTTTATAATAATTTAATTTTATTCCTTACGGTTGAATTCTCTGCATTACCTAAAGGTGAAAGGGAGATAATTCCATTGGTATTAAGTCCGCTTTGTATAGCTTTCCATATAATATGAAGCTTAATGAATAAAAAATAAGAAGAAGAGTTGAAACTAATATGGTTCTAATTTTCTAGGACCAATACTTCGCAAATCTAACCCAAGAAGCGGGAGTAGTGCGGGCGCCTCCAGTCCTCACCAAGATGAGAGACTTCAACGCTGTGAACCGTCTCGAAGACCTCCTCAACTACAGAGATTATGACTACAACATCATAGATGACTATAATTTCGAAAGGAAATACAATCCCAGGAAAGGATTCCCTTGCCCTATAGAAGATTTGTAGTGCAGAAAAATATTTGCCTTCTCCGCGGTCACAAAATACTCAGAAATATAAAATTTAAAAAATAAACCTCTTTTTATATCATTTCCGAAGTTAAAGTATTGAAACTTGTACAGTTGAATACAGTGCGGTCAAAGTAGAATATTTTGGGGTGAAATTACGATAACCTTTCATAATTTTTCTGTCCTGTTCAAAGTGACTATAAAAGTGGCCATAAATAAATAATGTACTAATTGTGTGCAATTTTCAAGATGTTTGTTAATTTTTAAAGTTTTCAAATATGTCACACATTCAAATATTTGATTCAAGAGACTAGGATAAGTATTAACAGCGTAAATATGAATAAGTAGAATACTATACCAAATTTCATATCTTTGTTACTTCCATATCATCGTTTAATATAGTCTTCTTGAATTTCGAAGAATGTAATCCCAAAAGCGTTATATTACCAACATTTATGACTACGCCAAATCATAGTGTGACGTGTTTACGAGTGACAGAAGATTATTCATGTTAGAGTGTCTGAGGTTTTGCGAGCGGGAAGTATGAAAGAAAATTTTAATACATATATACATGTTTTAATACTGTACTGTTGCATAATAACATAAACATTGTGTTGAATAGTGAATAGTATAAGTGGTGTCTGTAACCGTTCTATTCGGTAAATAAATAAATAAATAAATAGTAAGCAAACGTATATAAATATATGAATGGAGTCTGTATTGCTCTCAATTTACTAATATGGCAGAATATGCTCTTTCGTCGTGCGAAAATGTTGTTGTATACTCTGTATATTTTAAAAATATTTTTATACATTTTATAATTTGTTCTATAAGTAGGTACTTGTAGTATTAACGTAATTTTACTAAACCCGTCCATTGAGATTCTACATCGTCACAAATAATGAGTAATTTATTTCAGTATACAGAGTGATCTTGACATAAGGTATTTCATTTAAACCAAATGTTCCTAATCACCCCGGGTAACATTGTACCAAGTTTTAGAAACTTCCTTGTAGTTTTATTGAAAATCGCGATTTTAATTTCCAAGGCTTTTGATCAACCAGTTTTAGTACGAGTTTTACGGCTCGGGTAAGTTCCCGAACCTAACTGAAGCTCATCTAAGCTGTAAAAATACTCGAATCTTTATCATATCAAAAACCTTGAAAACAATCTTCATGATTTTTTACAGAAAATCAAACAGGATTTTTTCAATTTTGTACTATGTCACCTGGGGTAATGAGAAATAGGTATGTGGGTTAAATTAAATATCATATGGCAATATCACCCTGTATATGTAAATTATAATGTTAAGAAATCCCAGTTTTAATAGTAATAATTGTAAAATTATATTATGTTCTTTTTAAGACTTGTTACTTTGTTACCATTCTAATACAATAGTTGATAAATACAAATACAGGAATTAATAATATTCATGTGTATTATTACATTTCATGGTATCCCATAGGGCGTATATTTTTAGGGAAAAATCTTATGTCGTTTTTGTTTACATTTAGAAATACAGGGTGTGTAAATCATAGTCGTTTATAGCAGTTACAGCAAAAAATATTTTATTGTTGTATTTACTGTGAAAGCAAATTTAATACGAGGTTAAGTGTGCGAGCCCCGAGTCAGGCAAAGTGATTCTTCCTATTCATTATCACCCCGGAGAAAAAGTGAGCTTGATATGGCGATAGGCCTCAGCCTCTTTCACATCCTAGGATGAAATTATGGTGTCCTGGTGGCACTTCTGCCACTCCTTCTGGGATAAAGGCGTGAGTTTATGCATGTATTAAAAAGGTTATCTATGACATCATCTCTTAATGCTTCAAGTTTCTTATGGTGCTAACTGCTAAGCTATAGCGGATTGGTTCTTCTCTAAAGTCCTGATAAAGGTGTTATCGTCGGTAATTATGTACTCGTAGTTCCGGAATGTGTACATGTTGTTGATTTTCGCGAAAGAGTCCTCTTCTCGAATTTTGGCCATTACTGGCGCAACGCCGTGGATGCCGGATTCTTCAGACAAGCTTGTGTAGTATTCGTTCTGAAAATATTAATTTCGTATAATATAGTAATGAAGAGAAAAATATTTAAAACCCGCTTACATGGGAGGATAGACTATATGGCCCTCTCAATCGAATTGAAGATATAGATGAGCCCCGTGCTCTGTAGTGAGATGAATATAGGCTAATACAGATACTTAAATATACAGATAACTGGTTAGAGTTTCTCGCTTAGAGTATATGATTATCGCAAGGTTATAAAAAAGTTGCACCGTGTAAACATTCGTCGAAATATTATAATCTTATGTTATCGCATACCCATACAATAATGGTATAAGAATTTGAAATTAGGTTAGAAAATCTCTTCATAAATGAACTATTAATTAATCTATATTAGCCTTGTATGATATTTTAATGGCAGATGCCATAAATACATGGAATAGTTTTGATTTTTTTCGACTAGATTTGCTATCTCTGCTAAAGTTAACCGTATATTAACCGTATTTCGCGGCATGAATTAGCTAGAGAAAAGTCATACCAAATAATGAGTTTATTTGGGCCGATGTAGTTTTATTCAGAAGCGAAGATATATTGAGATTCATTGTAATTATCTTTAGCAAAAGTGAATTTGGCAAAAAAAGCCTGATGATTTTTATCACGAAATCTTGGAAAAATTAGATCGATATTAATTCAATTGTTTCATTACAAATTATTCGTCTACCTAATAAATAATAATAATAGCAATAATAATAATTATAAATTGGAAATATGCGATAACATCGATACCTCTATATCAGAGACAGGGGCAGGCCCTTAGCGATCACAGTATCCACCCGTCGCTGCCACTCCTGCGTCATGACGTCACGGGGTGCATACCACGAAGTTCATGGATCAGTCGTTTACAGTCCAAGCTGTTCGACTGTGGAATGCACTACCTGTTAAAGTGAGACAGGCTCAAACACTAACTGCATTCAAAAAATTGTCAAAGATTTGAGAAAGACTACCTTTCTCTCTGAACAGCCAAAATGAAAAGTATAATTCCTTGCATTTGAACCTAAAGTAATTTATAGTATATTTATTTATGTATGTATATATATCTGTAGAAATATATATATATATATATATTTATATTTATAATAGGTGTATGTATATAATTATGTATCATATATTGTGTAAATACTAATTATAAATAATTCGTCTATTATTATTTTATTGGAGCTTGTATCCTTTTTTGTGCAGTTAAGAATAAATAATACGTTTGTCTGTCACTACTATAAACTAAGTTTTCAAAAGAATCATACGAATATTACTTTTCATCAATCTTTTTATATACATATTATTTACTAATATAATGAAAGCGGAAACATTTGACTGTTTGTTTGATTGATTTAAAATAGGCATAGCGTTCAAGCTTACCAGTGCAATATATAACATCATCGAGCTCTACAAACGTTCCATCTACAAACACAGCTCCCGTTTCATTGAACTCCTTAACGTCTGGTTTGATCTTATAGTGAGCGGGGAAGGGAGTTTTGAAGCTCACTAGAGAGTGGTGACTGTGGTACAGAACGCTGCTATAATCAGCTACGTCGATACCCATGTCCATCGCTGAAGGACCTCCACCGATGATGAGGACCCGACGACCTTTGTAGGGATCTGGTAGTCTGTAGTCGTGACTGTGGATTACGGTACCTGGAATGCCAAAAATAACAGTGGTATATGAACAAGTCTAAATTTGTATGCCCAAATCGGTCTCGCTAAATATCTTTGGATGTAAAATATTATCTATTATTATTTCCATCTAAGTGCGTTTTAAATTATCTAAACGATATGAGACGTAGGAGAATGAAAATATTCATTAACATATCTAGTTTTTATCGCTATAATGACGTCACTAAGGTATTCCATCATCTTTCCTAATCAATGAATTATAAAACCTTTTCATTGCGCATTGAGTACCTACTTAATTTTTGTTTTTTTGTTGGTAATGGAGGTTTATTAAATTTTTAATTACCGCGGAATTTCTCTTCGCCAGGTATGTTAGGTAGATTTGGTTTGCTGTGATGTCCACTTCCAATGACAACATAATCAAAATTCTCTTCAAACTGTTTTTACATTTTTGTATTTCACGTTCCAACATCATCTTTTCTCTTTACCGATATAACGTGGTGTAGAAACTGAAATAGTTACGTAAAAATATTTTACGGTAAATAAAAACTATATAATATACCGAACATTTACATACATCTTTTTGAACCTAAGTCTTGTGTCCTAGGTATCAGAAACTACGAGAGATATTTGGGGCCTCACAAACACTTCTATAGGTGCGGGACTGAACTTGCAGTCTCTCGTCCATTATCACCACTCGTATTATCATTTGATAAACAACAAGCATAACGAAATTAGTAAATATTGAAGAAACATTACCTGAATATATTTTTCTAATTCATAATGCTCAGCGTAAGCCTGCAGATACTCGTAGAAAAGTTTCCAAGACGGGAACGACGGAGCATCCTCTGGTAATGGAAAACCTCGAAGTTCCATTGTTGGTTTCGGTAAATTTGTTCTGAAATGAGTATTATTGAGTTTTCAATTTAAAGTATATAGCCTGGTAGTAAATTATGTGTAATGATAGTCCTGTTGGATGTTGTCTCTTAAGTGAATATTTTAGAGTTATTTGTAAGTAATGAATACATACCTTAAATGTTTGTACATGCTGGAAATAGTGGCAGACCATTTTCATCATTGCCTACTCTAGAGTCGTATCGCCAAGTTCCACCTACATATCTAGTGGCTTCTAGAACAGTGAAGTTAATCCCTTCTTCTTTCAAATACTTAGCTGTGGCCAGCCCTGCTATACCTGCACCAATCACGCATACTCTTTTCGTCTGGAAAATTAATTCAAAAGATATAAAAGTCATAATTATTTTTAATTCGAGGATATTTACTTGCGAATGTCCCAATTGGTCGATTTTTAGGTATAAACGCATGGTATTTAATGGGTTGAATTGATTTTTGAGTGCTAAGGGATTATAAAATTACATATTAAATCTTAATTTCAATTTCATACCTCCATGCGCATCTAATTAAAATTGTAGATAATTAAAAACCGATAGACAATAATAACATCAAAATAACCCGCTTTTTCGGTTTTTAATTTTTGATACGTAAACCTAATTATGGTTTATGTTCTATTCGGAATGTTTTCAATATAAGAGGTGATAAGACTGGTTATTTGACATATATGTATATGCAAAATTAATGTTTACTGATGTTGAGACTTGGGTACATTCATAAACATGTGATAAAATGATAATACAAAATGTTTGAGTTGACACTATTCCTTATCTCCCAACTAATTGCCAATTCAGGGTTTATATAGCTATTTTAGTATTATATACAGGTCAGTGGCGTAACAATAGGGTGGCATAGTGCGCAAAATGCCACGGGCCCCCGACCTTAGGGGCCCCCGGCGGCCCAGCCCCTCAGGCCCGAGAGGCCGTAAGCAGAGAAAGAACCTAGCTAATTTATTACCAACAAAATTGATAATCAAAAATTATTTTCGTAATTATTATTCAAGATATCAATGTTTATTTGTTATACAGTGACACTAATATATTCCTTTCGGTCTTCTTCGGGGTACCGGAAAATAAGCTTAACAGTTTTCTTCTCCATACAAAAAAGGGAGGCCACCATTTTTTTTTTTTTATTGCAGTGAATGGCGAGACGAGCAAGCCGTTCGCCTGATGGTAAGCGATACGACCGCTCATAAACAGTAGCAACATTCCACTGCGCTCGCCATCCTGAGACATAAGATGTTAAGTCTCAATATGTCCAGTAGTTACTCTGGCTACAATGTCCTTCAATCCGAAACACAACAGTGCATTTAAGCAGTGTTGTTTGACGGGAGAAATAGACATTGCGGTGGTACCTACCCAGATGGCCTCTCACATATTATGAGAGACCTACCACCAGTAAAGTACCCCATCCGATGATTTTGCCACGGGCCCTAGATGGTGTAGTTACGCCACTGATACAGGTAGTTAATGATGTCGTATGGACGACAACACATACTACTAAGGATATAATACATAGACATGTGTTCGTATCACAAACATTTTTGGTACTAACAGATGCATTTTTTTATTGCGATGAACGGCGAATTGAGTACATCATTTAGCTAACGTTAAGCGTTACAACTGCAACACCAGTAGAAACCAAACAAAACCATGAAATAGGAAGCAAAGCTTGGCATTCTACTGCACTCGTTATCCTGAGACGTATACTAAGGTGATAATTCAGCCTCCGTGGCGCAGTTGGTTAGACGCCGCCTGTGAAACGAGAGGCCGCCGGTTCGATCCCCGTACCGAGAGAAATATTTGTGCGGCCCACAAATATTTCTTCCGGGTCTGGGTGTTTGTGAGACCGAAAAGTCTCTCGTAGTTCCTGATACCCACGACACAAGACTCGATCTTAGTGTGGGGTCAGGTCTATGTATGTGACTGTTGGGTGTTATTTATTTATTTTTTATTTATTATTAATTCTCATTACGTCCAGTAGTTACTCTAGTTAGAGTGGCTACAATGTCCTTTAAACCAGAACATAACCTTGCATTTACACCTCTGATTTGTTGTTGCTGTTACACGTTCAATAAAAAAATATTTTTGTTAGGTTTTTTTCTCAATAACAATAAAATGTCACCTTCTATACAAGACTTTCGAGTTGACCGTTCTGAGAGTAAACATGACATGCATAAAATGCAGCAATTATCATTGACTATTTGGGTTATTAATGAGCATTCAATTAAATCAAAAAGTGTGATATGGATTATAAAAAGTAATAACAAATACGAATTATTGGGGTTCCCCGGATTGGAGGTATCTACTCTCCTCCAGCAGGAATAAGGGGAGTGAAACTGTTTATTAGTGGCTCTCTTCGGTAAAGCTGTAATGCTGAAAGAGGCTGTGGCGCATGAAAAGAAAAGTGTCAATTCCATTCGGAGATGAAGAGGCCACGGTGGTAGGAGTAATCACCCAGATTCGTCCGTAGATGGAGTCCAAAAAATGGTCTAAAATGATATTTTTAGTCGGTAGAACTCCACCATACCGTGTATGTATTTACAAAATTATAATATTTAATGATTCAATGTGAAATGCGTGAATTCGGGTTAAATTCGAGTAAAGCCATTTCCATTTCTACATAGAGTTTTTGGCCGCAAGAATTGTATGCCCTTATCGCATAACATAATCGCCATAAATTATCGTATTTACAGGATGCAACCTTTTTATATCCTTACGATACTCGTATAATCTTCGAGGCGAGAAAGTCTCCTCGTATAAATGTGGCTTAAATGAGCCCTCGTGCCAAAGTCTTTTTAACAATCATGACGTAAACGATGTATTTCTTTGTGGGGAGACATTCCACGAGATTTATTTTTCTTACAGAATGGCGAGACAAGCAGGTCGCTCGCCTGATGGTAAGCCGTACGTTTACTCATAAATAGGAGCAAAATCACTCAAAATCTACTATACGTATCTTTTGCATGGGACTCCACTGTTCTCATTTATCTTGGGATATCATGTGTTAAGGCTCTTAATGCGCAATAATTTCACTATCTGGTATGTATTTTAATCCGGAATAAAAGTGCGCTTACACGCCGTTGCTGGGTAGCAGAAATTGATAAAGCGATGGTACCTACCCAGACATCTACTCATATACGGCTGACATATCAGGTGATATCTAGGTCTTTCGGTAGGCAATAAATAGTGGTGTGTTATTCGTTATTTGTATACGACTGGCGGACGGTGATATCATCCTATACGGTCGTGGGGAACCCGTCATATTGACTCACACAAGTTTGTCGGGTTTGCGCTTCAACCCATCTCACAAAGTACTTCGTTGAGTGACCCAATTACAATTATATCTAGCCTAGTTTGCACTACATTTACTATTAAGTGCAAAGTTGTCGCATTGTTGTGGCATTATTAAAAAAACACACACACTCAAAATAGTCGTTATTAAATAAGTTATGTAAAGTGGTTATGTAAAGTGATAATTAAGAGTTTGAAAAAAATGACATGCATTTAATAGCCGGCGTTATAAAAGATAATAGAAGCAATTGTGTACATTATAAAATAACTATCCCTTGTAACTAATTTTAGGCAAGTACGTGTATAGGCGACGTCATCAACAATTAAAGCACCTATTTAATTAACCTTTCATTTTAACTGATATCATTGTCTCACCTTTGCTCTGTTCTCTGCAGATAAACTAACTTGGATACACACACCAAATACAACAATAAAAATTATTTTATACATTTTAAACACACTTCTTGCGATCTCCTAATATTGTTAATAACTGAGATGTGTGCTGGATTCGGTAGATCCCAAATATATAACCGGTCAGTGCATATGTGAGCCTTTATAAATAATGTAAAGGGGGCTATCATTCAAGGAGCCTAATATGAGCTTGTCGAAACATATGATGTCTGTGAATAATTAAATAAATAACACCCAACAGTCACATACATAGTCTTGACCCCACACTAAGATCGAGTCTTGTGTTGTGAGTATCAGGAAATACGGAAAACTTTTCGGTCTCACAAATGGGACGTAATATAGAAAGGGTGGAAACAGTCCGTAACCTGGGACTTATCATCGACTCCGAACTTCATTTTGAATCGCACATTAAGAGTGTTGTAAAGAACTGCTTTTATAGATTAAAAATACTGTATCGGTTTAGAAAATACTTTAGTACGGAAATAAGGAAGAGGCTCGTAGACAGTCTGGTTTTATCACGACTGAATTACTGTGATACGGCTTATGGCCCTTGCTTATTGTCGAGAACTGAAAAACTTGTCCAACGGGTGCAAAACGCGTGCGCTAGATTCTGTTTCGATATTCCCAGTCGTAGCCATGTTACACCATTCTTAAACGAGGCTAATTTTCTTAAAATGGTAGCAAGGCGGAATCCACATATGGCCTCTTTACTATTTGGCATAATAAAAACAAAAAGGCCTAAATACCTTTATGAAAAGTTAACATGGAGGTCGGAACATCTTGCATATGGCGCTCGAACAACGACGAATCCGCTTTCAATACCCAAACACAGGACTGCTGCATTTAGGGGTTCTTTCAGGTATGCCGCCACTCACTGCTGGAACAACATTCCGCCGCCATGTCGGTCTGCAAACAGTATATATAGCTTGAAACAAAATCTTAAAAAACATTTATTGCTTCTTCAAAAGCGATAAAAAACAACATGACATTATTACTTACCTACACGTTTTAACCGGAAATTTTGTGCGGAGAACAGTATTTACGTCCTATTTGTTTTACGCAGGAGTGGCGGTTACCACACAAAATTAAGGCTTACGTAGTTACCTGCTTACCCGTTCCGCAATCTCATTTTTAATTTACACTATAAATATGTATTATTTTCACACTTTATCGTATTTGTAAAAACAAAGGTTGAGCGAAGGTATGACACGTGCGCTCGGCGCAGCATGTCTGATCGCGTTGGTGTGCTGACAGCTGTGTGCGTACATGTACTTTATGCCTCGTACCGCGCGGACATTAACAAGTATTTATAATTATACCTATAATATTATTGTTTTTTTTTCTCCTCGTTCAGCGCCACGCGGCACTACGATACACATACACATTCACAACCACAGCCACACACCCACACATAATACACAAAGTTGTTGTTCTTTGTTTACTTACTCGTAATATTTATCGTTGTCTAAGTTTGAATATATATATTATTTTTGATTCTATTCAATCTGAATACTATAGTCATATATATATTTTTTTCTTTGTTTAGTCCTCCTTAAGGTTATTGTGTCATTTGTTTAGTATTAGTATTCATTGTAGTTTTAGTATTAATTGTATTATTAACGACTGAACGTCCGCACGTCATGAAGGTCTCTCATCGAAAATCAGCGTTGCAGTGCTGCTTAAGTGGTGCTGCAGCATACTAGCTGAATGAGAGCTACCTTTGCTGGCGCAATATTTATTTGTTTTTATTTTACCTTAACTGTTCTTTGTCAACTCCTCTGTTATTTACTGTGCCAGCAATAAATATTCTTTCTTTCTTTCTTTCAAATACCCAGACCCGAAAGAAATATTTGTGGGCTGCTCAACCATTTCTCTTGGTGCGGGGATCGAACCCGCGGCCTCTCGTTTCACAGGCGGCGTCTAACCAACAATGGCACGGAGGCTGTCAAAATGATCTAATTTCCTCCCAGTTTATCTTGATACCAATGCGGTGACTTGTTACTTATAATTTGTACTGATATGCCAACATAATTAAGATGCACCTGATGGCGTGCGTTTATTACTGCACAGTGCATTTAAGTTTGAGTATAATATTATCTATCACGATATGACTACGACTACCTGTCGCCAAGCGTAGCTGATCGGAACTGGTTTTACATAGACAAGTTCGGAAATAATTTAACAGCTTTTCTCTCGCTAAAAGCACACTTAGGGTTTCCTCTCGTCTTCCATGGAATATCATACTTACATATAGTTGAGTCCCGATTATATTCATTTGCATATGCAACTGTATATTTGTCCCATTTTCGGCAATCATAGTACCTATATTTTCCTTAAATCTAATTTCGCTTTGTTTACTACATTTTCCTTAAGTTTAACACCGTAATAAGATAAAAAACATGTTATTACCGATCATATATAGGGTATTTCAAGACTGCTACCGAAAACGAAGCCGGGTGGTAGTTTTAGTGACTTCAGACCCATTGCAACAGAAAATGTCGAAAAAAAAGCGACGATTTTTTTTTGTTATTTTTTTTCCTATGGTCATATTTAGATGGTAAATTTATTTTTTTCCTAAAATAATAGTGCATAGCCTTTTATATATACTCTAAGGTATAAAATAGTTTAAATTATTATTTTAGCAAATCTATGGGTTTACCACCCAAAAAGTATATTTAAAAAATCATAAAAAAATGGTCGCGTTTTTTTTTTGCGAAAATTTTAGTTGCATTGTGTTTGTACTCACTGAAACTACCACCCGGTTTCGATTTCGGTAGCAGTCTTGATATACCCAGTATATACGTACATACCGAAACTACGTTTTGCAAATAGCACTCAACCTCACATTATAGACTGTAATTTATACATACATAAATGTCACGCCCGTTTTCCACAGGGGTAGATACAGACAATGGATCTCCACTTTGCTCGATCCTGACATACTACTTTCGCCTCGTCCACTTTCATTTATCTCTTCAAGCACTCATGTCGGTTCAGAGTACTTTTAACTGTAAATGATGGTTTCATGAATATGAAATTTTCCAATATTATGCTGACCTATACTTCTATCAAGTGCGTGGTGGCCTGTTGGTAAACGGACTAGACGCGGCTGCCAACATGATCACGGTGGTCGTGGGTTCGAATCCCAGGGCACACCTCTGACTTTTCGGAGTCATGTGTGTATTGACAGTCAATCACCATGCACTAAAACGGTGAAGGAAAACATCGTGAGGAAACCTGCATACCATAGCGATTTATAAGAATTTCTATGGTATGTAAGTCCGCCAACCCGCACTAGGCAAGCGTGGTGGACTATATGGCCTAACCACTCTCAATCGTACTTTCGATTGTAGAGTAGGCCCGTGCCCTGCAGTGGGACGTATATGGGCTGATACAGATACAGATACAGATACTTCTATCCTAATATCATAAAGAGGAAAGATATGATTTTTGCACTGAATAGAATATAAAACTACTGGACCGCTTTGAAAACTCTCTCACCAATGGAATCTTCTCTCAATCGTACTCTCGATTGTAGAGGAGGCTCGTACTCTGCAGTGGGACGTATATGGGCTGATACAGATATAAGTTACCTAATTGGGATCCTTCATTATTCCTGATAAACAAAAGCTATGGAATATTTTCAAAAAGTGGGATCTGCACCCGGCTGGAGCTTGTCCGAGCCACTAGTTTAGATATAAAAATAAATTTTACCACTCTTTCTCTTTTACTTTCTGAAAATTATACATTTGTTTATTTTTTATATTCATACCATTTTTAATGCATATTTTGAGCTTTTTATGTTGCATATGAGCCGGTCTCTACTTATAATAATAATAATATACAACATAATAATAATAATTTACCACTGGGAACAAGTATAATGATAAACAAAACTATATAAAAATAGTACATTTATTTGATTCATCACAATTTTTGTTCTATATAATACAATATCATAAGTACAAATATTACGATATTTGGAATATTCGTTGTCTATTTATTTTTTGCAAAGAAGCTATTTTGTCTGTAACCATGTTTCCTATAACATCAAATTGAAACATGCCAGGTACAAATAAAAAATGTGGTGCGTATTTCACATAAAATAGGTTATTTAAAGTCTGAATGATTAAATAGGAAAAGGCGGAGAAAAGAAGTGTCTTGTAGAGTGCCTGGGAGTAAACTATAAAATTAAATCTACGCAAGTGCTATGAGTCAAATCATAACAGTAGTTACATTAATTTATTAAATATAAACGCATTTCAATTTAACATTGCTGAATGAAGGCAGGCTGATTAATTAACATTTAAAACAATTGTAACAATTGCGTGTGATTGAAAGATGAATCAGAAAACAGTAATAATTTGAGTATATTTTGAAATACGTATCAAAGAACATTTTATTTCTACATTGTACTATGCCGCGGCGTTGGCTGGATGTTCCTCTATGGTCCTGGTGAAGGTGTGGTCGTCTATCACGGTGTACACGTAATTCCTGTATGTGTAGAGGTTTTCGAGCTTGGCTTCCGTGTCTACTGCTCTGATCTTGAACATCACGGGCGGCACGCGGTCGATGCCTGACTCCTCTGATAAGCCGGCGTAGTAATCATCCTAATGGAAATCCAAAAAAAAAAATTGTAGTTTTCGTTGAGTATTTTATTTATATTGTACATACGGTAAGGAGGTACATTGTACACACACACACACATTTGTGTCAGTGCGGGGATCGAAACCGCGGTCTTTCGTTTCAGCCGGCGTCTAAGCAACAGTGCCATGGATGTATGGGATAAATTAAAAGTGTACTTTTAAGATGTAATTTATCTAGATTCTAGAAAGATGCAATTAATATTATAAGGTGTATTATTTATTTGTAATTGGTATATTGGTAATTTTAGTAAAGCATATACGTTGAAAATATAAACTATTTACAATATATTTTTAATATTTGCTAACTTTATATAATGTTTAAAACAGATTGTAGTGATACTAAATAAAAAAAAATGCATAAATTCAATAAATTGTTGCGCTTTACCTGGGTAGAGCCAGAGACAATAAATTTACTATAAAACCCGTAATCCTTGATAAGATATGTAATAACGTGGATTATAATACCTCTTTCTCAGAGAGCGAGAGAAATTTAAAAAAACTGCATACATCCAATAATTTGCTATGCTTTTTCTGGTTAGACCTAGCGATAATGAATTCGTGACTACTATACAACCCGTAATCCTTGATAAGATATGTAATAACGTGGATTATAATACCTCTTTCTCAGAGAGCGAGAGAAATTAAAAAAAAACGCATAAATTCGATAATTTGCTATGCTCTTCATGGTTAGAGTTAGAGACAAAAAATTCGCGATTACTATAAAGCCCGTAATCCCTGATAAGAGATGTAATAACGGGGACTATAATACCTCTTTCTCACTGAGCGAGAAATGTTAAAAAAAATGCATAAATTCGATAATTTGACAAAGAAAAAAAGACAAAGAAAATATTTATTTGTTACAAGCAATGGGTTACAGCTTTAAGTAAATTACTACATACAATATATATTCGTATAACAGTGCTTGTTAACAAAACGGCTCAAGCTCAGCATGTGCTGGTATAAGCCAACGCTGGTCTTGCGCAAGGCCGGTAAATGACGTCACAAACACCAAAAACATAATACGCATAATTTTTTTTTTATTAAAAAATAAAATTAAACAAAACAAAATTATAGCAATATCCGCCCAGATGTGGGTAGTGACATTATTTGGTATGGTTTTCCCACAAAAAGTTTGACCAGTTAGAGCTAGAGATAATGAATTCGCGATTACGAGTACTATAAAACCCGTAATATTTGATAAGAAATATAATAGCGTGGATTATACCTCTTTCTCAGCGAGTAGGTGTATGTGCGACATGGGCAATCCCTTGGAGCGCAGTGTGTCGGCGCGGCGCTGCCACTCCTGCATCATTACCTCGTGGGGGGGGAGGGTGAAGTTACCCTTAATAAGGGCTGTTGCGTAACGAGCCTGTGATAATATAAAGGGTATATTCGAAACGGTAGAGTGGTGGTGATTGTGGATTTCGGGAAAATATTTAGGCTGAATTATAGATGGGTAATGTTGCATGCAATGAAGATACTGGCGTGCCAGTATAAGAAAAAAAAATATAAAATTAATAATAACTACGATATACGGCTGGAATGGTGATATTGGTATAAAAGTAAAAAAACAACATTTCGCTCATTGAATGTAAGTGGATTTCACTGCATGTGTGCTTAATACATAAGAGACATTATGTGTACTTTCTAGGTATTTGCGAAATGCTAGGAAAGTAACAGGTTTTTGGTGCTCTGGTAAACAATCAAATAAAATTCGACAACAAAACTATTACCTCAAAGTTAAAGTTGGTTTTACCCAGAACGCCGCTTTGGTAATTCAATAAATTTTACTGTTAAATTTAACATCAACAGAAACAACGAATATAGAGGTAATTTAGCTTGAGGAAGCGTACCTGAGCATCGAGGGCGACGACCAAGCAAGCTCGGACAACCAGCCCCATCATGATCATGGAGGGCTGGTGGATGTTCACCATGTACTTGTACAGGGGCGCCACGCTGTGAGGAGACAGCTCCAAGCCGCACGACTCGTCCAGAAACGGATAGTCGTATTTGAAACCTGGGATTATAAGCTGCAGTTATACATCACCATAATTTGTTGGAGGTCAACTGAACATGGTACAACGTCTTGCAAATATTTCCACAGATATATTCGGTCTCCACTGGGACTAAAGGGGATTAGGCAATAGGTACACCTGGATAACTTCAAATATCCTGAGATATCTTACATTGTCGAAAATTGCAATGTACTGGTGGCAGGTCTCTCATATGTGAGATGCCGCCTGAGTAATTAACACCGAAATGTCTATTTATTTCACCAAACAGCAATATAAATGTACTGTTGTATTCCGGTTTGAAGGAAATTTTAGCCTGAGTAACTACTGGAAGGATGGTGAGCACGGTGGAATGTTTTGCTACTGTCCATGAGTGGTCGTATCGATTACCATCAGGCGATAGGCAAGTTCGTCTCGCCATTCATTAAAACATAAAATAAAAACCACAAACCTGTGCAATATATAACATCGTCAAACTGCTCAAACGTGCCGTCTACAAACACAGCGCCCGTCTCATTGAACTCCTTGATGTCAGGTTTGATCTTATAGTGAGGAGGGAAGGGCGTCCGGAACTTGACTGGCGAGTGGTGGCTGTGGATCAAGGCACTGCTGACTTCAGCGATGTCGAGGCCGATGTCCATGCCCGAGGGACCGGCTCCTACCACCAGCACCCTGTGGCCTCTGTAGCCGTCAGGCACTCTGTAGTCGTGACTGTGGATTATCGTACCTAAAACAATATAATCCATAATTAATTTGCGTGACTTGATACATCCCACTGAGGGTTTTCTTTAAAATCAAGAGGACTGTTGAAAGAGTTCGGACAATGTAGTCCACCATGCTGGTCTAGTGCGGCTAGGCGGATTTTACGTTCCAAGGAAATCTATAAAAATCGTTAAGAATGTAGGTTTTTTACAATGTTTTCCTTCACATTTTATACAATATAAGTTTTAAGTTTTAGTAATTGGGAATCGTGAACCGTCAACAAAGATCTACCACGGGGATTGAGTAGCCCAATTTGTACCTTTAGTTATGGATATTGAGATTCCAAGCATTGGCGACGCACCAGAACTGTCCTTGCGCGGAGTGTTAATATTTCCAAGCGAGGGTTTTTAAGCTATTAAATCCGGGACAATTTAAGCCCAAACAAATATTTGTAAGTGGTAGAGACATTGCTGTTGTCCTTTAAGATCGACATGAAGTGATAGCTTTTCGGTCACGTTTCGTTCGGTGAATGAGATTCCCGGATGCCCAAATACACCTTCCCACCCTTTCTACTTCCCGCTCCCTTCCCGATTTAATGGGCCAGCAACACATTCGCGATCCAAGCTTTGTAGATGTTTATGGGTGGCAGTGATCACTTACCTTCAGGTGACCTGCTTGCTCGTTTGCCGGACCTTAGGAATATAAAAAATAAGGGACCCATAAAAATCTTTCCCGCGGAAAATACATATAGATCCATAAAATTACCTTGGAACAGTTCTTCACCAGGAATATTTGGCATGTTTGGTTTGCTGTGATGTCCATTTCCAACGATAACAAAATCGAAATCTTCTTCGAACTGTTCACCAGTTTGTACAGATTCATATTTCACCTTCCAAATATTATTTTTCCGCCTTACTGATGTAACGTTGTGTAGAAACTGAAATTAAATTATTAGAAATTGATAAATAAGTACCTACACTATTTTATAACAGTGCATTATTATAGTCATCAGTCACACCTTTGCGGTCACATAAATTGCCCTTGATTACACAAGACCGAGTCTTATATCCTGTGTATTTCAAACTACGAAAGACGGCCAGACTCGAAGCCAATATTAGTCCCTTTGGTAGAATTGAACCTGCGGCCAGTCAAGAATCTCAATGACCCCAGCTGAACTACTGAAATTATTGTAGCATCAATAAACACTATTTATTTTGTTTTGAGATAAAATCAAATGTACTTTCATGTGTTCGAAAGTTTACCTGTATGTATTTTTCCAATTCAAAATGTTTTGCATAAGACTGTAGGTATTCGTAGTAAACTCTCCATGGCGGAAAGGATGGAATATTTTCTGGTAACGGGAAACCTCGGAGCTCCATAGTAGGTTTGGGCAAGTTAGTTCTAAAAAAAAAAAGATTTAACAGTTTTATTTTAATGCCATCTGTTGACACTTGTCAGTACTACTGAATGCATTATTAAACAAAACTTCCCGGTAGCAGTATCAGGAAGCAGGAATTTCATTATCTTGTAAATGGCGACTAATTTAATGTATGATAAACTAAAAACACCCAATTTTGACTTTGTTATTTTTGTAAAAGTTGTACAAACGTACCTTAAATGCTTGTACATGCTTGTGTGTATTGGTCGGCCATATTCGTCAGTGCCTGTTCTTGGGTCGTATCGCCAAGTGCCTCCTACATATTTGGTGGCTTCCAAAACAGTGAAATTAATTCCTTCCTCCTTCAGATATTTTGCGGACGTTAGCCCAGCTACACCGGCACCAATTACACATACTCGTTTCGACTGAAAGTATAAAGCAATAGAATTCATTACGAAAAAAAATATAAAATTAGGTCACTTTTCCAGACAAATAATGACAATCCCGACATCTAGCGCGTAGATTGAAAATGAATAGTGATACAATTAGTGACAGTGAAACAATTAGATGGCGCTTGCAGTCATTTGCAGTGATGTTTAATCAAGTAAATACAGAGCCCATTATCTGTGCCCATTATCAAAGAAAGTGAGATAGGAACATTAAGTATTAAGTAAGCTTGACACACGTCGTTATCTTAATGTTAACATATCTTTGTGAATTGTTTATATATATTAGGTTAACATAATAGGGGTCAATATGTTATCATTATTTAGAATTGTAGGTACTTATTTAAAATCCTCATAAACTTGTTTTTATATCATGCGTCGTGTGATATAAATATTAGAGGGGATATATTGCGACAACTTTGTTTAATATCAATTACCGTAAAACGTAAAATTGTATTTGTTTAGATTCTTCCTGTTACGATAATATTACTGTAGCGAGATTCATAAACGCTAGAATAACGTCAATGTATTCATAAAGGATTTTTTAAATTTTTGTTCATCATTAGTGAATACAGTTATTGAAAATATAACTTACTTGCCAAACGTGTAAAATTAAATTTTATGACTTGATGTTTTATTTTATTTTAAATAATCTACATATTTTTATACTTATAACAATGTCTACGTACCATTTTGTTTCCTAATGGTAGGTACACAAAGTCCACGATACTTTCATTCGGTCTGCTTTTTATGGATTATAAAACGCACATATAAAAAAATAATCTTTGATCAAAGTCGACAAATGACTGTACGGTACCGCGTATTTGCAAAGACTATCACGTATCAAGCCGTAACGTAATATTTGCGACCAACAAAAACAATAGATCGTAAGAACCATGTCACTTTTGACATTATCTCCATTTGTGTAAACTTGGTCGTGTAAAAATATAATGTTGGCAGGTGCGTTGTTTATTGAGTGCATTTTACTTATCTCTATCATAAAAATGCTTTATAGTAGGTCCGATTGACATTGATATTTATTTTATTATGTTTTTACATATAGACATATGTTAAATATTAAAACTACCTAATCTCTTTGGAGGTTCATTTTTTTGTAAGTAGGTAATTAAAATAAACAAAATTAAACCTGTTTGAATCACAGCATAGCGTCGTGCATTGATAAAACTAATTACAATAAAAAATGAGAAAAACATACGAGGCAAGAAAACAACTTTGAGATTATACACATACCGGGTATCTCAAGACTGCTACCGAAAACGAAGCCGGGTGGTAGTTTTAGTGGCTACAAACACAATGCAATTAAAAATTTCGCCTAGAAACGCGACAATTTTTTTTTATGATTTTTTAAATATCGTCATTTTTGGGTGGTAAATCCATAGTTTTTGCTAAAATAATAATTTAAACTCTTTTATACCTTAGAGTATTTATAAATAAAAGGGTATATACTATTATTTTAGGAAAAAATGTATTTACCACCCAAATATGGCCATAGGAAAAAAATAACAAAAAAAAAATTGTGCTTTTTTTTTGCAACTTTTTCTGTTGCATTGTGTCTGAAGTCGCTTAAACTACCACCCGGCTTCGTTTTCGGTAGCAGTCTTGATATACCCTGTATAAATAATCAATAATATGTTTTTATTAATTTAAAATAGTTACGTCATTATATCCATAAAATCTATTTCATAATTTTCAAATACATTTCTGGTTCCTGCCCTTTTTGTTATCCACGTTTTTTTTATTTTGTTTCAGTAATTAGTGCAATTGTTTTCTGCGCTTGACAAATACTATGAAAACAGATAACAGATACGTGAAAAAATCCGATATGCATAATTCAAAGTCTACGGAGTAAACGAGAAATCTGTGTGAACAGTGGTCCACAATAATTTTAACCGTTGATAAGCTTTTTTGCAAATGACTAGGCACCCGGCCCGACTCCTCCCAGATGAGTTGTTGATTATTTTTTGGCTATGAGTGAAATAAATCAAATCTAGTAAATCTGACCAAGACTTTTTTATTTTGCCATAAAAAGTTTACGATCTAATGCACTTTGTCAGTTACTGTAGATTTTTAATACTAACCCAATATTTTTTACAAGTATACCCATTATGGCAAGCGAAATGTCGGACGCCCGCCTACAAGGTGGACGGACGATCTGACTAAGGTCGCAGGAAGTCGCTGGATGCAGGCCGCTTCCAACAGGTCATTGTGGAGATCCTTGGGGGAGGCCTATGTTCAGCAGTGGACTTCCTGTGGCTGATATGATGATGATGATGATGATACCCATTATAGTATAAACTGCTATTTCGTTGGATAATTATTAATGCTTGAATGTATAAATGATTCGATACTACGTCTATGGTACACGATGATCAGACAAAAGTTTTTTTATGCTTATGATAACATAACTTGAAAATTATGTTTTATTATGTAACTTCGAAGCTCTTTATTCTTGCGTTAGCAAACCCAGTGATTACTATGATATTGTGATATCTTAGTGACGTGTAGGTACATTATATTAAAAATTTCAAAAAAATAATTTATCTAAAAATTGATTTCAAAGCTAAAGGAAGAACGTACAATACAAAACTAAAACCCTTAAACCTCGAAATAGCACACTTAATCAACAATAACAAAAATGTCACTTAAAGCATTTTTTATTCTATTTCATTGCGGTGTAAAAAAAACACATAATTGAACAACTAAGAAGTTTTGTGGTCCCATTAAACTTAGATTGAGGCATACGGAAAAGTAGGTACATCCTTAACTTCCACTAACGTAATTCACAAAAATACTAATTATAAATACTTATGGTTCAACTCACCTGAGCGCTTTTCCCGGCAGAATCACACAATTGGGCACTTAAAACAAAAACAACTAAAATAATTTTATACATTTCCATCACACGATAACTTCTAATTGTGAGTAAATGATGTGTATTCGACAACTGACAAGTTCACAATCAGTATTGACATTAACCTTATATAATAAGTAAACGAGATCAAGCACAATTTTACGCGCGTAATATGGATTGAGTATTAAATATTAATCTGGACATGTAGTATGTGGTCGTTGGAAGATTCTCGAGGCAATGGATCTTATTTTACCTTAAAGCAAGTTCAATGACTCAAGAATCTTTCCTCGAATTCGTATTGAGTTCAAATATATAAGGATGCTTAAAGTATGTTTTTATACGGTACTATACTTTATTTATTATATTTTCTAAACGCACGTCTGGAGAATTGAAAGTGTGTTGTCGTACTTTCATTGTTATTTTACACTAGTTTTCCATTGCCTATTCATGCTGTGGTGTTGACTTTGCAACGGCGCGTTATTGACGTAAACAATTTTATATTTATAAGAAATTTCAAAGAATATTATATGTAACTCTTCATTGTTTTTGACCTTTGTGAACCCTGGATTGAAGATGAGTCTCTCTCTCCACTCCTATGTCCTGCCAGTCCTACTACTCGTGTAGGTTCTAGTCGCAGCGATGAAAATCTTGATAACTGTTACACGTGACGCCAAGTTATTATACGTTGTCTTCTAGTCTTATCCTATACTCACGCGATGTGATGCAACATGATATTCACGCATTTTTGCTAAAGATTTTGAATTAAGTTTACAAATAATAAATCAAATGTTTTTGTATCAGCCCATATAAGTCCTGGGCATGGGAAAAACAACACCCACATGAATCCCAAAAGTCAGAGGTGTGCCCTGGGATTCGAACCCGCGACCAACGTCAACATGTTTGCTGCCGCGTCTAGACCGTTTACCACCACGCACTCACATAAACAGATAATCAATTTTATTCAATCTCTATATCAATATTTTATTTGGGTACTATACTTTATGTGTTCGTGGTAAGTTCTTATTCCACTGAGCTGATTTCATGTTGAAAGATGGATAGTAGCATTTTTCGGAATATTGGCCAACTTAATGCCAAAGACTTATAGCCATCGGTAGAGTTTTTAATGGGGCTTAACTATAACCACTACTACTACAATCGATAGCTAGAGTAGGAATCTCGGGGTTCTACGTTGTTACTACTTATCTTGGATCCAGTCATTTCAGATCTAGGATAGAATACAAAGTAGGAAGAAAAATGTCCTCGTCTATTCCTACCACAGTTCAAACCTTCAGAATTTCTCTAAAACTGCTTTTCAAGGACACAAAAATGTTTACAAGTAGCCACGTGGTTATCTCTGCGTAGATAAGTTTTGGGAAGTGATGTGTGCCCCTGTCAAGGGGTCAAAAGAGGCGCAAATTAGATTCGCGAGGGCCGGTCCGACCTCGACAACTGTATTATATTTTAAATTGACCATGAAAAGAATTTGAGAGGCGCTAGCTGGCAAAAATGTAGTATATTATGCAATAAAAAGAATGCAGATGAAAAATTATTTTTAAATTATTTCATTTAGTGTAACCTACGTTACAAAAAAGACATAAAAGTTGGGAAATATTTTGATGTTTGTGGGATAGACCACATCTGGTCTTACGGCGTTCGATATTCTTAATTTTAATTTTGTATATTTCTGAACTGAATCGATAAAATAAAGTAACTACGAGTATATTATAATTATAAATTCTGAGACTTAAAAAATGGAATTTGAGTTATTCTTTTACTTTTCCGGTGTATTTTCGAAGTAAATACATATTTCATAATTTAAATAAATAATTTTACATCACTATATTTTCTGATCAGTATTCGTATAAATGACAGTCCGAAGATTATAATAAAAACGTGATCATTTACATGTATACCGGGTATCTCAGGACTGCTACCGAAAACGAAGCCGGGTGGTAGTTTTAGTTACTACAAACACAATGCAACTAAAATTTTTGTTAAGAAACGTCAAATTTTTTTTAATATCTTCAATTTTGGGTGGTAAATCCATAGTTTTTGCTAAAATAATAATTTAAACTCTTTTATACATTAGAGTCTTTATAAATAAAAGGGTATACACTATTATTTTACGAAAAAATGTATTTACCACCCAAATATGACCATATAAAAAAATAACTAAAATAACTCAAAAATAACGCGTCTGAAGTCGCTAAAACTACCACCTGGCTTCGTTTTCGGTAGCAGTCTTGATATACCCTGTATAAGTAATTCATTCTTCAATTTATACATAACTTACGATACGTAAAACTTAATATTCTTTTAATGCAGTGAGTGAATACGTTAGTTTTAAATTCACGGATCCAATGAACGATACCGTATCAAATAAATAATATAGGTATATTATAAAATAAAGTATCGATAAAGTATCGTCTAGATGACTTTAATTCTTTTAGCAAGAATTAGTAGCTCACATGCATAAAAATCAAGTTTTAATATTTATGTTTTTGAATTTCAAAATTCAACTCTATGGAATTGTTCGAACAAAATACACATAAAATATTCTTGGCACCCACCGATAATAATGCCTAGATTAGATTTTTGGTCTCGTCATCTAGTCATATTATACTATGACAAGGAATTTATAACATTTAAAAATATATTACGGACTGACGAGTATTTATGAAGGTTATTTCACAATTATTTTAGAGAGATTATTAGGTTTCTCTATGCATTGAAACATCCCCTCAACAATTTTGACCAGATTTTAATCCATATTATTAACATATATATCAAGACCGATAAGATCAGAGTTTAGGTTATTCGAACAAAGGGTACCTCTGATATCGATTTCGAGACCAATCAGTTCAATAACAAAAAAGTTTAAAATGGCGGCCACAAATTTCGAATTTATATTGTTCAAAGTTCAAACAAAGGATACCTCAGGTATCGATTTTGAGAGAAATCGAATCAACAACAAAAAAGGCGATAATTTTTTTCCAATTTCTGCACGTCATTATTTTTCCCTTATAATAAGGAGCCAAAATATAAAGTTTCATAAAAATAGCTGCATCGATTTTGATTTCCCCTATAATATTGCAACCCTTATTGTAACCCTTTTATTGGGTTGGGTTGGGTTGTAAAACAAAGTATGCTATTATTATTGTTTTTAAAACAGTAACTAAAGTGCAAAGTTTGACGTCTGTAACTTCAACGGTTTAGATTTTTCCATACAAACTTTCATCCCTTACAACCATTCGCATCACATTAAAAAGTAGCCTATGTCCGTTCCGAAGGTCTTATCTACGCCTGTGCCGACGATCATCAAAATCGGTTGAGTGGGCTAGGCGTAACAAGGGGACAGACAGACAGAAAGAAAGATAGAAGTTACTTTCGAATTTATAATATAGGTAAGGATTTGTACCTATTTTCTGTATGAGAGAAATAAATAAAGTTTTTTAATGGCGCATACATTTCGGTTTACGCTATTGTTTAACTGCGTAATGGTAGGTGATAAACATTTAATTTCCATGTTCGTACGGACACGTCATTCTATAACATGATGTACTCTTGAAAGGTATATTGTTATCACACACGACTAGGCACTAGGCAGATGTCACGTCCATATTTTATCGGTTTTATAATAGAATATCATGTCAATCGATCTTTGTTTCGAGAGGCAGATAGTATTTGCCATTATGGATGAAATAGGGATCATCCTTTTAGTGCATGATGGATATACTATTGCAAACGGTTAATTGAGAATACTCTTTTTTCTGTTGACGGGAAACGAGTTTTGTTATTTGTTATATCCTGACTCCTGTTGCATCATAAACAATACGAGATTCACTGGTCTGCTACACCCGGATGTATTGTGGGTGATGAAGGAAATCGGGTTGGACAGTTAACCCCTTACACCATAATCTGGGCAATTCCGGGTACCTACCTATTTGGATCGTTGATGATTTTGTGGGCAAAGTTATATTTTAGCTGTTAAATCAATATTGACTCGTTTCAACGATACGTGTTTCTGCGTCCCTCACAAACTACAATTGACTACTGGATCACCTACAAAACTGGGTAACTTCCCATTGCGCTAGTTACATAAATAACAATATATTTTTCCACTGTGTCCTAAATATTCAAATTATTGGTGTCTATTTATCTGTTAGTTTGCACAGTACTGCGTCGACCGACCCTCCGCTAGATTAGCCAGACGAATTTAGAGGGTTACACGAATCACGCCCAGTCGCTCTGCGCAAATTGAAACTTGAATGAATATTAAAGTTTTCTTGTCGCTCCGTAAGTACACTTTAAGAATGAGGGTGCGTTTTGCATTTATTATGGTTATAAAGTCAAATTTGCGGCTATTTGTTTTCAATTTCATACAAATTATACTAAGTTAATTTCTGTTTGCTAATTTAACTGAAGGAAGGAATTTAATAAATGTTTTATATTATTAGTCTTATGCTAATGCAAATGTGTAAGCCATGTATTTATTTTAGTATTCGTCATGGGGTCGGTTTTCAAGTTGGAAATTTAACTTTAGAATGGCGTATAAAACATTATGATTTTCTAGAATATTTGGTTGTAACACAACGTATATTATTATAAAAGGTATTTATTAATTTACCACTGTACATAAATGTGTGATAAGTTTACTAGATAGCAAATAATAATTTATTATTTATATCTTTCTACAAACCACTCCATGTCAAGTAATAAAATCACAAATCCGTACACTGTGTAGGGCGGGGTAGGCCGTAGGTATCCTGGTTTGTCATATTGCTGCGAAACTGTTGATTAACAAGGAATGTGCTCCGAACGCGTCGACAGAGATGCCTGCCGTATTAAATTTTGTATTAATTGATAAATACTTGACAGGTGGCGTGTGAAATCGTATGTTCATCTACACTGACTATTGCAAACATACTATGAACCTTATATATATGAAGTTTAAGTGCATTTCAATTTGTAAAAACATTGATTTTGGCACTCAATTTGTATGTGAGGGAGTTGTGAGGTGACCACTGTAAATTTGATGCTTGTGAAATTGTTGAAGACATATTTTCCTACATTAGAGGACTATTATGAACTTGTTTGCTTCAAATTATGTGTGACGCAAATAAATTATTTATTTAATTATTTTATTAATCAATATTGGTCTTAATACGTTCAAATTGACACGAAGGAATTCGTGGAGGAGGAATTAGGCTAGTTACCAATTCCATAGCCAAATCTGCCTTAGGTTTTGTGATGTCATCACTGTGAATTATCAAAACTAAGGTCCAACGACGACTAATCATAGTGCCGGCATTTTAGCTGCCAAGTACAATTTTGAAGGTATAGCGTAAAATTGTTAAACTTATTACACCGATTTGAACTGTTTCATTTAAAACTAAAACATATTTTAAAATCTTCTATATTCCCGAGACAATTTAAGAATTTAATTTTTTTTTCTTTCGACACCCTTTTAGTTTTAAACCCAGTAATAGAACGCAAAGGAGCATGCAAATTGGAATATAAAATCATTAAAATGATGACAGTGGAGCATGCAAGTGTGAAAGTTTGCGGCGAGTGTCCTCGCTGCCTTTGTAGTGACCGGGGCAAACTGCTCGACAAACGGAAACTTGACCAATTTACGGGATATTTGTTTGTTTCTCAACCGTGAAACTGTCTCGTCTTTCGGTGGTTTGGTCAAAGAAGCTGGATGTGTTATAACAAGTGTTTATTTGCGTGTCCTTTGCTAAATGTGGTTTAAGATGCATTGTGTATGAAAGTTGAAAAGATTTGTTGGAATAGTGGAAACACGGAGTGGTAACAAATAATTATGTAATTAGTTGTTGATAGGTGTTTGGTACAAGAGAACTTATTCATTTGTGTATTCTTTAAATTCGAATGCTAATTAGAAGAATTTTAATAACACATAATATTGTTGAAAATATTTACTAGAAAAGCTTTGTAAAAACCCACAGACGCAACGACACACGATTTAATTAAAGTGCTATCGGTATAAAAAAGATAACGAAGTATATTATAAACACAAGTGGCTCAAGTAATAGATTAAAGTATAATTAGGTAAAGAAAATACCCAATTGGTTGCTTTATCTACCTAAAACTAATTGTATGGAGATATAATTTTGGAAAATTCAGTTTCAAATTCCTGGCGCTATTTTATAAAAGATTGATTAATCACTAGAAACATGATTGTCACCAAATTAGTCGACTTCAAAGGAAAAGGTAACCAATTCAACTGAATTTTACTTTTATTTGTATGTTTGTTACGCGATTGACTGCGTCGGTGGCGTAGTTGTACTCCGGTACGGTTACAAAGCTGAGGTCTCGGGTTCGAATCCCGGGTTGGGCAAAGTGATATTGGATTTTTCTATTCATTATCAGCCCAGAGTCAGGAATTTGTGCCCGATATGGCGATAGGCTCGTCACCTATCACATTGTGGGACGGAACATACAAGGCGAAATGTGGGTGCCCTAGCACCTCTGCCTACCTCTTCTGGGAAAAAGGCGTGAGTTTATGTATGTATGTTACGCGATTAGGTCGGCAATGGGAGCCCGATTTTAACATTTCTTTTTCGTCTGAAATCAACCGCCTCGCCTTCAAATATTATAAGAATAAGAATAAGAATCTTTATTTGCTTAAAAGTTGGTACAGGATAGATCTTAATACAAATTGGTAAGGCGCAACTTTTGTCAAATTTTGACATGCAAATATATTTTGTGATATAACATTGTGGTAATAGTAATAAAACGTACATATATGAATGATTAATGAGGGTTTTTTTTTAATTTTAAATTTGTGTCATGCTGTCAGTCAAATTTAACATAAGTTTTACAATAATATTATGTTACATGTTATGTCACTTTAAATAATTATAATAATACGTAGCAGCTATTTACTACATTTTTATACTAATAATAATTCAAATCAAATGTTGCAAGTTTAACTATTTTCATTAATTATATTTTATTTTAATTATTATAACTGTAAAATTCCTGAATTGTGTAAAAGCATCTTTCTATTAGCCATTGTTTTAGTTTTCGCAAGAACAATCTTTGTGGTAGCTCACGTAAGACCTGAGGAATTTTATTATATATTTTAACACACATACTATGACAATTTTTGTGACAAAGAGACGTTCTGCAACTTTTTATTATTAGCTTCGTGGGGTCTCTTTGGCTGTACATACTATTATCACCTATTTTCTCAAACAACTCGGGATGATTTCTGACAAAAAGTGCAATTTCAAGTATTACAAATTTAAGACATATTGACTAGTCAATTTGATAATAAGATTAATCAATGTACACTAGCGCAATAAAATAGATCATCATCATATCAGCCACAGGAAGTCCACTGCTGAACATAGGCCTCCCCCAAGGATCTCCACAATAACCTGTTGGAAGCGGCCTGCATCCAGCGACTTCCTGCGACCTTAGTCAGATCGTCCGTCCACCTTGTAGGCGGGCCACCTTGTAAAATAGATATTATTTTATAATTTTAAATGGCACGTGTAAGTAATTTTTTTTATTAATTCATTAATAAAAACAACGTCTTTAATGTTGACGTATTTATTATGACTGCTCCAAATTGAATGGAGATAAATCGTGACTTGCAAATACATGTTTCATTGTTTACATGATTTTTATAGCTTTGTTTTATTGGTGCTGTAGTTGAATATAATTAACTACTTCTAGCATTTGAAATTTATAACAATAATTATATACAATAAGCACATTATATCTATATGAGCCCATATACGTCCATATGATCCTCTGATGTTTTATGTTGCCTTATTATATCCCATTTTATCTATCGTCGGTGGATAATCCAGCCAACCTATAGTTTTTTTATCATGGAATTGAGGAAGTTAGGAAAAAAACAAAATTATAAGGGGTATCGAGTAGTTTCTATAAGATTCGCGTACAACACAGGCGTACAAGTAGACGCGCATTTTAATTGAAATTATTATGACACATGATGATTACAAAGACCATGACCGAAACATGACTAAATAAAATTCGAGAATGAGACGCAAAATAATGGTTATATTGGCCAGGGAATCCGATAAAAGGCAATTAGTGTTAGCATGAAAATGGGTGGACGAGGAAGTAAGTAATAGGTAAAGATTACAACAAAAATACTAATATTAAAACGCTGTTTTTTCACTGGCTTGGCATAATTACTACACTTCACCTGATGGTAAGCGTAAATACACTCCAGGCAGAGTATTGAATGGCATCAGACGGCGGACCCATGCCATTCGAAACAATTATGCCGGCCGGCTAAGACACGTCTACACACTAAGGCGGAAGAATCCAGGATTATAGGAAGAAGGGAACACGTGTGATAGAAACAATTCCACAGCTTGACGGTGCGACACAAAAACGAATTTGCGAATATTTTGGTTCGTGCCGAGATGGCTTGGACCATCAAGCTATGGCTTCGCAAGCCAATAATATAAAATTGTATCTAGTAAATATGATATTAAGTTAACATATCAAACACCAGAAACTTTATGTAATAATTTATAATAGTGTTATAGAATGTACTTTTACTTACTAAATTTATATAATTTTTAATTACGTGCTTATTGAATTTTTTTGTACATCTATAAAGTAATGTCCTTTGGTAGAGCAAAAGAAAGCGGTAAGGATGCTTTGATACATATAATTTGTTTAAAAGACGTGAAAATATAAATAAAATATGATTTTATATAACTTTTATAATGGAACGTTATATAAATCATGTATGAGCGAGGGCGATGGTGCATTACGGAGGCTGGCGTGCAATTTGTCCGCGTTAATGGAAAAATTCCGTGGAAATAGGTCGATGTTGAGCGCCTCGCCTTTGCGCAGATTCCAACCACATCCCTATAATATACATGTGAATACCTTTGTTTTAGTTATTGGGACATAATGCAAAATTTTATAATACATAATTCTTGCCCACTTTGATTGAATTAAGATGCCTATGTACTTATTTTATTGATAGACATTTTCTTTTTCTTTAAACCTAATTAATTCAACCTCTAGACCCTTTAATAAATTTATATTCGTCGCGGAATTAAGGTTTTGGGTTCTATATAATATGAACCATTTTTTAGGTTGTCTTTCTGGCGTAGTAGTGGTCAGAATAAAGACGGTAATAAAGGACGCCTTTTTCAAAGAGTTTTTGTTTCCAATTTTGACACGGTAATAAATCATAATTTCGGAAATAACATGTGAATGATTTCTCTATGTTTTAACCGAGGACAAAGAAATGTTGAGAGTAAGAAATGTTTTATTTATTTTCAAAGTATCTAATAGAATTGTCTAGATATTGCCTTAAAGGGAGACATTCTCGGTCATTTGTTCTGCAAAGTCTGGGAGGTTATTCAGAATTTTCTTCGATGGGAAAAATACAATGACAATTACTTTTCTAGAATACCCATACCAATCTACAATTAAGTCATTTTTGGGAAGCTATATGATAGTGTAAAAATATGTGTAATATATCATCATAAAATCATAAATATTATTATGCAGATATAGTTGGACAATAATTTTAATCGAGATATAATTATTAGACATAGCGTTTAATTTAAATAGTGTTAATTATGTGTTTATTTTAGGATCTTTGTCTCTATGGCGAATATTTGCACACCATTTTAAATATGGTAGAATGTATTTAGGAACAATTATTTTTTATCACTTTACTAGTAACATGGCGATAGGCTCGACACCTATCAGATCGTGAGACGGAACATACTCGTACAAGGCGAAATGTGGGTGTTCAGGCACCACTGCCTACCCCTTCGGGGAAAAAGGCGTTAGTTTATGTACATATGTATGTATGTACTAGTAACACTTTTCTAGCAAATAAATTATTTGAATTTGAGAATATATTTACATTTTATTCAAACTACCTACCATTTAATATTATGCTCTACATCTTAACTTTTTATTGTTCAATTTAGTAGTTATTAGTTATAGTTTAGTAGAAATTACTGAAGGTCATTACTGGTGGTAGGTCTCGCATATGTGAGAGGTCATCTGGGTAGGTATCACCGTAAAGTTTATTTCTCCCGCCAAACAGCAGTGTAAATACACTGTTGTGTTTTGGTTTGAAGGACATTGTAGCCAGAGTAACGAATGGGCATAATATTAAAACTTAACATCTTATGTCTCAGGATGGGTAGCGCATTGGAATAAGCATTGCTTTGTATTTCAAGGTGATGTTTGGTTTTGCTACAGTCCATGAGATGTCGTATCACTTACCATTAGGCGAACGGCATGCTAGTCCAGCCATTCATTGCGATAACAAAAAATAAAAAAAACAAGTCTTATGGTAATAATTTTCTTAATAGCCAGTATACGTATATATACTTAACTAATAAAGGACCCTTACTATATGGAACAAACCTGGGATAATGAATGTTTAATAAATATTGGCATGTCTCTTAAAAAAAAAACAGTAGAAATATATATTAATTTGTCGAGTGACTTCTAAGATATGTTCCTTTTTCCCACAACAATACAGGTATTACAGATGCCCATACAAAGCCAGCCGGGTCGGAAATCAGCCGTGGTCACTGACAGAATGAATCCCGCGCCGCGCGAGATTACCAGCGACAAAGGCGGGCTTATTGGAGCGCCAACTATATTTACGGCTTAACTTGTGCCTCGGAGGGACTTTACTGATCAAATACGGAGAGAATAGTTCTATATAAAACAGTAATTGATAAGGTTGTAGTGTGCGGACTCTGGTTACATTTTATATGTCAATACCAAAACCAATAAATTATATTTTCTGCAATTTTTTCCTGGAATTTTCACAAATTACACGGCGTTTTTCATAACCTATAAGACGGATTAACTCAGAATTTGACAATAAAAACTTAAAAAGTATCATAAATATACTATTTTGTGTAAATTTATGATTCTAGCTTCATTAAACATGTGAAGCGTCATTAAATAATGAGGCATTAGCCAATGGTTATGAATTTTGTGCATATTTATTAAAATTTTTAGCGCCTATAACAAGCTAGTTGCAAAACTGAAGACACTTGAATTTTCTAATATCGCAATTACGAACTTGCGTACAAAATGTTCATACACAATAGAACTGTCCTGGCACAAGATTTAAAACATCGTTCCTAGTTATTTTCTATATCTTACAAGGAAATGTGTAAAATGTCATGTCTTGTAATCCAATGAATACATTCGACAGAGTATTTTATTTCATTTAAATAGATTCTAAGTACCCTTGATAAAAACCATACGATTGCTGTCTTTCCAATAAATACTGAAAATAAGACACACCTAAAATAAAGAAGTGTGTTTTGTATAAATACGTGTTGTAGTTTAGTTAGAACTTAATGTACAAGCACAATTTACATAGCGTCATGGTTAAACATATGAGCATTATGAGTCATCATCATCCTCATAATGCTCATATGTTTAAGTAGAAATGTATCTATTTAACCAATATGAAATATATACGCCATTAATTTGTTAATATAAAAATATATAATAATGTATAAAAAGTAAAATACATTTTTGAACCTTAACTTAAGTACCTTACCATCTTAGAGTATATATATATATATATATAGAGGGAGCGCTGGTATTTCAAAAACGTAGATAAAAATGGTGGTGCCGGGCCACCTTTTTCTGCCTTCCTATTGGCTAATATTTGAACAGGTTGTGCAACATACATAAATTAATTGAAAAAAATAATAAAAAAAAATTGTTTGGGTATATTTGATTTCACTCAAACTCGTTTTAAAAGGATAATAGCTAAATATAATTTTGGCTATCAAAGGAATTTATAGCAATTTATTGCTAAATAATTAATTCAATTTTCACTAATATAGGAGCGCTACCAACATTACGAACAAGAAAATATCTACGTTTTTCAAAACGCGAATGTATGACAGCGCTCCCTCTATATATAAATACTCTAAGCTTACCATAAATAGTCGCAGTGTTTTAAATATATTTTTACTCTTTAATAATTACGTAATATTTTCAAATTTAAAATAATCTGTATTTTATTTTTTGCTAGCAACATTTAGAAACTTTATTACCTAGCGAAAACAAAATAATCAAAACAAACGCAGAACGAAAAAAAAAAATAATTAAACCCAATCAAATAATGGTCAGTATTGACGGAAGAGGTCGGTACATACTTTGTAATTTATTCATAGACACATCACAAATATTGAATTTTAATTAATTCTCTTTAAATTAAGAACTGTGGTTTACTATGTACCAGGCTGATAAAAAAACTGAAAAAGAAAAATATTTCAAAATGGAATAGCCAATTTAAAATTCCTAATAATTCTTCTTGTTTATTGGTCTATTTTAATGGTGCTATTTAGGCGCTTATTAATTTCAGTGTTTTTAACTTACTCATAAGTTGTTTTGTATTTATTGAAGAATGCTTTTATACACAAAAACAAGGAAAAGTAAAAAAAAAAAAACATTGAAATAAATATATACACGTAATCCGATATTACGTTGAAAAATGTAATACTGCGCAACAAACAGCTGAATTGTGCGTATTGTGTGCGGGCTTTACACTAATCCCGGGTAATTCTTAATGGAATCACACAGGTGACCGAACAAACATTTTTGATATTTTGGATAGGTACGCAATATGTTTCTCAAACTTTTGATATATTGATGAAAACTGAGCATGTTTTATTTAATTATCTACGTAAGCTGATAAGCCAGTGTTTCGGCTGGCGTTGAATGTTATTGCTTTTTTAAGTTAAAGCGCTAAAAACTTAATGGCCATTTATATACCATTTAAAAATATATTTTGGCTATCGAATATTTTTTCCCTTTCGGGCGACTTTTGAATTCAGTTTGAGCGAAGATGACAACTATTCGATAGCTAAAATACGTCTTAAAACTGTCTATTTTATATATTTCATACTTATTCTATTTCATACTTAAGAATCTATTTTTAATAGTTGATATGCTCGTGAGCCTAGATAATTAGTCACCAGTTTATAGCACCACGATAGGCTTTTTCCTACATTTTAAGACGCAACAAGTTCGCGAAGAGTAAGTAGCATTTGTGGGACATCCTCGGCCTAGCAGTTCAGGTGCAGTTCAGTAATGTCAACGTGTGATTTTGTGAGTATATTCAATGTTTGTTTCATTAATCTTCACCATTATAAATTCAGTAATTTGAAACTTTGTTTTTCGGTGTTTTATTAATTCCAATAAACTTCGAGTCTAGCTGTGCATTCCATTTTCAAATTTCACCTTAGTAGGTATAGCTTATTTGGGGCTCATTAAATTTCATTTGACAATTGTTATGTTGATTGAGGACAGAAATAGTATTTAAGACATAACATAAGTGAAATATAAATATACTTCGCACTGGAACTAAGTTTGAGCGTCTCATATCAGTGTAATCGCGTAATACTGGAGCCTATTATGATTGGGCGCATTATAGGAGATCCCGACCGCGTCTAATACGCAAGATCGAATGATTCGATCGCATTATTCGCTAATACTGATGTCGCTCCAAAGCTTCCCTTCGTGGAGGGCGAAAAAACGATGAATAGGGCTTACGGAATCTAATAAAGTGGAACATTCTTGGAAGAGCGAACTAGGCGCGTGTCGTTCCAGCTAATTTTGTCTCAAAGGATATATATTTACAAGTTATTATGGAGATAGTCAATTATAATTTTTTATAATTTGTTTATTTTGCTAAGTGAATGTTATAGAGATATTTTATGGAGTCACAATTAACGATCCCGGTTGTCGGGTCTGTTCGCTATTAAATTTAACAACATCATTTTTTTAAAATCTAATTAAAGTTTGGTGGAGGTATGCAACATCGAGTAGATTTTTCAAAGTATGAACCGTAATTGTTGATTTCATGTTAATTTTGTTATGAAAATTGATAACTTTGCACATAAGAAATGTGAGCTATTATCTTCGGAAGCTATTCTATATGTATTTTCTTGTTACATAAATAGACTGCTAACTACTTAATTTTCCAGCATTACAAAGTACATGGTTATGTAATCGGAAAGCGTTGTGGAGGGATGACAGAGCCTAGCCACCGCATTAGTAAACAAGCAACAAAGGCAACAAAGGGAGTGGCACCATTTAGCGGCGCCGACAATCCGCTTACCGCGGTACGGTGCGCGCTGAGTCCCACGACATAGACTAATTTATAGATGGGACACTTCGGTTAGTAGGTAAGACGGAAATTAATACTTCTGTGAGGATATTCGGTAATTTGGAATGTGGAATCTTTATATTTGTATGTTGTTCACATGAATGCAATATTGACATCTGGGAGCACGGTAGTGCTAAAAAGCGGCACAGCCGTACTATCCTTTTCTCGAAGCAATTCAGACCATTTTCAACCCCCCATAACTTCGTTGTGGTTAAAGCAAGAAGTCTGAATTTTTAGTTACTAATTAGGCATTGTGTAAACACGGTATATTTAAAATTTCATTCAATTTGAACCAGTAGTTTACGAATTATAACTTGTCAAACTTTCACAATTTTGTCACTCACTGACTGACTGACCGATCATCAAAAGTCTAAGGCACTTCTAGCAGACATAGAACCTTCAAATTTAGAATATAATTAGTGTTTAGTGTCTAAAGTAAGGAAAAATTCAAACAATTCATAATTTCTGTCTAGTTTTCTAGATACACCAACTGCGTGAATAACTTTGTAATCTCATATAAATGTATAGGATTACAAAGATATATTTGCAGTCAATGATTCTTTGTACCCGTATATAATGGAATAATAGTTGTAGATTGGTATCTATATATATTATATATGAGGCATAACAGGAGGGGGGTATAAAGAGGGAAAGGGTGTATTCAGCCCATTAAACTGTACAACATTCCTCTAGAAAAACATGACAAAGATAACTTTGCAAATAAATAGACTAAATAGCTCGAAAACAATCACCATGAAAGAAAGAACACTAATAATCAAATCCGCTATATTTGTGATAAATTGATACCTACAAAAATAAGAAAAAAACATAAGACAGAGGCTTTAAGAAAAGTCATTATATATATTCTAGAAATAAAAAGTACCGAAAAGGAATAAAGTAGGACTCTACAAAAAGACGTAAGATCCCATCAAAAACATCCTGTAAAATATTCCAAGTCTCGCAGCTCAGTTTTTCTACCGCAAAAAGTTGTGAGATCCATGTAATACCAAGTCGATTAATTTATTTTGTCCTTGATTAAGGGACGTTCTGTATAAAGTTATTACGTAAGTTATTATCATATCAATATTAAAAATTCTTTACGTTTTAAATAAATAGATCGACTTGGTACGTAATAACTTTATACAGAACGTCCCTTAATCAAGGACTAAATAAATTAATCGACTTGGTACATGTACATGGATACTGGTACATGGATCTCACAACTTTTTGCGGTAGAAAAACTGAGCTGCGAGACTTGGAATTTTTTTACAGGATGTTTTTGATGGGATAGGATTATATCTGAAAAAGGGTTTGAAGATGTTACTTTAGAGTTTGGCGAGTTTTGTACTGTGGACGAGAATTCTAGCGTGATATCAGGCAGTTGAATCTTGAACAGAGATGTCTACAAAAACCCCTCGTAGCCCGGAAACGGCTGCTTGACGTATTGGTATTTTACCGTTAAGTCTAGACATAGCGTCGTACAGCAAAACTAATCAAGTGTCTCATCTGCATAATATTTGATCTGTGATTCTGAGTATTAAAGCAAATATTAAATATGCATGCGGCACTCAGGCCCGGCCACATACGAGCACAGCTCACCTCCACTCATCGCAATGAACCATTACGTGTTACTGAATTAATATCGACAATGCCCACCTATTATTTATGCGGCTTACATGGAAATTACTTTTCTCATTTTTATTATTTAGTAGCGGCCGTGTAATGAGTTGTAATGAGAATTTAGTGTATTTATTGTAGCACTGTAAATAAATCAATTGTAGTCCCTGTACACAATATGTAGTTCCATATACATATTGTGTTTTATTTAACAAATAGTGCGTTTTTGTTAATCATTGATATTGTATATTAGTCAAAGCTTTTCATTTTCAGTCAGGCATTTAAGTTGTTAACTTTCTTCATGGGTTTTAATTATCAACCAGATTGTCTAGCCGATGGAGCTACGTAGGTACACCATATTTTTAGTTTATTTATTTTCTTTTTAATAAACTGCAAATATTTATAAGATATTGCAGAAGAAAGTTATAAGAGGCATTTAAGAATATATAGATTTTTTGAAAATTCGTGTTTTGTGGCTAAAAATTGGTCACACCTTTCATAAAAATGCTATACCTGGATTTAAAAGAATTTTCTTTCATATAAGGTTTGAATATAATTTCAGTCGTTAATTTCGGCAACTGTACATAGGCATGTTGCAGAGTGGTTAAGCGGCTTGTGGTGATGGGCGGGGCGGCGGTACAATCCTCCACTCAGAGATTACGTGGGCGTTTTGTGCATACTTCATGAGCCCGCCGCTGTCCTTTGTCCTTTTCGCTGCCGAAATTGTCCCTTTACTGAATATTAAAGAGAATGGAAATATGAGTTAGGATTTTCAGTTCCTGTAAATTTTAAAAAGGAATGATTAGTTTTGTCATAATAAACGTTGGACTACAAACAAAAGTATGTATCTATAATTATTGGACTCGTGTCTTTGACACCGGGTTTGAATGCATTATCCGTAAAATTATATTCGGGATAAACAGTAATCTACTATTGAATGTATAATTACCCCACACTACATTTTAATAGAACTATCATTTACGACTTTTATCGCTGATTTGGTTTAATTATTATATTTTTTAACATGCCGAGTTTCGTTTACTTTACAGCTTTCGTGGTCAGGGTGGACAAGATAAAATCCGTGAATAATAGTTTTATTCCAATGTGTAACATTCGTGTAAATCTAAGACACCCCATACTAATTAAGATAATTTGTCAGTAACAAAATGTAATTAATATTCTACTCTATCGCCCATATCATTGGATACTTGTTGCTTAGAGTAAATAAAAGTGCTAATTACTTCACAATTATTAGGACTATTATTGTTTTTATATAAATAAAGATAAACTAATGTCACATCTGATAGCAGATATTCTAAGCGCCACAAAAACGGTTATGCATAAAATTCGAACCCTCTTCACATTTGCATAATAAGCGCGCGTCAGGAGCAGATTTAAAATAAAAAACCGCCCGTAATGGCTTTATAAATAGATTTCGGAAAGTATTTTCTATTAAATAAACTTCCATTTAACGTACGTACGTTGAACGTTGTTCGTATGAATAAATCATATCAAATAACTATCAGGGGAGATCGCGCATTCTTTCCCCGTTTTACATCAAAACATTTCGTTTAGGGTTGAGACGGTTTTGGGAACAGATTTTTTATTTATGAAGTTTTAATGGCACGCTTTTTGTAGCTCTTGGATTTTAGGGATTTTAATGTTTCAGTCATTTGTCAGTCAACTTATAAGTAGAAACATTAGTATATAGACTGCCTCGGTGGTTTTATTACAGTGCGGTTACGAAGCTGAGGTCTCGGATTCGAAATAAAGTTTCAATAAAATACTGCTATTTTTTGGAACTTCTGATATACTCGGGTTTCGAATTATAATATTTCTTATTCTGGGATTATGTTTTAGTTCTATATTTAGATATTATATCTGTTATAATTTTGAGCTTGCGTGTAGTAATGATGTTGAAATTGATGTCATATTGTTTTACCAAAATAACTTTTTTTCTTATTTTTACTATGTCCAGCATTGTGCAGTGTGTCCTTCCTATTATATGTAAATAACTTTCTATGTAACTTGTAAATTAATCTAGAAATAGTTCCGCCACGGGTTAAATTAAACAATTATTTTTAAGGTAATTTTCACTTTAATTTATACGGATTTTCGTAGTTCGTCGTACACGTCTTCCCTCGTCTTCCATACCGTTCTCTCCTATTTTATCCTTTCGTACTTCAATATTTTTACCATGAATTATTATCTAACTCTTTCACTCTTGAGTACTTCCATTTGTCATTGCTTTAACACAGCATGTTCCATATCAGGCATTCGTCTAACGCTTCATTCTACTCGTCTTTCTTCATAAATTTGAAATCCTACCTTAAATTAAATAAATAAATAATACCTAGCCTTAACACTAATCTCTATCAAAATTGCTATCAAAACTTCATATGCATGAACTAATGTATCAACACGTCCTTTCAATCGAAGTCTTTCACATTTTCCATACAAAATTCGACATCGTTCGCATCGAATTTTTCAAGTAAGACGAGAGAAAACGATGTGGAATCCCAGAGGATGCGTCGGAGCGTCTTGGAAGATGCTGTGGGGCGGCGGGGTGGCGCGGGACGCGGGGCGGGGAGGGGTAAGCCTCTCGACTCACAGCACAGAGCGCGTTACGGTCGCACTGATTGAATACGCGCCGAGTCTATACTGGAGGCGGAGGAGTATTCTACAACTTTATACACTGGCAAAAGTGACACTAACTTATTTTTAAAGGATTGGCATAAGATATATGCTGTAATATGTCAACTGCAGGACGTTGTAGAATTTTATGAGGAAGGTCAATCTTCATGCTTTAGGAAATTTAAAAAAAGTATCTTCTTATTTAACCGAATTAACTATCAATAGGATTATGTTAGTCATGTGCTAAGATACAAAACAATATGTGAAGCAAACGTTACTGTACAAAAGTTACTATCTTATTCCATAGACCTTCAAGTAGACTTCTATAGACCTTCAAGTAGAAGACTTGCAAATAACTTGGAACACAGTTGGACTACGTTTGCAACGGACAGAACTCAATGGAGGCAATTAGTATATGCCAGAAGAGCACATGGAGTTACGAGAAATTGACCCCCTTAGTCATGAGAAACCACTAATCAACTATATAAAAGAAAATTAGTTAAATTATGTTAAGAGGAAATAAAACATTTATAAAGCTTTGCTATTCATAATTTTTTTGCATATTTTATCTGATATTGCCACAGAAAGAAATGATTTATTTCACTTGACAGCAACTTTTGATAATCGTCCGGCTGACAGACGTCCACCATTTTTGTGCTTAAAATTTGCCTAAACAACGGTCTCAGCTTGGTCGCGGCTATTGTAAAGTTAAAGAGTTGTTAAATAGCTGATTAGGGATTTTTTACATCTAATAACAACGTTTTTCAGCAGCTCATATTAACGGCATTTGAAAACTGCGTTAAGTCCTTATGAGAAACTAGCTGTACCCGCGACTTCGTCCGCGTGGAATTTAACAAAATCCTTATTTTTCTAAAATAACAGATTTTTTTCTAAAATAAATGTAGCCTAAGTTATAAATAAATAAATAATAAATAAATAACACCCAACAGTCACATACATAGTCCTGACCCCACATTAAGATCGAGTCTTGTGTCGTGGGTATCAGGAACTACGAGAGACTTTTCGGTCTCACAGACACCCAGACCAGTTACTTCTTATTATATAAGCTACCTGACAATAAAAGTCCCGTCAAAATCGGTCCAGCCATTTCCGAGATTAGCCGGAACAAACAGACAGACAGACAGACAGACGGACAGACAGACAATAAAATCAAAGGTCATTTTCGTTATAGATATCGTGTATATAACGATATGTAGTTGGATTTTTTTTTTAATTTTCACTTTACAAACAGACACTTCAATATTATTTATTTGTATAGATTAGGAAATAAGTCGTAAATAACATACTATAGGAATGTCAGAATAAGGTGCCTTTCGCAGTAGATTTTAAAGGCTCCTATGTAGAAGTAAGTACATTTGTATTGAATCATTTCACACGGGGCCGACATCGTTAAGATCATGAGGTATTGGCGAGTCTTCGAGTATCTTTCTGAGCCTTTCAACATTTTCAAGATCTTTACGTAACAAAATAAAGACTGATTTTTCTTGAAAGCTTTTGTTATGGGGTGTGATTTTGTTTAGAATGTATATTATGTGTGTTAATTCAATAAAAGGTTAAGATGTAAATTTTGGCTTCGTTTTGAATAATGGTGAGTTGGGTACGCATGGTGCCAGGAAATCGCAGGCCCTGCCAGAGTTCTGTAATATTTTCAAAATTAACACCATTATTTCGGTAAAAGTTTAATAATAATAATTCGTATCATGAATACAATCTAAACTGAAGCCTTAATTATATACCTAAATATCTAAATCGTCAGTTTCACGACGTTGTAGAAAAACATCATAACGCTCAAGTTTCCCATTTCATTTTGAGCTACAATGCTCTCAGACTTCACAAATCCCAACATTTTGTCGAATATTAAAATATTTAAAAGTGTATAACAATACGTTTTTGCTCATTAGAGTCGCGACGTGGTCTGCGCATGACGGGCGGAGCTCCAGCCAGCGCCATTGTGCACCGCCGCCCGTCAAACCAACTCCATAATTATTCCTTGTGTTTGACACTAATCATGATGTTGATTTAAACTGGTTATCAGATCTCACTCATACTTATTTGGTGATATAATTCAAGCCATAATAGTCTCAGGCGGTATAATTATATATTTTTCGGAAAGTAAATTTTGTTAATTTTACATTCGGAAAAAATCTTATATCCCTATTTACACGGACGGAGTTTCTCGCGGTGAAAATCGTATGTCATAACCGCCATAGATTATCGGGTTCTGACAAATGTTTACAGAATGCATCTTTTTATCCTTTCGTTAATCATAATATCTTCGAGGCGAGAAACTAAATTCTGATTTTTATTTGCTATATATTTGCGTACTTTATTCTACTCTTGAATTAAGAAAACAAAAATTGAGTGACATTGCTTTATATTATCGGCTATGAGATATAGTACCCGAAACGAAATAAATGAACATGTCCTAGCTTTAAATGACTAACAGCCGCTGCCAATAAACAACCCCAATCCAAAATTTGCCGTTTTAGATTGACAGCTCAATCGTTTTTCTGATACTATATTGCCAATAATCAATCTCAGTAGTGAAAAAGCTATGGCAACATGACAGGAGACCAATCGAAAAGTAGAAAACAATTGACAACAAAACAGATTGACTTCAATCTAATTTTTTCGATTGATTATTGGCATCGGCCGTTAGTAGACACATGTCAGTATAACACAGATAGATTTAATTCTCTGATTAACAATCACACTTGCAATTGTTACCATTCTGATAAATTATCATTCACACCTCAAAAACATAATATTAATATACTGAACTCTTCCAGTATCACCAATAACATTGTAAAAGATAATAACAACTTTGTTATATTCAGTGACAATATTGGGAAAGGGTTAGGTCAAGTTTTGAATAATAAGACAGGACAAAAAGTTGTGAATTATTGTATGCCAGGCCTTTCCTGTCAACAACTTGTTGATAAAATTATTAGTTATAAATTTAATGAAAACTCAACAGTGATCATTCTTATTGGTAATAGGGGTAATGTAAACACAAGCCAATATCTCACTATTCTTAACAAATTAACATCTCTAAACGTTAAAAATATTGTAATGTTTACATTCCCCTATGAAAAAGGCTTGTCACACGTGGAAAGAAATAATAGATATAAGTTAAATTGTATTTTAAAAGAAGCCCTTATAAATAACCATAATTTTACAGTGATTGATATAAATACTTACTACAGTAAGTATAAATTAAATAAAAATAATAATTCATATTTGATGAAACGACAAATAGCAAAATTGCTATATTTTAATATTTTGGACAAAAATTTGGCTACCCCACCTGCTTCTATTGAGCGGTTGACATTTATGACAAGGAATGATACGTCTGTATCTGTTCCAAATAATATCAATAATTTAAATTAAATTATCAGACAATAGAGTCCACCACCTCTTGCAATCACATCATTAAAAATTATAATAATTGTGACATTCATTACATTCCACTAAATAATAATAAATCATCTGACATAGAAATGAATACCTCTCCACCCATTATTAGGAATAGTGTTAACAATATGGGTGACAATAATCATATTTTAAGACTAGTTCATCAAAATAGCCAGGGCATGCTAGGCAAAGAATTGCAAATAGAATTGTTTATGAGTTGTCAGGAAATTGATATACTTTGCATTACAGAACATTGGCTGAAAACTGAATAACTCATGTTCAATTTTAAAAATCATATAGTTTGTAGCAACTTTTGTAGGGAAAGTGCAATACATGGTGGCTCACTAATATTAATTCATAAAAATATTAAATTTAAAGAACGAAAGGATATAGTGAGCCTCTCTGTAGAAAAAACAGTAGAAATATCATGTATAGAGTCAGAGCAGTTTGTCATTGTCAGTGTATACAGACCACCTTCTTCATCATATGATAGTTTTGAATGTATAATTGAAGATGCATTGAGGAAGTTAAGTAAATCAAATAAGAGATTGCTGGTGTGTGGAGACTTTAATGTTAATTTGTTAGAAAATAATTCAATGACTATAAGGTTGAAAAATCTATTTTTGTCATTCGACTTAATAAACCTTTTTTCAGAGCCAACTAGGATAACTAATATCAGTGCTACCTGCATAGACAATGTTTTCACTGATATAGTGCCTATAAATAGTTGTATTATTAATAAATTACACTCAGATCACTGTGGAAAACTTGTCACATTTAGCAGTGAGTTACAAAAACAATACATTGAGAAACATAGTGTAGTTCCAGTAACTAAGGCTCGTTTAGAAAAGTTATGGAAAAATATATCTGATAAATTTACTACAATTGTAAAGGGCAATGACCCTAATAAATTATATAACTTTGTATTCAACACATTTTGTGAAGAATTCAAGTCAATTTTTGCTTCCAGGTCCATTTCCAGTGATAAAAAGACATGTTTTAACAGTTGGGCTACTATTGGTATACATAGAAGTAGGGAAAAATTATATGAACTTTATCATGAAAAAACATATAACCATAGTGAGGATTTTAAAATATATGTAAAAAAATATTCAAAAATGTTTAAACAAATTTGTCATAAAGCTGTCAATGTATTTAAGTAATAAAATAAAAAACTCCAAAAATAAAATAAAAATGACTTGGAGTGTGATTAATAAAGAAACTGGTAGAGCTAAACACGGGACACAGAGTTTGGCTTAAATATTAATAATCAAATTATTACATCTAATGTTGAAGTAGCTAAAAATTTTGAGAATTTCTTTTCAGATGTACCAGTTTCTATAACAAAAAGTTTAAACTCGTCCCCTACCATAGCCGAAAAGTTATTACAAGAAAATGTGAGCGGAAGCAGAGATTCATTTGAATTCCATTGCGTTGACAGTATGGATATAATAAAAATATTTAAATGCATTAATATTAAAAACACATGTGACCTTTGGGGAATTTCAACAAAAATATTAAACTCTGTAATACACGTCTTGGCTCCCCAGTTAGCTGTAATTTTTAATGCTTGTATAAACAGTGGTCTGTTTCCTGATAAAATGAAGTTGAGTAAAGTTATACCTCTTTTTAAATCTGGTAGTACAGATGACCCCTCTAATTATAGACCTATTTCAGTACTACCTTCATAAAGCAAAATTTTTGAAAAACTAATGCTCCTACAACTTCAATCTTATTTTTCAAAAAATTAAATACTTCATAATAAACAATTTGGTTTCACGCGGGGTCGCTCCACAACTGGCGCTGGTGTGGAGCTTATAGGTAACATATTTGATGCTTGGGAGAATTTACGGGATGCCTTAGGTGTATTCTGTGATCTATCCAAAGCGTTTGATTGTGTTCACCATGATATACTTATCAGGAAATTGAGCCACTACGGAATTAATGGTATTTCTCTAGAATTATGCAAATCATATTTGTGTAATAGGGTCCAAAGTGTTGATGTCAACGGAATAAGGTCTCCTGGGTCTGCCGTTACTATGGGAGTTCCGCAAGGCTCGATTCTTGGACCATTTCTATTTTTAATTTACATTAATGACTTACCTTTTTTTATAAGGGACAACTGTGAGGTAGTGTTGTTTGCTGACGATACCTCATTAATATTTAAAGTAAATCGACATAATCCTAATATTGACGACGTAAACCACACCCTCTCAAAAATAGTACATTGGTTTAGCATTAACAATTTGTTATTAAATAGCCAAAAAACTAAATGTATAAGGTTTGTGACACCTAATGTCAGAAAAGTTAATGCTAACATTATTTTGAATGGAGATGAGTTGAGCCTTGTGGATACAACTAAGTTCTTGGGAATTACATTAGATCCCAAACTTCAATGGGGCTCTCATATAGTCGCTTTAGCTAAAAAGCTGAGCGCCGCAGTCTTTGCGGTGGGTAAGATTCGCCAACTGACTGATATTGATACAGCTCGATTGGTATATTTTGCCTACTTTCATAGTCTAATGAGTTATGGAATTTTACTGTGGGGTGGTGCTGCTGACATTAATACTATCTTTGTTCTCCAAAAGCGAGCTATAAGATCAATTTATTCGCTAGGGTCTAGATATTCTCTTAGAGAAAAATTTAAAGAGATAAATATAATGACAATAGCATCACAATATATTTTTGAAAATCTAGTTTATGTCCATAAAAATAAAGAAAGTTTTCGTAAGATTAGCGATATTCATAACAAAAACACTAGGAATAAGGATAATCTAGCAACGCATAAGACCAGACTCCACAAGATCAGCAAATCTTTTAAGGGTTACTGTATACACTTTTATAACAAAGTTCCCAGTCACATTAAAGCCTTATCTATTACAAAATTCAAAGCAACTATCAAGCAAAAATTATGCAATAAAGCATATTATAAAATTTCAGAATATCTAGATGATAGCAAGGCTTGGGAATAGAATTAAATTAAATAAATGCGTAGTATCTCGCAGCGGAAGTCTTAGTATGCTCTGTATAATATCATTTAAATTAAGTAACATGTCAGATTTGCCATTGTTTTTCTGTGTAAGTGATTGGGTATGTCATGCTCGCTAAAAAGTCTGTGCTTGCGGTGGCGTCGTGTGCCAGGTCGGTCACTTCCCTGCAACATGTTTGAGGAGACCGATGGCTGGCACATGCGTCATACTCGTGAACGGGTGCTGCTTGCGTAGACTGGTCTATCCGATTTGCTTACATTATAACGGATTCATTGATGGATTACATAAGGCTTTCGCAATTATTCACTGTTTTGGCGAAAAAGAGTATACTGATTCTTCGTTCTGGGCGACTTCGCTTCACTCAGCCATAGTAATTATAATATAATAATATTCCGTTTAAAAATATTTTTAATAAACTGCTCTGATTTAAACCAACTTGTAAATTATGTAATAATCACTAAATTGTAAACTGGTTTTGAAAAGAGCAACACTAGAGTTTCTTGCCCGTTCTTCTCTAGTGAAAACCGCTTTCCGAACCGGGTGGTAGATAAAAAAAATGACTGAATCTAAACGATGTTGAACATTTTAATGGATTCAATAAATTATTTTCATTTCATTTTCAGAAACATTTCAACTTATTAAAATAAAGTATTTTTGAAATTTTAAATTGTATGAAAATAAGAATAATGCCATTAACTCTGATACAAAGGTCATATATGAAATACGATGTTTCCTTACGAACGAATTAAATTAATAAAAATTATAGTTTCAACATTTTAAGATACTTAATCGTCATTTTTTACACATAGACTTAACAACGGCTAATTTTAATCTTGACAACTTGTGTTAGCCTAACCAAATAAACCAGATTATAATTCCCTACAATTAAACACTATAAAGCATAACAAATAACAACTCCCACGCGATTTAGTTCTTAGCAAGGAAAATTGTGTGTTTCATACAATAATGTATAATGTTCGAGCTGAAATATTTCGTGTAATTGTAACGTGCCACCGTAGCGATCTTAATGAACCGTGCTTTCATAATTACTTAATTATTTCGCTGGTCTAACTTTAATGGTTTATTTAGTTTTTCCAGCTGTTGGAAACTTGATTAAGGCTGTAATTAAGTTATTATATTATTTACATATCGAATATTTGACTATTGCAATTGTTATTATTAGAGTACCCGCAATTTAGTCGTTTAGAAGCGAGATGAGTTAATAATATCTTTTGATAATCTCCGTGGCGAAGTCGATTTGAAGCCGTCTGTGAAAAGTGAGGCGGCGGGTCCGATCCCCTCCCAAAACAAATGTTTGTGTAAAGAAATACCAGTAGTATTTCTTTCGGGTCTGTGTGTTTGTGAGACCGAAAAGTCTGATACCCACTATACAAGACTCGATCATAGTGTGGGGTCAGTATTATAAATGTGACTGTTGGGTGTATTTATTATTAATTATTTAATTACACAAGTATTAGAACATGTACGCTTTTGGACGAATGATCCATTATTGAATACCTATATTTACATAGGATTGAGGCGAGTATAAGAACGAAGATGTGGAAGGTGGAATGGAAAAAAGAGGGGTTGAGATTGTTGTGGATGCCCCTACTTATTTGTATAAAGAATAAAGTATGTGGGTACAGAATTGAAAAAGCGTAATATTATATAAAAATGCAGGTGGCAAGCCAGCCGTGAACACCATCGCAAGTATATCGATTTCAACTACTGTGTTTTCGTATACGGCGTGATATCATCAAGTTTCCCACAGTCAGTATTGGTGGTAGGTCTCTCATATGTGAGAGGCAATCTGGGGACCATCGCAATGTCTATTTCTCCCACCAAACAGCACTGCTGTATTTCGGTGGGAAGGACATTGTAGCCAGAGTAACTACTGGACATATTGACACCTAACATCTTTTGTCTCAGGATGACGAGCGTAGTTAAATGCCAAGTATTGCTTTGTAATTCAAGGTCTTGTTTGGTTTTGCCACTGTTCATGAGCGGTCGTATCGCTTGCCATCAGCTGAACGGCACGGTCGTCTCGCTATTCACGGCAATTAAAAAAGTAATTTTATCGAGGCAAAATAAAAAAAAATGCCAGAATTTCAAACGATAAAAAAGTTATAAATACACAAGCTATAGGTGCAAACATGAATGTGCGTGGTAGTGTGAAAAGCCCGGGTGCAGCGTTTATTCTCGATTTGTCGCGTATCGCCTCGGGCGGCCGGGGTGGGTAATCTAGTTGTCGCCCCGCTATGTAGTTAAAATCGCAAGGCTAATAAAATATTTTGACCCCTTTATGAGATGAATACGCCCACTTTGATGTACAGTCGTGATATAATTTTCCAGATTTTTCGATAGGCTTTTATTTATCGAGCGGTATGACCTTTTCTTCGGTGAGCGAGGTTTTAAGAGCATTCTTGCGTCACGGTGGACATCAACCTAATTGTGATAGATCTTTGGAAGTGTGAAGGTCTCTGAGCATCCCTGACTGTTTACTACAAGGCCCATGCTCCGTCTACCTGTTGAAAGCAATAAAAAGGTCACGCTGAACCCACCAGCCACTTTGTGACAGACATTCTTGTAAGGGTTTTAGTTAATTTAGGTTAAAAAAGAATTAATAATAATTATTAAAAAAAGTCATTGGCCTTGTCTGCAATTACTCCACTTCTTTTCAGACACCTTTACTTAGATAAATCCAATAACAGAAACATACTGTTCATTTTCTAAAGATAATTCTTAAGATAATAGCTTGATTTCAAAAAGACTCTCCTTTATTACGAGTTGGCACTAAAAACTGTAAATTTAAATTCTTAGTAGTTTTAAAGATCAGCGCATTCAAACTAGATATACTCTGTTTGCAGTGCACTTATCGTAGACAATATCTCATTCAAGAATAAAAGCAACTTCTGCACCCGATTGTAGCATATGCTAGATGGGACCCTTCGAAACTATTCGGAAACGGGAATAATTGAAATTTGTGCCCGGAGGCATTCATAGCAAATAACTTTATTCACCATTTAGCTTTCAATTTTGCGACGCGTGTTTTGCAAAAGGTAGGAATCGTCCCGCCGGCCCTCCCTTCAGCCACGCGCTACATATTACGCTCTATAGCAGCATTATGTATATAATTTGTGTCCTTTTCAGCACTGTATTTTATGTCGTAGTAATTATGGGATAAGTTGTCGAGTCACAGGGTTTATTTATTGTTCCGAGTCCCTTGGTATGAGTTATGACTGGGTAAGCACTTAATAAATGTATTTTTCGATTAGATTTGCTGTGTGGTATGTTTACCTTAGAATTTACATATGCAAAAACTCTATAATAAAGTGAAATTCTAATAGATATCTTCAAGGTTTTCTTCCAATGTTTTTCTTCATAATTAACGAAAATAAGTAAGATTAAGTTCTGTACAAGTAAATATAACTACCGTGCTTTGTAAGCCGTGAGGTTCTGGGATTGAATACTGAATCCGGTAATCTTATTAGAGTTAGTATTCTCGTTTGTAAATTCATATACGAATTGTTTTATTAGAGCCGACATATTGAGACTTGCTGTCTGGGTCACTTTAATTTCCTATATGACAAAGAACTCTAAGCATCAATGGTAAGTGTATATCGACGTACGCTATGTGAATTATATAAACGTAGGTACTTCGCACTAATAGCAAATTTCCATCAGCCTACCCATTTAGGAATACAGGTGTAAATTAATCATTAACATGTACAATTAATACGTATATAGAAATATTAGTAACAAAAGGCTGATTCTAAGTAATCGCAGTGTAGCTAAGGCGTATAATTAAAATTCAAATTGTAGTGAAGTCATTCGAGTGGAAACCCGCAGCGAAGTATTATTCAAATTGCCGTCACTTTATTGCACTTTTTAAATAAACACCTTGACGGATATATGTAACTCTTAACTACTTAACACTAACCTTCGAAATATACACTAGATTACAAGTAACGGGCTGAACAACGGCAAGAGAAATAAGAGCACAAACAAGCGTGTGCTCTTATTTGATTTTAGTATGGTCCTAAACACAATAAATCTTAATTTAAAGGAATAATGCTTATTATTACCTGAAGTTGATTATAATTTAAAACGTTTTGCTATATTTTTAGTTCGAAATTGAAATGTAATATATAAGCAACCTCAGCTAGTTTTGGCATGTGATTTGGCTCCGGACTACGTATTGAGTTATAATATATATTTGATCGAAATACTAACTTGTTCATGTAAACTCTCTCTCTTCAGCCACAGGAAGCCCACTGTTGAACATATCTCCCCAAGGATCTCCGATTTTTCGTCCCACGATGTGATAGGGGGCGATCCGAACCTGAGACCACACTTTTGTAATCATACCGTAATACAACTGTGCCATCGAGGAAATCATAACGGAGTAAAATTAATAAGTAATAAAAAAATACATATATCGATACATGCATCAACAGCCTTCTTCCGTTTGTTACGTGAGTGCATATACATGGAAAATGCACCTCACTTACCCCATTAAACCAGTCGCATTCAGTTAACCGATATTATGCCCACAGGATATTCATGCAAACTGTTGTGTTTTGCTATAAAAAAGAGCGAGACTCGTTTGATTTTAATAATCGAACATAATTAGGAAATGACCATAAAGAGTAAGGAGATGTTTTATCTTGGGCCGTTTTGTGTACGTCTAATACAAAATCTAGAAAAAAATGTGGAATTCAAATAAAATACATTTAGATTTCTTGGACAACAGGGGGCTTTATACAAAAATGTGATTGTTTTAGTACAGAAGCAATATTTTCTTCGATAATCTGTCCTCCATGATGCCTAATTGTCATTTCGAATGCGCGAACCCATTATCTTTAACTTGAATATGTCTTATTTTTAAAAACCCCTTCCAAATTATAATTATTGTCTATATTTATTTTTCTATATTCTTAATAAAAGAATATAGAAAAAGAAATATAGCTTTTTAAAAGACGATATATGTTGTTAAAGAAGTCACTTTTATTATTTTATTTATATTACATGATTTTAGTTTAAGAACGAAAATGTTTAACTTGACAGCAATTGCAAAACTCTGTGTTATCTGTCTACGTCTGTGGCCGTAATTCGTATTATTTTTTATTATTCGCATACATTTCGCAAATGTGTATTTGCTTCTCTGTTGACCTGGCTTTGTTTTATGGATTCTGATTCTCGCAGATGATATGTCTTGACGTTTAAACGTAATTACTAGTTCGTATTTTGGTGAGTAAACATGTATATTATTTACAATGCCACATGTAAGTAATACTTTTATGTTTTTCTATGTTCATATTTCTCTTCTAACCCACAATTCTGCTTTTCAGCACATCAAAAGTGGCGCTTTGCTTGAATTGCACTTCTGCAATTGTTGTGAAATGGTTGAATTGCACTTCTGCAATCAAAGATTGAAATGGATTCTATCATTCAACAGAATCTTAGTAACCACATGGGATGCCAATTCACTCTCGTGTAGAGTATTTCAAAACGTTTTATTGCTGAAATGGCAGAACAAGAAGTAAGTATTCTATTTTCTTCATTAACTTGGGAAATGTATGTTTTATGCCAATTAATCAAGGTCAATACAAAGTATAGAGTATTACAAAAGTATTCATGTTAGAGCTGAATTGCATTGTGTCCACAGGATACTAGTACATAAATATGTAAGAAGTGATATTTTATATATTGTTGTTTAAATTGTTAAATGAATTACATTTTCTTTTATTTCCCTCTGGACACTCAGATGATCTTGTGTTATGTATAATATATTATATTATTATTATTTCCATAATAACAACACTATGTCTGATGGTAAGCACAAATGCCGTCCAGGCGGAATATCTAATGGCATCAGACGACTGTCCCAAGACATTTCATACAATTATCCGGCCGGACTGCTGCGATGCCTCTTTAAACAATAGCGGAAAGACCTGGGATCATAGGAAGGAGGGAACACATGTGACTGCAAAGAGTTATTTATTCATCATAATTCTTCGATATCTTCAGTATTAAATCTTTTTATTTTGTTTTAGTTATCAGAACAAGCAATTATCTGTACAAACTGCTGGCTGCAAATAAATCAAGCTGTAGACAATGAGCAAGATTTTATTCCAACTCTGCCGTAAGAAGATTGTATGAATCTCGATTCTTTTGGACATATATAACACCCACAAGTGCTTCATGTTGAAAGGAACATAGCTGGACACTGGACAGTGGGTTGCTGTACTCATACCATGATCATACTGTGGTATTTAGCCTTTAGGTTGGGCTAGGCAATAGTACAATATGGGAGCACCGGCATTGTTCCTAGATGTTTTGACTGGAGATTATTTTTAGGCGAATATAATTAAAAAATATAAAGCAAGATCTGGTTGTACTTTATTGTCCTTAAGTTTTTAACCGACTTCAAAAAAAGGAGGAGGTTCTCAATTCGACTGTATGTTGTTTTTTTTTTTTTTATGTTTGTTACCTCGTTTCTCTGTACTGTGTGAACCGATTTCGATCATTCTTTCTTTGATTGAAAGCTGATGCTTGTCGTTTGGTCCCATAAAAATTTGGTGAAGATCTGATGAATATCTTCGGACCTGGAGAGGGGAACTCCTTAAAATTAAGGAGAATTGCAATGGTTCTTTTTGCATTACGTTCATTAGAAAAGTTAAGATACAGTAAGAGAGGGAAAAAGGGGTGGGGGTGAGGGGGGGTGGGTGATAAAATTAAAATACACGTAAATTCTAATATCTTCGGCAGCTTTTAAGCGATTATAGTGATTTATTTTTCATTGGAAAAAACGTATTGACAGGTTGATCCCAGGAATACGACATGAAGATATGATGATTATGTTCGGACCTGGAGAATAGAACTCTTCAAAATTTAGTAGGATTCCAATGGTTCTTTTTGCATTAAGTTCATTATAAAAGTTAAGCTACATTAAGGGAGGGAAAAAGGGGTATGGGTGAGGGGGGGGGTGATAAAATTGAAATACACGTAAATACTAATATCTTCAGCAGCTTTTAACCGATTTTAGTGATTTCTTTTTCATTGGAAAGAACGTATCAACAGTTTGATCCCAGGAACACAACATTAAGATCTTATTATCATGTTCGGACCTGGAGAGTAGAACTCCTCAAAATTTAATAGGATTTCAACGGTTATTTTTGCATTGAGTTGAGTATAAAAGCTAGGCTACAGTAGTTGAGGGACAAATAATAAACATGTGAATATTCCAATATCTTTGGCAGCTTTTAGCCGATTTTAGCGATTTTATTGTCATCGGAAAGAACATATTCCTTGTGGAGACCAAATCTTTTTCATTTAAATGCCTATCAACACTAAAAAGATAAAAATAACTAAAATTTTTAATAAAAAAAATAAAAACCGACTTCAAAACAAAAATCCACTAAAAACCAAAAATAAATAAAATAATAACTACCACTCCAAAGCAATAAAATAATATTTATTTCATGGAGCTCGTGCATGTTGATTAATTTGCTTAATGACTTGACTAGCCAACAAATCAAAATATATGCGTAACATATTGAAGGCGGGCCGCCCAGTACCAAACATATAGGACCTATGCCTAATATTAATTTAAATATATATATGTTTGGTACTGGGCGACCCGCCTTCAATATGTTACGCATATATTTTGATTTGTTGGCTAGTCAAGTCATTAAGCAAATTAATCAACATGCACGAGCTCCATGAAATAAATATTATTTTATTGCTTTGGAGTGGTAGTTATTATTTTATTTATTTTTGGTTTTTAGTGGATTTTTGTTTTGAAGTCGGTTTTTATTTTTTTTATTAAAAATTTTAGTTATGTTTGATTTTAGTTTTCTTTCATCAATTAATCCTATTTTTTCCTTATGTGTGCTCAGAAATAACCAGTTAGAATTAATGTCAAATACATTATTTGAAAAATAATATCTTAGACATTAGGATAATATTATTTTTAAGTATGCAGAAGTCTAATATACCAAAGTATATTAGACTTCTAGGGGTAGACCAAATATAATGTTTAAAATGTTAGCTTGTACAGAAATGATTGCTAGTAAGTTCATTTTTATAGCGTATTCATTTGTATGGACTATAATAACTAAGAGCTTATTAAGTGCATATGCCTAATAATAAAATGATTATTTATTCATATGCACATAGGGCACACCTCTGACTTTTCGGAGTCATGTGTGTATTGATAGTTAATCACCACGCACTAAAACGGTGAAGGAAAACATCGTGAGGAAACCTGCATACCATAGCGATTCATAAGAATTTCTATGGTATGTAAGTCCGCCAACCCGCACTAGGCCAGCGTAGTGGACTATATGGCCTAATCACTCTCAATCGTATTCTTGATTGTAGAGTAGGCCCGTGCCCTGCAGTGGGACGTATATGGGCTGATACAGATCCTAGCAGTCGCGACAAGTGATCAGTCTGTGCCGTGCTGTATCTCATGCCTAGCAGATTTTTATTGTGGATTATTTAAATAGGTTGTTTAGCAGGTATTATGCACCGCACTTACGGCCAGATATAGGTACACTTTCTTCATATTAAATAACTATAAACATGACGAGATTCTGACAGATTTGTTGCAATTTATTGTATAAACATTATGTTATATTATATTAGATGATCAATAAAGTATGATACTAATTCCGTTGACGTAAAAACATTTATGAGTTATATAGAGTACAGTAATTTATAGCACAGACGACTAAAAATAATATTTGATTTATAGGAAAACGAATTACGACTTCATATTTTATAAATGTCAAGTTTTGACATCGGTTGTCAAACACGCCGTTTCAGACGCCATATTGTCCCCTTGTAGTGTTGCTGTTCTTGGCTTGGTATTTATTTTTGTATAAAGCTAATATGCAACGTATAATAGTATTTAATACAGAAATCGAATGCTAATTTCACTAAGTAAATTTGGTGTAATGTACTACAAACGGCCCAAGGTCCATACATTTCTGGCCCATCTCCTTATTAAACAAAAGTCGTCGGGTTTTGAGTTATATAGGTATGCGCTACTTTAAAAATAACAGTACAGGTTTCTTGATATGAAAGTGTTAACTGTTTTTTTGAGATTTTTCAAACAGTAAGTCACATTACAATTACCCCCGGTATTCCTTTTCGTCACCTTTCCCATCTCAAAAGTAGAAAGCGCGTCAATGAATGCTTAAATGCGACAAAATAAACATTAATCAAAAAATCCCAACTGAAAATCGACAGGCAAACCAACAGCAACCAATGCGTCAAATTTAATTGAAGTTTTACCAAATTTTTGGTGTAATGTCAAAAGAGTACAGTTAATTGTGCCTTGTTTATTGGTTCCACATAATTGGCTCTATTACGGCGCTCGGCCGGCGTTGTAATTACCTTCACTTCAAACTTCGGTATTATCACCTTCCGACTGGATACTGAAAAAACGAGTAGGCATGTTGGCTTGTCGATGTTTTTGCGGGTGTGACATCGATAGTTGACAATTTAGTTTACATAGTTGGTATAAGGTGTGTAGTGATAAAGTTTAAATGCAATAAATAATTGACTGAGAGATGCATGAAAAATATTATATTTTATGTTTTCATTATTATCCTTCTAGTGTCATACCTGCTACCTATGTCCACAAATCCAGATTGGCCTGTTGGTTTAGTTTAATTCTAGAAATAGTCTTATTGTATATGGATACATGTTTGCACATTTGGGAATGGGTACAAAGAGGACAAATTGTTTGTACAATTTATGGCAAGACGAGTGCGACGGCTCATGGACAGTACCAAAACCAAACAATGCCATGAATTATCCTAAGAGATAAGATGCAAAATATCATTATGTCTCGCATTTACACTGCCTTTTCTGTTTGGCGGGAGAATAAGACATTGCTGTTGTACCTACCCAGGCGTCCTCTCACATATGAGAGAACTACCATCAGTATTTTTAATATTGTCAAATTAATCGATATTACTCCGAGCGACGTCCCTAGCAGGCCAGTCGCGTTGAAAGCACGGCGTCCTTAATAAAAATATTAGCCGGGCACGGGCGTCAAAGAAACTCGCTTAATTTAATTATCTGCGCCTTTAATAAACTGGATCTCGACGGCTAAATAACAATTAACTCGACTCTCCAACAACACTCCTGTGGCGTTTATTTGAAAACTTTACTAATATTTACGTGCGGTTTTGTCTATTGTCATTTGTTTTAGTTGTGCCGTTTTTGGAGATTATTTTTAACAATTCTTCATATTAAAGATACTGGATATGACAAGCTATTGCATTTTGTTAAAAAAGCGTTACAATAGCGGAATTAGGGGAGACCTCTTGCGATGGTTCTCGTCCTATATAATAACAGGTCTCAAGCTGTTGTCTTAAATAATTAATCGTCACTTTGGGTCAATTTTCCTAGCGGTTTTCCTCAGGGTTCTCTGTTAGGGCCTTTACTTTTTACAATCTACATAAATGACATTGGACTCTTGTTTCCAAACAGCACAACTTCTTTACTTCGCAGATGACATGAAGATATTTACTTAAATTAATTCGGAGAATGACATGCAAATGCTCCATGCGGACTTATCTCGGCTATATAATTATTGTACAGTTAATATGCTTGATCTCAACCCTCAAAAATGGTCGGTAGTCACTTTTAGTCGGAAGCGCGTTGATATACAAACCGTGTACAAACTTGATAATCAAGTGTTGCCAAGGAGTAATGTGATACGAGATCTAGGAATTTATCATGACTTTAAACTTCTCTTCGATGTACATATTGATGAAATAATTTCTAAAGCATCCAAAGCACTTGGCTTCATAATGAGATGCTCCACAAGCTTTACCAAGGCAAAAACTTTAAAGATACTTTATTGCACGTTTGTTCGGAGCCAACTTGAGTACGCGTCGCAGATTTGGAACCCTCTTTATATAAAATATATCGACCGTATTAAAAAAAAATACCTTTGTTACAAATTAAAAATAACCTATCATTCCGAAAATTATTTAGCCTTATGTAAAAAATTTCATATTCTTCCGTTATATATGCGTTGGCGTATTGCTGATTGTTCGGTCATAACTAAAATATTGACCGGCGAAATTGATTGTCCTGGCATTCTGCATAAATTTAAATTTAATATTCCTACAAAATCAACAAGGTTTAATCCCCCTTTATGTATTCCTCCCGTATCCTCTAACTATGGACAAAATACATTTATGATTCGAGCATCGAGCGACTATAATAGCATATGCAAAGAGTTTTCATTAGATCCATTTTGTACAGGTGTGTCGAAATTTAGGATTTTTTGATAATGTGGTTGAATGAATTATATGATTAATATCTTGGTGTTTAGTGATTTATACAGTTATTGTTTAAGTTTTTAATATTATTTCTCTTTTTCTCTTAAGGCTTTTGTTATAGTCCTATTGCTTTTGCTTACTTTTTTTTATTTTGCTATATAACCGTGAAGATCTATCATTGGCTCTATGTTGTATATTATGTCATTTATAAAATATTTGTAAGCCGTTGGTTTTCCATGCACATAATAAATAAATAAATATACATTTTTATTGCATTTATTGGCAGACGAGCTAGCAGCCTACCTCGTGGTAAACGGCTACCCCTGCTTATGGACCTCTGCAGTGCCAGGGAACCAGCAAAACAAACTCGCACTCTTTTTAAGCCTCGTTTGAAGAAGAACAGGTCACAGCGTTCAGGAAACACCGATGCAGGGAGTTCATTCCAGAGTTCGTGCAGTCACATACATCACATAAAGAATGCGTCCAAAAGGTGGTTCATACTTAATATTATTCGGTATAAAAGATGGGCTTAATGTTGTAAGAAATGTTTGCACTTGTATTTCCTGTTAAAGCCTGATATTATGATAAATTGTATTTTTGTACACAATTGTTGGCTAATCTAATAAAAAAAAATATATTGGATGTAACCCAAGAACTATTATAGTGCATAATCCTAGCCAGAGGGCGCAATACCTAGCTGGTTCATAAATGTAAGAGGACACTATAATAGCCGCCCCGAGCAATGCACACTACACACACTAATTGAAAACCTAGCCCGTATTTAAATTTGTAGGATTATAATTGAAATATTACTTTACCAAATTGTTTGTTTGATTATTGAATATCTAAACTTATATTATAAAGAGGAAAAAAATATTGCTAGTTTTCATTGAATACGTTTTGAAATTGATGACCGATTTGAAAAATTCTTTCGTAATTAGTATACGCTATCCCTGCACCCGGGTAGAGCCGAGCCGGGATGCTATATTTTATAACGGTCACATAACATGACATAGTTCTGATCCTGCAATAAAATAATGCAGCCTTTGTTATCGGGCATTTGAAACTACTATTTTTTCCGTTTCATACCAGTTACATTACACACAAAATTTATATTTTTAATAACAATGCCATCAGTAGAAAACATTAAGTGCCTCTTTTTCTATGAATAGGCATCTTTGGCAGTCCTTTACATTTAATGACGACCTGTTGAGATGCCTTGATGTCACTGAGAGGTAGTCTTACTTGTAGGTACATAAAATATCTCTACTCTATAATCTTCTATGCACCTTGTAATCTAATAGAAATGATCAAAGAAAAATAACACAAGAAACTCATCTATATAGTTTTATAAACAATCAAATACAACAATGTACGACTTTATATTCAAAGCAGATCTTTATCGAATACATTAAGGCATCGCTATCCTTCAGGAAACAGTGATGCGTGCTTGCTGTAACCAAGCCCAACGGAACTTTACTTAAAATGCTGACGTCACTGCATCCCTCACAACTCTATTTCTAAAGCGGATATACCACTGTACTACATTGTAATAAAGTTGAAAATGGCATGGCAATCGACATCACAGGTGGAAATGTTGGGAGTATGTTTGGAGGTGCGCTACTTTGCAGCTTGCTATTGCTTCCGGGAGTGTGTGAACTGTGATCGCTGTCACACCGTTGGCTATGGTTACGCTCGATTTCATGTACATCTGCATTGTTTTTTTATAACGGTAAGTAAATTTGTACTTGGAGGCGAATTCAGTGCAGATAGAGTAATGCAAAAAAAACTGTAAACGAAAAATACTATCTAGTATTTTCCAATGATCAGTAAAAATGAAGATTCAAAATTAAATACATTTGAGAGAAGGGACAACTGTGAGGTAGTGTTGTTTGCCGACGATACTTCATTAATATTTAAAGTAAATCGACGTAATCCTGATATTGACGACGTAAACAACACCCTCTCAAAAATAGTACATTGGTTTAGCATTAACAATTTGTTATTAAATAGCCAAAAAACTAAATGTATAAGGTTTGTGACACCTAATGTCAAAAAAGTTAATGCTAACATTAATTTGAATGGGGATGAGTTGAGCCTTGTGGATACAACTAAGTTTTTGGGAATCACTTTAGATCCCAAACTTCAGTGGGGCTCTCACATAGTCGCTCTAGCTAAAAAGCTGAGCGCCGCAGTCTTTGCGGTGGGTAAGATTCGCCAATTGACTGATGTTGATACAGCTCGATTGGTATATTTTGCCTACTTTCATAGTCTGATGAGTTATGGAATTTTACTGTGGGGTGGTGCTGCTGACATTAATACCATCTTTGTTCTCCAAAAGCGAGCTATAAGATCAATTTATTCGCTTGGAGATATTCTCTTAGAGAAAAGTTTAAAGAGATAAATATAATGACAGTAGCATCACAATACATTTTTGAAAATTTAATTTATGTTCATAGAAATAAAGAAAGTTTTCTTAAGATTAGCGATATTCATAACAAAAATACTAGGAATAAGAATAATCTAGCTACTCTTAAGACCAGACTCCACAAGATCAGCAAATCTTTTAAGGGTTACTGTATACACTTTTATAACAAAGTTCCCAGTCATATTAAAGCCTTATCTATTACAAAATTCAAAGCTACTATCAAGCAAAAATTATGCAATAAGGCATATTATAAAATTTCGGAATATTTAGACGATAACAAGGCTTGGGAATAGAATAAAATTAAATGAATGTGTAGTATCTCGGAGCGTAAGTTTTGGTGTGCTCTATAATATATCATTTAAATCAAGTAACTTGTCAAATTTGCCATTATTTTCCTGTGTAAGTGATTGGGTATGTCATGCTCGCTTAAAGGTCTGTGCTTGCGGTGGCGTCGTGTGCCAGGTCGGTCACTTCCCTGCAACATGGTTGAGGAGGCCGATGGCTGGCACATGCGTCATACTCGTGAACGGGTGCTGCTTGCGTAGACTGGTCTATCCGATTTGCTTACATTGTAATGGATTGATTGATGGATTACATAAGGCTTTCGCAATTATTCACTGCTTTGGCGAAAAAGAGTATACTGATTCTTCGTTCTGGGCGACTTCACTCAGCCATAGTAATTATAATATAATAATATTCATATCAAAAATATTTATTGTAAAGCAACATATTATTAAACTGCTCTGATTTAAACCAACTTGTAAATTTTGTAAAAATTCACTACATTGTAAACTGGTTTTGAAAAGAGCAACACTAGAGTTTCTTGCCCGTTCTTCTCTAGTGAAAACAGCTTTCCGAACCGGGTGGTAGATAAAAAAATGACTGAATCTAAATGATGTTGAACATTTTAATGGATTCAATATATTATTTTCATTTCATTTTCATTTTCAGAAATATAAATTTGTACTAGTTCGGCCTTTAGAGATTTTTAAACTTCTTATAAGACTATATAATTGTTACCGTATCTAAAACCGTTTTACCGTATAGTGGATGCAAGTTTAAGGCAAGGTAAGGTACACACTGCAATGTTATCGAGTGGAGATCGGACGTCAGAACCTACTTCCGAGGCTAGTGTACACACAGTCTTAAAGCAGTGTGTAGGACAGTGACCATGAAATAAGCAAAAAATCTTTACTATATCCATATTTTTTTATATTACGTATTTTCACTGCTAATAACTGTTATTAAACAGTCCGCCCCGTGACCACGAAAGCAGTAAAGTAATCGAAACGTCGGAAAATCAAAAATGTAAAAAAATTAACTAAATTCGCGATAAAATCCGTAAATAATAGTTTTATTTCAATGTTATTGAACAGTTTATTACTTTAGACCTGTTCTTTCGACGTATCTGGTTAAATTAAGTGATATGCGGAACAGAATAGTTATTTTATTTCTCTTAATTTTATTTAATTGTGATGATACTGTAGGAGAGCCACACTACTTCAACTTAAATAGAAGTGAACCGGTACAGATTTACACCATTGTTCCACTAAATTTTACGTGACAGATTTGCGTTTTAGTTTTTTTCATTGCAGTTAATGAAGAGATGAGCTTGCCAATCGCCTTATAGTAAGTGACTCGACCGTTCATGGATAGTAACAAAACCAAACAATACCATGAATTCCAACTATGTATATTAGGATAATGACAAATATCTAGTATTTTATTTGAAGACCAGAATGTAACGATTAAGAAACATTTATGGTTTGTTGAATAATATTTAAATGTTACTTTTCACGACAAATTTTATCCTGTCGAGATTAACAGCGTGGTCATCCCAGCACAAGACACAAGGGAGCGCGGCTAATAGCTTCCCCGGCCGGCGGTCAATCCGCCAGATTCTATGTTGCAGTTTTTCAATCCATGTCAACTCTATATCGAAGTAATAAAATCTCCCTCGGTTGCACCCACTCAAGCCCTCGAAGTCCATTTGTTGCTTTTGACATGTTTCATCTTCCTATTGAGAATATTTATTTAGAAGCTCTTTGATCAAGCACTATGACATGCCTTATAACTATTGGATATAATCTGTGTTTTGTTTGGGTATTATTTATAGTGCGTTCTGAAAAAGGTTCTTTGACAAATGTATTGGGATACTTATAAGTATAAATATAATTTAAAATATTGAGTATAGGCTGGCAGTAGTGACCATTATCAGATTTTAAATAAAAATATAAATGTAAGTGATCACTGCCGCCCATTAACATCCATAACGCTTGGATCATACATATGTTGTCGAACCATCAAATCGGAAAGGGAAAGGAAAGGAAAAAAAATGGGAAGAGGGCAGGAGGCCCAAAAGGGCAAGCGACAATCTCACCAAAAGAAATGCGACAGTTATGCTGTGGCTTCACGGTGATCTCCTGTAAGGCAGTGGTACCACCTCGGACGAGCCTGACAGTCCATGCTGAATCATAACTGAAAACAAAGTGGCTAACACTGATTAAAAAAAAATACTTTACACGCATAAAATAGATAAAAACCACTAAAAGTGCATCATTTACCAAAGAATACAAGATTGTTTTTTTTTTTATATTCTACAGGATAACATGAAGTAGGCTTAAACTATTTTTTTAACGTAACGAATGTTGTGACTTGTGGTACATGATACAATCGATCCCCTGTCGATTCCTATCAAATAAATGTAATTGTTTCATTAAAAACATATGGTATCTACCAATACGGTTGCGTTTAATCGGTGTTTTATCGATTTTTATTGTAATCGATTAATACATTTGTCCGTATGTTATGATGACTCTCTGTTTGAATGTATGTTGGAATGAAAGGTGAATGAGATGCGTTTTTACTCGCGGTTTTTTTTACAATAATCCAAAACTACTACAGTAAGGCTTTTTAAAGTTAAACGCTATAAAGTTGGAGGCGGCAACGTATATGCATATTTAATTATCAGTATTGAAATAAAGATCTTTGAAAAAATATTTAAAGATTCATAATATTTTAAAATCTAACTCTTTGTCTTCAGAGAATATATCACTAACATTGATTTTCCGTAATTTAAATTTTAACTAAGAAATTGTTTAGTGTGTTGAAACATCACCTCAGAATCCCGCTGTAAATTGAAATACTTGGACTAATACTTGTGTGAACCAGAAATATTTGATTCAGGTCTGAGTTTTCTAAGACCAGACGGTGTCTCGTTGTTTCTGGTATACCACTTTTTTATCTTAAGTGGTGTTCGGGGGTATGGTAATAATTACGTGACGAATTTATAAAAATATATTTAGTTATATTAATACCAGTATAAGTAAAATATATAAATCGTGTACAATCTTTTGGGGTCCTAGTGCGTTGTTGTCAAAATATTAGGATCAGTTTTCCTCTATTCACATTTTGACATATTGGACATTTTAATACAATTAAATTTCGATATAAATGCTTGTTGTTTATATTATGAAAACATATATAAAAAAGTGCGTGGTGGCCTGTTGGTAAACGGACTAGACGCGACTGCCAACATGTTCACGGTGGTCGCGGGTTCGAATCCCAGGGCACACCTCTGACTTTTCGGAGTCATGTGTGTATTGATAGTCAATCACCACGCACTAAAACGGTGAAGGAAAACATCGTGAGGAAACCTGCATACCATAGCGATTTATAAAAATGTATATGGTATGTAAGTCCGCCAACCCGCACTAGGCCAGCGTGGTGGACTATATGGCCTAACCACTCTCAATCGTACTGTCGATTGTAGAGTAGGCCCGTGCCCTGCAGTGGGACGTATATGGGCTGATACAGATACAGACAGACAGATATAAAAAATGGGGTAAATAGATATTTATATAATTTAATTTGTAGTTCCACATTTTGCCACAGGCTAATATAAAATAGATGAATTATATTTCATTTTTGTCACCTGTGGTACAGCATTGATTACTACATCCGTTTGAAAACAACAATTCACAGACCCTACCATTAAAACAAACAAAAAACGCCATAAATTAAGTTAACAAATAATTGTCGCAATTGCGGCATAATAGCGGACATGAAAGTAACAATGTGCGGTAATAATGAGAGGAATGCTATTGGTTATTACTGCACGTGCGGCCCAGGCGCTGCCGAATACGAATACCAACCTTGATTAACCCTCTGAACAATTATGTCCAACTATTTCTCACAGGGACAGTTTGGCTCGCATTGAGCTCGTGTTTCACAGAAGAAAATATTAGAGGGCTGTTTTGTTCGGAAATTAATTTGCAGTTTGTTTTTTTATTTCTTTAAATTGTATTTCACCAATTCACCTGAAGGTAAGCGCTACGACCGCTCATGGATATTAGAAAAACCAAACAACACCACGAGTGCTTGACATTTCACTGCGCTCGCCATCCTGAGACATACAATGGTAAATCTCAATATGTTCAGTAATTACTCTGGCGACAATATCCTTCAGACCAGAACACAACAGTGCATTTACACTGCTGTTTTGCGGGAGAAATAAACATTGCCGTGGTATTTATTTATTTATTTATTTAATAAGGTTCACCAACAATTGTTTACATTGATTTAGAAGTACAGTGTACATGTAAAAGAATCAAAAAGTAAATGTAACAATCACTTAAAGGTAAACACCACATGTGCAAAAAATATAGTTAACACACCTAATATATACAAAAAAAAACCACAGAAGTTATACACCAAAGAAAGATAACAACATAGAAACACAAATTATTAAAATTAATTAGAGATCATTACAAATAATATTCTTATCCTTCGTAGTAAAATTTGGAAAGGAGTCGAAATGTAAGTCAATTTGATCGCTGCAGCTATTAATTACTTTACATAGTCTTGCACAAGGAGAATTTGCGCCTAGCACTGTTCTTCTTTTAGGTGGACAGAGAGGAGTAATGGGGTAACGAGGGATCCTATGAGGTACACGGAGATTAAAGCTGTTTAGTAAGGCTGGGCAATTAATCTTGTTTTTAAAAATTTTATATGCATACTTAGCGTCAATTATCTGTCTACGTGCATCTAAGGAAGTTATTTTGAAGTATTGCAACCTATTACTGTACGACCGAAGTTCTTTAGCTTTTCTTGAAGTGAAAGTAAGGTGCCATAGAAAACGCTTTTGCACTCTTTCAATACGAAGTGAATGTGTAGCGTAATGCGGCCGCCATACCACGCTGCAGTACTCCAGGATACTCCTTACAAGACCATTATAGAGCAAAATTTTAATTTTATGATTATGGAACACTTTACAATTTCTGATCAAAAAACCCATCATTCTTGATGTTTTTTTTATAATATAGTCCATATGGGTCGTGAAAGTTAGTATTGAGTCGAAAAAAAACACCCAAATCTCTGATATTATGAACTTCGTTAACTTTATCGTTATAAATGTGATAGTCAAACTGTATCGAATTGATCTTTCGTGAAAATTTTACGTGATAGCACTTCGTTGAATTGAGAATCATTCCGTTTTTCTCGCACCAAAGCACAAGCCTGTTTAGGTCGCTCTGTAATTTTTTTGAATCTGCCTGTGATCCGACTATCCTAACGAATTTTAGGTCATCAGCGTACATGTAAAAGTCAGAAAATTCGAAGCATTCAAAAACATCATTCATAAAATAATTAAACAGGACAGGTCCCAAATGTGAACCTTGTGGAACTCCAGACGTAATGTTTCGTAAATTTGATTGAAAACCATTAACCACGACATAAAAATGTCTTGCATCCAGATACGAATGTATCCATTTTAGCATGGTGTCGTGGAAACCATATGCTTGTAGCTTTATTAGTAAGATGTTATGCGAGACCTTATCGAAAGCCTTACTGAAATCTGTGTAAATTACATCAGCTTGACATCCAGAATCAACAGCTTTGATCAATAATTCAGTGAAAATGACTAAGTTGGTGGCAGTAGATC